>CM060360.1:157097934-157729809 GCA_030545235.1 Helianthus tuberosus
GGACCTGGGTCAAGCTTACTAGGACCTCCTTCAATACCCACTGGTATTGGACGGCGGGGGTGCGAATGACTTGATCCCCTCATATGTAAACTACTATTAATACATTAACCCGGGTACTTGGGATTGTATCCCTGCTGACTCAAAGCACTTAGCCGAGGGTAATGTCACATTCAAAAGAGGGGCCTACCACTCTACGCATTAATAACTTAATTAATTATATTTCAATAATCCAACCCTTTAGGATTATATTCTTGCTGACTCAAACTACTGGGTTAAGGGTAACGTCTCCTTCAAAAGAGGGGCCTACTACTATAACTAAGATAATCTCTTAAAAAGTGCAAAAGTACGGAAAACATCAAAGGTTACACTAAAGGCGAGTCGGATCCAAGTGATTCAGCTTGTCTATCTGTTTTTATTTTTATCCTTATTTTCAGCATTTTTAGTTTATTTTCATGTTTAAACCTTTTTCTAAACTTTTGATTTGATTAGACGTTGAGGATAAACCGGTACTAAAAGCTCTTATGTCCTTGGATGACCTCGGTATCTTATCAACACTATACTACGCTCACGATGGGTGCACTTGCCCATATGTGTGTTTAGTGTTTGTAGAATATCGTGTTTTATAAATTTAAAACTTGACTAAAGTGTTAAAAAGGGCTAAAAATATACATAAAAATATATAACGCTACACGCCCATCAAGTTTTTGGGGCCGTTGCAGGGGACACAATGATTTTAAGAAAGTTAGGAATCAACGGCCTAATTGTTTTTCTTATTTTTCTGTTTTTTTGGATTTTTCTTAATTTTTCAGCTTCTGCAGAGCTCAGCACGGGCCGTGCCTGGTCGGACACGGATCGTGCCCAGCATTGTTACTGGCAGTTTTTATTTTCCGAGTTACAGAGAGTTAAGCACGGGGCCGTGTTGGTGCAGCACGGGGCCGTGTCTAGCTCCCCAGTAACAGGGATCCGGAAAAAAATTACTGTATCTCCAACCACGGGCCGTGTTCATCTGAGCATGGGGCCGTGGTGAAACTTCTGACCAACGTTCTTTTTGTTTTTATTGCAGGACTTGGAACCCAGGCGCCGCACTTGAATTTTCTACGCAGTGTATGAGCTCCAGTTCCAATATTGTAACACCTCGTAAAATCACGTCCAATGAGGTATTGACACGTGTAATAAACCCTAATGAAGTCAAACATTGAATTTAAGGGACTAATTTTTCGAAAAATCAAAAACCTTGATCATGAAAGTACTGGAAGTTTTAGCATACCTAAAATAAGTTTCTAAATAACCTCTCACAGTATTTATGTTCACAAATGAGCCACTTGGCGATCGAATGTAGCCGTTTGCGGAATTAATTGAAAGTTTGCGCAATGAAGGGTTAAAAGCGTCAACATGTTAATTCTTACCTCTGAGTGACCTTTTAACAAACCGGAAGCTTCATGATATTTGATTATACTCTCGGGAATGCCAATTATTGGTCGTCTAAGGTTGTTATGCCTATAAGTAAAGTTACGCGCAACTTTGCAAGTTAGAGGGGCTAAAAGTGTCAATATGTTTAATTATACCTCTGAATGACCTTTTAGCAAACCCGAAGCATCGTGATGTTTAATAATACTTTCAATAATGCCTAACATGGATTAGATGAGGCTTCAATGCTATTAAATGATGAGATGCGCAAGTTTGCGCAATAGAGGGACCTAAAGCGTCAACTTTTGAATCTACGCCTTTCGGTGACCATTTAAGCGAACGAGAGTGTAGTAATATTTAAGTATATGCTTGGGAATGCCCATTATGGGCCATGGAAGACTTGGATATCATTAAACAACGTTTCGCGCTTCTTTGCACAATTAAAGGACTAATTGCGTTAAACTGCAAAAGTATGTTGATTCGTAGGGTATCGGACCTTCCGGAATATGACCATGAGTTAAACATACCCCAATTATCCTTTATATAGCTTAAATATAGGCTTGGAGGTGTTTGGTGCGCAAAAATAAACTTTTAAGTCATTCAGGGACTAAAAGTGTCAAAAAGTGCACAAGTTTGCATTTCCGCGCATATCTTGCATTCTGAATATATCCGGACACCCAAAAATTTATGTAAGCACTAAAATATTTTATTTTAGTGTTCGGCATGATAAAATTCCGTTCGTTGCGTAATTTGAATCGTTTTTCGCGTCCGTTCGTGTTTCATCGTAATTAGTCGAACAACGTGACCGTACGACCAAACGAACCAACATCCAACATATTTTTGAGCATGTTTTATCTTCCCTATGTTTAGGCATCATTTTAGAGCCTTGAAAATGGCTTAATGGGCCTCAAACATGCCAAAAATGACCTTACATGCTCACAGGGACCAAAACTGCAACTTCTGAAAGTTGTTTGATTTGTGCAGGCCGTAGGCTACGCCCCCTGCAGCGTAGCCTACGCCCGGGTCTGGGCAGATTCTTATTTTCAGCATTTTGGTTGTTTTTTAAGGGCTTTTATGTAAAATCCTCAATACCATGAGCTGGTTTTCAACCCCCATTGTATTTAGAAACCATGGTCACACATGGAGGGCCAAGATTGAAGCACGGGTTACGAGAAACGATCCTAACGGTTCTTGAAATCCTATATAAACCCACTTGATCTTGCTCTCATTTCACACCTTGATCTGAATTGTTCTAAGTTGGAGCCCTTGTGCTTCATACCTGAACATCCAAGATCAATTCCATCCTTGCTTGGACCCTTTGTAAGTGTCCTTTCGTGCTCAGTTTAAATTTCTAGCGTTATAGCCGAAAAGTCAAGCGTTTTGATAAACGCTTTGAATTTTAAACGGTTGAGCCATTGTTCGTAACGAACATGGCTAGGTGACCGTAACTAGGTAGGTGTTAAACCCTCAAAAGGGCACCTCCTAATTACCACGTTTACTTAGTTAAATTGTCGGGTCAAATAAAAGTCAAACGGGTTAGTTTTAAATAAATTCATAACTATTAATATAAGAAACCATAAAATCAGTTTTCTCGCTTTAATAACTTGGTAAATATTAGTTGAACATGCCTAAGCATGATTCAACCCGACAATTCTAAGTATAGGCTCGGTTCGGAACCGAAAGTCGCAAAAGTTGACTTTTGCTTTGACTTTCAGTTCTGACCCGATTTAGCTTAGTTTAGATATGACTTAGGATTCCTTTAGGACCAGGTTATAGGTTAGTGTAACCCTCTGAGGTTATACAACTTGGTTCCTTAGTTATCCGATTCATTGCATGTTTCCGTTATATGCTTAAATGTTGACCATTATGCCCTTTTGACCCTAAAACGAGAATTTTGAAAATGTGAGAGGACAATAATATTTATTACTGAATTATAAACTTGTCCCTAAAATTTGACATCAGTTTGAGGTCTAGATTAGGAGTTATGCTCATTAGCGTAAATGAAAAGCTTTTATTAATAAAACGGGATAATTAGCGTATAGCCTATCTAAACCCAATTTTTGATACCAAACTTTTTACCTACTGATATAAAATAATATTTTAGGATTTTTGAAGATTTTTATTTAATTTTAGGCTGAGCATAACATAGAGTTCTAAGCTTGATTCGGTAATTGCCGGTTTTGCCCTTTTGGGCTATAAAATGAGTTTTTCAAATCATTTTGATTCCAAACCTTTTTATACTGATCTAATATGATAAATAAAATATTTTGAGCCTTATGGAATAATAAAAATATCAGTTTTCCTTTAAAAACCCGGAAATAGCTCAAAATCACATTTTTAAGCGTTTTTAACGCATAGTATGTATTAAAACTATTTTAAACATATAAGGTTTGATGTCTACTGATATTTTCAGTAAATTTTTATATCCTAACAGTAAGTAAAAGTTTTTAAACTCAGGTTTCCAGTTTTGACCTTTTAGGCTTAAGTGAAATTACCAAAATGCCCCTTCGGTGCATAGTTTAGTTATAAATGGTAAATTTCACATTTATGTAATACCCTACTGATATAACCTATTAATTTAAGTATGTTTACTATTTATATCAGATCTGTAACTCAGATTAATATTTAACCTCTCTTATAACCTTTAAAATGACCAAAATACCCATACGAGGCATAAATTGGTTTTAAATTCGTTTTGGGCATAATGGAAGGTATCCTACTGATATCACAACATAGTTAAGGCATATTAACTTAGGAAACCTGTTCATGACTATTTTGGTTACCCGTTACACACTTTTCGCGTTCGGATCGGCTTATGTAACTAGTTTGCATAAATTAGCCGAAACGGGTCAACCTTATCATTTTTATCTCAAAATCCAGAATGTGTTTAGTTTACCCTTATTACACAAGTATACAAGCTTGTCGAGTCTAAACCACATTCTAATCCGGTTCTCGCTTAACCATGCGTTTTGAACCGTATCTTCTTTTTAAAACTAACCGGTCTAAGTTTGGCTTAATTAAAGACCCGTTAGGAATCTAATAGGTAATTAAAAACCTTCGTTCCAAATTTAGGAGCCCAGTAAAAGCTATCTGTACTTGCTGATTTGATATACGGCTGGCATTGAATTTATATTTAGCTCAGGTAAATACTTTTAACTTATTTTCCCTATACGGGCTTGGAGTATGGTATATAAAATACCGCTTGGTCGGGCATTGAATCTTTAATCGAATAGAGGTTAAATCATTGAAATGCTCCGTTTGGAAATGTTTTGTTTGCTTAAAGCCTTTGGGGGGTTAATGACCATGTCCCGGATATCCTTGGCATCATTTTACGAAATGGCCACGACCTAAGCACGGGGTGTAGGCGTACACCCGTCAGTGCCTAAACAAATAATGTGGTGTGTCTATTGATCTTTAACCCGGCACAAACCGGGATACTGAACGCATAAGAAACATGTAATTCTTTTACAAGATTATATTCAAATAATTATCCCAAGTTATAAAAAGTTTTGTGCCATGCGCACTCAAATCAATTTTCTTAAACATTTTCAAAATGAGTCAGTTAAATTGTATTTAACAGTGTAAACTGACGTATTTTCCAAAAAGGCTAAGTGCAGGTACTAATCGGAATAGGCTGGCTACTCCTAGTATCAATAAAGAGTCTCGCAAGCTTAGATGCCTAAAGTCTGTTGAACAATGTTTCATTTTATTTTCGATCCGCCTGTGGATCCTTTACTTTCCGTTTGTAATACTTTGATATTACTTTATATCGGATTGTAACATATTTATCTTTTGCTTCCGTTGTGCATTCTAATTGTGTTGTTTGACTATGATGATATCAACTACGTCACGATACTCCCCACCGGGCCCACCGGTAATACGTGGAAATATCAGGGTGAAATCTCCAAGACGGCTAGTACCATCATTGGAAGAATCGAAACCATGATTAAGTAAGTTTTAAAATAGAAAATTCATATAGCCTAACTCAATATCCTGAGAATTCGGTATAGTTAATTATGAAAGACGGTTCATTTTGCTTATTCATTGATTACCGCAACCCTAATTAGGCAACAATTAAGAATCGCCATCAGCTGCCCAGGATCGTCGATTTGTTCGACTAACGGCAAGGATTAGCTATTCCTTAAGTTTAGTTTCAAGCAGTGGTTGGAATAACCATCTAACCTTAAAATAAGCTTTTCTATAATAGTTGTTATATAAGTATCAAGGATGCTCCTTTGGAAACCTTGCATAGGTGGAAAGTTAAACATTTATTGTTAGACAATAGATTGGTAAGTCCAATTATCAGGATCTGAAAGCTGTATTGGAAACAACAAATAAGATCATTCGAATTCGTAATCGTCTAAAAGATTGCCAGTAATCGACAAATTAGGATTGATGAAAGTCGCAACCTTCTTAAGTCCTTAATAAGGAATAAGGTTCAATCGAAGGTATCGCCCTAAGAAGGGTGTGCTAAATTTTAATTTCTCAGGGTAAGTTAAGCCCTGGATATATAGGAACATTCGGGAAATCGAGTGTAACAAAGGCCAATAGCTTATAAGCTAAAACCTATTTAAGGAGCTTGGCAGAGCTCGCAATACGTTACACACTAATGATTTAAGGATGTGTTTCACCAATAAGTCGAGAAGCACTATCACATGACGATATGCAGATTAATGAAAATTATGATTTGATGAGAAACCCGTATCGATTAAGGATCGACAGGTTAAAGAGCTCCAAAAAGAATATATGTATATATTATAGAGGTCAGTTTGGGATCTTGGAGAGGTTCCAGATAGCTATAGAAGTTAAGTCCATTATGCGACAAAAAGTACTTCCAGCATTTTAGCAAATCTCAAGGTCAAGATTTCTTTTAAGGGGGTGAGGATATAACACCTCGTAAAATCACGTCCAATGAGGTATTGACACGTGTAATAAACCCTAATGAAGTCAAACATTGAATTTAAGGGACTAATTTTTCGAAAAATCGAAAACCTTGATCATGAAAGGACTGGAAGTTTTAGCATACCTAAAATAAGTTTCTAAATAACCTCTCACGGTATTTATGTTCACAAATGAGCCACTTGGCGCTCGAATGTAGCCGTTTGCGGAATTAATTGAAAGTTTGCACAATGAAGGGTTAAAAGCGTCAACATGTTAATTCTTACCTCTGAGTGACCTTTTAACAAACCGGGAGCTTCATGATATTTGATTATACTCTCGGGAATGCCAATTATTGGCCGTCTAAGGTTTTTATGCCTATAAGTAAAGTTACGCGCAACTTTGCAAGTTAGAGGGGCTAAAAGTGTCAATATGTTTAATTATACCTCTGAATGACCTTTTAGCGAACCCGAAGCATCGTGATGTTTAATAATACTTTCAAGAATGCCTAACATGTATTATATGAGGCTTCAATGCTATTAAATGATGAGATGCGCAAGTTTGCGCAATAGAGGGACCTAAAGCATCAACTTTTGAATCTACGCCTTTCGGTGACCATTTAAGCGAATGAGAGTGTAGTAATATTTAAGTATATGCTTGGGAATGCCCATTATTAGCCATGGAAGACTTGGATATCATTAAACAACGTTTCGCGCTTCTTTGCGCAATTAAAGGACTAATTGCGTTAAACTGCAAAAGTATGTCGATTCGTAGGGTATCGGACCTTCTGGAATATGAACATGAGTTAAACACACCCTAATTATCCTTTAGATAGCTTAGATATAGGCTTGGATGTGTTTGGTGCGCAAAAATAAACTTTTAAGTCATTCAGGGACTAAAAGTGTCAAAAAGTGCACAAGTTTGCATTTCCGCGCATATCTTGCATTCTGAATATACCCGGACACCCAAAAATTTATGTAAGCACTAAAATAATTCATTTTAGTGTTCGGCATGATAAAATTCCATTCGTCGCGTAATTTGGATCGTTTTTCGCGTCCGTTCGTGTTTTGTCATAATTAGTCGAACAACGTGACCTTACGACCAAACGAACCGACATCCGACATATTTTTGAGCATGTTTTATCTTCCCTATGTTTAGGCATCATTTTAGAGCCTTGAAAATGGCTAAATGGGCCTCAAACATGCCAAAAATGACCTTATATGCTCATAGGGACCAAAACTGCAACTTCTGAAAGTTGTTTGATCTATGCAGGCCGTAGGCTACGCCCCCTGCAGCATAGCCTATGCCCAGGTCTGGGCAGATTCTTATTTTCAGCATTTTGGTTGTTTTTCAAGGGCTTTTATGTAAAATCCTTAATACCATGAGCTGGTTTTCAACCCCCATTGTATTTAGAAACCATGGGCACACATGGAGGGCCAAGATTGAATCACGGGTTACGAGAAACGATCCTAATGGTTCTTGAAATCCTATATAAACCCACTTGATCTTGCTCTCATTTCACACCTTGATCTGAATTGTTCTAAGTTGGAGCCCTTGTGCTTCATACCTGAACATCCAAGATCAATTCCATCCTTGCTTGGACCCTTTGTAAGTGTCCTTTCGTGCTCAGTTTAAATTTCTAGTGTTATAGCCGAAAAGTCAAGCGTTTTGATAAACGCTTTGACTTTTAAACGGTTAAGCCATTGTTCGTAACGAACATGGCTACGTGACCGTAATTAGGTAGGTGTTAAACCCTCAAAAGGGCACCTCCTAATTACCACGTTTACTTAGTTAAATTATCGGGTCAAATAAAAGTCAAACGGGTTAGTTTTAAATAAATTCATAACTATTAATATAAGAAACCATAAAATCATTTTTCTCGCTTTAATAACTTGGTAAATATTAGTTGAACATGCCTAAGCATGATTCAACCCGACAATTCTAAGTATAGGCTCGGTTCGGAACCGAAAGTCGCAAAAGTTGACTTTTGCTTTGACTTTCAGTTCTGAACCGATTTAGCTTAGTTTAGATATGACTTAGGATTCCTTTAGGACCAGGTTATAGGTTAGTGTAACCCTCTAAGGTTATACAACTTGGTTCCTTAGTTATCTGATTCATTGCATGTTTCCGTTATATGCTTAAATATTGACCATTATGCCCTTTTGACCCTAAAACGAGAATTTTGAAAATGTGAGAGGACAATAATCTTTATTACTGAATTATAAACTTGTCCCTAAAATTTGACATCAGTTTGAGGTCTAGATTAGGAGTTATGCTCATTTGCGTAAATGAAAAGCTTTTATTAATAAAACGGCATAATTAGCGTATAGACTATCTAAACCCAATTTTTGATACCAAACTTTTTACCTACTGATATAAAATAATATTTTGGGATTTTTGAAGATTTTTATTTAATTTTAGGCTGAGCATAACATAGAGTTCTAAGCTTGATTCGGTAATTGCCAGTTTTGCCCTTTTGGGCTATAAAATGAGTTTTTCAAATCATTTTGCTTCCAAACCTTTTTCTACTGATCTTATATGATAAATAAAATATTTTGAGCCTTCTGGAATAATAAAAATATCAGTTTTCCTTTAAAAACCCGGATATAGCTCAAAATCGCCTTTTTAAGCGTTTTTAACGCATAATATGTATTAAAACTATTTTAAACATATACGGTTTGATGTCTGCTGATATTTTCAGTAAATTTTTATATCCTAACAGTAAGTAAAAGTTTTTAAACTCAGGTTTCCAGTTTTGACCTTTTAGGCTTAAGTGAAATTACCAAAATGCTCCTTCGGTGCATAGTTTATTTATAAATGGTAAATTTCACATTTATGTAATACCCTACTGATATAACCTATTAATTTAAGTATGTTTACTATTTATATCAGATCTGTAACTCAGATTAATATTTAACCTCTCTTATAACATTTAAAATGACCAAAATACCCCTACGGGGCATAAATTGGTTTTAAATTCGTTTTGGGCATAATGGAAGGTATCCTACTGATATCACAACATATTTAAGGCATATTAACTTAGGAAACCTGTTCATGACTATTTTGGTTACCCGTTACACACTTTTCGCGTTCGGATCGGCTTATGTAACTAGTTTGCATAAATTAGCCGAAACGGGTCAAACCTTATCATTTTTATCTCAAAATCCAGAATGTGTTTAGTTTACCCTTATTACACAAGTATACAAGCTTGTCGGGTCTAAACCACATTCTAATCCGGTTCTCACTTAACCATGCGTTTTAAACCGTATCTTCTTTTTAAAACTAACCGGTCTAAGTTTAGGCTTAATTAAAGACCCGTTAGGAATCTAATAGGTTATTAAAAACCTTCGTTCCAGATTTAGGAGCCCAGTAAAAGCTATCTGTGCTTGCTGATTTGATATACGGCTGGGATTGAATTTATATTTAGCTCAGGTAAATACTTTTAACTTATTTTCCCTATACGGGCTTGGAGTATGGTATATAAAATACCGCTTGGGTCGGGCATTGAATCTTTAATCGAATAGAGGTTAAATTATTGAAATGCTCCGTTTGGAAATGTTTTGTTTGCTTAAAGCCTTTGGGGGGTTAATGACCATGTCCCGGATATCCTTGGCATCATTTTACGAAATGGCCACGACCTAAGCATGGGGTGTAGGCGTACACCCGTCAGTGCCTAAACAAATAATGTGGTGTGTCTATTGATCTTTAACCCGGCAAAAACCGGGCTACTGAACGCATAAGAAACATGTAATTCTTTTACAAGATTATATTCAAATAATTATCCCAAGTTATAAAAAGTTTTGTGCCATGCACACTCAAATCAATTTTCTTAAACATTTTCAAAATGAGTCAGTTAAATTGTATTTACCAGTGTAAACTGACGTATTTTCCAAAAAGGCTAAGTGCAGGTACTAATCAGAATAGGCTGGCTACTCCTAGTATCAATAAAGAGTCTCGCAAGCTTAGATGCCTAAAGTCTGTTGAGCAATGTTTCATTTTATTTTTGATCCGCCTGTGGATCCTTTACTTTCCGTTTGTAATACTTTGATATTACTTTATATCGGATTGTAACATATTTATCTTTTGCTTCCTTTGTGCATTCGAATTGTGTTGTTTGACTATGATGATATCAACTACGTCACGATACTCCCCACCGGGTCCACCGGTAATACGTGGAAATATCGGGGTGTGACAAATAGAGACATAGAAGAACCTCTAGACGAACCCGAACGCTTTCTAAGAAAAAGACTTAAAGCTAAAAACCAAGAGAAAGTTTCGGGGGACCCATTTCCAATGGCGGATCAACGAACCCTCATAGATTACCTACGGCCCACCGTAGGTAATCTTGGTGCCACTATCAATGCACCGAATGTTGAGGCCAACAACTTCGAACTTCAGCCGCATTTGATACAAATGCTCCAAAACTCCGCAACCTTCCACCGGCTTGCGGACGAAGATCCCCATTTACATATTACTAACTTCTTGGAAATATGTGATACTTTTCGGATCAATGGAGCATCAAATGATGCCATCCGCCTCCGAATGTTTCCATTTTCACTAAAAGACCGAGCTAAGGCTTCGCTTAATACCCTCCCAGTTGGTGCGGTAAACACCTGGGATGAACTAGCCCAAAATTTTTTAAATAAGTATTTCTCTCCTGCTAAAACGGCTAAATTAATTACTGAAATTAATACATATTCACAAGAGGATGGGGAATCCTTATATGAAACTTGGGAAAGGTTCAAGGAGCTACTAAGAAAGTGTCCTCATCATGGTCTTGCGGTATGGCAACAAGTATCCACTTTCTATAATGGGTTGTTGCCACACATAAGACAAACACTTGACTCTAGCTCCGGGAGACTTTTAGGTAATCGTCGCCCAAATGAAATTTATAATGAAATTGAGGAAATTGCTCAAACCAATTTTCAGTGGCACACTCCCCGAGGCACAAAATCTATTGCCTCGGGCGCCCATAAGGTTGATGAGAGCACCTCCTTGCAAGCCCAAATCGAGACCCTTTCTTCAAAAAGCAAAAAGTTAGAAATGGCAAAAAACGGCCTCGGTTATGGCTTGTGAAGGGTGTGGTGGGCCACATGAAAGTTGGAGTTGTATGAAAGAAATGGATAATCAAACAGAAACGGTAAACTACATTGATAATAGACCTAGGCCGTCGGGTCCTCCAACGGGTACCTACAACCAAGGATGGCGTAACCACCCTAACCTTGGTTGGAGAGAACCCGACAATAGTAGTAACCAACAAAATCTAAACCAACGGACAAACTTTCAACAACTAAGAAACGAGTCACAAAATTTCTCTCAACAACAACAAGGGGGACGAGAGAGGCTTGAGGATACCGTCTCTCGCCTCATCTCCGACACCGAAAAGAAAAACTCGGATCGATTTCAACAACTGGAATCGAACTTTAGAAATCAACAAGCTAGTATTCAAAACATTGAAAAACAAATAAATCAACTAGCTCAAAATTTCTCCGAGAGACCACAAGGCGCGTTACTAAGCAATACCGAAACCAACCCAAAGGCGCAGGTGCATCTCATCACGTTGAGAAACCGTACCGTAGGTCCCGAGGAGGCTCCGCTACCTCCAACTGAAAAGAGCCGATCTAGCCAAACCACAACTTCGCCGACGCCACAACAAGAGAAAGCTCCTCCACCAAATCAAGAGCCCACCAAGAATCCTCAGTTACCATACCCCGGTCGGTTACTTCGTGTAACAACTCTCATCAAAAGTCCTAATTTTTATTTTAATTTGGCCAATAGGAAACCCTAATTTAGAAACCCAAGTAATTCTGAACAAACCCTAAAATTTTCAGAACATTTGGAATCAGGATTAGGTCCCCTAAAACTTAAGGGGGGTAAACCCTAACTAATGATTATCTCTAAAAATACGTTGTCTAAATTGAGAATTCACGAACTAGCAACTCAGCAAGCCTATACTAGTGACAAGGCTACCCTAGGGTAGATGTGTACCCCAGGCGAGTCGCGACAGCATCCATGTCATCTTCCGCGACACACGGGAGATGTCAATTTCACGTATAAATACAGGGCCTTGGGACTTGAATTCTGTCTTTGAAACGACGTAAATTCGTTTTACGTAGGCTGAGTTATAACAGAAACAGTCCACAAAACACACACTGATCACAAAGTGCTGCCACAATCAGGGTAATAACTCGATCGCTATTACGATTCAACGTCCGATCGATTATAACTATCCAACGATTGTTTAAGTGCCGCTCAAATTGAGTTTATACTTTGTTATTCATCGTGATTTCGACTTGAATGTTTGAGTGCTGTTCGAACTCGGACTATACTCTGTCATTCGTTGTGAATCCGCTGAATTGATAAGTATTGCACTTGTAAATCGTTGTGAGGGTTTAATCTCGTGAATTGTCGTAACTGCTGTATTAGTTACTAACCTGTTTGTGTGTGCATTGTTATTTAAATTAGGTTAATCAAGGCTAATCAGTAGGCTTATACTCTGCTCGTTAAATCTACAATGTGAGTCATTCTCTTTTTATCAAATTACTTTCAAAATCATGTTTATTTTCAAAGGTTATAATTACAGTGATTAAGTTTATGTAATCACCAAATTACAGCCGGTATGTGGGTATTGTGCACATTACTACTGTTGTTGTCACTTTAGGTGGGCGAACCTAATTAGTGATATTCGTCATTCATTGGGGCAGCCAATGGTGATATGACCACAGTCACCGAAATGAGTCGAGTGACAAATACTGTGGGTAGTTGGTTTGATATCAGAAACATTGTAATCTCTCTTAATACTGTGAATTATAACAAACGAGTCGTTTTAGTAAAACTAAATGATTCACTCAGTATTTCCCTGCTGACAAAACCTTTTTCAAACATGTTTCAGGTGATTTGTTGTGAGCACAGGAAAAGTGCCGTGGAGCACTACAAGCTTAGAAAAGTGGCTCAATGTAAATAAATAAAGAAACATGTTTTGAGAAATAAAGATTTCCCAGTGAAATCACTTTATTGTAAATTATGGGATTTATCCCTATATTATATATATAAACGAGCAGTTTTAATATTAATCGATCCTGTTTAAAAAGACTTCCGCTGTCACTTAATTAGATACCATCGTATTTCCTGTCTCGCGGCTCTGGACCGGGTCAAACCGGGGCCGAGGGCCGTGACAGGAAAATGTGGTATCAGAGCCACTGATTTAAGCTTACTATTGATTTTAGCCTACTAAAATAATTGAGAGATACTTAGGAAATTTAATTGCTATTCTGTGAAAACATGTTTTATTAACTGATTAATTGTTGAGTTACAGTATGGGTAAACAAAAGATTTCTGCTATCTACCACAAATTAGATACTGCACCCACAGAAAAAGGAACCTCTTCCTCCAAACACCCAGCAGATCTGGAAGAAGGGATTTTTGTCCGTAAAGCAAATTATGAAAATCCTCTCACTCGAGATTAAAGAAATTTGATTCTTAGGAAGGGACAGGAGAAAATAAAGAAACCCCAAGTCAAGAAAGTGAGGTTTAATTCAAAAATCCAGGAATTAGGCAATAGGTCACCTTGGGAAGACACATTAGATGAAAAATGGGCAAATCTTTATATGCTAGCTACCGTAGCAGAAAATGCAAACCTCTAAACTATCAATAAGCCTGGTCTAGTAGAAAATTAATCCCCAGTAAATAAATAAATTATAGTTTGTTCTCTTTCCTGTGGTTTTTGTACAAATCCGTATGCAATAAAACTTTAATGTTTATTTGTAAAACTTTGTTCCAAAGTTTTAACTTAGCATTTTTGTGCATTTTGCATATATGCTATCCAGCATGAGTGAGATATCGGAAGCATTTCAGAATCTCAACCTCTACCCAGTACCAATTGAAGTCTCCCACGACTTTACTGGTTATATTGCTGACATAGAGGAACCTCTGGAATTCCAAGCTCCACCGCTGGAAAAAGCAAAACTTAAAAAAAAAGAAGATATGTAGGATGGAGGAAAGTACGCAGGAGAAAGCCAGTTACTAGAAAACTCCCCAAAATAGAAAACCCTATAGACAAAGGAAAAGGAATCGAAATCGGAGAAAGTTCTAAACCAGCAGAGATAGAAATCAGGAAAGATTTTAACCAAAAAGGAATAGAAATTGGAGAGAGTTCTAGACAACCTGAAGAAATCACATTTCAAGATGAAATAGACCGTATACTGGCAAATTGTGATGTCATTAGCCCTATCCATAATAATCTATATCCTTACCTAGATAGGTACAGGGAATAGGATCCGGGAAATGGGGGAACAAATCTCCTGGAAATACGACGAAAGGGAGCGTCGCTACTAAACTGCCAGTTGACCAAAGAATAGTGGAGTTGGGAAGAATGTCTGTATAATAATAATAATAGTTAAATATAACTCTGTAAAATGGGAAATAAAACATTGTAAGATAAACAGTGAGTATGGATGCCTATATAATATATAAAGCAAAATAGAAGTCGAAACATCGACGATTTTGGATACATATATATGTGTTGTAAGATGTTATGTGCTTCGGTGTAATTGTTTTATTTACAATCATTTGATACTAATAGTTATATTTATAATAATTATCAGATGGAAAATACTAGTAATGAACCAGTTAATGAAGGAAATCAATCTGAACAAAATCAGGAAAACCAGTATATGACTAGACAAGATATTGAAAACATTATCACTCAAGGGATAGCTAATGCTATTCCAGCAATCATGGCTGCTGCTCAGAAACCTGTTGAACCACAACAAATCATTCCTAGTAAACGTACGCAGGAAGACAATTTTAGTCATAGTGTAAATGGAGGCGGCAATCTTGATGATAATAATCCACGACAGGATCCACCTCCTAAGAAAATGAAAGCCGCAACACCTGGTTGCACTTTCAAAGAATTTCTTGCTTGTAAACCTGCTGAATTTGCAGGCAACGAAGGAGCAACTGCAGTACTGCGTTGGTTAGAGAAAACCGAAGCAGTAATTGCAATAAGTAAATGTTTCGAAGAAGATCAGGTTATGTATGCGTCAAATTTGCTCAAAGAAGGGGCACTAGAATGGTGGAACATCGTATTACAAGCAAAAGGAAGAAGGATAGCATATGCTATAAATTGGGAAGAATTTAAAATTCTTGTAGAAAGAAAATATTGTCCTGAATATGAAAAGGAACAAATGGCAAATAAGTTCCTAAACCATCGTATGGTAGGCGTAGAGTGTCGCGGTTATACTTCGACATTCTTTGAATATGCTAGAGTGGTACCAACACTGGCTTCGCCAGAACCGGTACTCATTTCCCGTTACATTTGGGGATTAATTAGTGAAATTCGTAACATCGTTAAAGCTGCGAGACCTCGCACTATTGACGATGCTGTGGAATTAGCTAATACCCTAACTGATGAACTAGTGCGCACAAGAGAAGAAGATCGAAAGAAGGAATTGGCTCAAAAGATTACCCAAGGATTCCGTATGGGTAATGATAAAAATAGATTCAAGAAAAGAGGAAGGAGACAATCTGCACAACCGCCTTTTTGCAGAAATTGCAAAAAGAATCATTTTGGAAAATGCAATGTAATCTGCAACTTCTGCAAAATGACAGGACATCGTGAAGAAAATTGCAAAAAGAAAACCATAGTCTGCTATAACTGTGGAGAAACAGGACATTACAAAACAGAATGTCCTAAATTGATTAAAACTGCAGACAATAAAGGCAAACCAGCTGATGGAACAACAAAGAAGAATGCCCGAGCATTCCAGCTAACCACTCAAGAAGCTGAACTAATCCCTGACGTCATAGCTGGTACGTTCTTGGTCCACGACGTTTATGCAAAAGTATTATTTGACTCTGGTGCAAACCAAAGTTTTATCAATACTTCATTTTGCCAAGCCCTTAACTTACCCTTAACCACCCTTAGGCAAATTTTTACAGTCGAAATGGCAGACGGGAATTCTGTTAACATAAATAAGGTTTTGCAAGAAGGAAAGATAGAACTGTTAGGCCATAAATTTTCTGCAAAACTGTTACCTATGAAGTTAGCCGGATTTGATGTAGTGTTAGGAATGGATTGGTTGATAGCCAACCATGCTCGAATTCTTTGTGATAAGAATTCCGTAGAAATCCGTACTCCCACAGGAGAGGTAATTTTAATTACAGGAGATAAACCACGAAAGCCACTGAAATTCATTTCAGTAATCAAGTTGGCTAGTTATTCAAGAAAACAAGAAATGGTGTATATGATTTCGGTAATCATTAACACTAAAAGTAAGGAACTCCCAGACATCCCTATAGTTTCAGAATACCCAGACATCTTTCCAGAAGAATTACCTGGGTTACCACCTGATAGAGAAGTAGAATCCATCTAATTCCGGGTACTACACCAATAGCCAAGGCACCTTATCGATTAGCACCCACCGAAATGCTAGAATTGAAAAAGCAGCTAGATGAATTATTAAGCAAAGGATTTATACAACCTAGTTCATCCCCTTGGGGAGCACCAGTGTTGTTTGTGAAAAAGAAAGATGGATCAATGAGAATGTGTATCGATTATAGAGAATTGAATAAGGTTACAATTAAGAATCGATACCCATTACCTAGGATTGATGATCTATTTGATCAACTTCAAGGTGCTAGGTATTTTTCTAAGATAGATTTAAGATCCGGATATCACCAGTTAAAAGTACAAGAAGAAGACATACCTAAAACTGCTTTCAGAACTAGGTATGGCCATTATGAGTTTACAGTCATGCCCTTTGGACTAACAAATGCCCCAGCAGCATTTATGGACATGATGAATCGGATCTGTAAGCCATACTTGGATAAATTTGTAATCGTATTCATTGATGATATACTTATTTATTCCAAAAGTCAGGAAGAACATTGCGAACATTTGCATGCACTCTTAACTTTGTTAAGAAAGGAAAAACTTTATGCCAAATTCTCGAAGTGTGAATTCTGGCTGCAAGAAGTACAATTTTTAGGTCACATGGTGAATCACGAAGGAATTCACGTAGATCCTGCTAAAATAGAAGCAATCATCAAATGGAAGGTCCCACAAACAGCTATGGAAATTAGAAGTTTTCTAGGCTTAGCTGGATACTACAGACGATTTATTAAGGATTTCTCTAAGATAGCTGTACCTTTGACTAAGTTAACCTGTAAAGCCACTAAGTTTGAATGGGGACAGAGGCAAGAAGAAGCTTTTAAGATTTTAAAGCACCGATTGACAAATGCTCCAATTTTAGCATTACCCGAAGGAACAGAAGATTTTGAAGTATATTGTGATGCTTCAAAATTAGGATTCGGATGTGTGTTGATGCAACACAAGAAGGTAATTGCGTATGCCTCCCGGCAGTTGAAAAAGCACGAGGAAAATTATACGACTCATGACTTAGAATTAGGAGCCATAATTTTTGCCTTGAAAATTTGGAGACATTATCTGTACGGAAGTAAGTTCACTGTCTATACAGATCATAAAAGTTTAAGGTATATATTTGGGCAGAAAGAGTTAAATATGAGGCAAAGAAGATGGATGGAAGTTCTAAGCGATTACGACTGTGATATTCAATATCATGAAGGAAAGGCAAACGTAGTTGCAGATGCCTTAAGTCGTAAGTATCAGGAAAAACAAAAGCGAGTCCGTGCTCTTAGATTAAATCTACAAGTAGATTTAATGGAACAATTAAAGAAAGTTCAGGAAACAGCAATCAAGGACGATGCTGAAGGAATGAAAGGTTATATCAAGGAACTAGAGCAAGGAAATGATGGAATTTGGAGATTCCACAAGAAACGAATTTGGGTACCTAAGCAAGGAGAATTAAGAAATAAGATTTTAGAGGAAGCCCATAAATCTAGGTATACTATGCATCCAGGAAACAATAAGATGTACCAAGATTTAAGAAAGAACTTCTGGTGGATAGGAATGAAGAAAGATATAACAAGATATGTTTCTAAGTGTCTTACTTGTTCACAAGTAAAGGTTGAACATCAGAAACCTTCAGGATTACTACAACAATTGGAAATGCCTGTATGGAAATGGGAACTTATAACAATGGATTTTGTTACTAAGTTGCCTAAAACAAGAAAAGGTAATGATGCGATTTGGGTAATTGTGGATCGATTAACCAAATCAGCTCATTTTCTACCAATGAAGGAAACCTTTAGCATGGAAAGGCTAGCCAAGTTGTACGTAGACGAAGTGGTATCTTTACATGGAGTCCCACTCTCCATTGTATCAGATAGGGATAGTCGTTTCACTTCTCATTTTTGGAAAAGTTTCCAGCAAGCTATGGGAACTCGACTAAATCTGAGTACTGCATATCATCCCCAAACAGACGGACAAAGTGAAAGGACGATACAAACTCTAGAAGACATGCTTCGAGCATGTGTAATAGATTTTGGTGGAAACTGGGATGATCATTTACTATTAATTGAATTCTCCTATAACAATAGTTATCCTTCAAGCATTGAAACTGCTCCATTTGAAGCACTATATGGACGTAAGTGCAGAACTCCAGTTTGTTGGGCAGAAATAGGAGAAAGTCAATTATCAGGACCAGAAATTGTGCAAGAAACTACTGACAAGATAACTCAGATCAATGAAAGACTGAAAATAGCTCGAGATCGTCAGAAGAGTTATGCAGATAATCGCCGCAAGCCGTTAGAATTTCAAGTCGGAGATAAAGTACTCTTGAAAGTTTCTCCTTGGAAAGGAGTTGTTCGATTTGGTAAGAAAGGAAAGCTAAGTCCAAGATACGTAGGACCATTTTCTGTGATCCAACGTATAGGACCAGTTGCTTATCGTTTACAATTACCAGAAGAATTATCTGGAGTACATGATGTATTTCATGTATCCAATCTCAAGAAATGTTTATCAGATGAATCACTGGTAGTACCTCTTCGAGATATAGAGGTAAACGAAAAGCTGAAATTTGTTGAGAAACCTCTTCAAATTGAGGATCGAAAGATCAAGTTTCTCAAACATAAACGACTAGTTTTAGTCAAAGTCAGATGGGATTCAAAGAGAGGAGCTGAATACACTTGGGAGCTGGAATCAGAAATGAAGAAAAAGTATCCTCATTTATTCCAGTAAATCTCGAGGACGAGATTTTATTAAAGCGGGGAGAATGTAACAACTCTCATCAAAAGTCCTAATTATTATTTTAATTTGGCCAATAGGGATTTTAATTTGGCCAATAGGAAACCCTAATTTAGAAACCCAAGTAATTCTGAACAAACCCTAAAATTTTCAGAACATTTGGAATCAGGATTAGGGCCCCTAAAACTTAAGGGGGGTAAACCCTAACTAATGATTATCTCTAAAAATACGTTGTCTAAATTGAGAATTCACGAACTAGCAACTCAGCAAGCCAATACTAGTGACAAGGCTACCCTAGGGGAGATGTGTACCCCAGGCGAGTCGCGACAGCATCCATGTCATCTTCCGCGACACGCGGGAGATGTCAATTTCACGTATAAATTCAGGGCCTTGGGACTTGAATTCTGTCTTTGAAACGACGTAAATTCGTTTTACGTAGGCTGAGTTATAACAGAAACAGTCCACAAAACACACACTGATCACAAAGTGCTGCCACAATCAGGGTAATAACTCGATCGCTATTACGATTCAACGTCCGATCGATTATAACTATCCAACGATTGTTTAAGTGCCGCTCAAATTGAGTTTATACTTTGTTATTCATCGTGATTTTGACTTGAATGTTTGAGTGCTGTTCGAACTCGGACTATACTCTGTCATTCGTTGTGAATCCACTGAATTGATAAGTATTGCACTTGTAAATCGTTGTGAGGGTTTAATCTCGTGAATTGTCGTAACTGCTGTATTAGTTACTAACCTGTTTGTGTGTGCATTGTTATTTAAATTAGGTTAATCAAGGCTAATCAGTAAGCTTATACTCTGCTCGTTAAATCTACAATGTGAGTCATTCTCTTTTTATCAAATTACTTTCAAAATCATGTTTATTTTCAAAGGTTATAATTACAGTGATTAAGTTTATGTAATCACCAAATTACAGCCGGTATGTGGGGTATTGTGCACATTACTACTGTTGTTGTCACTTTAGGTGGGCGAACCTAATTAGTGATATTCGTCATTCATTGGGGCAGCCAATGGTGATATGACCACAGTCACCGAAATGAGTCGAGTGACAAATACTGTGGGTAGTTGGTTTGATATCAGAAACATTGTAATCTCTCTTAATACTGTGAATTATAACAAACGAGTCGTTTTAGTAAAACTAAATGATTCACTCAGTATTTCCCTGCTGACAAAACCTTTTTCAAACATGTTTCAGGTGATTTGTTGTGAGCACAGGAAAAGTGTCGTGGAGCACTACAAGCTTAGAAAAGTGGCTCAATGTAAATAAATAAAGAAACATGTTTTGAGAAATAAAGATTTCCCAGTGAAATCACTTTATTGTAAATTATGGGATTTATCCCTATATTATATATATAAACGAGCAGTTTTAATATTAATCGATCCTGTTTAAAAAGACTTCCGCTGTCACTTAATTAGATACCATCGTATTTCCTGTCTCGCGGCTCTGGACCGGGTCAAACCGGGGCCGAGGGCCGTGACACTTCGCCAAAAGACCGATGAGCAATTCACAAAATTCGTAAATTTACTAAAACGATTGCATGTTAATATTCCATTTTTCGAAGTCCTAACTTAAATTCTTAAATATTCAAAATTTATAAGGGACTTCCTCACTCACAAAAGGAAAATCAAATCATTGCAATTAGTTAATTTAAGCGAAGAAAGCTCTGCCTTGCTACTCAACAAACTCCCACAAAAGAAGATCGATCCCGGAAGCTTCACCTCCCTTGTTCAATTGGGGAATCACCCATTCACAACGCACTAGCCGACCTCGGGGCTAGTATCAACCTCATGCCCGCATCAATGTTCGACCGACTCGGACTAGGAAAAACAAGCCCTACAAAAATGAGCATATAAATTGCCGATAGGTCCGTAAAATATCCACAAGGTGTCGCTGAAAATCTATTGGTTAAAGTCGGAGACCTTGTCTTCCCGGCCGACTTGGTCTTACTAGATATGGAGGAAGACACCGAAGTGGCACTCATCTTAGGGAGGCCATTCCTAGCTACGGCCCACGCAGTGGTAGATATGAATGGTGGGACACTAACATTGAGGGTTGGGGACAAGGAGATGAAGTTTGGGGTTGGTAAGAGAGTAGAAGACGATGACCCGGTCAATTACATGAAAGTCATAGACTCAAGTTTGGATGATGCTCTTCGACGGTGCAACATGGGATGCAAAACATCCCACTTGGGTAACATATGACTGATTTTGGGTCTAGCCAAGGACCCTTATAAACGTGGCGCACCATGGAGGCATTCCGCATAACTATCCTTAGTTTTAGTTTAGATTAACTTTTATGCTTTCTAGTTTAGTTTTAATTTTCAGCAATAAAACACACCCGGGATGGTGAAGGATACTAAGAGAAGCTTGAACCAACACCCCATGCACAAAAACAGAGCCTCCCGATATTTTTTCTTCATTACAGCAAGTTCAGCATGGGTCGTGCCTAGCCAACACGCCCCGTGCTCAAGGTTCTGCAGAAAAATGCCCAGTTCAGGTAACTGGACACGGGGCGTGTTCACCAAACACGCCCCCGTGCCCAGCCTTCTGTTAGTTTTTGTTACTGGAAACCTGAACACGGGGCCATGCCCGGACACCACGGCCCGTGTCCAGATGCCCAGTAACATAAATTTTTGTTTTTAACACACCTTTTACACATTCAATCAACCTAAAAACTTATTTTTGGGACACATTGAGGATAATATGTAATTTAAGTGTGGGGGATGCTAAAACCTTGAATTTTGCAAGTCCTAATTACAAGCCTTACATAAAACTCTATTGGAACCGCTAAACACCCTAAATTTTTTTCAAAAACTTTTCACTTTTTTTACTTGTCTTGGTTTAATTTGGGAATAACAAGTTCTAAAAGGGTTATATTTTTACAAATTTACAACCGATAGCGTCGTGATAAAAAGAACCAACATAAGAAAATTATGAAACGGCATCACAAATCTAGTTAAAATTTGATTATATATACTTGATCACACTAAAAACCCATTCCCACAAAAAGTGAGTTTTGAGCCTTTAATTGATCATACAAATACACATCTTTAAAGTAAATGCTCATCTTTCGTTTCTTGTGTGAATAGCCGCTTGGTTTCTTATGACTCTAAAACTTGCCATGAAGATGCATTCCGGGTCCTTACCAACTTAAACCCAAGTAAGTAAATGATGGAGGCATTAGGACTAACCATTTTTCTTTCAACACCATTATTATTATTTTTTTTTACTACCTACCCAAAATCCCCCTAGTTAACCCCTTTGAGCCTAAACCTTTTCATTTCTAAACCCACAAAACAAACACCCTTTACCCACCAAAACCCTTTTTCATTTTAAACCATTTATTTTAGTAAAAAGCTCGGTTTTCATGTGACATTCCTTATAAAAAAAAATGATGAAATCTAGCAATAAACAAACAAGTTCATCAAAAGAAACTTTGTTTGAAAAATGCTTCATTGGAATAAAAAGTCACAAAAACAAAAAGTTTTACGAAAATCGACGCTTTTTACGCCTTTTGTAAGGACCTTCAAAAATATCCCCAAATTGAACCGTAAAAGAAAACCCGGACCCCTGAAACCCTAATCCATATATTAAAAATAAAGAAATCCAGATTTCTGGTCTCCAGGCGGGCCGCGTAAAGGTAAGCATAACCTTACGCGGACCGCGTCAAAATGAACTTTGACCGGATAAGTGTTCAGATCCACGTGGCATCCAAGTGGCAGACCTACTGATGACCCAGCAAACCTATACGTAGACTAGGTGGCCACGCGGGCCGCGTAAGGGTCCAGCTAAGGTTCACGCGGGCCACGTGAGACCCAAATTTCTGCTATAAATAGAACGAGTCATGAGCAGTTCACTGATGTCGAAACCAAAACTCAAAAACAAATTCTCACTGCTTAAATTCGAAATTTACTTTTACAATAGCGAGGCGCTACTACGATACAGGGTATTAACTCGATCGCTGCTACGATTCAATGTCCGATCGATTGAAACTATCCGATGAATGTTTAAGTGCTGCTCAAATTAGGGTTATACTTTGTCATTCATAATGAATTCAATGGATGTTTAAGTATTGCACTTTGTCATTCATTGTGAAGGTTTTAATCTCGCGAGTTACCGTAAATGTTGTATTAGTTACTGACCTAGTTCGTGTGCATTATTGTTTACATTAGGTTATCAGGCTTATCAGTAGGCTAAACTCTGCTCATTAAACTTGCAATGTGAGTCATTCTCTTTTTATCAATAAAGTTTTACAATACTCCAATCATTTTCAAAAAGTTATAATTACAGGGATTAAGTCGTGGTTATCTTGAATCACTGGCTAGTGGGGTATTGTGCACATTACTAAATTTCTCACAGTTAGGCTAAAAAATCCTAACAGTGATAATCGTCACTACTTGGGGAAAGACCCAATAGTGGTATGACCATCGTCACCAGGTGACACGACGCCAGTTAAAAATAAGATAAAAGCCATTGTAATCGCTCTTATGCTGTAATTTATAACTATGTGTCTTTTTGTGCATAAATGAATGATTCACCAGTATTTCCCCACTGATAAAATATTTTTTAAAACATGTTTCAGGCGACCTGCTGTAAATCAAGGAAAACGTGCTATGGAGCACTAACAAGCTTGAAGAGGTGGCTCAATAAAATGAATAAACATGTTTTTGGAAACCAGGGAATTTCCTAGTTAAATTGCTCTATTGTAAATTACGGGGTTTATCCCGAATTATGAAATAAAATAATCGGGCATTTTCAAGTTTAAAAGATCCTGATAAATCTTCCGCTGTCGCATCATTTAATAAATACCACGGGTTCCTGCCCCGCGGCTCCTGACCGGGTAAAACCGGGGCTGGGGCAGTGACAGGAAAAAGGTGGTATCAGAGCCACTGATTGAAGCCAATTAAGTATTTCAAAATACTTAATTTTTTGATTTGTTATTTTATGATTATGTGTTTTATCTTGACTCTCTGTTAATATACAGTATGGGTAAGCAAAGAATTTCGGATATCTTTCTTAAATTTGATAGTTCCCCGAAAGATAAGGGAACTTCATCCCAATCAAATTCCTCAAGATACTCAGCAGATACTGAGGAGGGAATATTTGTTCATAAGGCATAGTTTGAGAAACCACTTACCCCTAATAAAAGAAGTTGGATAATTAGAAAAAGTCAAGAGAAAATGAAGAAGTCACAACCAAAAGAAGTGATGATTCTTAAGAAAACTCAGAAAATAGGCAATAACCCACCATGGGAAGACAAGTTAGATGAAAAATGGGCAGATCTTTATATGTTAGCCACTACAGTAGTAAATGCTAACTTTTAAATACCCTGACCCAGTACTAGCACCCATATCACCTACAAGTCAAAAACTTTAAAGTAATTTTGCCCTTTAAATAAACCATGTAGTAGAAGAAAATACAATAAATTATGAATGCACAACCCTAGTATACTTTGAATTTTTGTTGTACTTTGTATTAGACATGTGGTGAAATTTTTAACTTAGCATTTTGTGTGCATTTTGCATATATGCTAAACAGCATGAAAGAGTTATATGAAGCTCTTCAGAATCTCAATCTCTATCCTGTGAAAGTGGAAGTTTCCAGAGACTTTACTGGTTACTTGGCCGATGTTGAGGAACCTATGGAATTCCAAGCTCCACCTCCGGAGAAATCAAAGCCTAAGAAAAGAAGAAGATTTGTGGGATGGAGGCGTGTGCGCAGAAGGAAACCAGCAACTAGGAGAATTCCCAAGATAGAAAATCCCATGGATAAAGGAAAAGGGATCGAGATTGGGGAAAGTTTTAGGCAAGTAGAAATAGAAATTAGGGAAAGTTCTAAGCAAGCCTAGGAATTGCCACTGCAGGAGGAACAAGATCGCATACTGGCAAATTGTGATATCCTTAGGCCTTTCAATGAAAACAACTTCCCTTATCCTGCTGAAACCCAACTTCCAATAAACTTGGAACCGGCCATCCCAGACCCTCTAATACACACTCAACGTCTAGGAGAAATGGACGAATGGTGGACCAACGACTGGCAGTTTCAAAACCTCCTAAATAATCCTTATACCTTTTTCCCTTAGTTCGACCCAGAACCTGCACCAAACCCACCAATGAGTAATGAAAACTTAGCCAAACTCCGCCATTTTGGCGAGAAACTGATAAATGCAGGAAATAGGATCTGGGAGGTGGGAGAACAAATCTCCTGAAAGTACGACGAGAGGGAACGTCGTTTCTAAGATGCCAACTGATGAGAATGGTGAAGCTATGGTTGTATAATAATAATAAAAATATAACTCTATAAAATAACCTAAAAATAAAACTTTTGTAAGATACCGGTGTGTATGGATGCATAATATAATATATAAAAATGGAAGTCGAGAAATCGATAATTTTGGCTATACTTGTTAATGTGCTTATGTGCGATTATTTGGTTATGTTTGATTATTAATTATTTCATACTAATTACTTATATAAATTAATTACCAGATGGCACACGCTGGTAATGAACCCGATAATGAAGTTAATCAATCTGAGCATAACAATGAAGATCAATTTCTGAATAGGCAAGATATTGAGAATATCGTTGCTCAGGGAATAGCCAATGCTATTCCAGCCATACTTGCTGCTGCTCGAAATCCAGTTGAACCTCAACAAATTATTCCTAGCAAACGTACTCATGAAGACAATTTCAGTAATAATGTAAACGGAGGCGGCAACAACAACAATAACAATAACGATAATATACCGCAAGCCCCAAGTCTAAAAAGAATGAAAGCTGCAATGCCTGGTTGCACTTACAAGGAATTTCTTGCCTGTAAACCAGCTGAATTTGCAGGCAATGAAGGGGCGACTGCGGCTCTGCGTTGGTTGGAGAAAACCGAAGTTGTAATTATGATAAGTAAATGTGTCGAGGAAGACAAGGTCATGTACGCGTCGCATCTTTTTAAAGAAGGGGCGCTAGAATGGTGGAATACGGTACTTCAAGCTAAAGGAAGAAATATGGCCTATGCCATGAGTTGGGAAGAATTTAAGCAGTTAGTGGAAAGAAAATTCTGTCCCGAGTACGAAAAGGAACAAATGGAAAACAAATTCTTGAACCACTGGATGGTGGGTGTAGATTGTCGAGGGTATACTTCGACATTTTTCGAATATGCTAGAGTTGTACCTACCATGGCTTCGCCAGAGCCGGTGCTTATTTCTCGCTATATTTGGGGATTGATTGGAGAAATCCGTAATATCATTAAAGCTGCGAGACCTCGCACTATTGACGATGCTGTGGAATTAGCTAACACCCTAACTGACGAGCTGATGCGCACAAGAGAAGAAAACCGGAAGAAGGAAGTGGCCCAAAAGATTACCCAAGGATTTCGTGTGGGAAATAGTGGTAATTTCAAGAAAAAGGGAACTGGGCAAACTTCCACTATTCCATTTTGCAATGCCTGCAAAAGGAAGCATTTTGGAAGATGTAAAGGGTATTGTAATTTCTGCAAAATTCCGGGGCATCAAGAAGAAGATTGCAGGAAGAAGAAAGTAACGGTCTGCTATAACTGCGGAGAAACTGGACATTTTAGGCCAGACTGCCCGAAATTGGTCAGACCAGTTGACAATAAAACCAAACCTGCAGACGGAACTACCAAGAGAAACGCAAGAGCCTTCCAGTTAACTACCCAGGAAGCAGAGCTAATCCCTGACGTGATAGCTGGTACGTTCCTAGTTCACGACGTTTATGCAAAAGTATTATTTGACTCTGGTGCAAACCAAACTTTTATAAATACTTCATTCTGCCAAGCTCTTAACTTACCCTTAACCAACCTTAGGCAGATTTTTACGGTAGAAACGGCAGATGGGAATTCTGTTAACATAAATAAGGTTTTGCGAGAAGGAAAGATAGAACTCTTAGGCCATAAATTTTCTGCAAACCTGTTACCTATGAATTTAGCTGGATTCGATATTATGTTAGGAATGGATTGGTTAGTTGCCAACCATGCTCGAATCCTTTGTGATAAAAAATCCATAGAAATTCGGGCACCCACCGGAGAAGTAATCATGGTTACTGGAGATAAGCCGCGAAAACCCATGAAGTTCATTTCAGTAGTGAAAGTTGTTAGTTATGAACGAAAGCAAGGAATAGTGTATATGATTTCGGTAATCATTAGCACTAAGGGTAAGGAACTTAAGGAAATTCCTATAGTCTCATAATACCCAGACATATTCCCAGAAGAGTTACATGGATTACTACCTGATAGGGAAGTAGAATTTAGAATTCATCTAATTCTTGGAAATACACCGATAGCCAAGGCACCTTATCGGTTAGCACCCACATAAATTCTAGAATTGAAAAAGCAGTTAGATGAATTACTAAGTAAAGGATTCATACAACCTGGTTCATCCCCGTGGGGAGCGCCAGTGTTGTTTGTGAAAAAGAAAGATGGTTCGATGCGAATGTGTATCAATTATAGGGAATTAAATAAGGTTACAATTAAGAATCGATACCCATTACCTAGGATCGATGATCTCTTTGATCAACTTCAAGGAGCTAGATACTTTTCTAAGATCGACTTACGTTCTGGATACCATCAGTTGAAAGTACAAGAAGAAGACATACCTAAAACTGCTTTCAGAACTAGGTATGGTCATTATGAGTTTACAGTTATGCCCTTTGGACTAACAAATGCTCTTGCAGCATTTATGGACATGATGAATAGAATCTGTAAATCGTACTTGGATAAATTTGTAATTGTCTTCATCAACGATATACTTATGTATTCCAAAAGTCAGGAGGAACATTGTAAGCACCTGCATGTACTCTTAACTTTGTTAAGAAAAGAGAAGCTTTACGCCAAATTCTCGAAGTGCGAATTTTGGCTACAGGAGGTGCAATTTTTAGGACACATGGTGAATCACGAAGGCATTCACGTAGATCCTGCTAAGATAGAAGCGATTACCAAATGGAAAGTCCCGCAGTCAGCTATGGAAATTAGAAGTTTTATAGGTTTAGTCAGATATTATAGACGGTTTATTAAGGATTTTTCCAAGATAGTTGTACCATTAACTAAGCTAACATGTAAAGCAGTTAAGTTTGAATGGGGACCTAGGCAAGAAGAAGCCTTTAGGATTTTGAAGCAAAAGCTAACAAACGCCCCAATTCTAGCCTTACCAAAAGAAACGAAAGATTTTGAAATTTATTGTGATGCTTCTAAGTTAGGATTAGGATGTGTGCTAATGCAACGCAAAAAGGTAATTGCATATGCTTCAAGGCAATTGAAAAAGCACGAGGAAAACTATACGACTCATGATTTAGAATTAGGAGCCATAATTTTTGCCCTTAAGATTTGGAGACACTATCTGTACGGAAGTAAGTTTACTGTCTATAGAGATCATAAGAGCTTAAGATACATATTTGGGCAAAAAGAATTAAACATGAGGCAAAGAAGATGGATGCAAATCCTAAGTGACTACGACTGTGATATTCAATATCACGAAGGAAAAGCCAACGTAGTTGCTGATGCTTTAAGTTGTAAGTATCATGAGAAACAACGACGAGTTCGTGCTCTTAGATTAAGTTTACAATTAGACTTAATGGAACAATTAAAGAATGTTCAGGAAACAACAATCAAGGATGATGCTGAAGGAATGAAAGGAAGAATAAAGGAATTGGAGCAAGGAGCTGATGGAATTTGGAGATTCCATAAGAAAAGGATTTGGGTACCTAAGCAAGGAAATTTAAGATATAAGATTTTAGAGGAAGCCCATAAATCTAGGTATACCATGCATCCTGGTAACAATAAGATGTACCAAGATTTAAGAAATAACTTCTGGTGGATAGGAATGAAAAAGGACATAGCTAGATATATTTCTAAGTGTCTTACTTGTTCACAAGTTAAGGCAGAACACCAGAAACCTTCGGGATTACTTCAGCAATTAGAAATACCTGTATGGAAATGGGAACTTATAACTATGGATTTTGTTACTAAGTTACCCAAGACCAAGAAAGGTAATTACGCGATTTGGGTAATTGTGGATCAATTAACCAAATCAGCTCATTTTCTACCTATGAAAGAAACCTTTAGCATGGAAAGGTTAACCAAGTTGTATGTAGATAAAGTAGTATCCTTACATGGAGTTCCACTCTCCATTGTATCGGATCGGGATAGTCGTTTCACTTCCCATTTCTGGACAAGTTTCCAGGAAGCAATGGGAACCCGACTAAATCTAAGCACAGCTTACCATCCTCAAACAGACGGGCAAAGTGAAAGACGATCCAAACCCTGGAAGACATGCTCCGGGCATGTGTGATAGATTTTGGTGGAAATTGGGATGATCACCTACCTTTAATTGAATTCTCCTATAACAATAGTTATCATGCAAGCATCGAAGCTGCCCCATTCGAAGCACTGTATGGACGTAAATGCAGAACTCCGGTTGCTGGGCAGAAATAGGAGAAAATCAATTATCAGGTCCTGAAATTGTACAAGAAACTACCGACAAAATCACTCAAATCAAGGAAAGACTAAAGACGGCACGAGATCGCCAGAAAAGTTATGCAAATAATCGACGTAAGCCGTTAGAGTTTCAAGTTGGAGACAAGGTACTTTTGAAAGTTTCTCCTTGGAAAGGAGTAGTTCGATTTGGTAAGAAAGGAAAGCTAAGTCCAAGATACGTTGGACCATTCCCAGTAATCCAACGTATAGGACCAGTTGCTTATCGCTTACAACTACCAGAGGAGCTAGCTGGAGTACATGACGTATTTCATGTATCCAATCTCAAGAAATGTCTATCTGACGAATCACTGGTAGTACCTCTTCAAGATGTAGAGGTGAATGAAAAATTAAAATTTATTGAGAAGCCATTACAAATAGAAGACAGAAAGATAAAGTTTCTCAAGCACAAAAGACTGGTACTAGTCAAAGTCAAATGGGATTCCAAGAGAGGACCCGAGTATACTTGGGAGCTGGAATCGGAGATGAAGCGAAAGCATCCTTACTTATTTCAGTAAATCTCGAGGAAGAGATTTTAAATAAGGTGGGGAGGATGTAAGGACCTTCAAAAATATCCCCAAATTGAACCGTAAAAGAAAACCCGGACCCCTGAAACCCTAATCCATATCAAAAATAAAGAAATCCAGATTTCTGGTCTCCAGGTGGGCCGCGTAAAGGTAAGCATAACCTTACGCGGGCCGCGTCAAAATGAAGTTTGACCAGATAAGTCTCCAGATCCACGTGGCATCCAAGTGGCAGACCTACTGATGACCCAGCAACCCTATACGTAGACTAGGTGGCCACGCGGGCCGCGTAAGGGTCTAGCTAAGGTTCACGCAGGCCGCGTGAGACCCAAATTTCTGCTATAAATATAACGGGTCATGAGCAGTTCACTGATGTCGAAACCAAAACTCAAAAACGAATTCTCACTGCTTAAATTCGAAATTTACTTTTACAATAGCGAGGAGCTGCTACGATACAGGGTATTAACTCGATCGCTGCTACGATTCAATGTCCGATCGATTGAAACTATCCGATGAATGTTTAAGTGTTGCTCAAATTACGGTTATACTTTGTCATCCATCGTGAATTCGAGGGATGTTTAAGTATTGCACTTTGTCATTCATTGTGAAAGTTTTAATCTCGTGAGTTATCGTAAATGTTGTATTAGTTACTGACCTAGTTCGTGTGCATTGTTGTTTACATTAGGTTATCAGGCTTATCAGTAGGTTAAACTCTGCTCATTAAACTTGCAATGTGAGTCATTCTCTTTTTATCAATAAAGTTTTACAATACTCCAATCATTTTCAAAAAGTTATAATTACAGGGATTAAGTCATGGTTTTCTTGAATCACTGGCTAGTGGGGTATTGTGCACATTACTAAATTTCTCACGGTTAGGCTAATAAATCCTAACATTGATAATCGTCACTACTTGGGGAAAGACCCAATAGTGGTATGACCATCGTCACCAGGTGACACGGCGCCAGATAAAAATAAGATAAAAGCCATTGTAATCGCTCTTATGCTGTAATTTATAACTATGTGTCTTTTTTTGCAAAATGAATGATTCACCAGTATTTCCCCGCTAATAAAATATTTTTAAAACATGTTTCAGGCGACCTGCTGTAAATCAAGGAAAACGTGCTATGGAGCACTAACAAGCTTGAAGAGGTGGCTCAATAAAATGAATAAACATGTTTTTGGAAACGAGGGAATTTCCTAGTTAAATTCCTCAATTGTAAATTACGGGGTTTATCCCGAATTATGAAATAAAATAATCGGGCATTTTCAAGTTTAAAAGATCCTGATAAATCTTCCGCTGTCGCATCATTTAATAAATACCACGGGTTCCTGTCCCGCGGCTCCTGACCGAGTAAAACCGGGGCTGGGGCGTGACACCTTTCGCCCTTTTCTAGTAACCACTAACCCAAAACCACCTACCTTTAACCCAAGCCTAACCCTTCCCCAAGTCCTCTTGATATTTACAACGTTTTATAGTTAAAAAGGAGGAGGATTGATTGCTTGGCAAGCATATAGTAGAAGTAAGTTCCATGCCGGTCTCGAGTGTTTCATAAAAATACATCTTCGGCCGAGTGTTGAGTGATCTCCCGTGAGCTATGTGAACTTATATACAAATGGAATTTTAAAGAGGCATCTTATGCCCAAATAAGTAATTTCTCTTATGTAACGTTCTAAATAAATCATAACAAATAAGATTGTAAATAACATAAAAATAAAACCTAATAAAGATCTTGGAATCCCGACACTCAAGACAAGCCCAAAACTTCTCTTCTACCCATTCTATTTGGGAGTGTAAGCCACATTATAAAGAGTTTTGCTTGAGGACAAGCAAAGATTCAAGTGTGGGAGTATTTGATGTGTGTAAAATGCAACATATAAATTACATCAAATGAGGCATAAAACTAACCCACTTTTAGTACTAATGTTAGAAAAAGTGTGCTTTTGTCTTCCTTTTGTATTTTCAGGATTAAATGAGCTCAAATGGACAAAAGAAGCAAAAATACAGCTAAATCTAACATAAATACAAGAAAAGAAATAAACGTGGCATGCCCGACCCCTCGACAGTATCTTCCCAAGAAAAAACAAGACATCAGAAGGCTGAACACGCCCGGTGCCCAGCGAACACGGGGGCGTGCCCAAGTGTCTGCAGAAAAGACAAAAGCGTATAAGCTTATGTTCCCTAACACGAGGGCGTGCCCAGCTCCACACGGCCGTGGTCAACGCTAAGATTCGCAAAATCCAAGCAAATCTTGATAGTACACATACGCTTCTGCACACGGGGCTGTGCCCAGCGGACATTGGGGCGTGGTCAACTAATGCAGACAAACTGCATTTAATGAAGAAAGAGAAAGTGGATGGACACGGGGCCGTGCTCAATGGACACAGGGCCATGTCCGGGCTTCTGTGCAGGCTATAAATAGAGGTGCTTCATTCACTTCAAAGGCATCCCTTGACAAACCACCTCTCTCCCACTTCACCCACACTCCACCATCATCACAACACCCACATCCACCACCATCATCCATCATAGAGTGTGTGTAGTAGTCTCGGGATCCAAGATTGATAGTAAGAGTTCTTAATAATCAAAGGCCATGTTTGCCTAAGTCTCTTACATCACTTGGTGAAGACAAGCATTTAGTGTAATACTTTTGTTTTTTTTATCTTTTCGCACTTTTTATTTGGTTTTGTATTAATGACTTTAATAACTAGTTTCTTATGTTGAAGGTGAAACTTCCTTATCATTTGTCTGTAGTGTCTTGCCGTTATTTTACTGTCTATATAAAATAAAAGATTTACACCATTCATATCTCCACGGTCTATATGGAGATATGTTGGCTACATGGTCGGGGGTTAAGGGAATGGTTTGGTAAGGTTCTTGCCTTGTTCGGTGTATAGATCCTGCAAGGAACTGGGTCAAGCTTACTAGGACCTCCTTCAATACCCACTGGTATTGGATGGCGGGGGTGCGAATGGCTTGATCCCCTCATATGTAAACTACTATTAATACATTAACCCGGCTACTTGGGATTGTATCCATGCTAACTCAAACCACTTAGTCGAGGGTGATGTTTCCTTCAAAAGAGGGGCCTACCACTTTACGCATTAATAACTTAAATAATTATCTTCAGTAATCCAACCCTTTAGGATTGTATCCTTGCTGACTCAAACTACTTGGTTAAGGGTAACGTCACCTTCAAAAGAGGGGCTTACTACTATAACTAAGATAATCTCTTAAAAGGTGCAAAAGTGAGGAAAACATCAAAGGTTGCACTAAAGGCGAGTCGGATCCAAGTGATTCATCTTGTCTATCTGTTTTTTATTTTTATCTTTATTTTCAACATTTTTAGTTTATTTTCATGTTTAAACCTTTTTTCTAAACTTTTGATTTGATTAGACGTTAAGGATAAACCGATACTAAAGCTCTTGTGTCCTTGGACGACCTCGGTATCTTACCAACACTATACTACGCTCACGATGGGTGCACTTGCCCATATGTGTGTTTAGTTTTAGTAGAATATCGTGTTTTATAAATTTAAAACTTTACTAAAGTGTTAAAAAGGGCTAAAAATATACATAAAAATATATAACGCTACACGCACATCACTACGATGCGCAACTAAAGAGAATAATTTTTTCCGGAGTTGGGATAGCACCCATGGAGCATTGGATGGAGATGCCTCAGGCATGACTCCTTCTTGCCCAAAGGTTTGGTGATTGTTCACATATTAGACATGAGAGGTTGTTCGACTTTATTCCCCTTCTATCATCCAGAGCGCGGACGTGTCCCCCATCAGGTGGTTACACTGGTGTATGTTAACAATGGTCATTTTATCCATGTCAAACTTGAAGGGGACTATCCAATGCCGTCACCGAACTATCTCTGGGTATGACACCGAGGCAAAGAAGCAACACTTTAGACGCAATCACGGAACGCATAACGTGGTATGAAACGATAACGAAGCCTAATAATGACAAGACAGTGCATTATCTTGACTAATTTGTAATTTTAAAGAACGCTAAAATACATCAAAATACGCTAAAATGCGTCAATATACGCTAAAATACGTGAAAAATAAGCTAAAATATGTCAAAATATGCTAAAGTACGTCAAAATACACTAAAATACGTCAAAATACGCTAAAATACGGTAAAATATATCAAAATACTTTAAAGTACACTAAAATACGTAAAAATATGCCAAAATACGCCAAAATACGCCAAAATACACAAAAATACGTCAAAATACGCTAAAATACGTTAAAATACGCTAAAAGACGTCAAAATACTCAAGTAATGATATTCTAAGACGCGTATACATATGACACGACACCTTACAATACAAGGGGAATCCAAACAAAATTGTACGTAATCATAGAATACGATAATCACACGTAACCGAACGTCACCGAAACGACGCATATTGGAGGTATACTTCATAAAATGACAAAATACGCCAAAATTCGTCAAAATACGACACGTATACGCGTCGAACCGAGGAAAACAAAATAAAAAAAAAATATGGTATTATGGCCAATACATTCGTATATGCCTAAACGATATATATTACCCCCTGATTTCTCAAAAAACCGGGGGTCATTTGAAAATCCAGGGGTAATACGCATCGTATAGGCCTTTACGATGTCTATTACCCCCCTGAATTTTGAAAAAAAAAAAACAGGGGGTTAATGTAACACCCCGTGTTTTCAAGAAGTCAAGGTCAAAGTCAACGACCTATTTCGCGCAACCGACTAATAATAGATTTCTTTTATTTTAGCTATTATGTGGAGTAAGTGTCTATAATTACAATAATCGACGTATGATTATCGCTACTCAATCGACCTACGACTGTGAACTATAGGAAGTAACAATGCGATAAAGTTAACTAAACAATAATCGAACTATGTTAATCGAATCGAATCGCAACTCGAACTACGCATTTTAGTTATTGTTATACGTGTGAGTGTGCCTTATGTGTTATCTGTGCATGTTTATTTATGTTATGTTGTGGTAATCAATCGAACTCGAATCGAAACTCGAAATACAATCGAACTTAATCGACATCGAACTCGAACTCAACCGAAATCGAACTATGATAATTAGTGGAGAAGAGACAGCGCGAGATATGAGTGGTTGGGATTAAAAGTAATTTGACTAGAAAACTCTATCGTATCGCGTCGCTCGCACTCGAAATCGAATCAGCAAAAATCGTCGCGTCGAACACACGAACCAAGCGCCATCCGGCCGGATAGCCATCCGACCGGGCTGCCTCTTGGTCGTGGTACCAGGTCGTCATCCGACCGAGATGACATCCGACCGGATAGTCATTCGAGCGGGATGCCATCCGACCGACCCACCCTTTCCCTTTTTGGAATCCTATAAATACCCATGTCACTCTCAAACTTTCTACTTTTGGAAACCTCTGTCCGACCAGCACGCTCAGCTCACCTTTTCTTCGATTTCTTTCGATTCCGGTAAGATCTCATCCTAAATCTTGTACTTTCTTAATCTACACGCACTCCTACACCTTTCTATCTTTTAAATCTTATCTTTTTACCGTGAAATCCCTAGATTTGAGGTGTTCAAGGATGATGTCATCATGAGTTCTTGAAGAACTTCATCTTTTGGCATCAATCCACCAAGAACAACTTAGATCTAACCGATTTCCACACGAATACACAAAGATCTTTCATAGATCTAAACACCCTTATGGTGAAAAAGGATTGAAAGATGGATTTTAGCTTTCTTTCAACTCTTTTACACTCAATGCATTCAAAACCAGTAGAATCGGACCTTGTTCTACTCACCTACTCATTCTTGGGGTTGTGCTAGTCCAAGATCTGGATTCTGCTCACGAGACCACCGATTTTGGGTTAAACAAGAACAACCGCCTTGAACCGGTTAACTGGTTGAACTAGGGTGATTCCTGGTCGATCAGGTCACTTGGGACAAGAAGGGGTTCTGTTGGTTAACACATTGTCAAAACGTCTCGATAAAACAACAAACAATCAAAACGAACAAGTGTAGGACGAACGGAACAATCGGGATGGAATGCTGTCCGACCGGATTACTGTCCGAATGGATAAGCCACCCGAATGGATTGCTGTCCGAACGAATAACACATTGGGTCCCACACTTAATACACTTTATTTAAAGTTTGAGTATTAAACGAATTGCCGTCCGATCGGATTACCATCCGACCGGATTACTCTTCGGATCATGAGATACTAGGACTTTAAAGACTTAAACAATTTTCAACATGTTCACTAACAGGGTTGCCACCCGGTCGAATGGACATCCGACCGAGTGACTCTTCTGCTATGAATTGCTCCAACAAAGTAACCTCATCACTAAGGTCGTCGTCCGACTGGACTACCGTCCGACCGGATGACCATCCGAACGGATTGTCATCTGCACGACTGACCGTCCGACCGACCGACTTGAAGGATAGAGATACTTCAATGTTTTCAAAATGCTACAATGAAAACTTCAAAGGTTAAACCATCATACACAAACACATCCATCTCAAAGGAAGAAACAATCCACTCGAATAGTCATCCGACTGGACTACCGTCCGACCGGATGACCATCCGAACGGATTGCCATCCGACTGGACTACCGTCCGACCGGATGACCATCCGAACGGATTGCCATCCGCACAGACAAGCCGCCCGATCGGATTACCATCCGACCGAACTGCTATCCGACCCATTCACACTTTGTATCGTTTTACGCGTCACTTATCGTTATGCTATCAAACTATTCAGGCTAACCCTACTCGCTAAGCGCTCCCTTCAATCCATCAACCACTGTGAGTATACTCGATCCCTTTTTGCTTTATGCACTTTTGGGTGCTACATACGTTACAACTATTCAAATCACATCAAACACACTACTTAATACTATTTGAACGCTAACCGTTAATGCATGTTATACGTGGCTTATGAATGCTTATTTGTTATGTTTACACATGGAATGCTGTTGACGTGTGCGTATATATACATAATTTTGCAATGAAATTACACACGATTCGGTTTTAAATTTATAAAAGTGATTATTACTTTAACATTAAAACACACACGAAAGAGGCAAGTGTACCCCGTCATATATGTAATAAAGTATCGGTAAGAACCAAGTATCGATCCAAGGAAATGGGCGGAGAAATAATACTAGACCTTTGTCACTAAACTACCGGTAAAAACATAAGTTGTTTGATTTTTAATAAACTAAAGTAAGCATAAACAAATACTTATAAAACATAGTAAATAATAGATAAATAGCCTTGCTTAATACACAACCCAAGTATGTCAACTAAGTCGGTTTTGGCACTAGAAGCATTCGGTCAATTTTCCATTTTAAGACAATTAGTATCCCTTTCGGGAATCCTAACATGACAATCATTCGGAAAGCTAAAACGATAAACACACTTTAACCACCTAAAACTGTTCTTTAACGTGCAATTGATAAATGTCAATAAAAATCTCTTAAAAATAAGTTAGTCATCCGTTAGGAGTTTTCTAACCGCACTTAATCAAGGAAAGCGACACCGATAAACACAATGCAACCACCGAGACAAGCATAAACTAGATTAAATCACAACCGAGTTCATTTTACAAATCTTACACATAAATTCACCAAGATACCAATTTTGGCCTAAACTACTAACTAAGTTAACAAATCATGGCAAGAATTCATAACGACACCATTTAACCCGTTTAGGTCCTTACGTGACGGCAAGCTTTCTTGATTAACAATAATTACATTTTATTAAATCACTAACCATTTCTAGTATCATGATGCACACATTTAAACCAAGCTAAACTAGTTAACCAAGTTCAAAGTTTACTAATACAAGATTAATTAAGCTTCATTTTTCAACTATCTTAACTAACCAAATACTAATCATCCAACACAATTACTTATAATCAAGAAATCAATATCAATAACAAGGTTGCAAACTAATCATCAAAGATTAACATAGAAAATACTTCCAAATGTCATTACAAACAAAGATTAACACACTAATGGTTATAATCAAGCAAGGGATTGTTGTGTTTTTGCCCAAAGGCTACAATAATACATAAACATTAATCTAAATGCTTGAAAGATTAATAAAAATCATGGAAAGATTAGAAAACCAAACCATAAACAAGCATAAGATTAAGAATCTGGAAGATAACGAAGCTAATCGGCACAATGTGGCTTGAATCCGGGTGAAAGCAGAAGCATCCGGAGCCTGAAAATCGCCAGAATTGCTTCCAAAATGTCCAGAGTTACGAGCAGAATGTTTCTGCAGGTTTTTTTTTATATTTTTCGATCTCGCACGGTCGTGCACTTTATGGCACGACCGTTCACTTTTTGCATTATTGAAGTTACTGTGCACCATACCGCATGACGTCATCAGATCTTGACTAGATTCGATCTCGCACGGTCGTGCCATATGTTGCACGGGGGTGCATCACCGAGATGGGCCTTGTTGTCACATCCGCACGGGGGTGCCACCAGTCGCACGGGGGTGCATCACCGAGATGGGCTTTGTTGTCGCATCCGCACGGGGGTGCCACCAGTCGCACGGGGGTGCATCACCGAGATGGGTCTTGTTGTCGCATCCGCACAGGGGTGCCACCAGTCGCACGGGGGTGCAACTTGCCCAGGTCAGAATTTTCCACAGAATGCTCGCAGTTCATTCGTTTCGCCCGGAAAATCCTCGTTTTCACTATCATCTTGTCTGGTATGCTGTTTTAGGCCTGTAAACAAAAGTATACCTGATTAAGTATCTGAATAACGGTTTTACGGCCGAAAACGCATAAAATGGGGATAAAATGGGGGACTAAGATTTGTATAAATTGGTGAATATCAAATCTCCCCACACTTGAACCTTGCTTGTCCTCAAGCAAACTAAACTAAAATGCGATAAAAAACAAGAATCTAACAAGAACGAGTATTTACAAACTATTTATTGAAACAACTACAAACGGTTAGCCGGTTTTTCGAAAGACAACATCAAATGAATCAAACCAAACAAGCATATGCAAATATATGTAGATAACTAAAAAGCCGTAACTTCACTTTCAATTGACTTAACATGCTAATCTTCACACAACTCACAATGTTCACACACACTCGGTTTTATATGTGAAACATACATAAAATGTGTATGTGCAAACACTCAATGCCTCGTCAATGAAATATGTAATATCATAAGCTTGTCATAAGATCTCGTCTCCACCAACTAACATGCGAAAAAGTGTAAATCAAGAGGTCTTTACGGGTTATAACGTTAGGCTTGGGCGAAGGGTATGGAAATGGATATTTAAAGTGGTGAAAATGGTTAAGACTCGGTAGTAGCGTTTAACTAGCAACAAACAATACAACTATACATATAAATGCCTTAAAAAGGCGACTATTGCGCAATCGAGCTAATCAACGATATTTTAACATTTAAGCATTCAAAATTGATCGATTTTCGTCGACTTCACCCTATTTTAGGGTGTTTTATTTTCTGTTTTTTTTTTTAAACAAGAAACTATATAAATAAACAATAAACTACAACAAACGCTAGTTAAACGATTATTTTGACCGAGTTTTAACACTAAAAAGGTTTAAAACATAAAAAGGCTAAATTTGGCTAAGTGGGCGATAATGTGGGTAAACAAAGGTAAACGGGAAGGCTCGACATGGTTAATCCTAAAGGGTAATATAAGGTTTACGGGAAGCATAACACAAAGAACAAGGTTTACAACAAAGGGGTAATCTAAGTGCCTCTATCACTTCTACACAATTCCGCAAGTTCATGGTCTTAACAAGCATACTAGTGACAAGTTCTAAATTACACATAACATCCGGCTCACTCCTATATCCGAAATGAACAAATATATAACAATATCAAGGCTCAAATATGCTCACGTAACAGAAGGAATGGGTAAAAGTGTGAAAACTATCATGCAAGTCTTTCTTTGTTTGTCACGCTTTCCGGTTTCCTTTTTCAAAAATATTTTGCTTGTCGAGTTTTTATCAAGTCCGAAGCTTTCTAAAACACAACCAACCGGTTTATTTACTAAAATATATATAAAATACAGGTATTTTTGAATGATTTTTCTGATTTTTTTTATAGAGGACAAACAAAGTTAACAAAGTTAACCCCCTCCCCACACTTGAACTTCGCATTGTCCCCAATGCGAGACCCGAAATATAGAGAAAAGGGTAATAGTACTCCCCTCAAGATGATGTTGATGCAACGAGACTTCCGAAGCTGTATCTGTCACGTGCTCCGGTCCAAGATATGTCGGATCTGCAAGTATGTTACATGTACACCAAAACAGAACAAAAACAGAATAAACATAAATAAACCATAATGTACATAAATGTAAGACTAACATCCAAACAAATACAAGACATAAAGTAAATTGTCTGAAAACAAAATGCAATCCGAGGGTGTTGAAATAACAAACAAAATGAACACCCAAAATATAAAGTACTGAAATAAAAACAACCACCGACTCCTACGCGTCATCACCATCATCGTCTCTAGTAAAGGACGGACCCGCATCTTCGTAACCAGGTGGGTTCCACGGTGGGAACTGTGGGGGATGCTGAAAGTAGTCAGGTTATGCATGATGCATCTCCCCAAACAGATATGAAAACCCAGCACTTACTCCCTGATATAAACTATCCTGGTTTGCCCGAAGCTGATCCTGAGCGGCCCTAATCTCGTCCTGTCTAGACCGGATCTGGTCAATATAAACCCCATGCTGTTCCTGGTTAACCCTGATCTGATCCTGGTTAACTTGCATCTGCTGGAACTGCTGATAGAACTCGGGCCAGTCCTGATGCTGGTGGAATGCATGGTGCTGCGGTGAATGTGGTGGTGTCGGTGGATGTGGTACGTGCTGCTCATCATGCTGCTCCTGATGCTCCTGGTCATGCATCACTTCATCCTCATGTTCTTCCACAGCTGGAGGCAACGGGTCCCAGACCTCGTTGTTCAACCCTTTCAATCTATCCCCGTGAGGCAACTCAACAATTACTCCCATCGCCTTCAGTGACCTAATGTCAACATAAACACCCTCGGTTATCAGAGTGAGACCTTGAAGTACCTCGTCAGTCATCAACTCCAGATTATAAGCAATTTCGGTCACGTACTGACCGCCGTGGATTTGACTGTTGGGCTTCCGCCCCGAGCACTTCACGAAGTATTCCGCCATCCTTGCGGCTAGGTTGATATGGACTCTCTCAACCAGCGCATAGGGGAAAATCAAATCTGGTGTTGGACAGTTCCCAAGACTGTCCATGCGCCCGCAAATTGTGTGACTGAACACATGGTGAATCACTCGCACCAAAGGATCTCTCAGTTGTGAAGCCTCCGACATTCTTGGGTCATAAGGGTCACCGATAGCATTTTCAGCCCAAAACTAGTTCCGTACCTCATCAGTCGGAAAAGTGAACTGATCTGTGAAGACATCGGAGTCCATGTCTTCTCTTGTGTAGATCCCGAGCTTCCTCCCCAATCGACCCACCGTCCAACTATGCCATTTTCTACCCAACTGGAAAGCTATCCGCTCCTTGTTGCGGAATTTGGGCCTTCTATGAGCAACCGGCTTCTCATAAGCATAAGTTGAAAAGAACTCTATTGTCAGCTCAAGGTAGACGGGTCGGTTGACGGATATTAAGCGTGCAAGTGGGTGGGTAAGTGAGCATGCTGTCAAGTCTGTCACTCTGGTTTAGCTCCCCCATAACTTCCCAATCCAGCCACCTGGGGACTCCGAATTGCCCCCGCCTTGCCCATAAGGCGTCCCGTCTCGGGATGCAAAGTGCCTCTCGTTCATCTTCGGGATCAAATTGTAGAAAAGGATGGTCCATCTGTATGAGAAATAACGTTAGAAAGATGGAATCAGGAAAAATTTTAATCGAAAACAGCCGAGCAGCGAGTTATAAAGAAACTGTGAATCTGATCTGGGCCTGTGGCACGGTCATGCGATGAGACGCACGGCCGTGCGTCGCCGATAACAAACAACAGTTGCCCAAATCCGTCGGAACTGCACGGCGTGCGACTAATGGCACCACCGTGCAACACCGACCAACAGCAGATATCGTGAATCATCCGGAATGGCACTACCGTTCCATCCAAGGAACGTTCGTGCAACACCTGTTCTGCAGATTTCAAAACCCTGAACTTCGAATAGCCTGATTGTCTCAAAATCAACAACTTTTTTGTACAAACAACGATCGGAAACTTAACCGGATGTTCACGATTCGAATGGTTCTTACAAGGGTTAGGGTTTTGATTTGTTTATGAAGAGAACCCTAAAAAGCCTTGAAGAAATGAATGAATCTACCCTAGAAAGCGAAAAAAACAGATAATCTACAAGAAGGAATGTACCGTGCGAAGTAGGGTGTGAAATCGTGCGAAGAACCCTGCGATTTGAAGCAATATCGCTCTGGAACGGCTGCAGATGGATAGGGTTCGCGAATGAAGGGAAAAGAAGCAGATGGGGGTTTTTATGTTGTGCAAAAGACCAAACTGCCCCTGCCTCTCGCACGGTCGTGCGACAGCTCGCACGGTCGTGCGTCACCTACATTTTTTAAACCTGCAGCATGTTCTCGGAGATGCACCGGGGGTGCGACTCACCGTGCGGCGTGTCCGGAAACGCACGGTCGTGCGACTCGTGGAACGACCGTGCAACAGCTGCAGATCAGAATTTTCCGCAGAAGCTATTTCCAGCAACTGTTTTGGCCGTTTTTCGCCATTTTTTCGACACACAAACTGTTATAACAATATTGCAACACAGAACCTTCGCCCGGCACGTACGAAACTTATAAAAACTAACGGAAACTACCTAACATACCTAAATTACGCTAAACTACAAAAACATAAAAGTAGACTATTTTATCCTTATAGCACCAAAGACGCTCCTGCTACATTTTTTTCACCGAGTCAGTAGCGTAGACTCATGCTAAATTTTTGTCAGCGAGTCAATAGCAAGACTCATATCCCCACACTTGTTACATGTGCGGGACATTACCACGCCCCTTCGGATTCTGCTCGGTATTGCCCGAAAGACCACCTGGGGGTCTCTCCGTCATCATTTTTGCCAACTGGCCCACTTGATTCTCGATGGTCTGAATGGAAGCCTTTTGACTCCGCATTTCTCCTTTGTTGACCAAGAACCGCTCCTCATGCTGCTGATATCGTTTCTCAGAAATTTGATTAGCACTGTTGGAGTTGTTCAGCAGTTGTGCCATCATTTCCTCCAGCTTTGCGTTGCTTTGAGAGGCGTGTGGCTGGGAACTGCTTCCTGAGCCTTGATTATGATATTGTGGCTGGAAGGATTGACCTTGAGATTGTTGTAGCGCGGGAGGATGTTGAGCATATCCGTGTGCGTTTTGGTTCCAAGAACCAGACTTCCACCCAAAGTTTGCGTGATTCTTCCACCCTGGATTGTACGTGTTGCTATAGGGGTTATTTTGGGGCCTGATTTGATTGCCCATGTAGTTCACCTCCTCGTTTCCTGTAAACATAACACCCTGTTCACACGTACCTGGCACGTGTGCAACCCCGCACTGATCACATGATGGTGATTGAATTCGTGAGACATTCTGAGACTTATCAATTCTTGCTGCCAAGGCTCCAATTTGCGCAGTAAGAGCCGTATATCTATCCACCGCATGAACTCCGGAAGTGGATGATGTCTTATTCCGCACTCCACCGTGGAGAGAACTTGACTTCAACGCAGCTTTCTCTATGATCGCGTAAGCTTCAGTTGGCGTCTTCGTTCCAAGATCGCCTCCTGCATACACGTCTAAACGCTCCTGCGAGTCATAATTGAGTCCCTGATAAAAGGTCAGTACCAGTTCACTTTTGGACAACCTGTGATATGGGATATCAATTAATAGATCTTTAAACCTCTCCCAAGCTGCGTGTAGAGATTCTCCGTCGTCTTGCTTGAACGTCATGATACGGTTCCTCAATTTAGTCGTCTTTTCCGGAGGAAAATATTTTTGCACAAATAGTTCTGCCATCTCGGCCCAAGTGGTGATAGATCCTGCCAGAAGTGAGAAAAGCCAAGCACTGGCTTTGTCTCGCAATGAAAACGGAAAGAGCCGCAAACGGATCGCGTCCTCAGAAACATCTCTTATCTTGAAAGTCGAGCACACCTCGAGAAACTTTGCGATGTGCCGACCCGGATCCTCATGATCCTTCCCATCAAACTGCACCGAGTTTTGTATCATATTGATGATGCTGGATTTTATCTCGAAACTCGGTGCTGCTACCGTCGGTCGGGTGATGCTCGGTAGCAAGCCTTCTTCTCCGGGTTGGTTTGTTTCATTCAAAGGTCTGTCGTCGTCTGCCATGGTTGCGTTTCCTGCTGCCCCTGAGCCCTAGGCTTCAGCGGGTACTACCTACTCCTGCTCACCGGCTGCGAGTATCAGCCCAACCGCACGAGATCTTGCACGAAGACGTCTCCTCAGATCACGCTCGGGTTCGTCTGACGGTTCAACAACTTCTGGAGCGGGGGTCGAGAACATTAACCTACAAACGAAGAAAAATTGACACAATGAATATTTTATTAATATAATAATGCTGTTTCTTTTTTCTTTTTAGCTGAAAAGAAACAGAATATTATTTAAAATGGGCTGAAAATTTTATAAAAATCCGAAAATGGGCCCGAAAATTTATAAAAATTACAACAATAAAAATAATCGAATCGGCTAATACAAAATTGATTCTAAGGTGCAGAAAACCCAATGAATAAATGAATAAATAAATCCGGATCGAATGAATAAAAGGAATAAAAATTTACAAGTGTACAAAAATAATCTCGAAAATGAATAAATCGAATTAAAAGCAAGAAATATTAACAAATAAATAAACAAATAAAAAATCAAGAAAATATACACAAATATTAACAAGTATATACGCCGATAACACAATGACTCGGGTCGTTCCTAAAACTCGCCATTTCCCCGGCAACGGCGCCAAAAACTTGACGTGTGCGTATATATACATAATTTTGCAATGAAATTACACACGATTCGGTTTTAAATTTATAAAAGTGATTATTACTTTAACATCAAAACACACACGAAAGAGGCAAGTGTACCCCGTCATATATGTAGTAAAGTATCGGTAAGAACCAAGAATCGATCCAAGGAAATGGGCGGAGAAATAATACTAGACCTTTGTCACTAAACTACCGGTAAAAACATAAGTTGTTTGATTTTTAATAAATTAAAGTAAGCATAAACAAATACTTATAAAACATAGTAAATAATAGATAAATAGCCTTGCTTAATACACAACCCAAGTATGTCAACTAAGTCGGTTTTGGCACTAGAAGCATTCGGTCAATTTTCCATTTTAAGACAATTAGTATCCCTTTCGAGAATCCTAACATGACAATCATTCGGAAAGCTAAAACGATAAACACACTTTAACCACCTAAAACTGTTCTTTAACGTGCAATTGATAAATGTCAATAAAAATCTCTTAAAAATAAGTTAGTCGTCCGTTAGGAGTTTTCTAACCTCACTTAATCAAGGAAAGCGACACCGATAAACACAATGCAACCACCGAGACAAGCATAAACTAGATTAAATCACAACCGAGTTCATTTTACAAATCTTACACATAAATTCACCAAGATACCAATTTTGGCCTAAACTACTAACTAAGTTAACAAATCATGGCAAGAATTCATAACGACACCATTTAACCCGTTTAGGTCCTTACGTGACGGCAAGCTTTCTTGATTAACAATAATTACATTTTATTAAATCACTAACCATTTCTAGTATCATGATGCACACATTTAAACCAAGCTAAACTAGTTAACCAAGTTCAAAGTTTACTAATACAAGATTAATTAAGCTTCATTTTTCAACTATCTTAACTAACCAAATACTAATCATCCAACACAATTACTTATAATCAAGAAATCAATATCAATAACAAGGTTGCAAACTAATCATCAAAGATTAACATAGAAAATACTTCCAAATGTCATTACAAACAAAGATTAACACACTAATGGTTATAATCAAGCAAGGGATTGTTGTGTTTTTGCCCAAAGGCTACAATAATACATAAACATTAATCTAAATGCTTGAAAGATTAACAAAATCATGGAATGATTAGAAAACCAAACCATAAACAAGCATAAGATTAAGAATCTGGAAGATAACGAAGCTAATCGGCACAATGTGGCTTGAATCCGGGTGAAAGCAGAAGCCTCCGGAGCCTGAAAATCGCCAGAATCACTTCCAAAATGTCCAGAGTTACGAGCAGAATGTTTCTGCAGGTTTTTTTATATTTTTCGATCTCGCACGGTCGTGCACTTTATGGCACGACCGTTCACTTTTTGCATTATTGAAGTTACTGTGCACCATACCGCATGACGTCATCAGATCTTGACTAGATTCGATCTCGCACGGGCGTGCCATATGTTGCACGGGGGTGCATCACCGAGATGGGCCTTGTTGTCGCATCCGCACGGGGGTGCCACTAGTCGCACGGGGGTGCATCACCGAGATGGGTCTTGTTGTCGCATCCGCACGGGGGTGCCACCAGTCGCACAGGGGTGCATCACCGAGATGGGTCTTGTTGTCGCATCCGCACGGGGATGCCACCAGTCGCACGGGGGTGCCACCAGTCGCACGGGGGTGCAACTTGCCCATGTCAGAATTTTCCACAGAATGTTCGCAGTTCATTCGTTTCGCCCGGAAAATCCTCGTTTTCTCTATCATCTTGTCTGGTATGTTGTTTTAGGCCTGTAAACAAAAGTATACCTGATTAAGTATCTGAATAACGGTTTTACGGCCGAAAACGCATAAAATGGGGATTAAATGGGGGACTAAAATTTGTATAAATTGGTGAATATCAGCTGTCTACCTGCCTTAGCAACGATAGTACTATAGTTTGGACTCAGCACCCGTTCGCGGGGGTTGTTAAGGACAATTACTTGCATGGATTACAGTGGTAATCATGTATTGCGAGCTGCATTTGGCAGTCAACCCGCAGTCATTGGTATCGATGGATCTATGTCGATAACTAACGTGCTTCATTTCACTATGTGTACGTGCTGGTTATGCGTAAACGAATTCAAACTCTATATGCTATTATCAAACTTGTATGCTCACCTTTACATTATATGTATTGACTTTATTTTAACGTATGTGACAGGTGTTTAGGATGCACACGTGGTAGGAAATCGAAGCTAGAATTAAGCTTTAGAGCCCAACAAATAGTTGTCTGTAGTAACTGAATCAAGGGTCTCTAGAAGCAGATAAACAATTGCTCTATTTTGAAATCTGAGTTGTCGGAACATAATTATTTTCCTAGATTTTATCTGTAATAATTTGTTTACTGTTTGAGACATGGTATGGGGCATGTTATTTTAAATTGAATAGTAATGATAATTGTTATGGAAACTTCTAGAAAATCTGTTTCGCTCAGTGCCATGCCCCGATGATTCCACCATCGGTTGGGGTGTGACAGATTGGTATCAGAGCCATAACTATAGGGAATTAGGCAAGACACGACCTAGTCCGGGTTGATGTCTTAGACACCTAGTCTATAGTTAGGAACCAACTTACCGACTTGTGTATATCCGGTAGGTATTATGTACGAGCTTATCTCTCGATATTCTCGCTTATGCTACCCTATCACTGCACTCGAATTTTCAACTATGAAAGAGTAACTAAGTCAAGATTAGGTGTGAAAACCGCAAACTCTCGACTGAAGTTGCAAATCAACCCGTATTTTTATTTACAAACAGGGAGAATTATGTCAAATCAGGAGTGAAATCCGTATTTTGATGAATAATCTCCTCTATTTTATTAAAACAGGAACGAAGTTATTAAGCTAGGGGTGAAACCCTAACCTTGACGACTTGTTCCGCTCATTTTACAAAAACTCTCACCAAAGTTTCGATGGACTCCAACGACCTGAAATCACTATATGACTAACGGGATGTGTGCCAAACGCCCAAGAATTGAGGCAAAAGCATAATCCTGAAGGTCAAAGGTGCACACCAGATCCTTGTGAATAGTCGAACCACTTTGGGCAGTCGAAGTCTACTAGCCGCAGAAAATCGATATCTCGAATTTTATGTGTTTCGATTCTGAGCCCGTAATTGCTGACTCTGATGATTCGTTAATTTTGTGTGATTACCTGTTTATGTGTTTAAATTTTTGGAGATTTACTCGGTTTTGCTTCCACTTCAATCGATACGCACGACTCGCATTGCACTTCTACCTCAAAACGTTAACAAATCACTGAATTGTGGACGACTTTATGCTACATTATACGCTTATACTACACGACTCGATATATCAAACGCGAACTCTATATTCGGACGATCGCGAACTGTAAATGATAGATTTCTATATTCTGACTGCATCTTGTGAATTCATGCTTACGTGTTATGTGGATTATGTGCTTATGTGTTTATGTGATTCTGTGTTCTACGTAGTTATGTGTTTACGTGTTAACGTGTTAACGTGATGTATGTGTTCTTGAGCTTTAGTAAACGTTAGATGTGTGAGGTGAGATTCGAATACGTTGTGTTGAGTCCTGTGACGATGTCTGTTGCAGATAATGTCATCTGGATCCCGTCACCCACTTTCTCATCAAGAGAAGAGAGACAAACGCCTTGCTGCTATCATCGCTAAGCAAGTAGCAAAAGTCGTAAGTGATGTCTACGAGAACGTCAACAAATCATCTGAGGAGTCGAGAACCAAAGCTCCTAAAGCTACTACCAAGACTACTTTCAATTTCAAGCAATTCAAGTCTTGTGGGCCAAAGGAATTCACTGGCGAGGAAGGCCCTACAACATTGTTCCAATGGTTTGATTCCATCGAGGTCACTCTGCGACAGAGCGGTTGCCCCGACGATCTTCGTACTCTAAATGCTACCGGCGTCTTCCAGTCCCGCGCATTAGACTGGTGGATGGACGAGAGAAACAAGCAGGGGAAACGATGCAGCCTAGGGTCTGTCGTGGGACAAACTCAAGGAGGTCATGCTGGAAGAATTCTGCCCTCCTCACGAACGCCAAAAGTTAGAAGATGAATTCTGGCACATAAAGCAGAAGGAAGGTGACAACGCTGCTCTCACTGCTCGTTTCAAGCAGCTCAGCATCATCTGCCCTGACCAAGTCAAGACTCCGGAGATCACAATCAAGAAGTATATCCGAGCTTTGCCCGACTGCGTTGCAGATTTCGTGCAAGCGGCTAAGACTAATACGATCGAAGAGACTTACCTACTGGCCGCTGAAATCAACGACAAGCGGGTCAAGGCCGGTGTCTGGGATAAAACTTCAAAGCACCTGCATCAAGCTACCACCGCCGCACCAACTGCTGAAACCACCACCTCATCGAGCAACAAGAGGAAGAATAAGAGGAAGAACAGCTCCAGCAACAAGAACTGTGCGATCACTGCTGCACCAATTCAAGCTGTACCAGCCCAACAGCGACAAGTAGCGGAGCCTGTGGCTAATGCACCGCTTGGCAAGCGTGCATACACTAGGCCACACCCGCTTTGCCCTACTTGTAGCTACCACCACCCGACAACCATCGCTTGCCGTTTCTGTGCTCATTGCAATATATACGGCCATTTTACTACCAACTGCCATGCTCGACAAGCTCCTGCTCATCAAGCTCTACTCACCGCCCCTCAGGGTCAACAAGCTCCTGCGGCACCCGCGGTCAACGCCAGAGTCTGCTTCGCATGTGGCAACACCAGCAGCAGCAACAAGCAGCACGCGCACGAACTTTCAACATCAACGTGCGTCAAGCCCAAGCCGACAACAACGTGGCCAATGGTGCGTTCCTTGTGAATGGTATTTATGCTTCATCTTTGTTTGATACTAGAGCCGATAATTGCTTTGTGTCGTTCGAATTCGAGAAACTCCTTAGTCGTAAGCGCTCTCATCTCTCCTCAACTTTCAAAGTTGAAGTCGCTACGGGAAGAACTGTCGCCGTTAATTCTGTACTTCGTGATTGTACTCTCGAGCTCAACAATCACATCTTTCCAATCGACCTTATTCCGATGCAACTCGGAAGTTTTGATGTCGTAATAGGCATGGACTTTCTTCATGAAAACCATGCTGAAGTGGTGTGCTTCGACAAGATGATTCGATTTTCGCTCGCGAATGGTGATTTATTGTGTGTCTACGGTGAAACTACTTCAAAAGGTCTTAGGCTCATGTCTTGTGTCCAAGCTAGCAAGTATCTCCGCAAGGAATACAGAGCTCTCTTGGCTAACATTGTAGTAGCGGAGAAGGAAAAGAAAGAGAAGAAGGAAGTAAAAGACGTTCCTGTGGTCCGAGAATTCCCTAACGTTTTTCCAGAGGATCTTCCCGGACTACCACCAAGTCGTGATATCGACTTTCGTATCGACCTCATTCCTGGAGCCAACCCTATTGCCAAAGCTCCCTACCGACTCGCGCCGTCCGAAATGCGTGAACTTTCAAACCAACTCCAAGAATTACTTAAGAAAGGCTTTATTCGCCCGAGCACCTCTCCTTGGGGCGCGCCGGCCCTTTTCGTCAAAAAGAAGGATGGGTCGTTCAGGATGTGCATCGATTATCGGGAATTGAATAAGTTAACTATCAAGAACCGCTATCCCCTACCTCGCATCGATGATTTGTTTGACCAACTACAAGGTGTTTCATGCTTATCGAAGATCGATCTACGCTCAGGATATCACCAACTACGCATTCAAGAGGAGGATATACCCAAAACCGTGTTTCGCACTCGATACGGCCACTACGAATTCATTGTTATGCCCTTTGGTTTAACCAACGCACCTGCGGTTTTCATGAATCTGATGAATCGCGTGTGTAAACCATATCTCGATCGTTTCGTCGTCGTATTCATCGACGATGTCTTGATTTATTCCAAATCGAAAACCGAACATGCGCAACATCTACATTTGGTTCTCGAGCTACTCCAGGGGAACCAACTCTACGCCAAGTTCTCCAAGTGTGAATTCTGGTTAGAGGAGGTTCAGTTTCTGGGTCACATTGTTAATAATCAAGGTATTCATGTCGACCCCGAGAAGATTGAAGCCGTTAAGAGTTGGATTACACCTAAGAACCCATCTGAAGTCCGTTCTTTTCTCGGACTGGCGGCCTATTATCAACGATTTATCTAAGGATTCTCAAAGATCGATGTACCGCTTACCGCTCTCACGCATAAAGACAAACCTTTTGTTTGGGGAACCAAACAGGAGTCTGCTTTCAAAACCCTTAAACACATGCTTTGCAATGCTCCCGTTCTCACATTGCCCGACGGAAACAATGATTTCATTGTCTATTGTTATGCTTCCAACCTTGGTATTGGCTGTGTCCTTATGCAACGGGACAAGGTTATAGCTTACGCATCTCGTCAGCTCAAAATCCACGAGAAGAACTATACAACCCATGACCTCGAGCTAGGCGCAGTTGTTTTTGCGTTAAAGATTTGGCGACACTACCTGTACGGTACCAAGTGTACGATCTTCACCGATCATAGGAGCCTACAACATATCTTTAATCAGAAGGAACTTAATATGCGTCAACGCCAATGGGTAGAACTTCTCAACGATTATGACTGTGAGATTCGTTATCACCCAGGCAAAGCAAATGTTGTTGCCGACGCACTCAGCAGTCGGAGCTATCTGCTTAGCACTCGTAATATTCAAGCCCAATACGATCTCGAATCCCTCATCCGCGAAGCTCAGCACGCGTGTTTTAACGAACGCACTCTGAAGAAAGAAAGAATCTACCACGATGGAGCCCAGCTTGTGAGCAAGTCGAATGGGATATTCCACTTTCTGGACCGAATTTGGATCCCTAAACGGACCGATTTGCGACAGATTCTGATGGACGAAGCCCACAAATCCCGGTATTCTATTCACCCCGGTGCCGACAAAATGTACCAGGACCTTCGCTACAAGTACTGGTGGCCGGGCATGAAAAGGGATATTGCTCTCTATGTTGGAAAATGCCTGACCTGTGCGAGAGTCAAGGCTGAACATCAAAGACCCTCTGGCTTACTCGAACAACCATCGATCCCCATGTGGAAGTGGGAGAGTATAGCTATGGACTTTATAACAAAGCTACCACACACGTCATCAGGTCACGACAGCATTTTGGTTGTGGTTGACCGTTTGACTAAATCAGCTCACTTTTTGCCAATACGGGAAGACTACATGGTAGAACGATTAGCCCGAATCTACACCGACGAGATCATTTGTAATCATGGGACGCCTCGTGACATCATCTCTGATCGTGATGCACGGTTTACCTCGCGACTGTGGGAAACGTTTCAAACGGCACTCGGTACATCGCTAAATCTAAGTACCGCTTTCCACCCTCAAACCGACGGTCAGACTGAAAGAACGATTCGTACTATTGAAGACATGCTCCGTTCGTGTGTCATAGACTTTGGTGGTAATTGGGATAAATACCTGCCGTTAGTCGAATTCTCGTATAACAACAGCTATCACGCAAGCATTCAAATGGCACCATTCGAGGCTCTATACGGAAGAAGATGTCGATCGCCTATTGTGTGGTACGAGATCGGGCATTCGCAGTTAACCGGTCCTGAGCTATTACAAGAAACGACAGACAAGATTTTCCAAATTCGAGACAACCTGTTAAAAGCTCGGAATCGATAGAAAAGTTATGCCGATAGATGACGCAAGCCCCTTGAATTTGACATTGGTGACTACGTACTCCTAAAGGTATCACCTTGGAAGGGTGTGGTCCGATTCGGCAAAAAAAGAAAGCTCGCGCCTCGATATGTTGGACCTTTTAAGATTCTAGAAAGGATCGGAAAAGTCGCCTACAGACTCGAACTACCGGAGGAGCTTAGTAACGTCCACCCGACTTTCCATGTGTCAAACCTCCGAAAGTGCCTAGCCGACCACGACTTACATGTTCCTCTCGATGACCTCCAGGTGAACGAAACACTACACTTCGTGGAGAAGCCTGTTGAAATCATGGACCGCCAAACCAAGCAACTTAGGCGCTCGCGCATTCCTATTGTGAAAGTCCGATGGGAAGGCAAACGGGGCGTAGAGTTCACTTGGGAACTTGAAAGCGACATGAAGGCGAAGTACCCGTAGTTATTCAAGGAGAAAGTCTAGAGAGAGAAAGTGATTCACGGTGTTGTACAACTTTCAGCTTAATTTCGGGACCAAATTCCCTAAACTAGGGCAGGCTGTAACACCCCGTGCTTTCAAGAAGTCAAGGTCAAAGTCAACGACCGATTTCGCGCAACCGACTAATAATAGATTTCTTTTATTTTTGCTATTATGTGGAGTAAGTGTTTATAATTACAATAATCGACGTATGATTATCGCTACTCAATCGACCTACGACTCTGAACTATAGGAAGTAACAATACGATAAAGTTAACTAAACAATAATAGAACTATGCTAATCGAATCGAATCGAATCGAATCGCAACTTGAACTACGCATTTTAGTTATTGTTATACGTGTGAGTGTGCCTTATGTGTTATCTGTGCATGTTTATTTATGTTATGTTGTGGTAATCAATCGAACTCGAATCGAAACTCGAAATACAATCGAACTTAATCGACATCGAACTAGAACTCAACCGAAATCGAACTATGATAATTAGTGGAGAAGAGACAGCGCGAGATATGAGTGGTTGGGATTAAATGTAATTTGACTAGAAAACTCTATCGTATCGCGTCGCTCGCACTCGAAATCGAATCAGCAAAAATCATCGCGTCGAACACACGAACCAAGCGCCATCCGGCTGGATAGCCATCCGACCGGGCTGCCACTTGGTCGTGGTGCCAGGTCGTCATCCGACCGAGATGACATCCGACCGGATAGTCATTCGGGCGGGATGCCATCCGACCGACCCACCCTTTCTCTTTTTGGAATCCTATAAATACCCATGTCACTCTCAAACTTTCTACTTTTGGAAACCTCTGTCCGACCAGCACGCTCAGCTCACCTTTTCTTCGATTTCTTTCGATTCCGGTAAGATCTCATCCTAAATCTTGTACTTTCTTAATCTACACGCACTCCTACACCTTTCTATCTTTTAAATCTTAACTTTTAACCGTGAAATCACTAGATTTGAGGTGTTCAATGTTGATGTCATCATGAGTTCTTGAAGAACTTCATGTTTTGGCCTCAATCCACCAAGAACAACTTAGATCTAACCGATTTCCACACGAATACACAAAGATCTTTCATAGATCTAAACACCCTTATGGTGAAAAAGGATTGAAAGATGGATTTTAGCTTTCTTTCAACTCTTTTACACTCAATGCATTCAAAACCGGTAGAATCGGACCTTGTTCTAGTCACCTACTCATTCTTGGGGTTGTGCTAGTCCAAGATCTGGATTCTCCTCACGAGACAACCGATTTTGGGCTAAACATGAACAACCGCCTTGAACCGGTTAACTGGTTGAACTAGGGTGATTCCTGGTCGATCAGGTCACTTGGGACAAGAAGGGGTTCTGTTGGTTAACACATTGTCAAAACGTCTCGATAAAACAACAAACAATCAAAACGGCCGAGTGTAGGACGAACAGAACAATCGGGACGGAATGCTGTCCGACCGGATTACTGTCCGAGCGAATAAGCCACCCGAACGGATTGCTGTCCGAACGAATAACACATTGGGTCCCACACTTAATACACTTTATTTAAAGTTTGAGTATTGAACGAATTGCCGTCCGATCGGATTACCATCCGACCGGATTACTCTTCGGATCATGAGATACTAGGACTTTAAAGACTTAAACAATTTTCAACATGTTCACTAACATGGTTGCCACCCGGTCGGATGGACATCCGACCGAGTGACTCTTCTGCTATGAATTGCTCCCACAAAGTAACCTCATCACTAAGGTCGCCGTCCGACCGGACTACCGTCCGACTGACCGACTTGAAGGATAGAGATACTTCAATGTTTTCAAAATGCTACAATGAAAACTTCAAAGGTCAAGCCATCATACACAAACACATCTTTCTAAAAGGAAGAAACAATCCACTCGAATAGTCATCCGACTGGACTACCGGATGACCATCCGAACGGATTGCCATCCGACTGGACTACCGTCCGACCGGATGACCATCCGAATGGATTGCCATCCGCACAGACAAGCCGTCCGATCGGATTACCATCCGACCGAACTGCTATCCAACCCATTCACACTTTGTATCGTTTTACGCGTCACTTATCGTTATGCTATCAAACTATTCAGGCTAACCCAACTCGCTAAGCGCTCCCTTCAATCCATCAACTGTTGTGAGTATACTCGATCCCTTTTTGCTTTATGCACTTTTGGGTGCTACATACGTTACAACTATTCAAATCACATCAAACACACTACTCAATACTATTTGAACGCTAACCGTTAATGCATGTAATACGTGGCTTATTGTCACACCCCGGATTTCCACGTGTCACCGGTGGGCCCGGTGGGAAGTATCGTGACGTGGTTGGCAACATAATAGTCAAACAACACAATATTTAATATGCACAGCGGAAGCAATTGAAAGATATAATTCAACCGAATAAAATATATTGTAATATCATGTATCACAACAGTCGATTGTTTATCCACAGATGGATCGAAAATAAAATAGAAACAGTAGTTCAACAGACTTTAGGCATCTTAAGCTTGCGAGACTTCTATTGATACTAAGGAGAAATCCCAGCCAATTACGCTTAGTACCTGCATTTAATCCTTTTGGGAAAATACGTCAGTTTACACTGGTAAATACAATCAACTGACTCATTTTGGAAAATGATTAAAAATTGATTTGGATGCACGTGGCATAAACATTTTATAACTTGGGAGAATTATTTAAATATATAATCTTGTGAATGAATTACATGTTCCTTATGCGTTCAGTAGCCCGGACGTACCGGGTTAAAGATCAATAGACACACCACATTATTCTTTTGTGCACTGACGGGTGTACGCCTACACCCCGCGCTTAAGTCGTGGCCATTTCGTAAAATGATGCCAAGGATATCCGGGATATGGTCATTAACCCCCCAAAGGATTTTAAGTAAACAAAACTGTTTAAACGGGCTAATAAAATTATTCAATTAACCACCAAACGATGGAAGATTTGATGCCCGACCAAGCGGTATTTTATATACCGTAACCCAAGCCCGTATAGGGAAAATAAGTTAAAAGTATTTACCTGAGCAAAGTAATAATCACAATAAGCAAAATGCAAGTAGCTTTTACTGGTCCTCCTAATCTGGAACGAAGGTTTATAATAACCTATTAGAATCCTAACGGGTCTTTAGTTAAGCTTAAGCTTAGACCGGTTAGTTTCAAAGATACGGTTCGTACGCACGATTTAGCGAAGACCGGATAGAATGTGATTTAGACCCGACAAGTTCAGAGACTTTCTTAATATGGGTATTTCATACACATTATGGAATTTGAGATAAAACCGATAAGGTTTGACCCGTTTCGGCTAATTTATGTAAACTAGTTACATAAACCGAACCGAACGCGTAATAAGCGCAACGGGTATCTGTAAGAGCCATATACAGGTTTCCTAAGTTAATATGCTTCAAATATGTTGTGACATCAGTAAGATGTCTTTTATTATGCCCGAACGAATTTAAACACCAACTATGCCTCGCAGGGGTAGTTTGGTCATTTTCAAGGTTATAAAAGAGTCTAAGTATTAACCTGAGTTACAGGTCTGATATAATCAGCAAAAATACTTAGTTTACTAATTTATAACAGTAGGGTAAAGTATATATGTGAAATTTATCAATTATAACCAAACTATGCACCGTAGGGGCATTTTGGTAATTTCACATAAGCCGTAAAGCTCAAAACTGAAGTCTGAGTTAAACAAATTTTGCTTACTGTTAAAATATTATAATTTACCTAAAAAATCAGTAGGTATCAACCCTTGTATTTTTAAAATAGTTTTAGTACATACTATGCGTTAAAACGCTTAATAAGGCGATTAAAAGCCATATCCGGGTTTGATACATAAAGCTGATGTTTTTATTATTCCAGAAGGCTTAAAATAATTTATTTATCATATGTGATCAGTAGAAAAAGGTTTGGAGTCAATTAGATATGTAAAACTCATTTTATAGCCCGTAAGGGCAAAACCGACAATTACCGGATTAAGCTTACGACTATAAGTTATGCTCAGCCAAAAATTAATTAAAAATCTTCAAAAATCTCAAAATAATATATTACATCAGTGGGTAATAAGTTTGATATCGAAAAGTATGTTTAAATAGGCTATACGCTAATTATGTCGTTTAATTAACATAAAGCTTCTTAATTACGCTAATGAGCATAACTCTCAATCTATACCTCAAACTGATGTCAAACTTTGCATACAAGTTTATATATCAGTAACTAAGGTTTCTACACTTTTACATTTTTACAAATCACGTTTTAAGGTGAAAAGGGCATAATGGTCAACATATGAGCAATTAACGGAATCATGCGTATTAATCGGTTAACTAATGAACCATGGTGTATAATCACAGAGGGTTATACTAGCATGTAACCTGGTCCAAATGAAGCTCTAAGGTATTTCTAAAACATACCAAAACGGGTCAGAACTGAAGTCAAAGCAAAAGTCAAAGCTTTGCGACTTTCGGTTCCGAACCGGGTCTAAACAGTAAATTGTCGGGTTGAACATGTTTAGACATGTTCTTACACTAATTACCAAGTTATGTTAATGATCAAACAGGTTGTATGTGTTCTACATTGCTAATTATGCATAAATTAGAAAATAAATATCCTGTTGACTTTTTAATAACAAGTTTGACCCGACATTTGACCTAGTTAGAGTGGGAATCAGGGGGGACCCTTTTAAGGGTTTATTACCCACATAATTACCAACTTATAACTACTTTCAGTTCGACTAATCACTGGACCATTAGTGATTAATCTTGAATTCAACCGTTAATTACGACGGTTTGACTTTTAAGCTAAACTAAGCAAAAACTTAACTAAGGAAGGACAAGCAAACTTACAAGAGTCCTATGAACGACCAGAGATCACTTGAGAGAAGTCTTGAGCTCCAGAAATGACCAGGAATGCAAGAATGAAGGTGTGAAGAATGTTTGCAACTTAGGAGCTTTATATAGTGATTAAATCACCATAGATTGTTGACATCTAAGTCTACAACTGCCCACAATTCATCCACAAGTGTCCCTAGTGCTCTAGGAACTGTTTAGGGGTCGCCTACAATGTGAAAATATCTGTTAAAGGTCGGTTAAGCACGAATACAGGCTGCTGTCTACGTATTCTGCATCTGATGGTCTGACGCAGCCCGCGTAAGACCTTAAGGTCTCTTACGTGGCCCGCCTGAGTCCTTGTAATCAGATTTCACATTTTCTAGTTTCCGCATGTTTGTCCCTTGGCTCTTCGAAAGGTCAACTAGCTTATATTTTTGCACTTTGACCACTTCTTATTTACATACAAGGGCTTCAATACTTGTACCCAATTTTCTAAGTCCTTGGTCACTTCATGTTAACCCGAAAAGTCATAACTTTCAACGTAGACGCTTTTAACCCTTCGCATACGAATTTGATCATAACTTTCTCATACGATAACGAAACTTTATGAAATTTATATCGTGCATTCTAGTGAGCATAATTAACCGTTACAAATCTTCGGGTTTGTCAAAAGGTCACTCAGAGGTATAACTTAAACATGTTGACACATTTAACCCCTGTAGTTTGTAATCTCTCTCTTTCTTTCATATTTAGCTTCGTATGATCCATGATTTATTCGTTTGAATGTATGAGCATCATGTAGGGTTAATGTACAATATATTTATTCACTGTTGACATTTAGAACTCGTATATTCACATACTTTTCATGATTGTCAACTTTTGTCCTTTCAGAACATTCTTTCACACGTTCAATCATATGACACGTGTCAACAAATTATAGGACGTGAATTTTCGAGGTGTCACATCCTCACCCCCTTAAAAGAAATCTCGACCTCGAGATTTACTGAAATAAATAAGGGTACTTTTCTTTCATCGTGGATTCAACCTCCCACGTGTATTCGGGACCTCTACGGGCATCCCATTTGACCTTTACAATAGGTACATGTTTCCTTCAAAGCTTCTTAACCTGTCGATCTTCAATCGACAACGGTTTTTCCACAAATTTTAAGCTCTCATCTATATGCACATCTGTATGTGGTATAACCAGTGATTCGTCAGCGAAACACTTCTTCAGATTGCAGATGTGGAATACATTATGAATACCACTGAGCTCTTTCGGTAAGTTTAACTTATAGGCAACTGACCCGACACGTTCGATAACCTCGAAAGGTCCTATGTATCTCGGGCTTAGCTTGCCTTTCTTACCAAATTGCATCACTCCCTTCCAGGGTGATACTTTAAGCAACACTTTGTCACCTACTTCGAAATGAAAAGATTTACGCTTTGGATCTGCGTAGCTCTTCTGCCTATCTCGGGCAGCTTTGAGACGGTCACGAATCTAGACAATCTTGTCCGTCGTTTCAAAGACTATCTCTGGTCCTGATAATTGGACATCTCCAACTTCCGAACAACAAATGGGCGTTCTACACTTTCTACCGTATAAGGCCTCGAAAGGCGCAGCCTTTATGCTGGTGTGGTAGCTATTGTTGTAGGAGAACTCAATTAGTGGTAGGTGGTTATCCCAACTACCACCCAAATCGATCACACATGCACGTAGCATGTCTTCCAAAGTTTGAATAGTATGCTCACTCTGACCGTCTGTCTGAGGATGGTAAGCCGTACTAAAATTCAAACGCGTGCCCAAAGATTGTTGGAAACTTTTCCAAAAATGTGACGTGTATCTAGTATCTCTGTCAGAGATAATAGACACAGGTATGCCATGTAAGGCTACAATCTTATCCACGTATAATTGGGCTAGCATGTCGGAGCTATAAGTCTCCTTAATGGGTAGGAAATGTGCTGACTTAGTCAGTCTATCAACTATAACCCATATTGTATCATTTCCTTTCCTTGTCTTAGGTAACTTGGTGATAAAATCCATATTTACCATTTCCCACTTCCAAGTAGGAAGTTCAGGCTGTTGTAGCAAGCCTGACGGCTTTTGATGTTCTGCTTTGACTTGCGCACAAGTCAAGCACTTAGCTACATAGGCAGCTACAGACTTTTTCAAGCCTATCCACCAATAATTTGCCCTTAGATCTTGGTACATCTTATCAGCTCCAGGATGAACGGAATATTTGGAACTATGGGCTTCCTGAAGAATAACATCTCGAAGTCCTCCATAAATTGGAACCCATATTCGTCCATTCAATCTCAGAATTCCGTCTTTGCCAAGAGATAACTGCTCCTCAGTTACTCCTAGCTTTTCATTAGGATAGTTAGCTTCCAACACAGCTTCCTTCTGTGCAGCTAACAACCTTTCAGTCAAACTGTTCTTTATCTCCATGCGCTTGGCATTGATTCGGATGGGTTTCACCCTTTCCTTTCTGCTCAAAGCATCAGCAACTACATTCGCCTTGCCGGGATGATACCTGATTTCACAATCATAATCATTTAAAGTCTCCATCCAACGGCGCTGCCTCATGTTTAAATCCTTCTGATTAAACAGGTGCTGGAGGCTCTTGTGATCAGAATAGATCACACACTTAATTCCATATAGATAATGCCTCCACAGTTTTAGTGCGAATACAACGGCACCCAACTCCAAGTCATGGGTGGTGTAATTCTTTCCGTGCACCTTTAACTGTCTTGATGCATAGGCAATAACTTTGCCTTTCTGCATGAGTACACACCTCATGCCAGTGTGTGATGCATCGCAGTAAACCACAAAATCTTCTATTCCATCTGGCAATGTCAAAACAGGGGCGTTGCAACTTCTGCTTTAGGATATCAAAGGACTCTTGCTGCTTAGGGCCCCAAACGAACTTTACTTTCTTCTTAGTCAAGGAAGTTAGGGGTGCAGCAATCCTTGAAAAAATTTCAATGAAACGCCTGTAATATCCTGCCAATCCCAGGAAGCTACGAATCTCTGTAGGCGTCTTTGGCTCTTGCCAGTTCATAACAGCTTCAACTTTAGCGGGATCCACTTGGATACCACGCTCACTAACCACATGTCCAAGGAATTGGACTTCTTGAAGCCAAAATTCACACTTAGAGAATTTGGCATAGAGCTTCTCCTGATGTAGAAGTTTAAGAATACAGCGAAGGTGTTTCTCATGGTCAGCTTGGTTCTTCGAGTAGATAAGAATGTCGTCGATGAAAACGATGACGAATTTGTCTAAGTAAGGCTTGCAAACGCGATTCATAAGATCCATGAACGCGGCTGGTGCATTAGTGAGCCCAAAAGGCATCACTAGGAACTCGTAATGACCATAACGAGTCCTAAATGCAGTTTTGTGTACGTCTTCATCTCTAACCTTCAGTTGGTGGTAGCCTGACCTTAAGTCAATCTTCGAGAATTAACTTGCCCCTTGCAATTGATCGAACAAATCGTCGATCCTGGGCAATGGGTATCTATTCTTGATCGTGACCTTATTAAGCTCACGATAATCGATGCACAGACGCATCGATCCATCCTTCTTCTTGACAAACAAGACTGGTGCTCCCCAAGGAGACGAACTAGGTTTAATGAAACCTTTAGCTAGCAATTCATCCAGTTGTGTTCTCAATTCCTTCATCTCCGTTGGCGCCAACCTATAAGGTGCTCTAGCAACTGGAGCTGCTCCAGGGATGATGTCAATTCTGAATTCGACTTATCTATCTGGTGGTAAACCAGGTAGTTCTTCAGGAAAAACTTCTGGGTATTCAGAAATGACGGGGATGTCTCCTATCTTCGGTTTAGGCTCATCAAAAATCACTTGTGCCATGTAGATGACACAACCCTTCTTTAAACACTTGGAAGCCTTGAGCATAGTCACTTGCTCAGGCAGCCCATACTGGGTATCTCCCTGAATGGTAAGTGATTCACCAGACGGAGTCTTAATCACCACTTGCTTTCTGTTGCAGACGATTTGGGCCTGGTTATGAGATAACCAGTCCATACCCAAAACTATGTCAAATCCGGCCAACTTAAAGGGAAGTAGAGACAGAGGAAAAGAGTGGTTCTTAATGGATATAACACATCCATCTAACACATTTGAGACGGTTTCTATGGTGCCATCTACTAACTCTACCTCATAATTTATACTCAAGGTTTTGACAGGTAAATTCAGCAATTTGCAAAACTTATGATCTACGAAAGACTTATCAGCGCCTGAATCAAAAACTACTCTTGCATAGACATCATTTACAAGGAAAGTACCTGTAATCACATTGTCGTCTAGAACCGCTTCCTTTGCATCCATTCTAAAGACCCTAGCATTGGTCTTCTTGGCCTCTTCAGGCTTCTTGGCGTATTTAGGGCAGTTGGTTTTAATGTGCCCCTTCTCATTGCAACTGTAGCAAGTTGCATCCTTCAGCTTTTTGCAATCCAAGGTTTTGTGTTCCTTGGACTTGCATATCCCGTAAGCAAAAGTTCTTTGTGAGTTCGATTCGAGTCTGCACTTTCCAAAGTGCTGTTTCTTGCAAATCTTGCATTTGGGCTTATCACCAGACTGGTGTCTTTCCTTGACTCAGGCCCCTTCTTGTTTTCACCGTTTACACGGCGCTTCTTGTTCGACCTCCGTGAATTATCATCTTCACGTTTTCTCTTCTCAGCATCTTTGTTCCTCAGCGATCTTTGTCTGACCGCATCCAGAGTGAGGGACAGAGATATGTCAGCTACAGATCTGAAAGTAGCTGGCCGAGAGGCCTTCACGCTTGCCTTAATTTCTGGGGCTAAACCACCGATAAAACGAGCTATTCTTTTTGGTTCCGGGGTTACCAGATACGGAACCAACCGGGACATTGTGTTGAACATCGTGAGGTAAGCTTGACAGTCAAGGTTTGTTATAACCAATGATAGAAAATCAGACTCTATCTTCTCAACCTCATGCTGAGGGCAGTAATTTTCCCTAATAAGGGCAACAAATTGTTCCCATGACATGTTGTACAATGGGATTTTCCCGGTGGCTTGAATCAGAGATCTCCACCAGGCTAAAGCTTCACCCTTAAATGATTGCGACACAAACTTGACTATATCCCTCTCAGCGCATCCGCTGATATCCACAACTGTGTCCATCTCGTCTAACCACGTCATGCAGTCATTGGCTCCCTTTTCCCTAGTGAAATCTCTGGGCTTGCACGAAACAAAGTATTTATAGGAGCAACCCTTACTACGGGGTTCTTGATTTAGTACAATCTGCTGAGATGGAGCACTGTGGTGGTTTGAGGAGAGTCTATCATCATCTTTCTTGGGTTCTTCCTTTTTGGAAGGTGGATTCGAATGCGGTGTAGATAGGGTCCTACTCCGAGTCCCACTATACTCTTCGTACTGCCGCTCCAGTGCCTTTGTAACTGCGTCGTCTACCAACGCTTTCAATTCAGCACCCGTTAAATGAACACGGGCGTTATCAATATTCTCCACTGGATGGCTATTAATTTCGTCTGAGTTAGCCATTTTAATTGAACTGTTATAGAAAACAAGGACAATAGTTTATTTGGGAGTTTATTATGGAATTGCCCCTTAGGGTAATTCATTAACCATGGTAAACAGAGACCATATTTGGTTAATTTATTAATCATATTTATTTAGGATTTCTATTATAATTTATCCTAATTATAAAACAATAACAGTTTTATTTGTGGCACAAAAGGCCTAGTCACAAGGACGTTTTTAAATTATAAGCTATGACTTCAGAGAATCAAAGTATGAAGGTATACTGGCACAACAGGCCTAGTCACAAGGACATTTATAAATTATAAGCTATGATTTCAGAGAATCAAAGCATGAAGGTTTGAACCTAGTTCATTACCTTTATCTGACAGGGAGTCATCGCTACCACTGTCTTTTGGCTCATATGGAAATGAGCAGGGCCCGTAGGCGCTATATTACCACGTATGGTCAAAATATGATCATCTCAATTGATGATCTAAACCCATGATTCAGAGATCATTATATTGGGTTAGGAATCCTTTTTAAAGAATCCTTATATAAGAATGACGTGTGTGATTTTAATGAATCACGTCTGCCAGGAGCGTTAACATGTTTTCAGATGTTAACAGGGATTTGAATCTTTTAAACAGGTCTTACCATCATGGCCAGGTCTTTATAATGACACTCAGGCTAGGTTTCACTCTTAAGATTCTTATTCAATATTTAATAGGCAGATCATTATTAAAAAGGAATGATTTTGATTTATTTATTTCATACAATATATTTATTCAGATAATAGCAAAAATGAAATTTATAAACTTACATTCCATTAATTTATTAAAAGGTTACACGTCGCCCGAAACGGGACTTTTTAATAAACAAACTTACCCCCGCAGGGGTTTAAACAAGGACTTACCCACGCAGGGGCTTAACAACAAACATCATAATAGTCCACGCAGGGACTTAAACAATAACATAATAGTCCACGCAGGGACTTAAACAATAACATACCCTCGTAGGGGTTAACAGAAAGATAGACCCACGCAGGGGTCAAAACAAACAAGCATACCCACGCAGGGGTTTATACAGCAAGACTGGCTCACGCAGGGGCTCAACAACAATTGGAAGGATTCAGTGGTCCTTCTTGCTCTTCCCTTTGACCAAGCTTGTCAATCATTGGAAGAAGCTTTGTCTCTCCCTGCGGTCGCGGTGAAAGTCTCGCTCAACCTGATCCAGTCTCAGAAGAATTTCCTCCCGTTCTGGGGGAGAAAATCGTGGCGGCTGCGATTGTGTCCGGATTATAGGCCTGGCAGGTATCTGGTACCCATGAGTTGGGTACCCTGCTCCCCAAGGAGCTCCATACGGTCCTTCAGGGTTAAAGGCGTTGTAATTGGCCGCTACCATGTATGGGTCGGCTTCAGCGTAACCGTAGTTGGTGTGAGCTGGTTGTTCAAACGGGTTGTACGCCATAGAACCCGTGTATGCTGGAATCGGGTTATCAAAACCCATTGGTGGTGGTTGCGGTGCAACCGGGTGTGAAGGTCCACCCATTTGTGGATCTTCTTGAAGTGGCAGATAATGACTGCCACTTGATTGTCGAGGAGAGCTAAAATGGAAATCTCCTCCTCGCGTGGACATCCGCGCTCCGGTTCTCCTACGCCTCGGCGGTTGCGGAGCTGCCGGCTGAACTGGTGGCGGTGGAGGTGGTGGCGTTACTGCCACGAATCGAGAATCCACAGAGGGATCCTGCTGCTGTTGCTGCTGGTGAGGCGACGAATGATGCGAGGGTGTGAAGTACCACTCGTGCTGGTTAAATCGCGCCATGTAACTATCCGGACCATGGTAGGGTGATCCGTGAAAAGATGAACCATCCGAGATCTCAATAGGATGGTTCGGAGTTCCGGTTGCTGGCTCGACGGGATCCGTGTCCTCGTCCATATCCATAGCGTTGTCTCCCGAGAAGTGGTCCTCCGGTCCCAATGGGTTAAAACCCACTGGTTCTTGTATAAAATTTGCCGGGTTAAACCGGCCCCTAAAAACAGGTGTAGGGTCACCAAAATAATTGTGCGATAAGGATCGCTGTAAAGGTATGTAGGAAGGTTGAGGGTTATTGGGCTCATTTTCCGAATGTGGCCCATATGAGTTATGTACGGGAGGTGTCGAACTGTGCGAAACCGACCGTCTAGCCGGCTCGAAAAGGTTCCTCCGGTTCTGTCGAGGGTCGCCACTCTCGGTAGTAGAAGGAGCTCTCATATGCGAAGGTCCTGCCTCGTTGTCATTGGGGGCGGTGATTGGCCCCTTTCCTCGTCCTCTTCTTCGGAAGAATCTTAGCGGCATTTTTAATCCTGTCAATACAACATGAGATAACGACAAGAATATATATAAAATAAAGGACAAAACAAAAACCAAACAAAGTAGAATTTGTCCTATGTTATTTGTCTAGACTCGAAAGTTTTTGAATGTGCAATTGTGTAACTGAGATTAAACACAAAAGACTAGTGTTTAATTCACTCAGTGTTGGCTCTGATACCAACCAGTCACACCCCGGATTTCAACGTGTCACCGGTGGGCCCGGTGGGGAGTATCGTGACGTGGTTGGCAACTTAATAGTCAAACAACACAATATTTAATATGCACAGCGGAAGCAATTGGAAGATATAATTCAACCGAATAAAATATATTGTAATATCATGTATCACAACAGTCGATTGTTTATCCACAGATGGATCGAAAATAAAATAGAAACAATAGTTCAACAGACTTTAGGCATCTTAAGCTTGCGAGACTTATATTGATGCTAAGGAGAAATCCCAGCCAATTACGCTTAGTACCTGCATTTAATCCTTTTGGGAAAATACGTCAGTTTACACTGGTAAATACAATCAACTGACTCATTTTGGAAAATGATTAAAAATTGATTTGGATGCACGTGGCATAAACATTTTATAACTTGGGAGAATTATTTAAATATATAATCTTGTGAACGAATTACATGTTCCTTATGCATTCAGTAGCCCGGACGTACCGGGTTAAAGATCAATAGACACACACCATTATTCTTTTGTGCACTGACGGGTGTACGCCTACACCCCGCGCTTAAGTCGTGGCCATTTCGTAAAATGATGCCAAGGATATCCGGGACATGGTCATTAACCCCCCCAAAGGCTTTTAAGTAAACAAAACTGTTTAAATAGGCCGATCAAATTATTCAATTAACCACCAAACGATGGAAGATTTGATGCCCGACCAAGCGGTATTTTATATACCGTAACCCAAGCCCGTATAGGGAAAATAAGTTAAAAGTATTTACCTGAGCAAAGTAATAATCACAATAAGCAAAATGCAATTAGCTTTTACTGGTCCTCCTAATCTGGAACGAAGGTTTATAATAACCTATTAGAATCCTAACGGGTCTTTAGTTAAGCTTAAGCTTAGACCGGTTAGTTTCAAAGATACGGTTCGTACGCACGATTTAGCGAAGACCGGATAGAATGTGATTTAGACCCGACAAGTTCAGAGACTTGCTTAATATGGGTATTTCATACACATTCTGGAATTTGAGATAAAACCGATAAGGTTTGACCCGTTTCGGCTAATTTATGTAAACTAGTTACATAAACTGAACCGAACGCGTAATAAGCGCAACGGGTATCCGTAAGAGCCATATACAGGTTTCCTAAGTTAATATGCTTCAAATATGTTGTGACACCAGTAAGATGTCTTTTATTATGCCCGAACGAATTTAAACACAAACTATGCCTCGCTGGGGTAGTTTGGTCATTTTCAAGGTTATAAAAGAGTCTAAGTATTAACCTGAGTTACAGGTCTGATATAATCAGCAAAAATACTTAGTTTACTAAGTTATAACAGTAGGGTAAATTATATATGTGAAATTTATCAATTATAACCAAACTATGCACCGTAGGGGCATTTTGGTAATTTCACATAAGTCGTAAAGCTCAAAACTAAAGTCTGAGTTAAACAACTTTTGCTTACTGTTAAAATATTATAATTTATCTAAAATATCAGTAGGTATCAACCCTTGTATGTTTAAAATAGTTTTAGTACATACTATGCGTTAAAACGCTTAATAAGGCGATTAAAAGCCATTTCCGGGTTCGATACATAAAGCTGATATTTTTATTATTGAAGAAGGCTTAAAATAATTTATTTATCATATGTGATCAGTAGCAAAAGGTTTGGAGTCAATTAGATATGTAAAACTCATTTTATAGCCCGTAAGGGCAAAACCGACAATTACCGGATTAAGCTTACGACTATAAGTTATGCTCAGCCTAAAATTAATTAAAAATCTTCAAAAATCTCAAAATAATATATTACATCAGTGGGTAATAAGTTTGATATCGAAAAGTATGTTTAAATAGGCTATACGTTAATTATGTCGTTTAATTAACATAAAGCTTCTTAATTACGCTAATGAGCATAACTCGCAATCTATACCTCAAACTGATGTCAAACTTTGCATACAAGTTTATATATTAGTAACTAAGGTTTCTACACTTTTACATTTTCACAAATCACGTTTTAAGGTGAAAAGGGCATAATGGTCAACATATGAGCAATTAACGGAATCATGCGTATTAATCGGTTAACTAATGAACCATGGTGTATAATCACGGAGGGTTATACTAGCATGTAACCTGGTCCAAATGAAGCTCTAAGGTATTTCTAAAACATACCAAAACGGGTCAGAACTGAAGTCAAAGCAAAAGTCAAAGCTTTGCGACTTTCGGTTCTGAACCGGGTCTAAACAGTAAATTGTCGGGTTGAACATGTTTAGACATGTTCTTACACTAATTACCAAGTTATGTTAATGATCAAACAGGTTGTATGTGTTCTACATTGCTAATTATGCATAAATTAGAAAATAAGTATCCTGTTGACTTTTTAATAACAAGTTTGACCCGGCATTTGACCTAGTTAGAGTGGGAATCAGGGGGAACCCTTTTAAGGGTTTATTACCCACATAATTACCAACTTATAACTACTTTCAGTTCGACTAATCACTGGACCATTAGTGATTAATCTTGAAGTCAACCGTTAATTACGACGGTTTGACTTTTAAGCTAAACTAAGCAAAAACTTAACTAAGGAAGGACAAGCAAACTTACAAGAGTCCTATGAACGACCAGAGATCACTTGAGAGAAGTATTGAGCTCCAGAAATGATCAGGAATGCAAGAATGAAGATGTGAAGAATCTTTGCAACTTAGGAGCTTTATATAGTGATTAAATCACCATAGATTGTTGACATCTAAGTCTACAAATGCCCACAATTCATCCACAAGTGTCCCTAGTGCTCTAGGAACTGTTTAGGGGTCGCCCACAATGTGAAAATATCTGTTAAAGGTAGGTTAAGCGCGAATACAGGCTGCTGTCTACCTATTCTGCATCTGATGGTCTGACGCAGCCCGCGTAAGACCTTAAGGTCTCTTACGCGGCCCGCCTGAGTCCTTGTAATCAGATTTCACATTTTCTAGTTTCCGCATCTTTGTCCATTGGCTCTTCGAAAGGTCAACTAGCTTATATTTTTGCACTTTGACCCCTTCTTATTTACATACAAGGGCTTCAAGACTTGTACCCCATTTTCTAAGTCCTTGGTCACTTCATGTTAACCCGAAAAGTCATAACTTTCAACGTAGACGCTTTTAACCCTTCGCATACGAATTTGATCATAACTTTCTCATACGATAACGAAACTTTATGAAATTTATATCGTGCATTCTAGTGAGCATAATTAACCGTTACAAAGCTTTGGGTTTGTCAAAAGGTCACTCAGAGGTATAACTTAAACATGTTGACACATTTAACCCCTGTAGTTTGTAATCTCTCACTTTCTTTCATATTTAGCTTCGTATGATCCATGATTTATTCGTTTGAAGGTATGAGCATCATGTAGGGTTAATGTACAATATATTTATTCACTGTTGACATTTAGAACTCGTATATTCACATACTTTTCATGATTGTCAACTTTTGTCCTTTCAGAACATTCTTTCACACGTTCAATCATATGACACGTGTCAACACATTATAGGACGTGAATTTTCGAGGTGTTACACTTATGAATGCTTGTTTATTATGTTTACACATGGAATGCTGTCTACCTGCCTTAGCAACGATAGTACTATAGTTTGGACTCAGCACCCGTTCGCGGGGGTTGTTAAGGATAATTACTTGCATGGATTACGGTGGTAATCATGTATTGCGAACTGCATTTGGCAGTCAACCCGCAGTCATTGGTATCGATGGATCTATGTCGATAACTAACGTGCTTCATTTCACTATGTGTACGTGCTGGTTATGCGTAAACGAATTCGAACTCTATATGCTATTATCAAACGTGTATGCTCACCTTTACATTATATGTATTGACTTTATTTTAACGTATGTGACAGGTGTTTAGGATGAACACGTGGTAGGAAATCGAAGCTAGAATTAAGCTTTAGAGCCCAACAAATAGTTGTCTGTAGTAATTGAATCAATGGTCTCTAGAAGCAGATAAACAATTGCTCTAGTTTGAAATCTGAGTTGTCGGAACAAAATTATTTGCCTAGATTTTATCTGTAATAATTTGTTTACTGTTTGAGACATGGTATGGGACATGTTATTTTAAATTGAATAGTAATGATAATTGTTATGGAAACTTCTGGACAATCTGTTTCGCTCAGTGCCATGCCCCGATGATTCCGCCATCGGTTGGGGTGTGATAGTTAATACGCATCGTATAGGCCTATACGATGCGTATTAAAAGGCAAAATGATATAACCCCTTGATTAACAGGGGGTTAGTATTCCAATACGATCCAAATACACTCACATACGGTGAAGAACATACGGTCAAGATACGGTTAGGATTCGAGTTCAAAGACAAGTAAGGTATGTATCGTCGATTGGATGGTTGTGGAGAAGGTGGACGAGGCGGTGAGAGCCCGAGATTACATTAGACATGATACTCAGTGGGACAGGTATACTATTTGTTACTGTGTTTTCTTTATTTTGTATATGAAATGGATAATAACCACACTGTGTGACAGGTTGTTCCAGCTAACATACTTGCTGTCGTATCGGGTCATGGTGTGCGAGTTCTTGGCATCGTTCGAGTTCGCTCCCAGGACTGCAGACCAGCCAAGGGAGTTTGACGACCCCGATGATCCGTGGGTTGAGGTTAGTTTTCATAGTGGCATGAGATGTCGTTGAGAGAGTTTGTCGTGCACAACGACCTTTATTTGATGGAGAAGACAGACACCCCCCTCTACATCGAGGGCGTCCATGTTTTACCCCATCCGACACTTATCAGGTTCTGGCAAGTGATCAGTTGGGGTCGCATTGGCTGCTCAAAGTCGAGGGTTTCACATATGAGAAACCCCATGTTCCGTTACCTACACAGGCTTATTGCCATATCTATTGCACCATGCGAGTAGAGTCGTGAGTGGTTCAATCATGGGGATCTGTTTGTCTTATATGGGGGGAGACGTATGCCCTCCATCGCTGCCTAGCCCAGTGGTTTGCAGCAGCGCACGACCGGCAGGACAGGTCTGTGTTGTACGGGGGGGGGCATACATCACGCGTAATGCCCACTCATTGTGTCACACCCCAACCGATGCCGGAAACATTAGAGTGAGAAGAAAACGAGATTGCAAGAGGCTTCATAACGTTATTGATGACAAGTCTTCATTTATTGATTTTACATCACTGGAAATAATATACAACAAGTTTAAATCTTTTACAACAAATAGTCAAATAATAAACCTTTATTTCATTTATGTAATGTAGTACATGATTTGGATACCAAATCCATCAAGTTTGGAAGTAAAATACAATATAATAAGCATTTAAGTTTAAATGCGTTTCTAGGCAAGTCCTACTAGATTCCGGGCATCTTTATTTATATCGTCAACCTGCAATACATGTTAAAGCATAGTTCAATACAAAAAGCATTGGCGAGCATACAAGTTTTGGATATCAATATATATAAGAAAGAATTTTAATCAACTTCGCATGCGTAACTAACATACTAGAGTAATGTAAATATTACGCGCGATCTACAATTTATAACACATATGATTTGCAAGTATAACACGTAAGATTACAAGTAAAACACATAAGACTACTAGTATAACACGTAAGTTGTATAAATGATTTCTAAGTACATGTATTGTCCCCAAAAATAGTAAAGCGTAAAAAGGGGATCGAGTATGCTCACTGTTTTGTGAAGCTTCCTTAGGTAGCTCCGCGGAGAGTTGAAGGTTGAAAGATGGAACGCCGAGGTCACCTCGCATGGGCAAACGAGGGTTACAGAAGTGTTGATAAAATAAATATACATTTATATTGATTTTTTTATATAAAAAATTTATAGAATTTGATAGGTTTCGTTTTATAATTCAACATGTTTTGTTTTACGGATTTTCACGATAAACGGACAGAGTTTCCTCTGTTTTTAGACGATCCCGACAACACAAGTTGTCGATATAATTTTCCAAGACGCAACAATTCAATAATAAAAATAATTATAGTTCTATGTGTTCTTTATAAACAAGTTATAAGGTTCGGTTTCACGATAAAATATTAACTAAACACGAAATAAATAAATTAATAATCTCAGCACTGTTATTCGAGTCTCGTGTTTAACCCGTGACCCGAGTTGGCCAGTTGACTGATGTCGCCCCAACCGTACCATTCCATGACTCTGACCCGAACCAACTGCACCAAAACTGCACCACGATACCCGAAACAGAATATGATACATATTTGGCGAAACTGGTCCCCGATAACTATAACTAGTTTTTAAACCGAACAGATCCTTTTCCACCTGTAAACTAGTTTTACCAAACACCAGTTTTGACCATTGTTGAACCAAATCAAAACCATTTCAACCAGAACCGGTATGGGATAAAAAAAACGAAATGTGCACCTTTAGGTAGATACCTCGTCTCATTTTTCAAGATGGTTATTATAAATGTACAGGTGAAAAGAAAAACCGGTTTTTGAATTGGAACCAAGACTGAACAAGACTCGAAACCAAAACCCGAAACTCAAATCACAACTTGAACTATACTGACTCAATTGAATCTGACTAGAGACTGAACCGAATAAACTCAAAATTTGTACATGAACCGAACCGGAGTATGACCCGAGCCGACTCAACTCGTGAATGAAACGTGTCGTGAACCTTGAACCAACTCTGCGGAAGCATGTCAGAGAAGAAACAGAGGCCTCCACTGCCATCACCGCCTGCGGTGGTGCCGCTGTCTTTAATTCCGACGGCTTTACCGCCGCCGTCGACCACCTCCTTCCTCTCTCGTTCACCTCTCTCTCCTCGTAGCCCCTTTTTCTTCTACAAGTCTCGTCATTGTGCCACCACCAGATGGTGGTGGTGGCGGTCGGCCGTTACACGAATTGCAGGAAGGGGAGTGTGGTTGCAGTTGTCTCGCCGGAGCAGGAAGGAGCAGGAAGAGGGGTTGTGGTGTGTACGGGGAGGAGATATCCAGCCGAAGAATGAGGGGTGTCGGAGCCGGTGACCGGAACTGTGAGGCGAGGGGGAGAGAAGGGCAGCTGGGGTGTCGGCTGTGTTATTTGTTCTAGGGTTTTGACAAAAAAAGTTGAAGTATAAAGGCCCCATTTTATATCTAGATTATATTAAGTGGGTTAGGCCCAGGGCCCGTTAGCGTGTTTTGAGCAGCCCAGTCCCATTCCCGAAGCTCGTTTTTTTTAACCCGATCGTCGTTTTGTCGTAAAATAAAACTTTAAGGTCAAAACCCTTAAGGTTGTGTAGTATAACGTTAATAAACGCGTATTTCTGGCGATTGCGTTAAAACGTGAAGCTGCTTCATTCATCGTTTTTAAATCTATTTTTTTATCCGTTTTCTTTCCGGTTCCGACTGTGGTTCTAAAAATAGAAACCGAACACGAACTTTATAAAAACTTGAAATTACGGAAATACGAGGCGTTACAGTCTCCCCTACTTTAGGAAATTTCGTCCCAAAATTTATTCAAGAGTATGTTTGGATACATCCGAAAAGTAGATTGTGAGTGATCAAAGTTTGTATTCGATAAGGTCTAAGGAAACACCGAATTTCTCATGGCATGTTTTTACGAAAGTTTGGTAATATGGTAGGAACAGTTATACAGTGGCGGATCTAGGATTCGTGCCAAGCGGTAACGTTTTATAAATAAGCGGTAACGAAATCGAAAAAACGTCAAATTTTTCCAAAATTTACACTAATTTTACACTGCCGCCGGAACGCCAAGCCGTAGCGGACGCCACCCCTTACTATAATGTACATCCGCCCCTGCACTTATATATAGGAAGAACCAGCGGCGTATCCACCATGTTCATACCCTGTTGCGTTTGTTTCGCAAAATCGATGTCATGTTATGTTCCGTGTTAGGATACACAGGAGAACCTACTATGGTTTTCATGCGCCTACAATTATAATCATGTATGCATCCGTGATTATATTTGGTCTGTGCATGATCTGCATAGTTTGTACTAGTAGTGTATGGGTCAAGGTTTATTAACGTATTACGAGTGAGAATGATAACGTATAGTAATTTAAGTATGTAAGCATGATTGGTATTTAAGTATGAGAGAGGTTATAAGTATGAGTATGATTAAAGTCTTGAATAGTCCACACGAGATATTTAGTTAACTAGATTAACGCATTACTGGCATGTGATCTCACTGGTCAAACTATCGTGTCCGCAAGTATGTATGAATGTCTTAACATGACCGCAAGTCCATGCGGCGGGCGTTACTCCTATAGCGCTACACAAGCGCTATATATGTTAAGGTGCGGCTTCATCCGAAGTTAATGACAAAATCTCAACCCAACGTTTAACGCAAGCGTCATCTAATCATAGCACATGTCATCATTTCGTTGCTATGAAAAGATCCGTAAAAGTTTAACTTAACATGACCCCAAGTCCATGAGGCGGTGCGCTACTCCTATAGTGCTTCACAAGCACTATATATGTTAAGGTGAGGCTCGAACAAATCGAACCAACGTGTCCGCTAGTATCATCTCTATAGCACATGTCATCATTTCATTGCTATAAAGACCGTAAAAGTTTAACTTAACGTAACCACAAACCCATGTGGTGGTGCGCTACGCCTATAGTGCTTCACAAGCACTATATACGTTAAGGTGTGGCTTCTTAGGAAGCTAATGACCAGTTCATCACATAAAGAATGTCCAGTAATCCCGAATCAAGTATAACGTATCAGTATGCGTGTATTAATTTATTGTGTAAAAACGATGATTAGGTAACAAGTATTAAATCGCATTAATATAAAAGAGAGGCTTGATAAGTATTGGAGTGCTTCGGGTTTAGAAACTTTGACTATTCCAAAGTGAATCGCAAGTCCTTCCGAATTAGGGAGACATGCTTTGGCCTAATAGGTATAATACTCTCGTCGCTAGGCGATTAACGGTATTTTACCCTTCCAGTTAGTACATGTCCCTAATTTGATTGAAAATACGAAACTTTGGCGAGATTGAAAATCGTAGGACGGGACCAGTCACCAAGGTGTGGATATCAATCCTAGCTTGACAATTTCGTCCCCAGAATGTGGTTTATTGAACGAAACAACATAAAATCCCGACTCGTCAATAAGGAACTCCTAGAGTATGAAATGGAAATTCCCATCAAGATACGGATATCACTCCTGGCTTGATGGTGTAATTTCGTGCAAAATAACATGTAAGGTGGATTGAAATTCGTCACCAAAGGCGGGAATCACCCCTATTCTGGTGAGTCGTTTCGATTGTGGGATATGAGTATCTTCAAGTATGTATTGTGTGAAATGTTTTAGAAAAGACACATTGTATATTTAGACAAAAGAAGAGGTAGAAGCAAATAGGAAGAATTACATATTAAGCAAGAATATGGAATGGTCAAGTTTTGGTACCTAGACTATAGACTAGGTCGAACATAGCAATTCTACCTAATTCTCTATAGTTATGGCTCTGATACCAATCTGTCACACCCCAATCGATGGCGGAAACATCGGAGTGAGACGAAAACGAGATTGCAAGAGGCTTCATAACGTTATTGATGACAAGTCTTCATTTATTGATTTTACATCACTTGAAATAATATACAACAAGTTTAAATCTTTTACAACAAATAGTCAAATAATAAACCTTTATTTCATTTATGTAATGTAGTACATGATTTGGATACCAAATCCATCAAGTTTGGAAGTAAAATACAATATAATAAGCATTTAAGTTTAAATGCGTTTCTAGGCAAGTCCTACTAGATTCCGGGCATCTTTATTTATATCGTCAACTTGCAATACATGTTAAAGCATAGTTCAATACAAAAAGCATTGGCGAGCATACAAGTTTTGGATATCAATATATATAAGAAAGAATTTTAATCAACTTCGCATGCGTAACTAACATACTAGAGTAATGTAAATATTACGCGCGATCTACAATTTATAACACATATGATTTGCAAGTATAACACGTAAGATTACAAGTAAAACACATAAGACTACTAGTATAACACGTAAGTTGTATAAATTATTTTTAAGTACATGTATTGTCCCCAAAAATAGTAAAGCGTAAAAAGGGGATCGAGTATGCTCACTGTTTTGTGAAGCTTCCTTAGGTAGCTCCGCGAAGAGTTGAAGGTTGAAAGATGGAACGGCGAGGTCACCTCGCATGGGCAAACGAGGGTTACAGAAGTGTTGATAAAATAAATATACATTTATATTGATTTTTTTATATAAAAAAATTTATAGAATTTGATAGGTTTCGTTTTATAATTCAACATGTTTTGTTTTATGGATTTTCACGATAAACGGACAGAGTTTCCTCTGTTTTTAGACGATCCTGACAACACAAGTTGTCGATATAATTTTCCAAGACACAACAATTCAATAATAAAAATAATTATAGTTCTATGTGTTCTTTATAAACAAGTTATAAGGTTCGGTTTAACGATAAAATATTAACTAAACACGAAATAAATAAATTAATAATCTCAGCACTGTTATTCGAGTCTCGTGTTTAACCCATGACCCGAGTTGGCCAGTTGACTGATGTCGACCCGAATCGTACCATTCCATGACTCTAACCTAAACCAACTGCACCAAAACTGCACCACGATACCCGAAACCGAATATGATACAGATTTGGCGAAACTGGTCCCCGATAACTAGAACTAGTTTTTAAACCGAACAGATCCTTTTCCACCTGTAAACTAGTTTTACCAAACACCAGTTTTGACCATTGTTGACCCAAATCAAAACCATTTCAACCAGGACCGGTATGGGATAAAAAAAAACGAAATGTGCACCTTTAGGTACATACCTCGTCTCATTTTTCAAGATGGTTGTTATAAATGTACAGGTGAAAAGAAAAACCATTTTGTGAATTGGAACCAAGACTGAACAAGACTCGAAACCAAAACCCGAAACTCAAATTACAACTTGAACTATACTGACTCAATTGAATCTGACCAGAGACTGAACCGAATAAACTCAAAATTTGTACCTGAACCGAACCGAAGTATGACCCGAGCCGACTCAACTCGTGAATGATACGTGCCGTGAACCTTGAACCAACTCTGCGGAAGCGTGTCGGAGAAGAAACAGAGGCCTCCGCTGCCATCACCGCCGGCGGCGGTGCCACTGTCTTTAATTCTGACGGCTTTACCGCCGCCGTCGACCACCTCCTTCCTCTCTCGTTCACCTCTCTCTCCTCGTAGCCCCTTTTTCTTCTACAAGTCTCGTCATTGTGCCACCACCAGATGGTGGTGGTGGCGGTCGGCCGTTACACGAATTGCAGGAAGGGGAGTGTGGTTGCAGTTGTCTCGCCGGAGCAGGAAGAGGGGTTGTGGTGTGTACGGGGGAGATATCCAGCCGGAGAAGGAGGGGTGTCGGAGCCTGAAGAAACACGGTATCACCGCCGGGATGATTGGACTGATTTCTCTGGGTGGGTGAGAATCACTCCTTGTTCTTCCTCTTGAACCTAGTTCTGCCATGGAGAAAAGAAGAGAGTGGAGCTGTAGAGATCACCGGTAGGGGAAAGAATCCCCTGTCTCCAGTAACAAAAAGTGTGGCCGCTCCATATCTTCTACCCTAATAATGGGGTGAACACCTCTTTATATAGGGGATATGAGCCTCCCCTAACCTCAATGGGCCAGGCCCAGTTAGGGGTTATCTCTTCAAGCCCACAACCTAGTGAAGTGTAAACTACAACGCGCTAGGCTTCGCGGGTTAGTACGCAATAATAATAATAAATATTATAATAAAAGCAATAAGTAACGGGAATATTCGACCACTCGGGTCGGGTCTAATACCATACCCCATCAAGTCCCCCAGTCTAGTGCTGCTCCCGCGTGCAAGCGTGGGAGGAGTACTAGACTTGTTAGGAGTGCTCGAAAGTAAAGATTGGGTTTTAGTCTTACCTGTCGCCCAGGTGCGGGAAAGTTGCTTCCCACGCTTGTTGCGTCTGTCTTTAGCTGTGAGTAGAGATAATGGAGCAGAGACTATCCCCCGATTGTTCATCGTGGAAATTGGTTGGGCAAACCTGGCGCACGCTGATTGATTGCGGGCAGTTGCTAATTGTACTTGCGCATTGCCATGAACTTGTCAAGGCTGCGCGTACGTGGTTAGGTCTTGTGCACGAGTCTTGGAACTGGCTGGGTTTTGACGGTTGAGTGTGGTTAGGGCCCAACGTGTGTATGACTGATGTAGTATTTGGGACCATACCCCTTCAGGTCCCCCCTAGTCCAGTGTTGCTCCCACGCGCGGATGGCAAGTGGGTGGAATTCTGGACTAGATGAGTGTCTTCCCTTCGGATGATTTTTGAATGTGGCCCAGCTTTAGCGGTGCGCACACAGTCGTGTGGCTACTGTAAAATATTCACCCTTTGGTGTGACTTCTGTTGGTTAACGCAAGGTGCGTGCATCTTTAACCTTCTGGAATACGTATACCTGGTGTTTAAATCTTTGTAAACTGTTGTCTACAATAATTGAACGTGTTAATCCACTTTGTGTAGGTTATCGCGAATGAGAATTGGCATAAAGTTGCGTCAGGATAATGAAGTGGAATCCCGATCATGTACTGATCCTCTGGTGTGCCACAGTCAATGTGTCGTGAAGCAAGGAGATGCAGCTTGCCTTGAAGGTTGTATGTGTAAATGCAACTTTGTTTTAGCCAATGTGTTTTTGCGTATACCCAAAGTGGTGCGCACATTTGTAGCACAGTTTACGTTTTGTAAGCGTTTTCATATATGGCTAAGCATGCGCGCGCGGGCGACACACACGCTTGTATGTAAAGCAGCAGGGCCGCAAGGAGATTAGCGTGCTTGCATGTGTAGCAGCAAGCTCGCGTGGAGACTGATGTGCTCAAATGTAAAAGAGCCTGCACCTATGGCGACTTACCGCTCGTAAGTAAAGGAGCATGCGCGCGTGGCGACTTACGTTCTCATATGTAGAGCAGCAGGCTCGCATGGAGGCTGAGATGCTGGTATGTAGAGCAGCGGACTCGTATGGAGATTAGCGTGCTTGCATGTGTAGCAGCAAGCTCGCCTGGAGACTGACGTGCTCAAATGTAAAAGAGCCTGCGCATATGGCGACTTACGTGCTCGTAAGTAAAGGAGCATGTGCGCGTGGCGACTTACGTACTCGTAAGTAAAGGAGCATGCGCGCGTGGCGACTTACGTGCTCGCTTGTAAGTAAATAAGCATGCGCGCGTGGTGACTTACGTTCTTATATGCAGGGCAGCAGGATCGCATAGAGGCTGAGATGCTCGTATGTAGAGCAGCAGACTCGTATGGAGACCGGCGTGCTCGTATGTAAATGAGCATGCGCGCGTGGCGACTTATGTGCTCGAATGTAAATGAGCATGCGCGCGTGGTGACTTACGTGCTCGAATGTAAAGGAGAATGCGCGCGTGGCGACTTGCGTGCTCGCTTGTAAGTAAATGAGCATACGCGTGTGGCGACTTACGTTCTCATATGTAAAGGAGCATGCGCGGATGGCGACTTACGTTCTCATATGTAGAGCAGCAGGCTCGCATGGAGGCTGAGATGCTCGTATATAAATGAGCATGCACGTGGCGACTTACGTGCTAGGATGTAAAGGAGCATGCGCGCGTGGCGACTTACGTGCTCGCTTGTAAGTAAATGAGCATGCGCACGTGGCGACTTACGTGCTCGTATGTAAAAGAGCATACGCGCGTGGCGACTTACGTGCTCGAATGTGGAGCAGCAGGCTCGCATGGAGGCTGAGATGCTCGTATGTAGAGCATCAGACTCGTATGGAGACCTGCGTGCTCGTATGTAAAAGGTTGTATCGGAAGATAATACCTGTAAAATCCCCCGGTTGGACGTTCGACGCATGTCTATTTTTGAAGTAGATGACCGGTCTTGATTGTATTGGGGGTTACGCTATGTCGGTTTATTACTGCTGAATAAACGTTAGTAATATTGAATTTGAATAATAATAAGCAATGATACATGTATGTGTAATAAATATCATATGGTTATGAATTGCTAAAACGTTTAACTACTAATCACGTCGTTAAATTGATTTCATGTGCTAGGCTCTAACCAACTTGTTATTGGAGACATTGTATTATGATTATACCTTACTAGATAATTCAGGTGTTTAAATGAGGTCCATATGCTAGACAATGGCATGTCAGAGGAGTCACGAGCCAATAATTCTAATTTATATGTATTTCTGTCACCAAATTGTGGATCATGATTGCTTTTTGACTTTTCAAAGTGATTTATTAATTTAGCACTTCAAAAATTTAAGTCTAGCATTTTAAATGATGTGCCAGCGTAGGCCGCGATAAAAATAAGTGACCCGATTATCAGAGGTGGAAAGATAAAGAAAAAGTATATGCCACGTGTGGAACTTGGGCGCGTAACGGAGTATGTCCAACGTAGATGTAGTTGCTCACGCACGGTATTGTTACAAGAGGTGGGGTTTACTCGCGTGACGGAGTACTCGCGCGGCGAAGTATGATTGTGTTATAGAGGTTACCCGCGCGGCGAAGTACGCTCACGTAAAGGAGTTTACCCGTGCGGTAAAGTATGCTCGTGCTACAGAGGTTACCCGCGCGGCGGAGTTTGCTCGTGTAACAGAGGTTACCCGCGTGACGGAGTACTCGCGCGATGAAGTATGCTTGCGGCGGCGAAGATTACTCGCGCGACGAAGTATGCTCGCGTGACGGAGATTACTCGCGGCATCGGAGTACGCTCGTGCGATGGAGATTACTCGCGGCGGCGGAGATTACTCGCGCGACGAAGTATCCTCGCGCAGCTGAGATATCCGCTTGGCGAGTCCTGTGACTGCTAAAACAAAAAACAACATAGGCCTTTATAGTAGCATTAAAATCTCATTTTTATGCTTTTTACTTGTGACAGATCCAAATGTTAATATTTTGCTTGAAAAACGTCAACGTTATAACTAGAGAATTATGACCTTTTCTTTGTATGAAATTTATTTATTGCAAATAGATAAATCTCAAGATTCTTTTGACAATAAAGTCCTGATCGTGTCGTTGATCGATTACATTTGTTCAGCTTTGGCCCGCTTGGTTTATTGAAAATTGTATGATTACTACACTTTATTTTAGGTGTATGCTTCCAAGCAGGAAATACAATTAAAAATCCATATGTTAGAGTTAATGGCTAGTGAGTCTTTTGATGTAGTCTTTAAAAAAAATCATCAACTCCCAATTACATGTATTTCATTCAAAATGTCAGGTTGTTCTGAAGGCACATGCGACCTATCAATTGTTCATGTCAGAAAGTCAACAGCCCTTTTTAAAAAAATAAATAAATTTGAAGATAACCATGAAAACATGACTTCAGTAAGTGTCATGGTTGCTTTTCATCCTTTCAAAAACTGATTTCTATGAAAACCATGTGGGAATCCGTTTAAAACTGGAGGCAAGCAAGTTAGATGTAAATTATGTATGGCGTGCGAGCTATAAACCAAGAGTTTATTGTGCGAACCGGTGACGCCTGTTCAGTGCGCGCAAGGCGTAAAGTATGTATGGCGCGCGAGTCGGTGGAGCTTATTAACTGCGCGCGAGGTGTAAAGTATGTATGGCGCGCGAGCCGGTGAAGCTTGTTCACTGCGCGCAAGGTATAAAGTATATTCGGCGCATGAGCCGGTGAAGCTTGTTCACTGTGCGCGAGGTGTAAAGTATGTATGGCGCGCGAGCCGGTGAAGCTTGTTCAGTGCGCGCAAGGCGTAAAGTATGTATGGCGCGCGAGTCGGTGGAGCTTATTAACTGCGCGCAAGGTATAAAGTATATTCGGCGCACGAGCCGGTGAAGCTTGTTCACTGCGCGCGAGGTGTAAAGTATGTATGGCGCGCGAGCCAGTGAAGCTTGTTCAGTGTGCGCGAGGTGTAAAGTATGTATGTCGCGCGAGTCGGTGGAGCTTGCTCACCATGCGCGGACAGGCGGGGTGTACTTACACCGCGACGGAGCATATCCAGCAGGCAGGTGTGTATTCGCGCAGCTGCGGGTGTCTCCAACAAGAGGCGCATGTGCACACGCGGAGGGGGCATCTCCGACAAGAGGCGCATGTGCTCGCGCGACGGAGCATGTCCGGCAAGGGTGCATGTTTCTGCGCGGTGGAGCATCTCCAGAAAGTTTTTTCATTTGTAAAGGATTTTGAAATAGTGAAACCTAAATCATGCGCATCACCCAGTCTTTGTGTAAATGTTCAAAATGAATCCTTAAATAATACAACGAAAGCCTGTGATGAGGGCCCTACATGTAATGTGCCAGCCATTTTTTCAGGCTAGGTGACAAAATTGGTCGGCCATATGCACTGTCATGGTTTCAGGCTTAATGACAAAGTTGGTTTACCTTTAAGATAAGGTCACAGACTTTTGTTTGTAATAAAATAATTATATCAATACTAATTTTCAATCTCTGTTGTAAACTTCAAGATTTTTTGGATTATATATAATGTTTTGCTGATAAAACTATCAGATTCGTGATAGATTATGGTTTATTTCACGTACTGGATTTGGAGAGTTTTGGATCTTCGTGTAGTGCTCAAAACAGGGTGTACCAATTATGAAGGTTGTGACCCAGAACTCGTATATCAATCCTGTGTGGACTCAGATCTTGAAAATGTTTTCCCACAAATATCTTCTTGAGCTCCTAATAAAACAGATCTAAAGCTTTAGACCTAGAAAAACCCACATAAAACTTAAAAGAACGCCATCCATGTGGAGTTTTTGCTCAAGAACCATGTGTAAATTCAAACAAAAACAGATCTGAGATCCGAGGAGGAGAGATAAGTCGTGATTCTTGATATAGATTTTGATACGGTGGGCGCCAATGAAGAAACACGGTATCACCGCCGGGATGATTGGACCGATTTCTCTGGGTGTGTGAGAATCATGCCTTGTTCTTCCTCTTGAACCTAGATCTGCCATGGAGAAAAGAAGAGAGTGGAGCTGTAGAGATCACCGGTAGGGGAAAGAATCCCCTGTCTCCAGTAACAAAAAGTGTGGCGGCTCCATATCTTCTACCCTAATAATGAGGTGAACACCTCTTTATATAGGGGATTGACGTGATGTCGTGGTCACAATCAAATTTAATCCAAATACAACTAAATAGTTAGCGGTAAGTGGGTATCGAACACAGGGAGTTTGTGGAATATGTGTTATTTAGAAGTGTATCTAAGTTAACTAAGATTAAACTAATTGCGATAAAAGTAAATTCAAGAGTTTGGATTGTTTGATTTTAAAACTAAGATTACTAATTAAATTGCGAATTGATAATTGGTTTTGTAAACAATTTAGAGACCAATGACCATCCTAAGTTTCCGGTTTGCTTTGACATTCATGCTAATATTCAACTAGAAAGAACCACATAGACATGGTTCATGTGTTACTACTTGTTGTGATAAAAGGGAACTAAGTACTCAGATTCCTAGAACGTGAGGTTGTTACCCGATGACCAATTGACCCTTACCCGATCCTAGTTCTACCCATGATATCTCGATTGCCAACGGCACCAAGAACGTATGGTTTCAAAATAGAATAATCATAAGCATCAACAATTTACAAACAAATAAGAACACGCCATAATAAATAAAACATAAATTCAATTTACCATTCTAGAAATATGAAATCAAGCACAATTGTCTCTACAAACCTTCAACTAAAGATGACCATAAAGAGTTTAGCCATTCATGGTTTTAACAACCATCCCCCACCAAGTCTCCAAAAGTTGCTCCCCAATCTGTTCACAAAAAATTCCGTAACCGAGACACCCCTCATAGGACCCCTTAAAACCCATAAAAAACATTAAATGTGATAAGTTACATCTCCTCTCCAGTCGGTGCCAACAAAAGAAAATATGCCGCCAATCCCTTGATGTTGGACGATGTCATGATGATGTCGTTTGGCTTCCCAATGAAACCAAGATGTCAGCTACATGTGCATCCAAAAGAAATCCAACCCAAACCTTGTATTCGTGTCAATCACAGCCGCCTCGAAAAGTGATTATGATATGTTTTGTTATCGGCCCAATAGGCAAGTCCATTATGTGAATATGTGGCGGCCCTCAATGTATGCGTGTATATTGTATCACCGCCCTAAGTCACGTGTTCCCTGACTCCATTCGTGATCTTGAGAAATTAATAAAATCCCCTCACACATAAAAGTCTTGCATGTGCCATGTATCCAAGTCCAATTAATGATGAAGTGATGTTTCAAACCCTTGTTCACGTGGATGAGTCTGCTATGTTTGACTGTTGTTGTAACTCTTTTGGCTATATTCCAACTTCCAACAAATGACTAAACAGCCCCTAGACTTCGGTGTTGTACGTTCCTTACGCATTCGAACCATCTTTTGAGCTTCTAAGTTATATTTTTCGACCCGAACAAGCACCGTTTAACGTGATATCTCTTTAATAATTATCTGTGCTTGTCTCGTTTCATCACTAAACTCTCTAACTTCGCCGTATTACGTGTTTTACCTGTAAAAGCCACAAACACTCGTAGTTATCACATTCACGATACATAACCGAGTAAAATATGGGATATGCACGTATTTAGCTCATTTAAGGGTTGTCCTACGGACCACCCGTCACATCCCCACACTTACCCGTTGCTTGTCCCAAGCAACCCATTCAAAAACTATTTCAAAACCACAAGCGATCAACATGCAAACCAAGCTAAAATGTATCGTCCTTTTACTAACCTTCAATCATACCACAAGACACACCCCTCACAAAAACTCTCGGTGACAAGAAATATTAGCACATAATGCTAAACCACTCAATGTGTGTGTGTGTGTGTGTTTGTGCGACAATAAGCTTGTATAAAAATCAAATCTCCTCCTATTGAGTATTTAGCATGCTTATGAATCAAAAGGACTTACGGGTTGTAACGGGGCTAGGTGCAAAGGTAGGAAAATGGTGGAATATATATGCGAGAGCTAATTGATTTGACCCGGTTTTTATTTCTACCACTAAACAAAGCAACCATCAAATATATACACAACTTCTTCAACATTCTCAACTACTATTGCAACTAAATACTTTTTTTTTTGTATTTTTCTCATATTTTTATCTTTTTTTTTTCTTTTCTTTTCTTTCCTTTTTTTTCTGTCTCATATAAGATATAACAACTCACACAATATACAAAAACATCAACATTCACAACTAGACTCCTAAACCGGGTCATCTCAAAAGGTAAAGTTTTGTAGAAAGTAGGTTCGGGTCACAACCGAATGGTATAAGGCTCAAACATGGCTTTCTAAAGACCAAACCCCCACCCCTCACAATACCAAGCTCATATATGTAACGTATGAGGTCCAACCCCCAATTCCCACACTCTCACACATCTAGACAAGGCTACCTAAAAGTCCCCTATCATTTTCACAAGCATGCTAACTCTAAGATTAAACAAGAATTCGTACACAAGTTCTATTAACACAATACACACACCGCCACTCAAAACAAATAAATATCTATAATAATCATATGTGGCTCAAACCCTCACCAATAAATAACTATAAAGGGGTGTCGGTGTGTCAAGTGGAACAACATCAAGTTTTCAAATTTTGACAATTTTCGCTTGGCTTCACAAAAATTTTAAAATTCCTCAAAAATCCCCCCCATCCCCACACTTGGGATACATTGTCCCAATGTATGGTTTTTAGGGAAAGATCGCTTCTAACCAAAAACATTAGCTTTCGCTAATACTCTCAAATCCCAAATTTCTTTTTTTTTATTTTATTATTATTTTTATTTTTTTTATGAAAATAAAAAAAAAAATAAATAAATAAAACACACCACCACTAGCACAACCCATCAAACAAACACACACGTCAAAACACCACCCAACCGCCCAACCATAAAATTAAACATGAATATATACAAAGGTGCACAAAATGAGAACAAGACACAACCTGATTAGTAAATCAGCAGTGTTGGTAGTGATGCAGCTGCGGTAATCGGACCGGTTCATAAACATCTCTTGGATTCGCCGATATCTCAACGGGGATGTTGCCAAACATCCCCACACTTGAATCATTGCATCCGCGAGGGTTGAAACGTAATAACCTGCCAAAACACAAACACAACACCAAAACAAAACCAAACAAAGCAAAACAAAACAACACAAATACAATACTCTACATCCTCGGGCTGCCTCCCGAGAGCGCTAAGTTTAAAGGTCTTCAGCCAGACCATACCTGATATGCGTTATGGTGGTCTTAATGCACACTTACCCGCATCATTTCCAACAAATGCCCGGAAATTTACATGCCATCTCCATAGATTTGTCAGTATATTTGGCATGTTAAAGCTGCTCCTGCGGGCTTTGCTAGTCCACTTCATGACATATACCTTAATGTCTGGTAGTTTCACCCTTCTCATCTTGTTCCTCGAACCCTCTTCCCCACACTTGTTAATTTGAATCATTGATATAGGAAGAGATTCGGTACACATATCCATCTCATCAGCCTGCTCTACCTCATAATCTGCACACATCATCTGATCTACAAGTGACTCTTCATCAGATAAAGGACTCATTGGTGTGGTATTATCCTCCACAACCTCCTCCTTCATGTAAGAATAATCTCTAATATCGTCAGGTAATGGTGAGAGGCGTTCTTCTATCTCTATCTTCAATTTTAAAGTATGACACTTAGAAACTAAGCAAGTGATTCGGTCCTCATCGGACAGGTTGGGTGTTGCTAAATATTGCTCGAGTTTGGACAAAGTTACTTCCAATACAGCAAGCTCTTTCTCCTCCTCGGTCTTATAAACCTAAACACCCTCGGGCTCAGAATATTCTTCGGGATGATATTGTTGATATCCCTGATACGGTCTATAGATGCGCGCATCCATCATCTTTTTATCCCAATACTTCGGGTTTTCCGAATACACCATGCACACATCATAATCATAAGTGTGATCGCGACCGCAACAAAAACGTAGACCATCCATCCTTGCCTCATAATAAACTTCCTCGTCCCGATCGTATCCATATGAATAATAGTCATCCTCCATTTCTGATTCATAATCGTCAACATATGATGGAGGTGGAAGCTGTGAAACATAAGACACCGGTTTTCCATGTGCCCTCCTGTAGTGAGCCTCGTGGCAACCAATACATGGATGTCGTGGACCCCCGCACAATCTACACGTAAATAAGCTGAAATTTGTGTAATGCCCTGTCATCCTGCACAACACAACTCAACTACCAAGTGTAAATCATGAACATAAAAGAAATCTTTTTGGTTTTTTTTTCAAACTAATACACAAGATAACACACGTTGCGCACTACTCCCCGGCAACGGCGCCAAAATTTGACGTGATTGTCGTGGTCACGCAAATTTAATCCAAATACAACTAAATAGTTAGCGGTAAGTGGGTATCGAACACAGGGAGTTTGTGGAATATGTGTTATTTAGAAGTGTATCTAAGTTAACTAAGATTAAACTAATTGCGATAAAAGTAAATTCAAGAGTTTGGATTGTTTGATTTTAAAACTAAGATTACTAATTAAATTGCGAATTGATAATTGGTTTTGTAAACAATTTAGAGACCAATGACCATCCTAAGTTTCCGGTTTGCTTTGACATTCATGCTAATATTCAACTAGAAAGAACCACATAGACATGGTTCATGTGTTACTACTTGTTGTGATAAAAGGGAACTAAGTACTCAGATTCCTAGAACGTGAGGTTGTTACCCGATGACCAATTGACCCTTACCCGATCCTAGTTCTACCCATGATATCTCGATTGCCAACGGCACCAAGAACGTATGGTTTCAAAATAGAATAATCATAAGCATCAACAATTTACAAACAAATAAGAACACACCATGATAAATAAAACATAAATTCAATTTACCATTCTAGAAATATGAAATCAAGCACAATTGTCTCTACAAACCTTCAACTAAAGATGACCATAAAGAGTTTAGTCATTCATGGTTTTAACAACCATCCCCCACCAAGTCTCCAAAAGTTGCTCCCCAATCCGTTCACCAAAAATTCCGTAACCGAGACACCCCTCATAAGACCCCTTAAAACCCATAAAAAAACATTAAATGTGATAAGTTACATCTCCTCTCAAGTCGGTGCCAACAAAAGAAAATATGCCGCCAATCCCTTGATGTTGGACGATGTCGCTTGGCTTCCCAATGAAACCAAGATGTCAGCTACATGTGCATCCAAAAGAAATCCAGCCCAAACCTTGTATTCGTGTCAATCACAACCGCCTCCAAAAGTGATTATGATATGTTTTGTTATCGGCCCAATAGACAAGTCCATTATGTGAATATGTGGCGGCCCTCAATGTATGCGCGTGTATTGTATCACCGCCCTAAGTCACGTGTTTCCTGACTCCTTTCGTGATCTTGAGAAATTAATAAAATCCCCTCACACATAAAAGTCTTGCATGTGCCATGTATCCAAGTCCAATTAATGATGAAGTGATGTTTCAAACCCTTGTTCACGTGGATAAGTCTGCTATGTTTGACTGTTGTTGTAACTCTTTTGGCTATATTCCAACTTCCAACAAATGACTAAACAGCCCCTAGACTTCGGTGTTGTACGTTCCTTATGCATTCGAACCATCTTTTGAGCTTCTAAGTTATATTTTTCAACCCGAACTAGCACCGTTTAACGTGATATCTCTTTAATAATTATCTGTGCTTGTCTCGTTTCATCACTAAACTCTCTAACTTTTCCATATTACGTGTTTTACCTGTAAAAGCCACAAACACTCGTAGTTATCACATTCACGATACATAACCGTGTAAAATATGGGATATGCACGTATTTAGTTCATTTAAGGGTTGTCCTACGGACCACCCGTCAGGGATATGGGCCTCCCCAAACCTCAATGGGCCAGGCCCAGTTAGGGGTTATCTCTACAAGCCCACAACCTAGTGTAGTGTAAACTACAACGCGCTAGGCTTCGCGGGTTAGTACGCAATAATAATAATAAATATTATAATAAAAGCAATAAATAACGGGAATATTCGACCGCTCGGGTCGGGTCTAATACCATACCCCATCAGAGCCGGTGACCGGAACCGTGAGGCTAGGGAGAGAGAAGGGCAGCTGGGGTGTCGGCTGTGTTATTTGTTCTAGGGTTTTGACAAAAAAAGTTGAAGTATAAAGGCCCCTTTTTATATCTAGATTATATTAAGTGGGTTAGGCCCAGGGCCCGTTAGCGTGTTTTGAGCAGCCTAGACCCATTCCCGAAGCTCGTTTTTTTAACCCGATCGTCGTTTTGTCGTAAAATAAAACTTTAAGGTCAAAACCCTTAAGGTTGTGTAGTATAACGTTAATAAACGCGTATTTCTGGCGATTGCGTTAAAACGCGAAGCTGCTTCATTCGTCGTTTTTAAATCTATTTTTTATCCGTTTTCTTTCCGATTTCGACTGTGGTTCTAAAAATAGAAACCGAACATGAACTTTATAAAAACATGAAATTACGGAAATATGAGGCATTACACATTGGGCCTTGTTCCCCATCAGGAACCACAGTTCACCGAAGGGGGCACGGTTGAGCCGACCAAGTTGACATGGCAAACGCTGATCGACATGCACATCACGCGTGACTTTCCTGGGCTCGGGCTTCAGTTTATAGGATTGGACAGGCAGTTGTTTGTCCCTGCCGACCTCCCCGACGAGTTACCAGAGGAGCTACCAGAACCGGCAGGTGGTGATGTAGACAACGATGACAATGACACCGATGGTGACCACGCTTACCCACCACCTCTGCCACCGCCACCACAACCACAAGGGCTGCCTCAGTACCCCCAACACATTCTGTGTGTCCAGCTACCACCAGCTGTGGCGCTTGCGTTATAGAAGATGGAGGGCCGGCTGCAGGCGCGGATAGACGACCATCATACCCGTACTAAGGCCCTTCTCATGCGGGCTATCCAGGGCGATATACAGGTGGATATCGAGCGTGGTCAGACGCCATTGCCGATACCGACGTTACCGCCTCGCCCTTGATAGGATCCAGGGTCGTCAGGCTCGACTCAGGGGGCGGGGCCCTCAGGCACGATTCAGGAGGGTCAGGATGCGGATCCAGCGTTTAGGATTGTTGTACTTTTTTTGTATTTCGACTGTTTATGTATTTTGGACATGTCATGTATATATACAAACTTATTATGTAATTAAATTTGTAGTTTCAGTTTATTTGTATTTGCGATTGTTTATTTTGACTGTTTAGATTGGTTTGCTTGGTTAAGTATAATGTATAATATCACACGTCGTGAATACGTCAACATTAATAATAATAATACAAAATACAACTACAATACGACACGACACGACACGATACGGTACAAGGATGATACGATATCATACGACACGTCACGATGAAATATTAAAAAGTAAAAAAAATTGATACGATACGTTATAAGACGATATGTAACGATAAAAAATTAAAGATTTTAAAACTCATTAAAACAAAAATAACCAACAATAAACACCAATAACGAAACCCAAAATATCAAAAACCAAACACAACACACCAAAATTCAAACCTCAAAAAATCAGGGCCTTAATACGGATCGTATATGCCTATACTATCCATATAAGCCAACCGCCAGAAATCCCCTGCATTGTTTGCCATATCTTAACTTTATCCAATACAGATCGTATGATCCGTATTGAATTTTCAAAGTATAAGGATAAATTACACGGTATGGGAATAGTATCCCCTTGAAAATCAAGTAAAAAATAAAAATGGTCCTTTCATTGAAATAAGTGCCACATAAATTCAATATCACCGACAAAAAAACAAAAATGGTCCTTCCATTGAAATAGGTGTCACTGAATTCAATTATAAACCCACCAAAAAAGATCACTCACAATTCACAAACAACATCCAAAAATGGACTCATCATCCGATCAAATCATCAGAGAAATTCCCGGATTCATCCGAATTTACAAAGATGGCCGGTGCCAAAAACTCACCGGTAACGACACCGTTCCCACCGGCGTCGATCCTAATAACGGCGTCGATCAAAAGACGTCGTTATCCTACCAGAGACCCCACTTTCCGTTAGGCTTTATATTCCTAAACCCCAAAATCCAACGGTCAAAAAACTCCCCTTGTTAATCTACTATCATGGTGGCGGATTCATCGTCGAATCCGCCGCCTCACCGCTTTACCATAACTTCTTAAACCTCATCGCGGCGGAATCCGGCGCCGTCATAGTCTCGGTCGACTATCGGAAGGCGCCGGAGCATCCGGTTCCCGCCTGCTTCGACGACTCATGGGAAGCAATCAAGTGGGTCGGGCAACACGTCGACGGGAATGGACCCGAGCCATGGCTTAACGAGTTAGCCGATCACGGAAACATGTTTTTCGCCGGGGACAGTGCCGGTGCTAATATTGCGCACCATATGGAGATCCGGGTCGGGTCGGAAAACCTGACTCGGAGCGTAAGACTTAAGGGTGTCGTCCTGCTCCACCCGTATTTTTGGGGGAGCGAACGGGTGGGATCAGAACCTGAGGACAACCCATTGAGTGCAATGGTGGGCGAGATATGGAAGCTCGCCCACCCGGGAACAAGTGGGGTGGATGACCCACTTATTAACCCGGCTATGGATCCGAAAGTTTCGGATCTTGGATGCTCCAAGGTACTTGTTTTTGTTGCTGAGAAGGATCTTTTGAAGGATAGGGGGTATTATTACAAGGACATTTTGGGTAAAAATGGGTGGAAGGGAGATATAGAGATTATTGAGGATAAAGGTGTTGATCATGTGTTTTTCCTATTACACCCTTCTCTTGATAGTGCTTGTACCCTACGCAAGAGAATTGGTACCTTCATAAACGGTCATGATTAATGTTGTTCTAGTTAGACCTGGTGTGGTGATAAGGTGTTTTCTCTCTATCGAAGATGTAGAACAATAGAAGGTTCAAATCATGTAAGGTGGAAATTTATCGGTTTACCGTTAAAATAAAATAACTATTTCATGTAACATCATGTTGTTTGGAGATCTTCGTTTTTCTTTTGATAATATATTGAAGATGGTTTGTTTTACTCTATAAACCTTTTGCTCTTTTATATTGTTATTATTGCAGGCATTAACTTGAAATAAAGAAGTAAGGTTGCTAAACTATTAGTAAATTTATAAAAAAAGATCTTAGTTTTAACGTTCACTTCAGAGTTTAGCCTCCAAACAATAAAAGTAACTTCTGGTGATGTCGAAAACTAAATCAATGAAAACATTTGACAAATTTTGTTTCAAGTCTAAGCGTATCATTATAAACACACTGATACAAATTAAATAAAAATTGTACTCATATAAAGTCGTCGGCGAATTAATGTCAACGATTTTTGAAGCTCCTGAAACATCTAAGATGCCCACTCGATCATGCTTTTCTTCATTTCTAATCCACCTATCAATAAAGAAATCAATTGACATGACTTGTTTATCAAATAGGTGGACTCGAAGACGATTTGTTTAAAAAATAGGTTGACCTGTTAACCCATTTAAGGTTTATTTTAAGTTAACTTTTATGATTTTAGGGATGAAAATTGTTGAAATTTAAAGAAGTGTTTTAATTTTTTCTTCTAACTATTCAATTCAATTCAATATACTAACAAAAACAAATTGTGAATAGTAGCAAATATTTATTTGTTTTATTTTGACTTTTATTTATAATTTATAATTATAGAGCTACAATATTAATATTTTTTTTAATTAATTTACATTTCTAACCCTAAACTTTAATAAAATTATTAAACGACCTATGAGCTCTAATATTTATTTTATAAATGATTTACGTATACCCGTGATTTTTAATATATTTATTATGCGGAAGTTTAATAATAATTTGTATTCTATAAACGATTTCCGTTTCAACCCAAACTTATTAGAGTTATCATACTTCCCTTAGGCCGGAGGGTGTGGGGGGCTCCATCATGCCACCTCATCACCTATAGCGCCTAGGAGCGCCATACACCCACACCCACCATGTTAACAAGGGGCGCTATAGGAGGGGCTCCATCATGTTAACGCCAAGAATGAGATGTTCAGGTGGGGCCCACTTGATTTAATTCGGTGAAATCTTTTTTTTTTTTTTTTTATAGGGGGCTCCATCCCACACTCTGCAAGTTAAAGGAGGGCGTGATAAAGCCCCTGGCTGGCGTGGATCCTACGCGTCGCTTACGTAGCCTGATAAAGCCCCCAGAGGCTCCAACCACACCCTCCAGCCTTAAAGTTTAATAAAGTTAATTTTTTTAACACATGTTTATTCTTTTATCTTTTTTTATAAGTTTGATTCTTTTCTATTTTGCCTATTATTTATTTAACTTAATCGTGTTGCTTGCTTATTTTTACCGTCATTTAAATTAAAAAAACTTTTAACTCTAGACATGTTTACTTAACCGTGTTGATTGCTTATTTTTTGGTTTTTAGCGTCGTTTAGGTTAAAGCCTGCATGGTCTATAATAACTCATCGACATATCATGAACTGGGTATTCTTAATCTTAGTTTCATGTTTCATTATAAAACCATGTCCAATTCTCGGCTTATAAGTGTTAAGGAACCTCTTACTTTTACGCGTCCAGTATACCCATTTATGGTCATATGTTGTTGAAAATTACTCGTTGGATGTCCATTACCAGAAAACTAACCTCTAACAATTTAAACACCCTATTTATTATTTTTTTAGAGTATATAATATATTGGGTATCAAATGCACTATTTACTATATTGTGAGTTTTACTGACGAGTAGTTCTTTTGCATCCCTAAGACTAAAGGGTATGGGGGCTGGCTGAGGCCCGGCTAGGACCGGCGCCGGTCCCCCACACCGCCCCTCTGAGGCTCGGCTCGGCACAACCGGCACCCCACAGCCGGGTAAGACGGGGCCCCATTTTGAATATTATATTTCCTTTTTCAATTTAAATACCCTCTCTCTCATCCTTTTTCAATTTAAATACTCTCTATCTCATCCATTTTCAATTTAAACAATTAGAAAATTATAAAATAATGAGGTGGGGTAGCCCCATCCTCCATCCCCCTCAAATGTGAAGGAGGCCCATCCCCCACGAGCCGCCTACGTGGCGGCTCATCCTCGTGGGGATGAGCCTCACCATACCCTTTAGTCTAATGAACCGAACTTGTCAGTTGTCTAGGCTTAATGTGAACGTTAAGCTCAATCTAAAAGATAACTCATCATATCACAATAACTGAAGATACATATCCGAGGCCGGACATGATCCCTTGGGACGAACCGGACCCCATTGGAACGGACTCTTCGAATACGTCCGTTCCCCCACAACACCGAAGACGAACCTCCATTCAAGTGCGTCTGGACGAATGACATAATCTCAGTTGACCACTATAAATACCCCATCAAGTACAAGGCCAAGTACGATTTTCTAAACCTTCGTCCCTACTTTCTCTCTCTAATTTCTCTCTCTATCAATACTTATCCTCACGCCGGATGGTGGTCGCAGAGGGATCCTCCCATCTCTGCGGCGAGCCTAACGGTTTTCTGTTTTGCAGGATCACTCTCCGTCTTCTCTTACAAGATCCAAACCCTCGATAACAGGCTTCGGCCTTAATTCGATTCTTTGGTTCTTCAATAACAAAACATTGTTCATTATCATATATTAGATCTTTACAATTCAAGGTTTTACTATATTTAGCAAGCTGATGATTGATGAGAAATCCATATGAAACTATTTCTCAATTCTTTTTGTTAAACAATAGCTTCATGATTGGGGTTAACAATTTGAAGGAAGGCATTGGTTAACATCTTGCCAAGAGACACTTGGGCTGGTGTGGTGAGGTGTAACCTTTCTGGTTCCTGCATGCTTAGGCCCATTGCATCAACAGTCCTTAAATTTACAAGCTTCAATCTTAATTGGGCTTCTCTCACCATATTTGTGTAATTTCCTGATATAGACGCCAGTGCCACCTACAATTAACAATACCAAAGTTTTCATCAAAATAAACATTGACCAATGAAAATATACCAAAATAAACATTGACAAATTAAAGGGTTTTTTTTCATGAATTTTGATTGTTTTCATCGATAAAAACATGACACTCGTCAATTGTTTATGGGCTCAATGCGTTTGGTGGAATATCTTAGCTTGGTTACGGATTAACTTCATTGCTAGCAACAATCTCAAAGATCTTATTCTCCACATCATGCAGAGTCCGGGAGATAAAGTTTGAAAAAAAATTGTGTACACGATTGTAATTGCGACACTGTGGAGAATTTGGTGGGCTAGGAACGAGAAGGTGTTCGAAGAACATTTCATTCCTATTAGCAAGACGGTGGATCAGATAAAAGAGGATGCGTTCCTGTGGGTTTGCAATCGCTCAAAGCTCAAAACGCCAAAGTGGGAGAACTGGAAGGCTTTTGATATTATTGATCTAATGTAATTCGTTGTCTTGGTTAGGTTTAGTGGTTTTGTTTGTAGCTTCCAGCCTCTTGCTGACTCTTTATATATATATATATATATAAAGTGTGGTTGTCGTTCAAAAAAAAAAAACTAACATAAGGCACCAATGGGTGGCACAAGTTACGTATGATGATGACCCATTGGGCATCACTTACGTCGGATCAATCAATTGCGTGACATTGGCAAATTTACTCACGATGCTGCCCCTTTGGTCGACGCAATTTACGTCACTTACTCCTCTTCGCTCTTCAACAACCAAAGCCAGACATGGGGCACGGACGGACACATTTAACGTTAAAAATATCAATTTAGGATTTACAAATATATTAAAATCATAATTTTTTAACAACATACATATCTTATCTTTACTTTGTTTGACACGTACTCTCAAGTGAATACCTTTTTTAACCACAGTAACCCACCTATATTAACCGGTATAAGCCACCTTCATTTCGAGTTTTTATTGACATATCGTTAAAAATAAGTACAAAATTTGAAAAATAAACGTTCGAATTTAGATGAGAAAGACAATAAAAAAAGTAGGTTTAATAAATTGTTGATGGCCCATTATTGGGTGCAAACGAGCTGAGCCGAGCTCGAGCTCGTTTAACTTATGAAATCGAGCTCGAGCTCGGCTCGAATGTAATTTTTCAAGCTCGATCTCGGCTCGGGCTCGACTCGTTTAATATTTATTAATTAATTTATTTTAATTATAGTTATTATTATACATATAATTTAGTTATTTTTATATTTAAATAAATGGTAATATTATTATATAAATATATGTTTAATATATTAATAAAAAATATATAAACAGAAAGCTCGTTTAGCCTCGTGAGCCGGCTCGAGCTCGATAAGCGAAGCTCGGGCTCGGGCTCGTTTACTAAATGAGCTTGTTTTTAGGCTCGGGCTCGAGCTCGAACTCCTTTAAGCTCGGCTTGTTCGAGCTTTTTTTCGAGTCGAGCTCGAGTAGCTCACGAGTAGCTTGGCTTTTTTGCACCCCTAATTATTTGTTTTAATAAATCTGCTTCGGCCCACATTTGCCTTCTCAATATTTTTTTTTGAGCGGAAGTAACGACGTGCCATCGTGACACCTGGCGCTGTGGACCTGTGGCCAAGGTCGACTACTCGGCCGCCACCAGCCCCTTGGCTCTCACAGATGCACGGAAACCCGACCTCCACCCGCCCGAAGGCACGACAGTGTAGTAATCGGTAAAACCCTGCCTCCTATCCAAGACGAAACGGCATCACCCGTATTCGCTCTTCACCTGTATGCCACAAAAAATAATGGAGAGAGTGGAGTCGAACCTGGGTTACAAAGAACACCAAGTCTTTCCCCAACCACACCACCTATACCACATTGGCTTTGCAACATAAGGAAAGAACAACCATATATTGTACTTCACTTTCATTTTGTAATTTTTAGTTTTCGTGTATTAAGATCCCGGTTGGTTTGCAAATTATATAAATATTACATTGGAATTGAATTTATAGTTCAAAATTCAAAATATATTTAAAAAAATATAGTTGGAGGGAAAGTTTGAAATTTGAACTTTTGAAAATATTACTATAATAAAATATTACAAATATTATAGTTTATAATTTATAAATAAAATGTTTGTTATATATATGAGCCAGTATCATTTCAGAACCATAAATATTTACAGAACTCGCAGAACTCTTAATAAACAATCTTTTTATTTATATATTTTTATGTTTATGATAATTTTATCATTTATTATGTGTATTTTTACGATTACATACATGTTAAGAGTAATTTTATCATTTTTTATATGTAATTTTATAATTATACATATGTAAACTAGTTTTTTTTCATATATGTAATTAGTTATGACACATATATATAATTTTGGCAATTAAACATATGTAAACTACTTTTAACATGTATGTAATCAAAAAATACATATAATAGATGATAAATACAAAAACTTATATATAAAATGATTGTTTATTAAGAGTTCTAAAAGTTTTGTAGTTATTTAAAGTTCTGAAATAGACTCAATCCTAAATTTTTATATATATAATTTATATTTAAATTGATACACAACCCACTCACGTGGCCACACTCACCCGCCACAACCCTACCTTTTTTTCTGTTTGTCCAAAAAAAACAATTTTCTAAAAAGAGTTAAATGTCATTTTAGTCTCTGTGTTTTGGGCCATTTTGCCAGTTTAGTCCAAATGTTTCATTTCTAACCTGTGGGTCTAAAAAGGTTTCACAGTTGCCATTTTAGTCCACTGGGTTAACTTCATCCATTTTTTCTGTTAACCAGAAGACCAATTCGGTAATTTTGTATGTAATTTTGTTAACTAAAAGAGCAATTCAGCCATATAAAATGACTGAATTGGTCTTCTCGTTAACAGAAAAAATGGGTGGAGTTAACCCAGTGGACTAAAATGGCAACGGTGAAACCTTTTTGGACCCACAGGTTAAAAATGAAACCTTTGGACTAAACTAGCAAAATGACCCAAACCACAGGGACTAAAATGACATTTAACTCTTCTAAAAATGACCTCGTGGCCTAAAAACGCATGCCAAAAACACTTATTAGTGGTGTTCGTTCTTAATAATTAATGCTAAAATGATAAATTTATAATTACTTAGTAATTTTTTTCTTATACTTAATCATTCATTTTTTAATTAGTTAGATGATGTAAAGTTGATGTGATACTTTCCTGATTATGCGAGTCTTATTATTTTTTTTTTTAAACGGCCAAAAGAATCAATTCCGAGTCTTAATGCTGATGGTTAACATGATAAATTTATTTATAACTATTTTATAATTTTTTTCTTGTTATTATATATACAAACTCAACTAAACAGGTATATGATTAGGACATTTTACCTGAACTATAGGAAGAAGAGGCAAACGTAAGTCAACACGAACATCTTCAAAAAACCTATGCAACCTCTTCTTGTATGCCTCAGCATCTTCTAGAGTCAACGTATCACTTTCCCCTTGATACCACAGCAACCCACGGATGAACCCTCCGCCGCACACTGCCGCCTTCGTCCGCCGCATCATCTGCTTGTAAAGACCGCCACCGCGAGCCCACTCGCTAATATTAGTCCCACCAATTGCACAAGGAACCAACCCCACCACCCCAAACCTCGGATCTTTCCTCAACAAATAATTCGCAAACGCCATTCCTGGACCAACACCACATACTTTTGCAACATCAATGTCGCGGTGGAGTGGCTCCACCGCGAGCTCCCAGCTAAGGTTAGCTGAGAGGCGGAGGATGGAGGGGTTAGGGGAAGACTCACGTGGGACGTAGCCGTCCCACGTGAGATTCACCACTCCACCGCGGCCAGACATATTGCTCTGGCCGGCTAAGATGAAAATACTCTTGCCGGCCGCGGCATCAATGTAGATACTGGTGGAGATGAGCAGATAGGTGTAAGAGATGAGTAAAGGGAGCATTTTTAATGTTCTTGAAATTGAATCTTGATGAGTGGTTGTAGATCTCCATGAAAGCAATTAAAACCCTGACTGATATAGTATTATTATTATTTAGCTCAAATAGTAGTTGAGTCAACACTAAAATGTATCTTAATCAAAAGTGGAGCTCACTTTTTTTAATGTAAGTTGTAGTTGCAGCCATTAAGAACGAGTGTTAGAAACTGGATATTGTTATTAGGGTAAACTAGATTATTAGACCCGTGTATTACACGGATTTAAGGATATAAAATTATAACTTATTTAATTTTATGTTGTCTTCATAAATTTATATATGTGAATTTTTTATACCATAGATGACCCCTGAGTTGGTCATGCGTAAAAACCGATTCTTTTAAAAACAAATCAACTTTACATAAAAATTGTCTTGTATCTTTATTTATCGTCATGACAAAACATAGGGTGCGATGAACTGTCTTCTTTTCAATACGTATCCTTCTGTTTGGCAGTATTAAACGAAATCTAGGTATAAACATTCGAGTGTCAGTATTACTTTCGAATAATATGAGTGCCTCGATAACCTGATCACCCAGTGATAGGACCTGTAGTAGAGTTCTATTACATAAACTATTCTTTCGATAAATATAACTCCATCTATGCCATCCAGTGATTATAGACTTGCATCAAAATTATTATGAAGATATTCTATCCTTAAACCCGTGTATTACACGAGCCTAATAACATTAAAAGTGTTTTTAAAGCATGGAAGTAAACCGGTTTTCAAGTATCGGACCAACCTATTCCTTACCATTTTTATTATTATAATAAAAAATAATAATTTATTTAAGAGATGTTTTAAACATATAGTAAAAAAAGCGAAGGTTCATTTGAGAAGAAATTTAATGTGAGTAGAAAAAGAAGACATGCCATATTAGTAAAATATTATTTTATTTATAACTCATATCATTAATTTTTATATCTTTAATTAATTAGTCAACTAGGGGAAGTTTCAAATGAAAACCACTAGTTAACGCGAAAACTCGAAAACTAACTAAAAAAGCCAAAAAAACATACCAATTTTTTTTTTCATACCAATTTTCGCCACTTTTAGTATATAAAAAAAAGTTTTCAAATTTTTTTTTTTTTTTGTAGTGCACATGTGGAATACTATACATGTGTAGTACACATACACATGTGTAGTATTACACATGTGTAGGCCGGGGCCCGATAGAACATCGCGTCCGGAGGGCGGGGCTGACGGGGGATTGTCTTTGACAAGAACCCGGTGACCACTAAGGTCCTGTACATAAAAAGTCACCCTTCAAAAAAAAATGTATTACACATGTGTAATACAAAATTTTTTGTTTTTTTTTGAATTTTTTTTTTGAAATTTTGTTATATAAAAAAACCTGCGATTTTTTATAAAAAAATTGAAAAAAAAAAATTTTTGGTGTGTTTTTTAGGCTTTTTTTAGTTAATTTTCAAGTTTTCGCGATAAAAGTGGTTTTCATTTGAACCATCCCCTATATAATCTACATATAATCTACAAAATCTACACATATCAAAATTTTCCTACACACACCCTACACATGATAAAATTTTATCCTACACAGTCGAAATTTATCCTACATATCTCGAAATATACCTTACACAACTTGTAATTTATCCTACACAACTAGTAATTTATTCTACACTTTAAATTAAGTTGTTTTTTTTTTTTTTAATTTGAAAAAAACTATATATTTTGTAAAGGAGTTACAAATTTAATTTTGTTAGTTATTAAAAGGGAAGAATACAAATTAATGATTTATGTAAGTTTACCAATATACCTTTATATTAAAATTAAATGCAAATATTAAATGAAGTAAAGTAAAACATTTTTTATTGGTTGAAACTTCTTCTTTTTTCTTCTTAAAAAAAATTATTCTCATTTGAACTCTTCACTAGTAAAAAAATCCTTTTAGATAATGAGAAGGTGTTGTCACATTAACATTATTTGAAATTGTTTATTATAAGTATAATTGTTACTAATAACTAATTATATATTTTAGATAACTAAAAAGTAAATGATCAATATCTAAGTAGACAATAAAGCATTTATTAGTATTAAGTTGTTAAGGAATTTTTCATTGTTTTGTATTAATTAATTAATAATAATATTATTAGTGAATTGAAAGAGAGAATAATGTCATATGGCATTATGTAGATTCTTTTATTAGTATAAGAATGTCATGTGACATTAAGTAGACCTTTTTATTAGTATTAGATTACAGTTTTCGTCCTTTATGTTTGTACCGAATTGTAATAGATGACATTTAACTTCAATAATTACAGGCACAATCCTTTATTTGGAAAAATCATAACACCCTAGGTCCTTTAGCACTAACTAGGTTAAAATTTTGAGTTAAGTAGGGCATGTGCTTTACACATAAGGGTAATTTAGTCATTTTACGTATTAAAAAAATATATACTATAATAAATAAAATAGTTTTACTTTAGCACATTTAATTAATTATTTAATATATAAAAAATATAATATGTATATGTATGCATTGAACGTCAGCACATTCAAATCACAATCATCTCCTATCTCAACTAGCACCACCTCTCCACCACCACCGCTCCAACCCTCTGACAACCACGAGCACCACCACCCCAACCCATAGATTTGAAATCATTGTAGATATCAACCTCAGATCTGTACAACCTCCACTTCATCAAGAAACCCCCACCTTTTCTCATCGGGAAGTAACGCCGGTATCAACCGAACCACTCTGAACAACCTCTCCGACACTCCCACTACCTCATTGTCACCGATCAACCGGCACCCAACTCCAAGTCATGGGTGGTGTAATTCTTTCCGTGCACCTTTAACTGTCTTGATGCATAGGCAATAACTTTGCCTTTCTGCATGAGTACACACCTCATGCCAGTGTGTGATGCATCGCAGTAAACCACAAAATCTTCTATTCCATCTGGCAATGTCAAAACAGGGGCGTTGCAACTTCTGCTTTAGGATATCAAAGGACTCTTGCTGCTTAGGGCCCCAAACGAACTTTACTTTCTTCTTAGTCAAGGAAGTTAGGGGTGCAGCAATCCTTGAAAAAATTTCAATGAAACGCCTGTAATATCCTGCCAATCCCAGGAAGCTACGAATCTCTGTAGGCGTCTTTGGCTCTTGCCAGTTCATAACAGCTTCAACTTTAGCGGGATCCACTTGGATACCACGCTCACTAACCACATGTCCAAGGAATTGGACTTCTTGAAGCCAAAATTCACACTTAGAGAATTTGGCATAGAGCTTCTCCTGATGTAGAAGTTTAAGAATACAGCGAAGGTGTTTCTCATGGTCAGCTTGGTTCTTCGAGTAGATAAGAATGTCGTCGATGAAAACGATGACGAATTTGTCTAAGTAAGGCTTGCAAACGCGATTCATAAGATCCATGAACGCGGCTGGTGCATTAGTGAGCCCAAAAGGCATCACTAGGAACTCGTAATGACCATAACGAGTCCTAAATGCAGTTTTGTGTACGTCTTCATCTCTAACCTTCAGTTGGTGGTAGCCTGACCTTAAGTCAATCTTCGAGAATTAACTTGCCCCTTGCAATTGATCGAACAAATCGTCGATCCTGGGCAATGGGTATCTATTCTTGATCGTGACCTTATTAAGCTCACGATAATCGATGCACAGACGCATCGATCCATCCTTCTTCTTGACAAACAAGACTGGTGCTCCCCAAGGAGACGAACTAGGTTTAATGAAACCTTTAGCTAGCAATTCATCCAGTTGTGTTCTCAATTCCTTCATCTCCGTTGGCGCCAACCTATAAGGTGCTCTAGCAACTGGAGCTGCTCCAGGGATGATGTCAATTCTGAATTCGACTTATCTATCTGGTGGTAAACCAGGTAGTTCTTCAGGAAAAACTTCTGGGTATTCAGAAATGACGGGGATGTCTCCTATATTCGGTTTAGGCTCATCAAAAATCACTTGTGCCATGTAGATGACACAACCCTTCTTTAAACACTTGGAAGCCTTGAGCATAGTCACTTGCTCAGGCAGCCCATACTGGGTATCTCCCTGAATGGTAAGTGATTCACCAGACGGAGTCTTAATCACCACTTGCTTTCTGTTGCAGACGATTTGGGCCTGGTTATGAGATAACCAGTCCATACCCAAAACTATGTCAAATCCGGCCAACTTAAAGGGAAGTAGAGACAGAGGAAAAGAGTGGTTCTTAATGGATATAACACATCCATCTAACACATTTGAGACGGTTTCTATGGTGCCATCTACTAACTCTACCTCATAATTTATACTCAAGGTTTTGACAGGTAAATTCAGCAATTTGCAAAACTTATGATCTACGAAAGACTTATCAGCGCCTGAATCAAAAACTACTCTTGCATAGACATCATTTACAAGGAAAGTACCTGTAATCACATTGTCGTCTAGAACCGCTTCCTTTGCATCCATTCTAAAGACCCTAGCATTGGTCTTCTTGGCCTCTTCAGGCTTCTTGGCGTATTTAGGGCAGTTGGTTTTAATGTGCCCCTTCTCATTGCAACTGTAGCAAGTTGCATCCTTCAGCTTTTTGCAATCCAAGGTTTTGTGTTCCTTGGACTTGCATATCCCGTAAGCAAAAGTTCTTTGTGAGTTCGATTCGAGTCTGCACTTTCCAAAGTGCTGTTTCTTGCAAATCTTGCATTTGGGCTTATCACCAGACTGGTGTCTTTCCTTGACTCAGGCCCCTTCTTGTTTTCACCGTTTACACGGCGCTTCTTGTTCGACCTCCGTGAATTATCATCTTCACGTTTTCTCTTCTCAGCATCTTTGTTCCTCAGCGATCTTTGTCTGACCGCATCCAGAGTGAGGGACAGAGATATGTCAGCTACAGATCTGAAAGTAGCTGGCCGAGAGGCCTTCACGCTTGCCTTAATTTCTGGGGCTAAACCACCGATAAAACGAGCTATTCTTTTTGGTTCCGGGGTTACCAGATACGGAACCAACCGGGACATTGTGTTGAACATCGTGAGGTAAGCTTGACAGTCAAGGTTTGTCATAACCAATGATAGAAAATCAGACTCTATCTTCTCAACCTCATGCTGAGGGCAGTAATTTTCCCTAATAAGGGCAACAAATTGTTCCCATGACATGTTGTACAATGGGATTTTCCCGGTGGCTTGAATCAGAGATCTCCACCAGGCTAAAGCTTCACCCTTAAATGATTGCGACACAAACTTGACTATATCCCTCTCAGCGCATCCGCTGATATCCACAACTGTGTCCATCTCGTCTAACCACGTCATGCAGTCATTGGCTCCCTTTTCCCTAGTGAAATCTCTGGGCTTGCACGAAACAAAGTATTTATAGGAGCAACCCTTACTACGGGGTTCTTGATTTAGTACAATCTGCTGAGATGGAGCACTGTGGTGGTTTGATGAGAGTCTATCATCATCTTTCTTGGGTTCTTCCTTTTTGGAAGGTGGATTCGAATGCGGTGTAGATAGGGTCCTACTCCGAGTCCCACTATACTCTTCGTACTGCCGCTCCAGTGCCTTTGTAACTGCGTCGTCTACCAACGCTTTCAATTCAGCACCCGTTAAATGAACACGGGCGTTATCAATATTCTCCACTGGATGGCTATTAATTTCGTCTGAGTTAGCCATTTTAATTGAACTGTTATAGAAAACAAGGACAATAGTTTATTTGGGAGTTTATTATGGAATTGCCCCTTAGGGTAATTCATTAACCATGGTAAACAGAGACCATATTTGGTTAATTTATTAATCATATTTATTTAGGATTTCTATTATAATTTATCCTAATTATAAAACAATAACAGTTTTATTTGTGGCACAAAAGGCCTAGTCACAAGGACGTTTTTAAATTATAAGCTATGACTTCAGAGAATCAAAGTATGAAGGTATACTGGCACAACAGGCCTAGTCACAAGGACATTTATAAATTATAAGCTATGATTTCAGAGAATCAAAGCATGAAGGTTTGAACCTAGTTCATTACCTTTATCTGACAGGGAGTCATCGCTACCACTGTCTTTTGGCTCATATGGAAATGAGCAGGGCCCGTAGGCGCTATATTACCACGTATGGTCAAAATATGATCATCTCAATTGATGATCTAAACCCATGATTCAGAGATCATTATATTGGGTTAGGAATCCTTTTTAAAGAATCCTTATATAAGAATGACGTGTGTGATTTTAATGAATCACGTCTGCCAGGAGCGTTAACATGTTTTCAGATGTTAACAGGGATTTGAATCTTTTAAACAGGTCTTACCATCATGGCCAGGTCTTTATAATGACACTCAGGCTAGGTTTCACTCTTAAGATTCTTATTCAATATTTAATAGGCAGATCATTATTAAAAAGGAATGATTTTGATTTATTTATTTCATACAATATATTTATTCAGATAATAGCAAAAATGAAATTTATAAACTTACATTCCATTAATTTATTAAAAGGTTACACGTCGCCCGAAACGGGACTTTTTAATAAACAAACTTACCCCCGCAGGGGTTTAAACAAGGACTTACCCACGCAGGGGCTTAACAACAAACATCATAATAGTCCACGCAGGGACTTAAACAATAACATAATAGTCCACGCAGGGACTTAAACAATAACATACCCTCGTAGGGGTTAACAGAAAGATAGACCCACGCAGGGGTCAAAACAAACAAGCATACCCACGCAGGGGTTTATACAGCAAGACTGGCTCACGCAGGGGCTCAACAACAATTGGAAGGATTCAGTGGTCCTTCTTGCTCTTCCCTTTGACCAAGCTTGTCAATCCTTGGAAGAAGCTTTGTCTCTCCCTGCGGTCGCGGTGAAAGTCTCGCTCAACCTGATCCAGTCTCAGAAGAATTTCCTCCCGTTCTGGGGGAGAAAATCGTGGCGGCTGCGATTGTGTCCGGATTATAGGCCTGGCAGGTATCTGGTACCCATGAGTTGGGTACCCTGCTCCCCAAGGAGCTCCATACGGTCCTTCAGGGTTAAAGGCGTTGTAATTGGCCGCTACCATGTATGGGTCGGCTTCAGCGTAACCGTAGTTGGTGTGAGCTGGTTGTTCAAACGGGTTGTACGCCATAGAACCCGTGTATGCTGGAATCGGGTTATCAAAACCCATTGGTGGTGGTTGCGGTGCAACCGGGTGTGAAGGTCCACCCATTTGTGGATCTTCTTGAAGTGGCAGATAATGACTGCCACTTGATTGTCGAGGAGAGCTAAAATGGAAATCTCCTCCTCGCGTGGACATCCGCGCTCCGGTTCTCCTACGCCTCGGCGGTTGCGGAGCTGCCGGCTGAACTGGTGGCGGTGGAGGTGGTGGCGTTACTGCCACGAATCGAGAATCCACAGAGGGATCCTGCTGCTGTTGCTGCTGGTGAGGCGACGAATGATGCGAGGGTGTGAAGTACCACTCGTGCTGGTTAAATCGCGCCATGTAACTATCCGGACCATGGTAGGGTGATCCGTGAAAAGATGAACCATCCGAGATCTCAATAGGATGGTTCGGAGTTCCGGTTGCTGGCTCGACGGGATCCGTGTCCTCGTCCATATCCATAGCGTTGTCTCCCGAGAAGTGGTCCTCCGGTCCCAATGGGTTAAAACCCACTGGTTCTTGTATAAAATTTGCCGGGTTAAACCGGCCCCTAAAAACAGGTGTAGGGTCACCAAAATAATTGTGCGATAAGGATCGCTGTAAAGGTATGTAGGAAGGTTGAGGGTTATTGGGCTCATTTTCCGAATGTGGCCCATATGAGTTATGTACGGGAGGTGTCGAACTGTGCGAAACCGACCGTCTAGCCGGCTCGAAAAGGTTCCTCCGGTTCTGTCGAGGGTCGCCACTCTCGGTAGTAGAAGGAGCTCTCATATGCGAAGGTCCTGCCTCGTTGTCATTGGGGGCGGTGATTGGCCCCTTTCCTCGTCCTCTTCTTCGGAAGAATCTTAGCGGCATTTTTAATCCTGTCAATACAACATGAGATAACGACAAGAATATATATAAAATAAAGGACAAAACAAAAACCAAACAAAGTAGAATTTGTCCTATGTTATTTGTCTAGACTCGAAAGTTTTTGAATGTGCAATTGTGTAACTGAGATTAAACACAAAAGACTAGTGTTTAATTCACTCAGTGTTGGCTCTGATACCAACCAGTCACACCCCGGATTTCAACGTGTCACCGGTGGGCCCGGTGGGGAGTATCGTGACGTGGTTGGCAACTTAATAGTCAAACAACACAATATTTAATATGCACAGCGGAAGCAATTGGAAGATATAATTCAACCGAATAAAATATATTGTAATATCATGTATCACAACAGTCGATTGTTTATCCACAGATGGATCGAAAATAAAATAGAAACAATAGTTCAACAGACTTTAGGCATCTTAAGCTTGCGAGACTTATATTGATGCTAAGGAGAAATCCCAGCCAATTACGCTTAGTACCTGCATTTAATCCTTTTGGGAAAATACGTCAGTTTACACTGGTAAATACAATCAACTGACTCATTTTGGAAAATGATTAAAAATTGATTTGGATGCACGTGGCATAAACATTTTATAACTTGGGAGAATTATTTAAATATATAATCTTGTGAACGAATTACATGTTCCTTATGCATTCAGTAGCCCGGACGTACCGGGTTAAAGATCAATAGACACACACCATTATTCTTTTGTGCACTGACGGGTGTACGCCTACACCCCGCGCTTAAGTCGTGGCCATTTCGTAAAATGATGCCAAGGATATCCGGGACATGGTCATTAACCCCCCCAAAGGCTTTTAAGTAAACAAAACTGTTTAAATAGGCCGATCAAATTATTCAATTAACCACCAAACGATGGAAGATTTGATGCCCGACCAAGCGGTATTTTATATACCGTAACCCAAGCCCGTATAGGGAAAATAAGTTAAAAGTATTTACCTGAGCAAAGTAATAATCACAATAAGCAAAATGCAATTAGCTTTTACTGGTCCTCCTAATCTGGAACGAAGGTTTATAATAACCTATTAGAATCCTAACGGGTCTTTAGTTAAGCTTAAGCTTAGACCGGTTAGTTTCAAAGATACGGTTCGTACGCACGATTTAGCGAAGACCGGATAGAATGTGATTTAGACCCGACAAGTTCAGAGACTTGCTTAATATGGGTATTTCATACACATTCTGGAATTTGAGATAAAACCGATAAGGTTTGACCCGTTTCGGCTAATTTATGTAAACTAGTTACATAAACTGAACCGAACGCGTAATAAGCGCAACGGGTATCCGTAAGAGCCATATACAGGTTTCCTAAGTTAATATGCTTCAAATATGTTGTGACACCAGTAAGATGTCTTTTATTATGCCCGAACGAATTTAAACACAAACTATGCCTCGCTGGGGTAGTTTGGTCATTTTCAAGGTTATAAAAGAGTCTAAGTATTAACCTGAGTTACAGGTCTGATATAATCAGCAAAAATACTTAGTTTACTAAGTTATAACAGTAGGGTAAATTATATATGTGAAATTTATCAATTATAACCAAACTATGCACCGTAGGGGCATTTTGGTAATTTCACATAAGTCGTAAAGCTCAAAACTGAAGTCTGAGTTAAACAACTTTTGCTTACTGTTAAAATATTATAATTTATCTAAAATATCAGTAGGTATCAACCCTTGTATGTTTAAAATAGTTTTAGTACATACTATGCGTTAAAACGCTTAATAAGGCGATTAAAAGCCATTTCCGGGTTCGATACATAAAGCTGATATTTTTATTATTGAAGAAGGCTTAAAATAATTTATTTATCATATGTGATCAGTAGCAAAAGGTTTGGAGTCAATTAGATATGTAAAACTCATTTTATAGCCCGTAAGGGCAAAACCGACAATTACCGGATTAAGCTTACGACTATAAGTTATGCTCAGCCTAAAATTAATTAAAAATCTTCAAAAATCTCAAAATAATATATTACATCAGTGGGTAATAAGTTTGATATCGAAAAGTATGTTTAAATAGGCTATACGTTAATTATGTCGTTTAATTAACATAAAGCTTCTTAATTACGCTAATGAGCATAACTCGCAATCTATACCTCAAACTGATGTCAAACTTTGCATACAAGTTTATATATTAGTAACTAAGGTTTCTACACTTTTACATTTTCACAAATCACGTTTTAAGGTGAAAAGGGCATAATGGTCAACATATGAGCAATTAACGGAATCATGCGTATTAATCGGTTAACTAATGAACCATGGTGTATAATCACGGAGGGTTATACTAGCATGTAACCTGGTCCAAATGAAGCTCTAAGGTATTTCTAAAACATACCAAAACGGGTCAGAACTGAAGTCAAAGCAAAAGTCAAAGCTTTGCGACTTTCGGTTCTGAACCGGGTCTAAACAGTAAATTGTCGGGTTGAACATGTTTAGACATGTTCTTACACTAATTACCAAGTTATGTTAATGATCAAACAGGTTGTATGTGTTCTACATTGCTAATTATGCATAAATTAGAAAATAAGTATCCTGTTGACTTTTTAATAACAAGTTTGACCCGGCATTTGACCTAGTTAGAGTGGGAATCAGGGGGAACCCTTTTAAGGGTTTATTACCCACATAATTACCAACTTATAACTACTTTCAGTTCGACTAATCACTGGACCATTAGTGATTAATCTTGAAGTCAACCGTTAATTACGACGGTTTGACTTTTAAGCTAAACTAAGCAAAAACTTAACTAAGGAAGGACAAGCAAACTTACAAGAGTCCTATGAACGACCAGAGATCACTTGAGAGAAGTATTGAGCTCCAGAAATGATCAGGAATGCAAGAATGAAGATGTGAAGAATCTTTGCAACTTAGGAGCTTTATATAGTGATTAAATCACCATAGATTGTTGACATCTAAGTCTACAAATGCCCACAATTCATCCACAAGTGTCCCTAGTGCTCTAGGAACTGTTTAGGGGTCGCCCACAATGTGAAAATATCTGTTAAAGGTCGGTTAAGCGCGAATACAGGCTGCTGTCTACCTATTCTGCATCTGATGGTCTGACGCAGCCCGCGTAAGACCTTAAGGTCTCTTACGCGGCCCGCCTGAGTCCTTGTAATCAGATTTCACATTTTCTAGTTTCCGCATCTTTGTCCATTGGCTCTTCGAAAGGTCAACTAGCTTATATTTTTGCACTTTGACCCCTTCTTATTTACATACAAGGGCTTCAAGACTTGTACCCCATTTTCTAAGTCCTTGGTCACTTCATGTTAACCCGAAAAGTCATAACTTTCAACGTAGACGCTTTTAACCCTTCGCATACGAATTTGATCATAACTTTCTCATACGATAACGAAACTTTATGAAATTTATATCGTGCATTCTAGTGAGCATAATTAACCGTTACAAAGCTTTGGGTTTGTCAAAAGGTCACTCAGAGGTATAACTTAAACATGTTGACACATTTAACCCCTGTAGTTTGTAATCTCTCACTTTCTTTCATATTTAGCTTCGTATGATCCATGATTTATTCGTTTGAAGGTATGAGCATCATGTAGGGTTAATGTACAATATATTTATTCACTGTTGACATTTAGAACTCGTATATTCACATACTTTTCATGATTGTCAACTTTTGTCCTTTCAGAACATTCTTTCACACGTTCAATCATATGACACGTGTCAACACATTATAGGACGTGAATTTTCAAGGTGTTACACTTATGAATGCTTGTTTATTATGTTTACACATGGAATGCTGTCTACCTGCCTTAGCAACGATAGTACTATAGTTTGGACTCAGCACCCGTTCGCGGGGGTTGTTAAGGATAATTACTTGCATGGATTACGGTGGTAATCATGTATTGCGAACTGCATTTGGCAGTCAACCCGCAGTCATTGGTATCGATGGATCTATGTCGATAACTAACGTGCTTCATTTCACTATGTGTACGTGCTGGTTATGCGTAAACGAATTCGAACTCTATATGCTATTATCAAACTTGTATGCTCACCTTTACATTATATGTATTGACTTTATTTTAACGTATGTGACAGGTGTTTAGGATGAACACGTGGTAGGAAATCGAAGCTAGAATTAAGCTTTAGAGCCCAACAAATAGTTGTCTGTAGTAATTGAATCAATGGTCTCTAGAAGCAGATAAACAATTGCTCTAGTTTGAAATCTGAGTTGTCGGAACAAAATTATTTGCCTAGATTTTATCTGTAATAATTTGTTTACTGTTTGAGACATGGTATGGGACATGTTATTTTAAATTGAATAGTAATGATAATTGTTATGGAAACTTCTGGACAATCTGTTTCGCTCAGTGCCATGCCCCGATGATTCCGCCATCGGTTGGGGTGTGATAGTTAATACGCATCGTATAGGCCTATACGATGCGTATTAAAAGGCAAAATGATATAACCCCTTGATTAACAGGGGGTTAGTATTCCAATACGATCCAAATACACTCACATACGGTGAAGAACATACGGTCAAGATACGGTTAGGATTCGAGTTCAAAGACAAGTAAGGTATGTATCGTCGATTGGATGGTTGTGGAGAAGGTGGACGAGGCGGTGAGAGCCCGAGATTACATTAGACATGATACTCAGTGGGACAGGTATACTATTTGTTACTGTGTTTTCTTTATTTTGTATATGAAATGGATAATAACCACACTGTGTGACAGGTTGTTCCAGCTAACATACTTGCTGTCGTATCGGGTCATGGTGTGCGAGTTCTTGGCATCGTTCGAGTTCGCTCCCAGGACTGCAGACCAGCCAAGGGAGTTTGACGACCCCGATGATCCGTGGGTTGAGGTTAGTTTTCATAGTGGCATGAGATGTCGTTGAGAGAGTTTGTCGTGCACAACGACCTTTATTTGATGGAGAAGACAGACACCCCCCTCTACATCGAGGGCGTCCATGTTTTACCCCATCCGACACTTATCAGGTTCTGGCAAGTGATCAGTTGGGGTCGCATTGGCTGCTCAAAGTCGAGGGTTTCACATATGAGAAACCCCATGTTCCGTTACCTACACAGGCTTATTGCCATATCTATTGCACCATGCGAGCAGAGTCGTGAGTGGTTCAATCATGGGGATCTGTTTGTCTTATATGGGGGGAGACGTATGCCCTCCATCGCTGCCTAGCCCAGTGGTTTGCAGCAGCGCACGACCGGCAGGACAGGTCTGTGTTGTACGGGGGGGGCATACATCACGCGTAATGCCCACTCATTGTGTCACACCCCAACCGATGCCGGAAACATTAGAGTGAGAAGAAAACGAGATTGCAAGAGGCTTCATAACGTTATTGATGACAAGTCTTCATTTATTGATTTTACATCACTGGAAATAATATACAACAAGTTTAAATCTTTTACAACAAATAGTCAAATAATAAACCTTTATTTCATTTATGTAATGTAGTACATGATTTGGATACCAAATCCATCAAGTTTGGAAGTAAAATACAATATAATAAGCATTTAAGTTTAAATGCGTTTCTAGGCAAGTCCTACTAGATTCCGGGCATCTTTATTTATATCGTCAACCTGCAATACATGTTAAAGCATAGTTCAATACAAAAAGCATTGGCGAGCATACAAGTTTTGGATATCAATATATATAAGAAAGAATTTTAATCAACTTCGCATGCGTAACTAACATACTAGAGTAATGTAAATATTACGCGCGATCTACAATTTATAACACATATGATTTGCAAGTATAACACGTAAGATTACAAGTAAAACACATAAGACTACTAGTATAACACGTAAGTTGTATAAATGATTTCTAAGTACATGTATTGTCCCCAAAAATAGTAAAGCGTAAAAAGGGGATCGAGTATGCTCACTGTTTTGTGAAGCTTCCTTAGGTAGCTCCGCGGAGAGTTGAAGGTTGAAAGATGGAACGCCGAGGTCACCTCGCATGGGCAAACGAGGGTTACAGAAGTGTTGATAAAATAAATATACATTTATATTGATTTTTTTATATAAAAAATTTATAGAATTTGATAGGTTTCGTTTTATAATTCAACATGTTTTGTTTTACGGATTTTCACGATAAACGGACAGAGTTTCCTCTGTTTTTAGACGATCCCGACAACACAAGTTGTCGATATAATTTTCCAAGACGCAACAATTCAATAATAAAAATAATTATAGTTCTATGTGTTCTTTATAAACAAGTTATAAGGTTCGGTTTCACGATAAAATATTAACTAAACACGAAATAAATAAATTAATAATCTCAGCACTGTTATTCGAGTCTCGTGTTTAACCCGTGACCCGAGTTGGCCAGTTGACTGATGTCGCCCCAACCGTACCATTCCATGACTCTGACCCGAACCAACTGCACCAAAACTGCACCACGATACCCGAAACAGAATATGATACATATTTGGCGAAACTGGTCCCCGATAACTATAACTAGTTTTTAAACCGAACAGATCCTTTTCCACCTGTAAACTAGTTTTACCAAACACCAGTTTTGACCATTGTTGAACCAAATCAAAACCATTTCAACCAGAACCGGTATGGGATAAAAAAAACGAAATGTGCACCTTTAGGTAGATACCTCGTCTCATTTTTCAAGATGGTTATTATAAATGTACAGGTGAAAAGAAAAACCGGTTTTTGAATTGGAACCAAGACTGAACAAGACTCGAAACCAAAACCCGAAACTCAAATCACAACTTGAACTATACTGACTCAATTGAATCTGACTAGAGACTGAACCGAATAAACTCAAAATTTGTACATGAACCGAACCGGAGTATGACCCGAGCCGACTCAACTCGTGAATGAAACGTGTCGTGAACCTTGAACCAACTCTGCGGAAGCATGTCAGAGAAGAAACAGAGGCCTCCACTGCCATCACCGCCTGCGGTGGTGCCGCTGTCTTTAATTCCGACGGCTTTACCGCCGCCGTCGACCACCTCCTTCCTCTCTCGTTCACCTCTCTCTCCTCGTAGCCCCTTTTTCTTCTACAAGTCTCGTCATTGTGCCACCACCAGATGGTGGTGGTGGCGGTCGGCCATTACACGAATTGCAGGAAGGGGAGTGTGGTTGCAGTTGTCTCGCCGGAGCAGGAAGGAGCAGGAAGAGGGGTTGTGGTGTGTACGGGGAGGAGATATCCAGCCGGAGAATGAGGGGTGTCGGAGCCGGTGACCGGAACTGTGAGGCGAGGGGGAGAGAAGGGCAGCTGGGGTGTCGGCTGTGTTATTTGTTCTAGGGTTTTGACAAAAAAAGTTGAAGTATAAAGGCCCCTTTTTATATCTAGATTATATTAAGTGGGTTAGGCCCAGGGCCCGTTAGCGTGTTTTGAGCAGCCCAGTCCCATTCCCGAAGCTCGTTTTTTTTAACCCGATCGTCGTTTTGTCGTAAAATAAAACTTTAAGGTCAAAACCCTTAAGGTTGTGTAGTATAACGTTAATAAACGCGTATTTCTGGCGATTGCGTTAAAACGTGAAGCTGCTTCATTCATCGTTTTTAAATCTATTTTTTTATCCGTTTTCTTTCCGGTTCCGACTGTGGTTCTAAAAATAGAAACCGAACACGAACTTTATAAAAACTTGAAATTACGGAAATACGAGGCGTTACAGTCTCCCCTACTTTAGGAAATTTCGTCCCAAAATTTATTCAAGAGTATGTTTGGATACATCCGAAAAGTAGATTGTGAGTGATCAAAGTTTGTATTCGATAAGGTCTAAGGAAACACCGAATTTCTCATGGCATGTTTTTACGAAAGTTTGGTAATATGGTAGGAACAGTTATACAGTGGCGGATCTAGGATTCGCGCCAAGCGGTAACGTTTTATAAATAAGCGGTAACGAAATCGAAAAAACGTCAAATTTTTCCAAAATTTACACTAATTTTACACTGCCGCCGGAACGCCAAGCCGTAGCGGACGCCACCCCTTACTATAATGTACATCCGCCCCTGCACTTATATATAGGAAGAACCAGCGGCGTATCCACCATGTTCATACCCTGTTGCGTTTGTTTCGCAAAATCGATGTCATGTTATGTTCCGTGTTAGGATACACAGGAGAACCTACTATGGTTTTCATGCGCCTACAATTATAATCATGTATGCATCCGTGATTATATTTGGTCTGTGCATGATCTGCATAGTTTGTACTAGTAGTGTATGGGTCAAGGTTTATTAACGTATTACGAGTGAGAATGATAACGTATAGTAATTTAAGTATGTAAGCATGATTGGTATTTAAGTATGAGAGAGGTTATAAGTATGAGTATGATTAAAGTCTTGAATAGTCCACACGAGATATTTAGTTAACTAGATTAACGCATTACTGGCATGTGATCTCACTGGTCAAACTATCGTGTCCGCAAGTATGTATGAATGTCTTAACATGACCGCAAGTCCATGCGGCGGGCATTACTCCTATAGCGCTACACAAGCGCTATATATGTTAAGGTGCGGCTTCATCCGAAGTTAATGACAAAATCTCAACCCAACGTTTAACGCAAGCGTCATCTAATCATAGCACATGTCATCATTTCGTTGCTATGAAAAGATCCGTAAAAGTTTAACTTAACATGACCCCAAGTCCATGAGGCGGTGCGCTACTCCTATAGTGCTTCACAAGCACTATATATGTTAAGGTGAGGCTCGAACAAATCGAACCAACGTGTCCGCTAGTATCATCTCTATAGCACATGTCATCATTTCATTGCTATAAAGACCGTAAAAGTTTAACTTAACGTAACCACAAACCCATGTGGTGGTGCGCTACGCCTATAGTGCTTCACAAGCACTATATACGTTAAGGTGTGGCTTCTTAGGAAGCTAATGACCAGTTCATCACATAAAGAATGTCCAGTAATCCCGAATCAAGTATAACGTATCAGTATGCGTGTATTAATTTATTGTGTAAAAACGATGATTAGGTAACAAGTATTAAATCGCATTAATATAAAAGAGAGGCTTGATAAGTATTGGAGTGCTTCGGGTTTAGAAACTTTGACTATTCCAAAGTGAATCGCAAGTCCTTCCGAATTAGGGAGACATGCTTTGGCCTAATAGGTATAATACTCTCGTCGCTAGGCGATTAACGGTATTTTACCCTTCCAGTTAGTACATGTCCCTAATTTGATTGAAAATACGAAACTTTGGCGAGATTGAAAATCGTAGGACGGGACCAGTCACCAAGGTGTGGATATCAATCCTAGCTTGACAATTTCGTCCCCAGAATGTGGTTTATTGAACGAAACAACATAAAATCCCGACTCGTCAATAAGGAACTCCTAGAGTATGAAATGGAAATTCCCATCAAGATACGGATATCACTCCTGGCTTGATGGTGTAATTTCGTGCAAAATAACATGTAAGGTGGATTGAAATTCGTCACCAAAGGCGGGAATCACCCCTATTCTGGTGAGTCGTTTCGATTGTGGGATATGAGTATCTTCAAGTATGTATTGTGTGAAATGTTTTAGAAAAGACACATTGTATATTTAGACAAAAGAAGAGGTAGAAGCAAATAGGAAGAATTACATATTAAGCAAGAATATGGAATGGTCAAGTTTTGGTACCTAGACTATAGACTAGGTCGAACATAGCAATTCTACCTAATTCTCTATAGTTATGGCTCTGATACCAATCTGTCACACCCCAATCGATGGCGGAAACATCGGAGTGAGACGAAAACGAGATTGCAAGAGGCTTCATAACGTTATTGATGACAAGTCTTCATTTATTGATTTTACATCACTTGAAATAATATACAACAAGTTTAAATCTTTTACAACAAATAGTCAAATAATAAACCTTTATTTCATTTATGTAATGTAGTACATGATTTGGATACCAAATCCATCAAGTTTGGAAGTAAAATACAATATAATAAGCATTTAAGTTTAAATGCGTTTCTAGGCAAGTCCTACTAGATTCCGGGCATCTTTATTTATATCGTCAACTTGCAATACATGTTAAAGCATAGTTCAATACAAAAAGCATTGGCGAGCATACAAGTTTTGGATATCAATATATATAAGAAAGAATTTTAATCAACTTCGCATGCGTAACTAACATACTAGAGTAATGTAAATATTACGCGCGATCTACAATTTATAACACATATGATTTGCAAGTATAACACGTAAGATTACAAGTAAAACACATAAGACTACTAGTATAACACGTAAGTTGTATAAATTATTTTTAAGTACATGTATTGTCCCCAAAAATAGTAAAGCGTAAAAAGGGGATCGAGTATGCTCACTGTTTTGTGAAGCTTCCTTAGGTAGCTCCGCGAAGAGTTGAAGGTTGAAAGATGGAACGGCGAGGTCACCTCGCATGGGCAAACGAGGGTTACAGAAGTGTTGATAAAATAAATATACATTTATATTGATTTTTTTATATAAAAAAATTTATAGAATTTGATAGGTTTCGTTTTATAATTCAACATGTTTTGTTTTATGGATTTTCACGATAAACGGACAGAGTTTCCTCTGTTTTTAGACGATCCTGACAACACAAGTTGTCGATATAATTTTCCAAGACACAACAATTCAATAATAAAAATAATTATAGTTCTATGTGTTCTTTATAAACAAGTTATAAGGTTCGGTTTAACGATAAAATATTAACTAAACACGAAATAAATAAATTAATAATCTCAGCACTGTTATTCGAGTCTCGTGTTTAACCCATGACCCGAGTTGGCCAGTTGACTGATGTCGACCCGAATCGTACCATTCCATGACTCTAACCTAAACCAACTGCACCAAAACTGCACCACGATACCCGAAACCGAATATGATACAGATTTGGCGAAACTGGTCCCCGATAACTAGAACTAGTTTTTAAACCGAACAGATCCTTTTCCACCTGTAAACTAGTTTTACCAAACACCAGTTTTGACCATTGTTGACCCAAATCAAAACCATTTCAACCAGGACCGGTATGGGATAAAAAAAAACGAAATGTGCACCTTTAGGTACATACCTCGTCTCATTTTTCAAGATGGTTGTTATAAATGTACAGGTGAAAAGAAAAACCATTTTGTGAATTGGAACCAAGACTGAACAAGACTCGAAACCAAAACCCGAAACTCAAATTACAACTTGAACTATACTGACTCAATTGAATCTGACCAGAGACTGAACCGAATAAACTCAAAATTTGTACCTGAACCGAACCGAAGTATGACCCGAGCCGACTCAACTCGTGAATGATACGTGCCGTGAACCTTGAACCAACTCTGCGGAAGCGTGTCGGAGAAGAAACAGAGGCCTCCGCTGCCATCACCGCCGGCGGCGGTGCCACTGTCTTTAATTCTGACGGCTTTACCGCCGCCGTCGACCACCTCCTTCCTCTCTCGTTCACCTCTCTCTCCTCGTAGCCCCTTTTTCTTCTACAAGTCTCGTCATTGTGCCACCACCAGATGGTGGTGGTGGCGGTCGGCCGTTACACGAATTGCAGGAAGGGGAGTGTGGTTGCAGTTGTCTCGCCGGAGCAGGAAGAGGGGTTGTGGTGTGTACGGGGGAGATATCCAGCCGGAGAAGGAGGGGTGTCGGAGCCTGAAGAAACACGGTATCACCGCCGGGATGATTGGACCGATTTCTCTGGGTGGGTGAGAATCACTCCTTGTTCTTCCTCTTGAACCTAGTTCTGCCATGGAGAAAAGAAGAGAGTGGAGCTGTAGAGATCACCGGTAGGGGAAAGAATCCCCTGTCTCCAGTAACAAAAAGTGTGGCCGCTCCATATCTTCTACCCTAATAATGGGGTGAACACCTCTTTATATAGGGGATATGAGCCTCCCCTAACCTCAATGGGCCAGGCCCAGTTAGGGGTTATCTCTTCAAGCCCACAACCTAGTGAAGTGTAAACTACAACGCGCTAGGCTTCGCGGGTTAGTACGCAATAATAATAATAAATATTATAATAAAAGCAATAAGTAACGGGAATATTCGACCACTCGGGTCGGGTCTAATACCATACCCCATCAAGTCCCCCAGTCTAGTGCTGCTCCCGCGTGCAAGCGTGGGAGGAGTACTAGACTTGTTAGGAGTGCTCGAAAGTAAAGATTGGGTTTTAGTCTTACCTGTCGCCCAGGTGCGGGAAAGTTGCTTCCCACGCTTGTTGCGTCTGTCTTTAGCTGTGAGTAGAGATAATGGAGCAGAGACTATCCCCCGATTGTTCATCGTGGAAATTGGTTGGGCAAACCTGGCGCACGCTGATTGATTGCGGGCAGTTGCTAATTGTACTTGCGCATTGCCATGAACTTGTCAAGGCTGCGCGTACGTGGTTAGGTCTTGTGCACGAGTCTTGGAACTGGCTGGGTTTTGACGGTTGAGTGTGGTTAGGGCCCAACGTGTGTATGACTGATGTAGTATTTGGGACCATACCCCTTCAGGTCCCCCCTAGTCCAGTGTTGCTCCCACGCGCGGATGGCAAGTGGGTGGAATTCTGGACTAGATGAGTGTCTTCCCTTCGGATGATTTTTGAATGTGGCCCAGCTTTAGCGGTGCGCACACAGTCGTGTGGCTACTGTAAAATATTCACCCTTTGGTGTGACTTCTGTTGGTTAACGCAAGGTGCGTGCATCTTTAACCTTCTGGAATACGTATACCTGGTGTTTAAATCTTTGTAAACTGTTGTCTACAATAATTGAACGTGTTAATCCACTTTGTGTAGGTTATCGCGAATGAGAATTGGCATAAAGTTGCGTCAGGATAATGAAGTGGAATCCCGATCATGTACTGATCCTCTGGTGTGCCACAGTCAATGTGTCGTGAAGCAAGGAGATGCAGCTTGCCTTGAAGGTTGTATGTGTAAATGCAACTTTGTTTTAGCCAATGTGTTTTTGGGTATACCCAAAGTGGTGCGCACATTTGTAGCACAGTTTACGTTTTGTAAGCGTTTTCATATATGGCTAAGCATGCGCGCGCGGGCGACACACACGCTTGTATGTAAAGCAGCAGGGCCGCAAGGAGATTAGCGTGCTTGCATGTGTAGCAGCAAGCTCGCGTGGAGACTGATGTGCTCAAATGTAAAAGAGCCTGCACCTATGGCGACTTACCGCTCGTAAGTAAAGGAGCATGCGCGCGTGGCGACTTACGTTCTCATATGTAGAGCAGCAGGCTCGCATGGAGGCTGAGATGCTGGTATGTAGAGCAGCGGACTCGTATGGAGATTAGCGTGCTTGCATGTGTAGCAGCAAGCTCGCCTGGAGACTGACGTGCTCAAATGTAAAAGAGCCTGCGCATATGGCGACTTACGTGCTCGTAAGTAAAGGAGCATGCGCGCGTGGCGACTTACGTGCTCGCTTGTAAGTAAATAAGCATGCGCGCGTGGTGACTTACGTTCTTATATGCAGGGCAGCAGGATCGCATAGAGGCTGAGATGCTCGTATGTAGAGCAGCAGACTTGTATGGAGACCGGCGTGCTCGTATGTAAATGAGCATGCGCGCGTGGCGACTTATGTGCTCGAATGTAAATGAGCATGCGCGCGTGGTGACTTACGTGCTCGAATGTAAAGGAGAATGCGCGCGTGGCGACTTGCGTGCTCGCTTGTAAGTAAATGAGCATACGCGTGTGGCGACTTACGTTCTCATATGTAAAGGAGCATGCGCGGATGGCGACTTACGTTCTCATATGTAGAGCAGCAGGCTCGCATGGAGGCTGAGATGCTCGTATATAAATGAGCATGCACGTGGCGACTTACGTGCTAGGATGTAAAGGAGCATGCGCGCGTGGCGACTTACGTGCTCGCTTGTAAGTAAATGAGCATGCGCACGTGGCGACTTACGTGCTCGTATGTAAAAGAGCATACGCGCGTGGCGACTTACGTGCTCGAATGTGGAGCAGCAGGCTCGCATGGAGGCTGAGATGCTCGTATGTAGAGCATCAGACTCGTATGGAGACCTGCGTGCTCGTATGTAAAAGGTTGTATCGGAAGATAATACCTGTAAAATCCCCCGGTTGGACGTTCGACGCATGTCTATTTTTGAAGTAGATGACCGGTCTTGATTGTATTGGGGGTTACGCTATGTCGGTTTATTACTGCTGAATAAACGTTAGTAATATTGAATTTGAATAATAATAAGCAATGATACATGTATGTGTAATAAATATCATATGGTTATGAATTGCTAAAACGTTTAACTACTAATCACGTCGTTAAATTGATTTCATGTGCTAGGCTCTAACCAACTTGTTATTGGAGACATTGTATTATGATTATACCTTACTAGATAATTCAGGTGTTTAAATGAGGTCCATATGCTAGACAATGGCATGTCAGAGGAGTCACGAGCCAATAATTCTAATTTATATGTATTTCTGTCACCAAATTGTGGATCATGATTGCTTTTTGACTTTTCAAAGTGATTTATTAATTTAGCACTTCAAAAATTTAAGTCTAGCATTTTAAATGATGTGCCAGCGTAGGCCGCGATAAAAATAAGTGACCCGATTATCAGAGGTGGAAAGATAAAGAAAAAGTATATGCCACGTGTGGAACTTGGGCGCGTAACGGAGTATGTCCAACGTAGATGTAGTTGCTCACGCACGGTATTGTTACAAGAGGTGGGGTTTACTCGCGTGACGGAGTACTCGCGCGGCGAAGTATGATTGTGTTATAGAGGTTACCCGCGCGGCGAAGTACGCTCACGTAAAGGAGTTTACCCGTGCGGTAAAGTATGCTCGTGCTACAGAGGTTACCCGCGCGGCGGAGTTTGCTCGTGTAACAGAGGTTACCCGCGTGACGGAGTACTCGCGCGATGAAGTATGCTTGCGGCGGCGAAGATTACTCGCGCGACGAAGTATGCTCGCGTGACGGAGATTACTCGCGGCATCGGAGTACGCTCGTGCGATGGAGATTACTCGCGGCGGCGGAGATTACTCGCGCGACGAAGTATCCTCGCGCAGCTGAGATATCCGCTTGGCGAGTCCTGTGACTGCTAAAACAAAAAACAACATAGGCCTTTATAGTAGCATTAAAATCTCATTTTTATGCTTTTTACTTGTGACAGATCCAAATGTTAATATTTTGCTTGAAAAACGTCAACGTTATAACTAGAGAATTATGACCTTTTCTTTGTATGAAATTTATTTATTGCAAATAGATAAATCTCAAGATTCTTTTGACAATAAAGTCCTGATCGTGTCGTTGATCGATTACATTTGTTCAGCTTTGGCCCGCTTGGTTTATTGAAAATTGTATGATTACTACACTTTATTTTAGGTGTATGCTTCCAAGCAGGAAATACAATTAAAAATCCATATGTTAGAGTTAATGGCTAGTGAGTCTTTTGATGTAGTCTTTAAAAAAAATCATCAACTCCCAATTACATGTATTTCATTCAAAATGTCAGGTTGTTCTGAAGGCACATGCGACCTATCAATTGTTCATGTCAGAAAGTCAACAGCCCTTTTTAAAAAAATAAATAAATTTGAAGATAACCATGAAAACATGACTTCAGTAAGTGTCATGGTTGCTTTTCATCCTTTCAAAAACTGATTTCTATGAAAACCATGTGGGAATCCGTTTAAAACTGGAGGCAAGCAAGTTAGATGTAAATTATGTATGGCGTGCGAGCTATAAACCAAGAGTTTATTGTGCGAACCGGTGACGCCTGTTCAGTGCGCGCAAGGCGTAAAGTATGTATGGCGCGCGAGTCGGTGGAGCTTATTAACTGCGCGCGAGGTGTAAAGTATGTATGGCGCGCGAGCCGGTGAAGCTTGTTCACTGCGCGCAAGGTATAAAGTATATTCGGCGCATGAGCCGGTGAAGCTTGTTCACTGTGCGCGAGGTGTAAAGTATGTATGGCGCGCGAGCCGGTGAAGCTTGTTCAGTGCGCGCAAGGCGTAAAGTATGTATGGCGCGCGAGTCGGTGGAGCTTATTAACTGCGCGCAAGGTATAAAGTATATTCGGCGCACGAGCCGGTGAAGCTTGTTCACTGCGCGCGAGGTGTAAAGTATGTATGGCGCGCGAGCCAGTGAAGCTTGTTCAGTGTGCGCGAGGTGTAAAGTATGTATGTCGCGCGAGTCGGTGGAGCTTGCTCACCATGCGCGGACAGGCGGGGTGTACTTACACCGCGACGGAGCATATCCAGCAGGCAGGTGTGTATTCGCGCAGCTGCGGGTGTCTCCAACAAGAGGCGCATGTGCACACGCGGAGGGGGCATCTCCGACAAGAGGCGCATGTGCTCGCGCGACGGAGCATGTCCGGCAAGGGTGCATGTTTCTGCGCGGTGGAGCATCTCCAGAAAGTTTTTTCATTTGTAAAGGATTTTGAAATAGTGAAACCTAAATCATGCGCATCACCCAGTCTTTGTGTAAATGTTCAAAATGAATCCTTAAATAATACAACGAAAGCCTGTGATGAGGGCCCTACATGTAATGTGCCAGCCATTTTTTCAGGCTAGGTGACAAAATTGGTCGGCCATATGCACTGTCATGGTTTCAGGCTTAATGACAAAGTTGGTTTACCTTTAAGATAAGGTCACAGACTTTTGTTTGTAATAAAATAATTATATCAATACTAATTTTCAATCTCTGTTGTAAACTTCAAGATTTTTTGGATTATATATAATGTTTTGCTGATAAAACTATCAGATTCGTGATAGATTATGGTTTATTTCACGTACTGGATTTGGAGAGTTATGGATCTTCGTGTAGTGCTCAAAACAGGGTGTACCAATTATGAAGGTTGTGACCCAGAACTCGTATATCAATCCTGTGTGGACTCAGATCTTGAAAATGTTTTCCCACAAATATCTTCTTGAGCTCCTAATAAAACAGATCTAAAGCTTTAGACCTAGAAAAACCCACATAAAACTTAAAAGAACGCCATCCATGTGGAGTTTTTGCTCAAGAACCATGTGTAAATTCAAACAAAAACAGATCTGAGATCCGAGGAGGAGAGATAAGTCGTGATTCTTGATATAGATTTTGATACGGTGGGCGCCAATGAAGAAACACGGTATCACCGCCGGGATGATTGGACCGATTTCTCTGGGTGTGTGAGAATCATGCCTTGTTCTTCCTCTTGAACCTAGATCTGCCATGGAGAAAAGAAGAGAGTGGAGCTGTAGAGATCACCGGTAGGGGAAAGAATCCCCTGTCTCCAGTAACAAAAAGTGTGGCGGCTCCATATCTTCTACCCTAATAATGAGGTGAACACCTCTTTATATAGGGGATTGACGTGATGTCGTGGTCACAATCAAATTTAATCCAAATACAACTAAATAGTTAGCGGTAAGTGGGTATCGAACACAGGGAGTTTGTGGAATATGTGTTATTTAGAAGTGTATCTAAGTTAACTAAGATTAAACTAATTGCGATAAAAGTAAATTCAAGAGTTTGGATTGTTTGATTTTAAAACTAAGATTACTAATTAAATTGCGAATTGATAATTGGTTTTGTAAACAATTTAGAGACCAATGACCATCCTAAGTTTCCGGTTTGCTTTGACATTCATGCTAATATTCAACTAGAAAGAACCACATAGACATGGTTCATGTGTTACTACTTGTTGTGATAAAAGGGAACTAAGTACTCAGATTCCTAGAACGTGAGGTTGTTACCCGATGACCAATTGACCCTTACCCGATCCTAGTTCTACCCATGATATCTCGATTGCCAACGGCACCAAGAACGTATGGTTTCAAAATAGAATAATCATAAGCATCAACAATTTACAAACAAATAAGAACACGCCATAATAAATAAAACATAAATTCAATTTACCATTCTAGAAATATGAAATCAAGCACAATTGTCTCTACAAACCTTCAACTAAAGATGACCATAAAGAGTTTAGCCATTCATGGTTTTAACAACCATCCCCCACCAAGTCTCCAAAAGTTGCTCCCCAATCTGTTCACAAAAAATTCCGTAACCGAGACACCCCTCATAGGACCCCTTAAAACCCATAAAAAACATTAAATGTGATAAGTTACATCTCCTCTCCAGTCGGTGCCAACAAAAGAAAATATGCCGCCAATCCCTTGATGTTGGACGATGTCATGATGATGTCGTTTGGCTTCCCAATGAAACCAAGATGTCAGCTACATGTGCATCCAAAAGAAATCCAACCCAAACCTTGTATTCGTGTCAATCACAGCCGCCTCGAAAAGTGATTATGATATGTTTTGTTATCGGCCCAATAGGCAAGTCCATTATGTGAATATGTGGCGGCCCTCAATGTATGCGTGTATATTGTATCACCGCCCTAAGTCACGTGTTCCCTGACTCCATTCGTGATCTTGAGAAATTAATAAAATCCCCTCACACATAAAAGTCTTGCATGTGCCATGTATCCAAGTCCAATTAATGATGAAGTGATGTTTCAAACCCTTGTTCACGTGGATGAGTCTGCTATGTTTGACTGTTGTTGTAACTCTTTTGGCTATATTCCAACTTCCAACAAATGACTAAACAGCCCCTAGACTTCGGTGTTGTACGTTCCTTACGCATTCGAACCATCTTTTGAGCTTCTAAGTTATATTTTTCGACCCGAACAAGCACCGTTTAACGTGATATCTCTTTAATAATTATCTGTGCTTGTCTCGTTTCATCACTAAACTCTCTAACTTCGCCGTATTACGTGTTTTACCTGTAAAAGCCACAAACACTCGTAGTTATCACATTCACGATACATAACCGAGTAAAATATGGGATATGCACGTATTTAGCTCATTTAAGGGTTGTCCTACGGACCACCCGTCACATCCCCACACTTACCCGTTGCTTGTCCCAAGCAACCCATTCAAAAACTATTTCAAAACCACAAGCGATCAACATGCAAACCAAGCTAAAATGTATCGTCCTTTTACTAACCTTCAATCATACCACAAGACACACCCCTCACAAAAACTCTCGGTGACAAGAAATATTAGCACATAATGCTAAACCACTCAATGTGTGTGTGTGTGTGTTTGTGCGACAATAAGCTTGTATAAAAATCAAATCTCCTCCTATTGAGTATTTAGCATGCTTATGAATCAAAAGGACTTACGGGTTGTAACGGGGCTAGGTGCAAAGGTAGGAAAATGGTGGAATATATATGCGAGAGCTAATTGATTTGACCCGGTTTTTATTTCTACCACTAAACAAAGCAACCATCAAATATATACACAACTTCTTCAACATTCTCAACTACTATTGCAACTAAATACTTTTTTTTTTGTATTTTTCTCATATTTTTATCTTTTTTTTTTCTTTTCTTTTCTTTCCTTTTTTTTCTGTCTCATATAAGATATAACAACTCACACAATATACAAAAACATCAACATTCACAACTAGACTCCTAAACCGGGTCATCTCAAAAGGTAAAGTTTTGTAGAAAGTAGGTTCGGGTCACAACCGAATGGTATAAGGCTCAAACATGGCTTTCTAAAGACCAAACCCCCACCCCTCACAATACCAAGCTCATATATGTAACGTATGAGGTCCAACCCCCAATTCCCACACTCTCACACATCTAGACGAGGCTACCTAAAAGTCCCCTATCATTTTCACAAGCATGCTAACTCTAAGATTAAACAAGAATTCGTACACAAGTTCTATTAACACAATACACACACCGCCACTCAAAACAAATAAATATCTATAATAATCATATGTGGCTCAAACCCTCACCAATAAATAACTATAAAGGGGTGTCGGTGTGTCAAGTGGAACAACATCAAGTTTTCAAATTTTGACAATTTTCGCTTGGCTTCACAAAAATTTTAAAATTCCTCAAAAATCCCCCCCATCCCCACACTTGGGATACATTGTCCCAATGTATGGTTTTTAGGGAAAGATCGCTTCTAACCAAAAACATTAGCTTTCGCTAATACTCTCAAATCCCAAATTTCTTTTTTTTTATTTTATTATTATTTTTATTTTTTTTATGAAAAAAAAAATAAATAAATAAATAAAACACACCACCACTAGCACAACCCATCAAACAAACACACACGTCAAAACACCACCCAACCGCCCAACCATAAAATTAAACATGAATATATACAAAGGTGCACAAAATGAGAACAAGACACAACCTGATTAGTAAATCAGCAGTGTTGGTAGTGATGCAGCTGCGGTAATCGGACCGGTTCATAAACATCTCTTGGATTCGCCGATATCTCAACGGGGATGTTGCCAAACATCCCCACACTTGAATCATTGCATCTGCGAGGGTTGAAACGTAATAACCTGCCAAAACACAAACACAACACCAAAACAAAACCAAACAAAGCAAAACAAAACAAAACAACACAAATACAATACTCTACATCCTCGGGCTGCCTCCCGAGAGCGCTAAGTTTAAAGGTCTTCAGCCAGACCATACCTGATATGCGTTATGGTGGTCTTAATGCACACTTACCCGCATCATTTCCAACAAATGCCCGGAAATTTACATGCCATCTCCATAGATTTGTCAGTATATTTGGCATGTTAAAGCTGCTCCTGCGGGCTTTGCTAGTCCACTTCATGACATATACCTTAATGTCTGGTAGTTTCACCCTTCTCATCTTGTTCCTCGAACCCTCTTCCCCACACTTGTTAATTTGAATCATTGATATAGGAAGAGATTCGGTACACATATCCATCTCATCAGCCTGCTCTACCTCATAATCTGCACACATCATCTGATCTACAAGTGACTCTTCATCAGATAAAGGACTCATTGGTGTGGTATTATCCTCCACAACCTCCTCCTTCATGTAAGAATAATCTCTAATATCGTCAGGTAATGGTGAGAGGCGTTCTTCTATCTCTATCTTCAATTTTAAAGTATGACACTTAGAAACTAAGCAAGTGATTCGGTCCTCATCGGACAGGTTGGGTGTTGCTAAATATTGCTCGAGTTTGGACAAAGTTACTTCCAATACAGCAAGCTCTTTCTCCTCCTCGGTCTTATAAACCTAAACACCCTCGGGCTCAGAATATTCTTCGGGATGATATTGTTGATATCCCTGATACGGTCTATAGATGCGCGCATCCATCATCTTTTTATCCCAATACTTCGGGTTTTCCGAATACACCATGCACACATCATAATCATAAGTGTGATCGCGACCGCAACAAAAACGTAGACCATCCATCCTTGCCTCATAATAAACTTCCTCGTCCCGATCGTATCCATATGAATAATAGTCATCCTCCATTTCTGATTCATAATCGTCAACGTATGATGGAGGTGGAAGCTGTGAAACATAAGACACCGGTTTTCCATGTGCCCTCCTGTAGTGAGCCTCGTGGCAACCAATACATGGATGTCGTGGACCCCCGCACAATCTACACGTAAATAAGCTGAAATTTGTGTAATGCCCTGTCATCCTGCACAACACAACTCAACTACCAAGTGTAAATCATGAACATAAAAGAAATCTTTTTGGTTTTTTTTTTCAAACTAATACACAAGATAACACACGTTGCGCACTACTCCCCGGCAACGGCGCCAAAATTTGACGTGATTGTCGTGGTCACGCAAATTTAATCCAAATACAACTAAATAGTTAGCGGTAAGTGGGTATCGAACACAGGGAGTTTGTGGAATATGTGTTATTTAGAAGTGTATCTAAGTTAACTAAGATTAAACTAATTGCGATAAAAGTAAATTCAAGAGTTTGGATTGTTTGATTTTAAAACTAAGATTACTAATTAAATTGCGAATTGATAATTGGTTTTGTAAACAATTTAGAGACCAATGACCATCCTAAGTTTCCGGTTTGCTTTGACATTCATGCTAATATTCAACTAGAAAGAACCACATAGACATGGTTCATGTGTTACTACTTGTTGTGATAAAAGGGAACTAAGTACTCAGATTCCTAGAACGTGAGGTTGTTACCCGATGACCAATTGACCCTTACCCGATCCTAGTTCTACCCATGATATCTCGATTGCCAACGGCACCAAGAACGTATGGTTTCAAAATAGAATAATCATAAGCATCAACAATTTACAAACAAATAAGAACACACCATGATAAATAAAACATAAATTCAATTTACCATTCTAGAAATATGAAATCAAGCACAATTGTCTCTACAAACCTTCAACTAAAGATGACCATAAAGAGTTTAGTCATTCATGGTTTTAACAACCATCCCCCACCAAGTCTCCAAAAGTTGCTCCCCAATCCGTTCACCAAAAATTCCGTAACCGAGACACCCCTCATAAGACCCCTTAAAACCCATAAAAAAACATTAAATGTGATAAGTTACATCTCCTCTCAAGTCGGTGCCAACAAAAGAAAATATGCCGCCAATCCCTTGATGTTGGACGATGTCATGATGATGTCGCTTGGCTTCCCAATGAAACCAAGATGTCAGCTACATGTGCATCCAAAAGAAATCCAGCCCAAACCTTGTATTCGTGTCAATCACAACCGCCTCCAAAAGTGATTATGATATGTTTTGTTATCGGCCCAATAGACAAGTCCATTATGTGAATATGTGGCGGCCCTCAATGTATGCGCGTGTATTGTATCACCGCCCTAAGTCACGTGTTTCCTGACTCCTTTCGTGATCTTGAGAAATTAATAAAATCCCCTCACACATAAAAGTCTTGCATGTGCCATGTATCCAAGTCCAATTAATGATGAAGTGATGTTTCAAACCCTTGTTCACGTGGATAAGTCTGCTATGTTTGACTGTTGTTGTAACTCTTTTGGCTATATTCCAACTTCCAACAAATGACTAAACAGCCCCTAGACTTCGGTGTTGTACGTTCCTTATGCATTCGAACCATCTTTTGAGCTTCTAAGTTATATTTTTCAACCCGAACTAGCACCGTTTAACGTGATATCTCTTTAATAATTATCTGTGCTTGTCTCGTTTCATCACTAAACTCTCTAACTTTTCCATATTACGTGTTTTACCTGTAAAAGCCACAAACACTCGTAGTTATCACATTCACGATACATAACCGTGTAAAATATGGGATATGCACGTATTTAGCTCATTTAAGGGTTGTCCTACGGACCACCCGTCAGGGATATGGGCCTCCCCAAACCTCAATGGGCCAGGCCCAGTTAGGGGTTATCTCTACAAGCCCACAACCTAGTGTAGTGTAAACTACAACGCGCTAGGCTTCGCGGGTTAGTACGCAATAATAATAATAAATATTATAATAAAAGCAATAAATAACGGGAATATTCGACCGCTCGGGTCGGGTCTAATACCATACCCCATCAGAGCCGGTGACCGGAACCGTGAGGCTAGGGAGAGAGAAGGGCAGCTGGGGTGTCGGCTGTGTTATTTGTTCTAGGGTTTTGACAAAAAAAGTTGAAGTATAAAGGCCCCTTTTTATATCTAGATTATATTAAGTGGGTTAGGCCCAGGGCCCGTTAGCGTGTTTTGAGCAGCCTAGACCCATTCCCGAAGCTCGTTTTTTTAACCCGATCGTCGTTTTGTCGTAAAATAAAACTTTAAGGTCAAAACCCTTAAGGTTGTGTAGTATAACGTTAATAAACGCGTATTTCTGGCGATTGCGTTAAAACGCGAAGCTGCTTCATTCGTCGTTTTTAAATCTATTTTTTATCCGTTTTCTTTCCGATTTCGACTGTGGTTCTAAAAATAGAAACCGAACATGAACTTTATAAAAACATGAAATTACGGAAATATGAGGCATTACACATTGGGCCTTGTTCCCCATCAGGAACCACAGTTCACCGAAGGGGGCACGGTTGAGCCGACCAAGTTGACATGGCAAACGCTGATCGACATGCACATCACGCGTGACTTTCCTGGGCTCGGGCTTCAGTTTATAGGATTGGACAGGCAGTTGTTTGTCCCTGCCGACCTCCCCGACGAGTTACCAGAGGAGCTACCAGAACCGGCAGGTGGTGATGTAGACAACGATGACAATGACACCGATGGTGACCACGCTTACCCACCACCTCTGCCACCGCCACCACAACCACAAGGGCTGCCTCAGTACCCCCAACACATTCTGTGTGTCCAGCTACCACCAGCTGTGGCGCTTGCGTTATAGAAGATGGAGGGCCGGCTGCAGGCGCGGATAGACGACCATCATACCCGTACTAAGGCCCTTCTCATGCGGGCTATCCAGGGCGATATACAGGTGGATATCGAGCGTGGTCAGACGCCATTGCCGATACCGACGTTACCGCCTCGCCCTTGATAGGATCCAGGGTCGTCAGGCTCGACTCAGGGGGCGGGGCCCTCAGGCACGATTCAGGAGGGTCAGGATGCGGATCCAGCGTTTAGGATTGTTGTACTTTTTTTGTATTTCGACTGTTTATGTATTTTGGACATGTCATGTATATATACAAACTTATTATGTAATTAAATTTGTAGTTTCAGTTTATTTGTATTTGCGATTGTTTATTTTGACTGTTTAGATTGGTTTGCTTGGTTAAGTATAATGTATAATATCACACGTCGTGAATACGTCAACATTAATAATAATAATACAAAATACAACTACAATACGACACGACACGACACGATACGGTACAAGGATGATACGATATCATACGACACGTCACGATGAAATATTAAAAAGTAAAAAAATTGATACGATACGTTATAAGACGATATGTAACGATAAAAAATTAAAGATTTTAAAACTCATTAAAACAAAAATAACCAACAATAAACACCAATAACGAAACCCAAAATATCAAAAACCAAACACAACACACCAAAATTCAAACCTCAAAAAATCAGGGCCTTAATACGGATCGTATATGCCTATACTATCCATATAAGCCAACCGCCAGAAATCCCCTGCATTGTTTGCCATATCTTAACTTTATCCAATACAGATCGTATGATCCGTATTGAATTTTCAAAGTATAAGGATAAATTACACGGTATGGGAATAGTATCCCCTTGAAAATCAAGTAAAAAATAAAAATGGTCCTTTCATTGAAATAAGTGCCACATAAATTCAATATCACCGACAAAAAAACAAAAATGGTCCTTCCATTGAAATAGGTGTCACTGAATTCAATTATAAACCCACCAAAAAAGATCACTCACAATTCACAAACAACATCCAAAAATGGACTCATCATCCGATCAAATCATCAGAGAAATTCCCGGATTCATCCGAATTTACAAAGATGGCCGGTGCCAAAAACTCACCGGTAACGACACCGTTCCCACCGGCGTCGATCCTAATAACGGCGTCGATCAAAAGACGTCGTTATCCTACCAGAGACCCCACTTTCCGTTAGGCTTTATATTCCTAAACCCCAAAATCCAACGGTCAAAAAACTCCCCTTGTTAATCTACTATCATGGTGGCGGATTCATCGTCGAATCCGCCGCCTCACCGCTTTACCATAACTTCTTAAACCTCATCGCGGCGGAATCCGGCGCCGTCATAGTCTCGGTCGACTATCGGAAGGCGCCGGAGCATCCGGTTCCCGCCTGCTTCGACGACTCATGGGAAGCAATCAAGTGGGTCGGGCAACACGTCGACGGGAATGGACCCGAGCCATGGCTTAACGAGTTAGCCGATCACGGAAACATGTTTTTCGCCGGGGACAGTGCCGGTGCTAATATTGCGCACCATATGGCGATCCGGGTCGGGTCGGAAAACCTGACTCGGAGCGTAAGACTTAAGGGTGTCGTCCTGCTCCACCCGTATTTTTGGGGGAGCGAACGGGTGGGATCAGAACCTGAGGACAACCCATTGAGTGCAATGGTGGGCGAGATATGGAAGCTCGCCCACCCGGGAACAAGTGGGGTGGATGACCCACTTATTAACCCGGCTATGGATCCGAAAGTTTCGGATCTTGGATGCTCCAAGGTACTTGTTTTTGTTGCTGAGAAGGATCTTTTGAAGGATAGGGGGTATTATTACAAGGACATTTTGGGTAAAAATGGGTGGAAGGGAGATATAGAGATTATTGAGGATAAAGGTGTTGATCATGTGTTTTTCCTATTACACCCTTCTCTTGATAGTGCTTGTACCCTACGCAAGAGAATTGGTACCTTCATAAACGGTCATGATTAATGTTGTTCTAGTTAGACCTGGTGTGGTGATAAGGTGTTTTCTCTCTATCGAAGATGTAGAACAATAGAAGGTTCAAATCATGTAAGGTGGAAATTTATCGGTTTACCGTTAAAATAAAATAACTATTTCATGTAACATCATGTTGTTTGGAGATCTTCGTTTTTCTTTTGATAATATATTGAAGATGGTTTGTTTTACTCTATAAACCTTTTGCTCTTTTATATTGTTATTATTGCAGGCATTAACTTGAAATAAAGAAGTAAGGTTGCTAAACTATTAGTAAATTTATAAAAAAAGATCTTAGTTTTAACGTTCACTTCAGAGTTTAGCCTCCAAACAATAAAAGTAACTTCTGGTGATGTCGAAAACTAAATCAATGAAAACATTTGACAAATTTTGTTTCAAGTCTAAGCGTATCATTATAAACACACTGATACAAATTAAATAAAAATTGTACTCATATAAAGTCGTCGGCGAATTAATGTCAACGATTTTTGAAGCTCCTGAAACATCTAAGATGCCCACTCGATCATGCTTTTCTTCATTTCTAATCCACCTATCAATAAAGAAATCAATTGACATGACTTGTTTATCAAATAGGTGGACTCGAAGACGATTTGTTTAAAAAATAGGTTGACCTGTTAACCCATTTAAGGTTTATTTTAAGTTAACTTTTATGATTTTAGGGATGAAAATTGTTGAAATTTAAAGAAGTGTTTTAATTTTTTCTTCTAACTATTCAATTCAATTCAATATACTAACAAAAACAAATTGTGAATAGTAGCAAATATTTATTTGTTTTATTTTGACTTTTATTTATAATTTATAATTATAGAGCTACAATATTAATATTTTTTTTAATTAATTTACATTTCTAACCCTAAACTTTAATAAAATTATTAAACGACCTATGAGCTCTAATATTTATTTTATAAATGATTTACGTATACCCGTGATTTTTAATATATTTATTATGCGGAAGTTTAATAATAATTTGTATTCTATAAACGATTTCCGTTTCAACCCAAACTTATTAGAGTTATCATACTTCCCTTAGGCCGGAGGGTGTGGGGGGCTCCATCATGCCACCTCATCACCTATAGCGCCTAGGAGCGCCATACACCCACACCCACCATGTTAACAAGGGGCGCTATAGGAGGGGCTCCATCATGTTAACGCCAAGAATGAGATGTTCAGGTGGGGCCCACTTGATTTAATTCGGTGAAATCTTTTTTTTTTTTTTTTTTATAGGGGGCTCCATCCCACACTCTGCAAGTTAAAGGAGGGCGTGATAAAGCCCCTGGCTGGCGTGGATCCTACGCGTCGCTTACGTAGCCTGATAAAGCCCCCAGAGGCTCCAACCACACCCTCCAGCCTTAAAGTTTAATAAAGTTAATTTTTTTAACACATGTTTATTCTTTTATCTTTTTTTATAAGTTTGATTCTTTTTTATTTTGCCTATTATTTATTTAACTTAATCGTGTTGCTTGCTTATTTTTACCGTCATTTAAATTAAAAAAACTTTTAACTCTAGACATGTTTACTTAACCGTGTTGATTGCTTATTTTTTGGTTTTTAGCGTCGTTTAGGTTAAAGCCTGCATGGTCTATAATAACTCATCGACATATCATGAACTGGGTATTCTTAATCTTAGTTTCATGTTTCATTATAAAACCATGTCCAATTCTCGGCTTATAAGTGTTAAGGAACCTCTTACTTTTACGCGTCCAGTATACCCATTTATGGTCATATGTTGTTGAAAATTACTCGTTGGATGTCCATTACCAGAAAACTAACCTCTAACAATTTAAACACCCTATTTATTATTTTTTTAGAGTATATAATATATTGGGTATCAAATGCACTATTTACTATATTGTGAGTTTTACTGACGAGTAGTTCTTTTGCATCCCTAAGACTAAAGGGTATGGGGGCTGGCTGAGGCCCGGCTAGGACCGGCGCCGGTCCCCCACACCGCCCCCCTGAGGCTCGGCTCGGCACAACCGGCACCCCACAGCCGGGTAAGACGGGGCCCCATTTTGAATATTATATTTCCTTTTTCAATTTAAATACCCTCTCTCTCATCCTTTTTCAATTTAAATACCCTCTATCTCATCCATTTTCAATTTAAACAATTAGAAAATTATAAAATAATGAGGTGGGGTAGCCCCATCCTCCATCCCCCTCAAATGTGAAGGAGGCCCATCCCCCACGAGCCGCCTACGTGGCGGCTCATCCTCGTGGGGATGAGCCTCACCATACCCTTTAGTCTAATGAACCGAACTTGTCAGTTGTCTAGGCTTAATGTGAACGTTAAGCTCAATCTAAAAGATAACTCATCATATCACAATAACTGAAGATACATATCCGAGGCCGGACATGATCCCTTGGGACGAACCGGACCCCATTGGAACGGACTCTTCGAATACGTCCGTTCCCCCACAACACCGAAGACGAACCTCCATTCAAGTGCGTCTGGACGAATGACATAATCTCAGTTGACCACTATAAATACCCCATCAAGTACAAGGCCAAGTACGATTTTCTAAACCTTCGTCCCTACTTTCTCTCTCTAATTTCTCTCTCTATCAATACTTATCCTCACGCCGGATGGTGGTCGCAGAGGGATCCTCCCATCTCTGCGGCGAGCCTAACGGTTTTCTGTTTTGCAGGATCACTCTCCGTCTTCTCTTACAAGATCCAAACCCTCGATAACAGGCTTCGGCCTTAATTCGATTCTTTGGTTCTTCAATAACAAAACATTGTTCATTATCATATATTAGATCTTTACAATTCAAGGTTTTACTATATTTAGCAAGCTGATGATTGATGAGAAATCCATATGAAACTATTTCTCAATTCTTTTTGTTAAACAATAGCTTCATGATTGGGGTTAACAATTTGAAGGAAGGCATTGGTTAACATCTTGCCAAGAGACACTTGGGCTGGTGTGGTGAGGTGTAACCTTTCTGGTTCCTGCATGCTTAGGCCCATTGCATCAACAGTCCTTAAATTTACAAGCTTCAATCTTAATTGGGCTTCTCTCACCATATTTGTGTAATTTCCTGATATAGACGCCAGTGCCACCTACAATTAACAATACCAAAGTTTTCATCAAAATAAACATTGACCAATGAAAATATACCAAAATAAACATTGACAAATTAAAGGGTTTTTTTTCATGAATTTTGATTGTTTTCATCGATAAAAACATGACACTCGTCAATTGTTTATGGGCTCAATGCGTTTGGTGGAATATCTTAGCTTGGTTACGGATTAACTTCATTGCTAGCAACAATCTCAAAGATCTTATTCTCCACATCATGCAGAGTCCGGGAGATAAAGTTTGAAAAAAAATTGTGTACACGATTGTAATTGCGACACTGTGGAGAATTTGGTGGGCTAGGAACGAGAAGGTGTTCGAAGAACATTTCATTCCTATTAGCAAGACGGTGGATCAGATAAAAGAGGATGCGTTCCTGTGGGTTTGCAATCGCTCAAAGCTCAAAACGCCAAAGTGGGAGAACTGGAAGGCTTTTGATATTATTGATCTAATGTAATTCGTTGTCTTGGTTAGGTTTAGTGGTTTTGTTTGTAGCTTCCAGCCTCTTGCTGACTCTTTATATATATATATATATAAAGTGTGGTTGTCGTTCAAAAAAAAAAAAAACTAACATAAGGCACCAATGGGTGGCACAAGTTACGTATGATGATGACCCATTGGGCATCACTTACGTCGGATCAATCAATTGCGTGACATTGGCAAATTTACTCACGATGCTGCCCCTTTGGTCGACGCAATTTACGTCACTTACTCCTCTTCGCTCTTCAACAACCAAAGCCAGACATGGGGCACGGACGGACACATTTAACGTTAAAAATATCAATTTAGGATTTACAAATATATTAAAATCATAATTTTTTAACAACATACATATCTTATCTTTACTTTGTTTGACACGTACTCTCAAGTGAATACCTTTTTTAACCACAGTAACCCACCTATATTAACCGGTATAAGCCACCTTCATTTCGAGTTTTTATTGACATATCGTTAAAAATAAGTACAAAATTTGAAAAATAAACGTTCGAATTTAGATGAGAAAGACAATAAAAAAAGTAGGTTTAATAAATTGTTGATGGCCCATTATTGGGTGCAAACGAGCTGAGCCGAGCTCGAGCTCGTTTAACTTATGAAATCGAGCTCGAGCTCGGCTCGAATGTAATTTTTCAAGCTCGATCTCGGCTCGGGCTCGACTCGTTTAATATTTATTAATTAATTTATTTTAATTATAGTTATTATTATACATATAATTTAGTTATTTTTATATTTAAATAAATGGTAATATTATTATATAAATATATGTTTAATATATTAATAAAAAATATATAAACAGAAAGCTCGTTTAGCCTCGTGAGCCGGCTCGAGCTCGATAAGCGAAGCTCGGGCTCGGGCTCGTTTACTAAATGAGCTTGTTTTTAGGCTCGGGCTCGAGCTCGAACTCCTTTAAGCTCGGCTTGTTCGAGCTTTTTTTCGAGTCGAGCTCGAGTAGCTCACGAGTAGCTTGGCTTTTTTGCACCCCTAATTATTTGTTTTAATAAATCTGCTTCGGCCCACATTTGCCTTCTCAATATTTTTTTTTGAGCGGAAGTAACGACGTGCCATCGTGACACCTGGCGCTGTGGACCTGTGGCCAAGGTCGACTACTCGGCCGCCACCAGCCCCTTGGCTCTCACAGATGCACGGAAACCCGACCTCCACCCGCCCGAAGGCACGACAGTGTAGTAATCGGTAAAACCCTGCCTCCTATCCAAGACGAAACGGCATCACCCGTATTCGCTCTTCACCTGTATGCCACAAAAAATAATGGAGAGAGTGGAGTCGAACCTGGGTTACAAAGAACACCAAGTCTTTCCCCAACCACACCACCTATACCACATTGGCTTTGCAACATAAGGAAAGAACAACCATATATTGTACTTCACTTTCATTTTGTAATTTTTAGTTTTCGTGTATTAAGATCCCGGTTGGTTTGCAAATTATATAAATATTACATTGGAATTGAATTTATAGTTCAAAATTCAAAATATATTTAAAAAAATACAGTTGGAGGGAAAGTTTGAAATTTGAACTTTTGAAAATATTACTATAATAAAATATTACAAATATTATAGTTTATAATTTATAAATAAAATGTTTGTTATATATATGAGCCAGTATCATTTCAGAACCATAAATATTTACAGAACTCGCAGAACTCTTAATAAACAATCTTTTTATTTATATATTTTTATGTTTATGATAATTTTATCATTTATTATGTGTATTTTTACGATTACATACATGTTAAGAGTAATTTTATCATTTTTTATATGTAATTTTATAATTATACATATGTAAACTAGTTTTTTTTCATATATGTAATTAGTTATGACACATATATATAATTTTGGCAATTAAACATATGTAAACTACTTTTAACATGTATGTAATCAAAAAATACATATAATAGATGATAAATACAAAAACTTATATATAAAATGATTGTTTATTAAGAGTTCTAAAAGTTTTGTAGTTATTTAAAGTTCTGAAATAGACTCAATCCTAAATTTTTATATATATAATTTATATTTAAATTGATACACAACCCACTCACGTGGCCACACTCACCCGCCACAACCCTACCTTTTTTTCTGTTTGTCCAAAAAAAACAATTTTCTAAAAAGAGTTAAATGTCATTTTAGTCTCTGTGTTTTGGGCCATTTTGCCAGTTTAGTCCAAATGTTTCATTTCTAACCTGTGGGTCTAAAAAGGTTTCACAGTTGCCATTTTAGTCCACTGGGTTAACTTCATCCATTTTTTCTGTTAACCAGAAGACCAATTCGGTAATTTTGTATGTAATTTTGTTAACTAAAAGAGCAATTCAGCCATATAAAATGACTGAATTGGTCTTCTCGTTAACAGAAAAAATGGGTGGAGTTAACCCAGTGGACTAAAATGGCAACGGTGAAACCTTTTTGGACCCACAGGTTAAAAATGAAACCTTTGGACTAAACTAGCAAAATGACCCAAACCACAGGGACTAAAATGACATTTAACTCTTCTAAAAATGACCTCGTGGCCTAAAAACGCATGCCAAAAACACTTATTAGTGGTGTTCGTTCTTAATAATTAATGCTAAAATGATAAATTTATAATTACTTAGTAATTTTTTTCTTATACTTAATCATTCATTTTTTAATTAGTTAGATGATGTAAAGTTGATGTGATACTTTCCTGATTATGCGAGTCTTATTATTTTTTTTTTTAAACGGCCAAAAGAATCAATTCCGAGTCTTAATGCTGATGGTTAACATGATAAATTTATTTATAACTATTTTATAATTTTTTTCTTGTTATTATATATACAAACTCAACTAAACAGGTATATGATTAGGACATTTTACCTGAACTATAGGAAGAAGAGGCAAACGTAAGTCAACACGAACATCTTCAAAAAACCTATGCAACCTCTTCTTGTATGCCTCAGCATCTTCTAGAGTCAACGTATCACTTTCCCCTTGATACCACAGCAACCCACGGATGAACCCTCCACCGCACACTGCCGCCTTCGTCCGCCGCATCATCTGCTTGTAAAGACCGCCACCGCGAGCCCACTCGCTAATATTAGTCCCACCAATTGCACAAGGAACCAACCCCACCACCCCAAACCTCGGATCTTTCCTCAACAAATAATTCGCAAACGCCATTCCTGGACCAACACCACATACTTTTGCAACATCAATGTCGCGGTGGAGTGGCTCCACCGCGAGCTCCCAGCTAAGGTTAGCTGAGAGGCGGAGGATGGAGGGGTTAGGGGAAGACTCACGTGGGACGTAGCCGTCCCACGTGAGATTCACCACTCCACCGCGGCCAGACATATTGCTCTGGCCGGCTAAGATGAAAATACTCTTGCCGGCCGCGGCATCAATGTAGATACTGGTGGAGATGAGCAGATAGGTGTAAGAGATGAGTAAAGGGAGCATTTTTAATGTTCTTGAAATTGAATCTTGATGAGTGGTTGTAGATCTCCATGAAAGCAATTAAAACCCTGACTGATATAGTATTATTATTATTTAGCTCAAATAGTAGTTGAGTCAACACTAAAATGTATCTTAATCAAAAGTGGAGCTCACTTTTTTTAATGTAAGTTGTAGTTGCAGCCATTAAGAACGAGTGTTAGAAACTGGATATTGTTATTAGGGTAAACTAGATTATTAGACCCGTGTATTACACGGATTTAAGGATATAAAATTATAACTTATTTAATTTTATGTTGTCTTCATAAATTTATATATGTGAATTTTTTATACCATAGATGACCCCTGAGTTGGTCATGCGTAAAAACCGATTCTTTTAAAAACAAATCAACTTTACATAAAAATTGTCTTGTACCTTTATTTATCGTCATGACAAAACATAGGGTGCGATGAACTGTCTTCTTTTCAATACGTATCCTTCTGTTTGGCAGTATTAAACGAAATCTAGGTATAAACATTCGAGTGTCAGTATTACTTTCGAATAATATGAGTGCCTCGATAACCTGATCACCCAGTGATAGGACCTGTAGTAGAGTTCTATTACATAAACTATTCTTTCGATAAATATAACTCCATCTATGCCATCCAGTGATTATAGACTTGCATCAAAATTATTATGAAGATATTCTATCCTTAAACCCGTGTATTACACGAGCCTAATAACATTAAAAGTGTTTTTAAAGCATGGAAGTAAACCGGTTTTCAAGTATCGGACCAACCTATTCCTTACCATTTTTATTATTATAATAAAAAATAATAATTTATTTAAGAGATGTTTTAAACATATAGTAAAAAAAGCGAAGGTTCATTTGAGAAGAAATTTAATGTGAGTAGAAAAAGAAGACATGCCATATTAGTAAAATATTATTTTATTTATAACTCATATCATTAATTTTTATATCTTTAATTAATTAGTCAACTAGGGGAAGTTTCAAATGAAAACCACTAGTTAACGCGAAAACTCGAAAACTAACTAAAAAAGCCAAAAAAACATACCAATTTTTTTTTTCATACCAATTTTCGCCACTTTTAGTATATAAAAAAAAGTTTTCAAATTTTTTTTTTTTTTGTAGTGCACATGTGGAATACTATACATGTGTAGTACACATACACATGTGTAGTATTACACATGTGTAGGCCGGGGCCCGATAGAACATCGCGTCCGGAGGGCGGGGCTGACGGGGGATTGTCTTTGACAAGAACCCGGTGACCACTAAGGTCCTGTACATAAAAAGTCACCATTCAAAAAAAAATGTATTACACATGTGTAATACAAAATTTTTTTTTTTTTTGAATTTTTTTTTTGAAATTTTGTTATATAAAAAAACCTGCGATTTTTTATAAAAAAATTGAAAAAAAAAAATTTTTGGTGTGTTTTTTAGGCTTTTTTTAGTTAATTTTCAAGTTTTCGCGATAAAAGTGGTTTTCATTTGAACCATCCCCTATATAATCTACATATAATCTACAAAATCTACACATATCAAAATTTTCCTACACACACCCTACACATGATAAAATTTTATCCTACACAGTCGAAATTTATCCTACATATCTCGAAATATACCTTACACAACTTGTAATTTATCCTACACAACTAGTAATTTATTCTACACTTTAAATTAAGTTGTTTTTTTTTTTAATTTGAAAAAAACTATATATTTTGTAAAGGAGTTACAAATTTAATTTTGTTAGTTATTAAAAGGGAAGAATACAAATTAATGATTTATGTAAGTTTACCAATATACCCTTATATTAAAATTAAATGCAAATATTAAATGAAGTAAAGTAAAACATTTTTTATTGGTTGAAACTTCTTCTTTTTTCTTCTTAAAAAAAATTATTCTCATTTGAACTCTTCACTAGTAAAAAAATCCTTTTAGATAATGAGAAGGTGTTGTCACATTAACATTATTTGAAATTGTTTATTATAAGTATAATTGTTACTAATAACTAATTATATATTTTAGATAACTAAAAAGTAAATGATCAATATCTAAGTAGACAATAAAGCATTTATTAGTATTAAGTTGTTAAGGAATTTTTCATTGTTTTGTATTAATTAATTAATAATAATATTATTAATGAATTGAAAGAGAGAATAATGTCATATGGCATTATGTAGATTCTTTTATTAGTATAAGAATGTCATGTGACATTAAGTAGACCTTTTTATTAGTATTAGATTACAGTTTTCGTCCTTTATGTTTGTACCGAATTGTAATAGATGACATTTAACTTCAATAATTACAGGCACAATCCTTTATTTGGAAAAATCATAACACCCTAGGTCCTTTAGCACTAACTAGGTTAAAATTTTGAGTTAAGTAGGGCATGTGCTTTACACATAAGGGTAATTTAGTCATTTTACGTATTAAAAAAATATATACTATAATAAATAAAATAGTTTTACTTTAGCACATTTAATTAATTATTTAATATATAAAAAATATAATATGTATATGTATGCATTGAACGTCAGCACATTCAAATCACAATCATCTCCTATCTCAACTAGCACCACCTCTCCACCACCACCGCTCCAACCCTCTGACAACCACGAGCACCACCACCCCAACCCATAGATTTGAAATCATTGTAGATATCAACCTCAGATCTGTACAACCTCCACTTCATCAAGAAACCCCCACCTTTTCTCATCGGGAAGTAACGCCGGTATCAACCGAACCACTCTGAACAACCTCTCCGACACTCCCACTACCTCATTGTCACCGATCAACCGAACCACTCTCAACAGCACCTCTGACACTCCTCGGTAACGTATTCGAGCCATAAATTTTGTGTTGAAATTGAACTTGTTTGGTTGAATATTCGAGTAAATGAAGCCGGAATGATGGTTGTTAAGAATCAAAGCGATGGTTGGTGGTGATGTTTTCTCTACATACAAAACCCATGGCCGGGTTGGGTGGGGAGGTTTTAGGGTTTTCCAATTTGGCAAAACAAATTGATTGGCTGGATTGACGGTAGTCGTGTACATGTTTGAAGGCCTTCTTCTTCCAAAGTTCGTCACCGGCGTCTGACTACATGCTAATAAGGAGGGGTGATTTCGATTAAGCGCCTGTGATGAATGAGTTCAGGAGCGTTGCTTGGTTAAGTCACGAACTAGATGGAGGCTGTGGTGTGATGGAACTGGTGTTGGTGGCGGCTGATTTGGTGTTGGTGGTGGTGGTTTTGGTGAAAGAAGAAAGGGGAAGTGAAAGAATGTAAAAAAGTAAGATATAAGTGAGTTTTTAATCTTTTCTTTAATTTAGTTGGTAAAATGACTAAAATACCCTTGACTGATGAGACTTGACTTAAAATTTTTACCTAGTTAGTGCTAAAGGACCTAGGGTGTAATGAGTTTTCCAAATAAAGGACTGTGACTGTAATTATTGAAGTTAAATGTCATCCATTGCAATCCGGTACAAACATAAAGGACGAAAACTTTAATTTACCCTTGTTATTATCTGAAAACTATAATATAGGTTAATAATAATTCAAATACGGGGAAAGTGAATATAGTACTATAGTCTATAACATGTCTAAACTTACATTACATGTGAAACCATCAAAACTATATAGTGTTGGTTAAAAATAATGATTTTATTTATTTTTATTCCTGTTTTCTCTGTAGATTATCATCGCATGAGGTTCCAAATCGTTCTTTCAATTTGGCGGTTTGATTGAATATCCAATTTCACCTCACAATCAGCAACTTTTGAATCTCTATCATTCCAATTTCTACATATCTCTTATAATGGCGAAGAAAATTTCTACATATCTCTTATAATGGCGAAGATTAGGGCTTTTCTCTTCCTCACTCTTCTTCTTCTTCTTTCCTCGTCCTTCTTCCTTCAAGGCACCCCTCTCATCTCAAAGATAGTCAAGATCGAATTTTGAACTATTTTTTATTAAGATGAAGTGATTTGCCCTAATTTCCTATTCTATGGTTACTCCTTGTGTAATTTAAGTTTTTTTTTCCTTTTAGATTAAGCTCAGTTGCATGCATGTATCGATTTCAGAAATTTTGTATATTTAAAGCGATTCTTTTCCCTTTTAACAAATTAATCGCTATAATTGAGACATGATGATATTTGTTTTTGTACAATGCATAATTGGTTGGGGAGAGGTATTGAAAGAACGATTTGTTTTTTATTTTGTATAAGGCATAATGTTGTTTATATCTAACTAGGTTTCTCCCCGTCGCGCTTTGCGCGGGTAATTCCTCCATGAACCCAAAGCCAAACACAACGATCCCAATTCAAATCTAAAAAAATTATGCATGTGTAAATTAAAAACTTAGGATTCTGCTGACATAATCATGACTGTTAATTATCTAGAATATAACATTACTCCAAAACCTGCATTCACCGATCATGCTCCAATATACAAGTAAAGAATTAAACACCAAAGAAGATAACTTAGATACGACATTTGTAAATGCGAATGAAACATACCAAAGCCTCATTCAATCTCCTTTTCTCTTTAGCGTGACAATGCTCAGGTTGAAAATCAGGCCCAACCGCAACTACAAAACATCCCAAACGTACATTGGCCTGTAAAAAAACATGTCAATCATAAACCTGTGTTTCTTTTTAGATTATTCAGGCATTTTATTGTCGGTGCTAGAGCTGGGTGGTGAATCGGCTGCTGCCATGTCTCCGACTACAGCTAAGGTGCTGCGATGGACCGCCAGGCCTCTCTCCGCCCTGCGGCTTCACCTTCCTTTTCAAACATTTGTGCATTGTCAATATGTTCCTTTTCCCGATCGTTTGACACCAATAGAGTACCCCAAACACTAATCGTTGATTTTTATATTCCGATTCAACCACCACTGGGCTGGCGATAAAATGACTGAATAGTCTAAAATGAAACCCAACTTCAAATCAGCTATGCAAAACAACCAATACCAATTAATTTGGTAATCATATTGTACCTCTTTTCATGTTTCGACACTTTCCAAAGCCACTGAATTTGGTCCCGCCTTCAGCGGTCTTTCATTCACACCAACAAAAAAATGTAAAGAAAAAAATATATAAGTACAATATAGTTGCAACAAAAAATGTTTATTACCCAAATAATACAGATTTCCATGTTGGTCCTAACTGACCTCTTACGGGATTGATTTTTTCTGCTGCTGGTGTTTTCCTTAATCTACATTTACAAACTAGGTAGAACGATAAATATCAATATATAAAAGCTAATGGTATGTAAGAAACTACCTTTCACATTCTCTTAGTAAAATCACCAATAAAAACGTCTACAAACTGCAAGAAATCATTCTTAAATCAATTTACACCCCAACCTATTGATAAGTGTAAGCTATATACAGGCGTCTAATCCAAAAAACGTACAAATCATTTAGTCAATTTTGTGGAAACGATTAACAAACATATAAGATTATTGTCTCTAAATTGATTTAAATCTCATGACCTAATTATGAATGTATAGATCCAAAAAATATCACTGGATCAAACACCTCGTAATCATCATCACGATGATCATTGATTCGCTTACCTGCAATTGTAGATCAGTGATTAACCATATACGATTTTCCATTGCATGTTGACAGAGTCATCTTCTTTTCTTTCTAAAGTTACAAAACATATAACAGGCAAATACATATACGGGAAAACAGAAGATAAATTGGAAAGCAATTACCGGTTAATTTCTTGTTCGAGATTTAGGGCTTCCAATTACTGGATATTTTTTGAGGATGGTAGGAGCGATGTCTTCGCTGCTGTCGTCTTCATCTTCCCGTTCAACCCAGAGAAAGAGAGGGGGGTGGATAAAGTGAGAGAAGGGGAGTAGGTCTTTACTGTAGATTAAAAACAGACCGTCTGGATGCATTAATGTAGCTAACATGCTACAGTAATTGTTATATATATATATATAAGAGTTAATTATGTTTTTCGTCTCTACGGTTTGTCAAAAATCACTATTTCAGTCCATTAGTTTAAAAATTGCAAAACAGTCCCTGTGGTTTCACTTTCGTAACTATTACAATCCACCTACACTAAAGTCATCAACTTATTCTCTTATTTTATTTGAAATGACCATAATGCCCTGTTATTTAAATTAAAATAAATAAAGAGTTAGTTACGTTTTTCGTCTCTATGGTTTTGTAAGGTCGCCTACGAACCTCGAACACCCGAACATGATTACTAAACACGAACCACCAACTCACGCGGTGTGCGGAATCCACCACGTGATGCAAACCGATGCGAAGGACACGATATAGAAGGTGTAGAAGAACAAAGATAATGTTTGACAATCTGTGAATCCACAAAGTATTCACGGCCAATACACACAAGAACACACAGTTGCTAGGGTTTTGCTTGACACACTAGAGAGAACTTGCATAGAAAGATAAATCTCCAAAAGTCTCTTCTTGCATTCATTCACTAAGCATAAATACAAGACCACAAAGCCGGACACATAAGTCCTGGCAATCAAATCCTAGTGCGAATTTGTTACATAACAAACTCGGATACTACATTACACTCTAACAAATACGGACCCTTTACATTACACAAATTCAGACAAGACTTCTTGCAACAAATTTGGTCTTAGCAACATATACAATCCGAGTTTATTATACAAACAAAATACAAAAGATATAAACATTTCATCAATTACAATTTAGACCTTGAAGAATCTTCATACTGCAGACTCTAGCATTTATCATCAACAGGTGCACTTACAGGTTCGTTAAAAATAACAATTACAGTCCACTAGTTCTAAAAATTACCAAAATAGTACCAATATCCTTCACTTTACTTGAAGATGGTTGAAGTGGAGAGGGCGTAGAGCCGGACAAGTGATCTTCTGGCCGGATTTGAAGAAACAGGGAGAGTGAAGAGTAGAGTAAAGGATATTAGATAGATGAAGTTGTTAACCGCCATTGTTGGTGAGTTGAAGGTGGAAGTTGTGAAAGTATTGGCACTGTTTTGGCAATTTTTAGAACTAATGGACTGTAATGGTTATTTTAACAAACCATAGGGACGAAAAACGTAACTAACTCTATTTATTTTAAATTAATAATAGGGGCATTATGGTCATTTCAAATAAAGTAACTGAATATATGGATGACGTTAGTGAGGGTGGACTGTAATAGTTACGAAATTGAAACCACATGGACTGTTTATTTTTAAATTAATGGACTGAAATAGTGATTTTTGACAAACCACAAGGACGTAAAACGTAATTAACTCTATAGATAATTAGAATGTTGTTTGTAATGTATTAATTTCTGAAAGAGTTAATTACGTTTTTCCTCCCTGTGGTTTGTTGAAAATAACCATTGTGACATCTGTGCCTCCACCGCCATCAAAAAAAATACCAAATCAATGAAATGTTGTGTTTCATACTTGGGATTTGTATAAATATGTGTATCCTTTACACATATCAATTCTCGTTCGATTTCGAGCTCTAAATCGCTTTTTGGAAAGTTATACACGAACTGATGCGTAAACATAATCAGTTTAACGCGACAAACACTCCGGAATAGTGAAATAGGATTAACATACCTTAAATAACCTTTACATAACTTAGAAATAAGTTTTGGAAGGTTTGGTGTGTCGAAATCAAGTTTATTCGCTTACAGGGACTAATTTCGACAAACTGCGAAAGTATGCTGATTCGTACTGTAAGGAACATTCCGAAATATGATCATAAGTTAAACATTCCCTAAATATCCTTTACATAGCTTAGAAATACGCTTTTAGGTGTTTGGTGCGCAAAAAATAAACTTATTTGATCAACAGGGACTAAAAGCGTCAAAAAGTGCATAAGTTTGCATTTTCGCGCATATCTTGCGTTCTGAATATATCTGGACATCCAAAAATTTATTTAATCATTAAAATATTTTATTTTAGTGATTGGCATTATAAAATTCCATTCGTCGCTTAGTTTGGATCGTTTTTGCGTTCGTTACGACTTCCGTCGTAATTAACCGAACAACGCAACCGTACGACCAAACGAACCGACATTCGAGATGTTTTTGAGAATATTTTAAGTTCCCTATACTTTACCTTCATTTTTGAGCCTTGAAATGAGGTTAACAGGGCTTAAACGTGTCAAAAATGCATCGAAATCAAGTTTTAGGTTGCAGGGACCAAAACTGTCAATCTGCCAAAGTTGTTCAGGTAGGCCGCGTAAGCTGAAGAGCATTCCTACGCGGGGTGCGACAGCCTGTCTAAACAGAAACATTGCATCTGGTCTTCCAGCTTGTTTTTGATGGTTTTGTTCATGGTTTTTGGATACCATCTGCTGGATTTTGATGGTTTATCATGTCCCATGGTATATTAAAACCTTGTGCCCACTTGGATGGCCAAGATTGATGCCTCTTTAGCAAGAAACGATCCTAACGGTTTACCGAAAACTATAAATACCCAAGCCCTCTTTCATTTCTGCTCACCCTTGATCTGATTAATGCTCTAAGTTGAAGCCTTTGCTTCATACCTGAGTGTTATAGATCAAGTTCTCCCTAGCTTGGACCCTTTGTAAGCTTCTTTCGTTCTTTTATCAGTTTTCAAGCATGAAAGTCAAATAGTGTTTGACTTTCTTCTTTGACCAGTCTTTGGTCAACACAAAGTTCGTTTGAACTTTGCAACGTGAGCGTAATCACGATGGTTATAGTCCCGAGTGACTATACCTACTGATTCCCACGTTTATTAGGTGTAGTGACTGTTTTGGTCAAAAATTACCGAAGCAATTAAGTGATCAAATTAGTTAAGTGAGGTAGTGTGCTAGACGTGTTTGTAGAAAATATGCTGATTTGGTTGTTTGCAAAAACAGTTTCAGGATATAGCCTGAGGATATCAGACTATATCAATAATTAAACAATGAGCAAACATGTAAAGTTGACACGAGATGTACGAGGAAAGCCCTTGATCAATTTAGATCTCCGGCATAAAACCTCGGGAGCTGACAATCGTCGGCTGCCTTGTTCTTCTTATTGCTTGAATATTCAGGATACAGTGCAGGATAATGCTCAGATCTCTACTAAGTGTTACAATGATTGCAAGTGATGAGTGTTAGTGTGTATTTGCAGCTAGAAATGAGAGTGTGTGAATGTGAGAGCTCGAAAGTGTCCCCTTCCTATGATCTGGCCATCCATATTTATAGTTACAAGAATTAACTAACTATGATAAAAATCCGGGATACTGAGAATATTCCCCTATTATTCCGGGATACTGAGAATACTCCCTTCTGAACATTGGGGGGCTGTTTCAACTCGTTCTCCATGTGCATATTAACTATAAATCCGGGATTTAAGCTCCTATAACCGTTACAACATTAATAGCATTGACCAGCATCCGTAACTCCCATAAAATACGCCTTTCTTCAATGCTGACCGTTACAAGAGCTATTCTTCCACCATCAACGTCCTTATCCTAACCAATTTGAGCGGGTCTTTAGGATGACTTGGTCCTCATGAACGTTAGTCCCTTGTAACCAACGTTTACAAGAAAATTATTAGTAGTAGTCAGGATACTGCCTCAGGATGTTACCAATATCCTGGTCCGGTATCCTGATCGTAATCAGCTATCATAAATCAATATATAGAGAGTGTCAGGATATGGGCTTAGAATTTCACCCATAACAACTGTCCCCCAAAAGGCCAAAATATAACTGTTGGATATCCTGATTCCAACGGATATATTTTTTAGTCATTCCAACATGTCTGGTAAGGATATCTGTTTTGAATATTCCTTGAGGAGTTTGACAGCTACCCCAAGCCTGCCCTAGTAAAAAAGGAGACATCTGTTACCACCAGCTCTAAGCCCTTTGCTGCTGCTGCTGCCGAAGGTTTCTCTTATGATGACCTTGGCTTTATGGAATCCATCGAGCACATGACATCCTTCCCTAATAAGGTAAGTATCCAGATCCTGTATCCCGTACACATATACTGAACCTGTGTCCTGGTTAGTTTGTCTTTATTGATACCTGTATTTTGTAGGGTCTAAATCATCTAGTCTTCCCGCACTTAGAACAATTTTAATTTCCTGCAAGTAGAATAGTTTGACAATTGAAGGTGGAGGGATCCTGTGTTTTCAAGACGAAGCCTTCAACTGTTTATGTAAATATGCTTTAAAAACTTAATTGTGTTCTTGGTGGATGGGTTTCTTTTTGAGAAGAAACAAAGAATACAATCTTTTGGACCAATAATAATAAACTAACCTTTTAGCCGTATTTGTTGTTGTTATGTTTTTATTTTGAAAGGTATGTTTTGAATATCCTGATCAAATATCCTGGTCAGGATACTGATGAAATGTTCAATACTTTTGTTATCAAAATGTTAGACAAAACTTGGTTGAATATGACTTTTTAGAAAACTTAGATCATTTAGATAAGGTTTTCAAGACTTGAAAAAATAATAAATCATACCAGAAACACTTAGGCAATAATTTCCAATCTCAACCTTTGAGTCCTTTGCAATGTCCCCGGAATGGATGTCCCCTGTCTGTGCAGGATATTGCAACAATATATAACACACTTGAGTATCTCTTCACTTAGTGATTAAACTTCGTAACTTTTCACCAACAGAAGAACGTGTGTAAACACAATCGTCGTTTGTCATATCTTTGGAACTTTGTCAAAAAGTTTAGTTTCACTGGGGATAAACCCTTAATATCCTGGGGATAAACCCTTGTTTTCGTGCGCTACAGGCGGGAGTGTATAAACTCCAAGACTTAGAAAGGTGAAAACCTTTAAACCTTAGAGAGTATGAAAATACCCATTCGTGAGAGAGGGTGATCAATCCTCATATACCTTAAGGATCCAGGATATAGCCAATGATAACGAAATTTTCAGCCACTTTTACATGAACTGGTCCCGCTATCTTGAACTATTCCTGGATAACTTGCGCTCCAGGCGGGGTGTTTAAACCTAATTCAAGAGAAAGGTGAATACCTTTAAACCTGTGAAGGGATCAGGATCCCTTAAACGTGAGAGAGGGGGCCAATCCTCTAATCTTTCGAATTATCCTGAGTGTATATCCTGGAGTTATATCCTGAAGCATATTCTGCAAAACAACCTTAAACTAAGGTGGGTGTTAGCTTGGCTAACACCCCTCTGATGCTTAAGTCAGTATTGGGTTCAAATAAAATAAAATTATATTTAAAAGAGAGAATTCATACCATCTTGAGTTAGAAATTAAATTCTAAACTCACTTGAAATAAAGCTTAAGGTGTATAGCATTCTAGGATCTTGGCAACATATCCCCTTTCATATTCTTGAGTCGGTATGCTCCTTTCCCAGATTCTGACTCGATTTCATAGGGTCCTTCCCATTTTGGAGCTAATTTTCCATCGGCAGGGTTGGTTGTATTTTGGAAAGCTTTCCTCAACACCCAATCTCCAATTTGAAATCTTCTAGTCCTTAAATTCTTGTTATATGATTTGGCTATCCTCTGCTGGTATGCCGCCATCCTTAGCTTTGCTGCATCTCTTGTTTCATCAACAGTATCCAGTTCTTGACATAAGATTTCAGGATTTGATTCAGGATCCCGTAGGCTTAATCTTGCTGTCGGTATCACCATTTCTATCGGGATCACTGCTTCTGCTCCAAACACCAAAGAAAATGAGGTTTACCCAGTAGCATTCTTCACAGTTGTTCTATCAGGCCATAGGACAAATAGTAGTTCTTCTGCCCATTTTCCTTTTTTGGCACCTAACCTCTTCTTTAAATTGTTAACAATTATCTAGTTCGAGGATTCTGCTTGTCCATTTGCTTGAGGATGCACTGGTGTTGACGTGATCATCTTAATTCCCCAACTTTTGCAAAAATCAGTAGTTCTTTTGCTGATGAACTGAGAGCCATTATCACAAATTATCTCAGCTGGTACCCTAAATCTTGTTAGGATATTCCTCTTTATGAAGGATACCACTTCTTGATCTCTAACTTGGACAAAGGCTTCTGCTTCAACCCACTTGGAGAAATAATCCGTCATTGCCAACATGAAAACCTTTCCTCCTGGAGCCTTTGGAAGTTTTCCCACTATATCCATACCCCATTTCATAAACAGCCAAGGGGATACGATAGGGTATAATGGTTCTGCAGGCTGATGCAGGATGTTGCCGTGTCTTTGACATGCATCGCATTTCTGAGCATACTCCGCGGCATCCTTTCTCATGGTCGGCCAGTAATATCCTGTTCTCAACACCTTTAAGAACAGAGATATGCCCCCAATATGGTTGCCACAGTCTCCTTCGTGTATATCCTGAAGTACCTCCTTGGTTTCAGGATCTTCCAAGCATCTTAGGTATGGACCTGCAAGAGATTTCTTATACAAAATATTATTTATAACAGTAAAGCGAGATAGCTTCATCCTGAAAGCCCTAAGATTTGCATCATTTGGGATATCTCCTTCTTGAAGATACTTCACAAGTGGGGTCATCCGGGATTCATGATCCTTCTCAGGACATCCATCACCAGGATCCTGGATACTTGCTACTTCTTTATCCTGAGATTTGAAATGTTCTATCGCAGGATATAAGATGTGCACTATTGGTATCTGAGTTCCCTCCGGTATCCTGACAGTAGATCCTAAGTTTGCTAGAGCGTCAGCTTCAGCATTCTTTTCTCTTGGTACCTGTTCAAGTGTAAAAATTTCGAAATATCCTGCTAATTTTTTAACACTTTCAAGATATTCAGCTAACTTTTCACCTTTTACTGCATAAGATCCATTGAAATGGTTAGTAATCAACAGGGAATCAACATATACTTAATATTCATATTTTAGCCAATTCTAATCCTGTTATCAGAGCTTCATACTCAGCTTCATTATTGGTAGCAGAAAATTCACATTTAATAGCCTGGGGTAATATGTCCATCTGTGATGATTTTAGTAGTATCCCTAATCCTACACCTCTTATGTTGGATGCACCATCAGTATGTAATATCCAAAATTCTGAACTTTCACCTAGTTGTTGTACTTCTAAGTCAACTTTATCTTGAATATCACTACTAAAATCAGCCACAAAGTCTGCTAAAGCTTGAGACTTTATAGCATTCCTAGGTTCATATACCAAATCATATGCATTTAGTTTTATGGACCACTTAGCCATCCTACCAGACATTTCAGGTTTTCTAAGCACATTTTTAACAGGATAATTGGTTTTTATATCAATCCTATGTGTCTCAAAATAATGTCTAAGCTTTGTCGATGCCATAACTAGGGCTAATATCAATTTTTCTCGGAGAGAATATCTAGTTTCAGCATCTAATAAATTTTTGCTAACATAATAGACAGGATACTGCTGACCTTAATGATCCTTTACCAGGACAACACTTACTGTATTCCCTGATACTACAAGATACAGGGATAATGGTTCACCATCCTCGGGCTTCATCAATAAAGGTGCAGTTGAAAGATACTTCTTTAATTCGTGCAAGGATGCTTCATGCTTCTCTTCCCATTCGAACTTCTTATTCTTCTTCAGGATATCGTAGAATTCCTTGCATTTTTCCGAGGATATCGATATAAACCTGTTTAATGCTGCTACTCGCCCTGTTAATCTTTGTACATCTTTCATGTTTGAAGGTGACTTGATATCCAGGATAACTTTGATCTGTTCCGGGCTCGCTTCGATCCCCCTTTTAGTCACCATGTATCCCAAAAACTTTCCTGCCCCCACTCCAAAATGGCATTTAGCTGGATTTAATTTCATGTTGTACTGATCCAGGAAATCGAATGCTCCTTCAATATCCCGGAGATGATCCTCAGCCTTCTTAGATTTTACCACCATATCATCAATGTATACCTCCGTGGTGTCCCCCATTTTATCTTTAAACATCATATTCACCAATCTCTGGTATGTTGCACCTGCATTTTTGAAACCAAAAGGCATAGCAGTATAACAATAAATACCTGTTGGTGTCATGAAAGCAGTATCCTCCTGGTCCGAAGGTTCCATTTGTATTTGCTGGAATCCTAAGGATGCATCCATGAAGGTTAACATTTCATGACCGGCAGTAACATCCACCATTGAGTCGATATGAGGCAGGGGAAATGGGTCTTTAGGACATGCTTTGTTCAAGTCTGTGTAATCTACACAAACTCTCAATTTCCCATTTTTCTTTTGCACCACAACTACATTTTCTAGCCATTTGGGAAATTTAACTTCCCTAATCATCTTGCTCTTTAATAATCTTTCAACCTCTTCCTGAATGATCGCGTTCCGTTCAGGAGCGAACTTCCTTCGTTTCTGCTGGACAGGCTTGAAAGACCTGTCAATTCCGAGCTTGTGAGTTATAATATCCTTGGAAATACCTGTCATATCCTCATGTTTACATGCGAATGTTGACATCCTGCATTTCAAAAAGTAATCAGTTGATTTTCAATATCCTGAGGGATATTGGTTCCTACGAGCACCGAGATATCCGGATTATCTTGATCCAGGATAATTTTCTTAACATCCTGTTCTGAAGCCTCCACGATATCCTGGGCCCGCATCTTTAATTGCTATCCTGCTTTGGGCTTTGTTGAGGATTTCATTGAAGAAGAATAACACTCCTTCGCTTCTTGTTGATCAATTTCTACTTTGACAACCCCCCAAGGGGTAGGGATCTTGATGCACTGGTGATAGGTAGACGGCACAACTTTCATATCATGGATCCATGGCCTACCCAATATAATATTGTAGCAGGATAAGGAGTCCATGACACATAAGCGTTGCATTGAGTTGACCCCTTCAACATACACAGGCAACTTTATTTCTCCCATAGTATTCCTGGCTTCTCCGCTGAACCCAACAAGCACAGTGGATTTTGAAGTGATATCCATCGGGGAAACATTCATCCTTTTCAGCGTTTCTAGTTGAATAATGTTGACGGAGCTGCCATTATCCACCAGTATCCTGCGCACAAAATGATTAGTAACATATAAAGTTATTACCAAAGCATCATGATGAGGATCCTGGACAGTATCCCTGTCATCACTGTCGAACGTGATCACTTTATCAGTTGTGAGGGTTGACATCCTGGTTGGCTTATCTCCCCTTTCTACCTTAGCCTCCTTTGCATGCCTTTTTGCAGCAGAGTATGAAGTCCCACAAATGTCGGATCCTCCAGAAATAAAGTTAATTATCTTGGCATCTGTAGGAGGTGATGCTGCACGTTCAGGATCTTTCTCAGTATCCTGACCCTTATTCTTCTTTCTTCCCAGAAGATCCTTCAGATATCCCTTGCTCAGGAGATAGCTTATTTCTTTCCTCAAAGCAATGCAATCCTCAGTAACATGCCCGAAATCCTCATGGAAGGCACACCACTTGGACTTATACTTCCAATCAGCTTTTTGTTGGTTCTTCCTAGGCCATCTTGCTTTATCTCCTAAGCCCTGCATAGCATACATCAGTTCAGGTATGTTAATAGAAAAACAATATTCTGACAATTCAGGATACTCTTTAGGATCCTCGTCTTCAACAGCATTCACTTTCTTGCTGTCATTCCTGCCATATGGCTTAGAACGATATGGCTTGTACGAGGATTCTGACTTCCTGTAGGTTGATTCGTAAGTCGATATAAATTCATCCTCTCTTGCATCTTTTTGTCATCCTCCAGTCGATTATATCTTAAAGCCCTGTTTTGAGCTTCATCTAGGTTCCTGCAGGGATTCATTACAAGATCCTAGTAAAATTGAGAATCTTTTTGCAATCCCATCTTGAAAGCCTGCACAGCTGTTGCAACATCAAGATGTGGGATATCTAAGGATTCCCGACTAAACTTGTTCACATAATCTCTTAAGGATTCCTGAGGTCCTTGAGTTATCCTGTAGAGATCACTGGTTAGTTTTTCAAAACTTCGACTGCAAGAAAATTGACTATTAAATAAATTGACTAAGTGAGCAAATGATGTAATCGAATGTGGATGAACGTTTAAGAGCCATTTTAAGGCTGAACATGTTAAGGTAGAACCAAAACCCTTGCAGAGGCATGCTTCCTTGAGATCTGGAGGGATAGGGTTGATTTCCATCCTTTCCCTGTACTGGGCAATATGCTCTTCAGGATCCGTGGTCCTGTCATAGAGCTTCATGTTGGGGGTTTGAAATCTCTTTGGGATTTCAGCATCACATATAGGATATGCAAATCGATATATCTTGTGGCTATCCTGGGATACTTCTGGAATCGGCTGGACTACTCCAGGTACACTGGATATCATGTCCTTTAACTTCTGAAGCTCCCTGGAAAGTGCTGATGTCATACCTGCATCCTGCAAAGATCCAATAGCATTAGTAGCAAAAGTATTATTATTATTAGATACGTTACCAGTCTGAGGATTCTGGCAATATCCCGAAGCATATCCTGAACTTCTCACAGTTGACACCCTAACCGAAGAGGGTATCTCAGGAATATGACTTTGGGAATGGATAGGCACAATATTCCCCCTGTTATCCTCAGTATATACTGCAGAACTGAAGTTCAAAGCTCTGGGCTGCAAGGGAGTGACAGTATCCTCAGCGGGCCTGCTTGAGCTAGATTTCAAGAGTTGTATCTCTCTCATCAGCATTTGGTTGGTCTCCTGCTGTTGCTTCATCTGTTCCTATATACTGTTTTGGTCAAAAATCAAGCAAAGATAATACAACCAAATCTTTTGTTGTGAGGTGTGATGCTTGAATCGATGAACAATATTAAGGATCACTCAGAAATGTAATGAACAAGTGACACAAAGATTTATACGAGGAAAAAGCCCTTGATCAAGAGTTGATCTCCGGCATAAAAAACCTCGGGTGATGGAAACTACCGATCACCAACTAAGATTAATCAAAAGAAATTTACAACTCGGGATGATAACAAGCTTATTACAAGGATCACTAGTGTGCAATGTGCAAAAATGTATGAAATCACCTAGTAGATTGCCGAGAGCTGTTCGAGAGTGTGTGTGTTTGCTAAAATTAGCTAAGTATTCTACTCAAGCTTGTTATCCCCATTTTAAATTAGAAACAACTAAGATAACAAACTGTCCGACAATTATGCAAGCTCCCCACGATCTCCACAACGTCCATAATGGTCAAGCATGTGCGGAATACTAAGGGAATATGCTCCAGGAATTTCGGTGAGACTTGGTCCATGCCTTTGCTCCTGCAAAACAAGCTTACGTACAAGGTAGACAATTATTTGTATAAGGATAACAATAAGGATCCTGAATCCTGATCCTGCAACATCTGCTAAGGATCCTTAATTCAAATAGAATTGAGGATCCACGATCCTTGTATCATTTGAGGATCCGTGATCCTTAGGATTTAGAAAATCCCCCCCTAACAATTGCCCCCAAAATATAAGGAGTGAAGTGTAATTTTGGCGAGTTATATTTTCTTGATCTTATCCGTAACAAACTAACGGATATATAGCCGTTATAATCTGACTAGCCGTTACCAACCACACGTCATTGAAGCGACATCCCTGCAGAATCATGATTATAAATTGAAGTTAGAGATATGGGTCAATGTGCATTTAAATTCGAGTAATACTCCCTTTAAATCCACATTTGAAGATCAAGCAGGTACTTCTCTCTCCTCTTTCTCTTCTCCTTCTTGCTCTGTTCTTCTTCTTTCTCAAAATCTCCGAATCACAATGAAGCTAAGATCATCCCCTGCTAAGGATCATCGAAAAGATAGTCCCATAAAAAGCCAAGGGATCATTGAAGACTCTCCGAAGGAACATTGCTGCTTTACTGATCCTGAGATCGACAGGATTCGTCATTGCTTTCTGGCGAGCACTGTTTTCAAACCCTTCGACCCTACCATCCTGAGTGATTTTATCTCTGAAACTTGGGTTGCATTTCCAGTCACCCCATTCTCGATAGGATACTCCTATCCTTTTCCTGCTTTTACCCAATCTTTCTTCTCCCTTACCGGCATATCCTAAATCCAGGCTATGCCCATGATGTGGAGGGTTCTATTTACCCTTGAAAGGATCATTGAGCAGGAGGATATTGAGTTGGGAATGTCGGAGTTGTCTGAACTATACAACCTTGTGAGCCATGGTTCACACCGCTTTCTATTCAAACATAAACCCGGTGAACCTCATCCAATCCTGAAAACCACCAAGAATGATACCAAGTGGAAGAAACGCTTTTTCTTTGTCAGGAGGGATTCTATCCCTGATGGGAAGGATCTCCCCAGAAAATGGGCCACTCATGGTAGGATAGAGGATCCTTATAGAAGGATCATAGGATACCCCTGTTTCGGTTGAGGATCACTGACATCTTGATTTCTATTTTGCAGCTATTTCTGTTTCACACATCATTACATCACCTGCAACCAAGGAGAGGATCACCGCTTTCCGGAATCTTGATCCTGCAATAAGATCATTTCAAGCAAGTACCAAGGATTCTCAAGAAGTATCCTCAGGCTCAGTTACAATGTCAAGTAAGTATCCGAGTTCATATGTGATTAAATGTTGAAATACAAATAAAACAAGAATACTTATCTGTTGTTTTGGATTGACAGGTGCTGGAAAATCTTCAAGGTCTGCCACCCGCTTCAGTGTCACCGATCTTACTGCTGTTGCTCCCAGGTCTGGGAAGAAGAAGACTGCTGCTAGCCCAAGCACCATAGTCCCCAAACCTACCACCTCCAAGGGGGAAAGAAAAGGAAGGCCACCGAAGCCGATAATCTTGAAGGCTTGCCTCTTATCCGCCACCAGTTCCAAGAATACTTTTCCGATGTAAGGATCACTAACCCTGGCTGATTATCCCGCCCATCTGAGGATCAAGGATCCTAAATTTTACCTTGTCTTTTTGCAGAAATTCGCCGAGATCGAGATGCTGCTGGATGCTTATACTGAGGAAGCTGACCAGAAGCAAAGGGACTTCCAAAAGATCTTCCTGGCTAAGGATCAGACCATCTCTCGCCTCGAGAAGGATCTGAACTTGGCAAAGCAGCAGGTGGTCATGGCCCAGATAAACGCCGATCATGAGAAGCACGACCTGCTGGAGGATGCTAAAGTCTCAGCTGCCATCACCATGTACAAAATCAAGTTGCAAATGGCCCAGGAGGCTGAGGATCCAGACTTCGACAGGACCACTTGGGACAAGGAGGAATGGAGGGCAAAGCTGGCTGAGCTTGAGGATGAAGAGGATGAGTCTACTGAAGTCTTGGCAATTGAGGCGAGTGGCAGCGGGAAGGATCAGGCTGGTGGTGATGATGCTGGTAGTGATGCTGGTGGTGATGCTGGTGGTGATGCAGCCAAGGTGTGAGCTGCAGGAATGGGCGATGATGGATATTTCTAGACGTGGCTGGAGCCCATTTTTTTTGGATTTGAAACAATGTTGGGTTGTAATTTGAAAATAGTTTCTAGGGTTATGGATCATGGATCCTTGGACAATAGGTAGGATAATAGGTGGTTGAGGGATCCTCTGTTTGGGAGATGAAACCACTTGTTATCCTGCCATCTTATATTTCCTGCACTTTCAAGACCTGTTAACAATGGACACCCTTTGCCAACCCAAGTGGACGGGCCACGTATTGCTGGTAGAAATTTGGGTTGGCAATTTTGACAACCTTAAAAAGGGTTAACTTTTGTGAATAAATAAAACTTAAACTTTTTGGCTATCTCCCGTGTTATTATCCTTGTGAACTCTTTATTTTTCTATTGTAGTTATCCGCTTTGTTTGAATTTATCAAGTTTAATAAATCATGTTTAAAAATTTTAGGATATGATCAAGGATCAAATATCCTATAGTCGATAAACTCAGAAAAGTTATGCAACTTAAGGATCATTAGTTCTGTTGTCAAAGGATAAGGGTCACTTATATAAATAATGAATAAAATAAAAATAAAAATGATCAAGGATCATACCTGAGAATCCAAGTTAGGATCCTAACCCTTTAATATTTATAATCAGGATAACCAAAAGACAAACCTTAGTAGAAGGTAAGGATCAAGGATCCTTGGTCATTTAACTTCAAAACCCTGAAACAGAACATAACTTGGGACTAAGACAAATATAAGAGAGGAGTTAGTAACGGGGGACAAGCCCAACAATTCTGGGGACAAGCCCAATATACTGGGGACAAGCCCAAAAGATAACTGGGGACAAGCCCAAAGGATAACTGGGGACAAGACTAAAGGATCTTGTGTAAACTGGAGTATGGCCCTCACTGGCGACTATCCAAACTTAGTGACATGAAAATGCCAAAACCTTAGCTTACGTGAAAACGTTAGAAACCTTAGGAACGGATGTATGATACGTCTACCATTATACGTAGGATCCCGGATACAGCCAGTACAATGAAATTGTCAGCCCCTAAAGCGAGTACTGGTCCCACTGCCATGAACTGTACCAGGATCATCGTGCACTGCTGGCGATACTGGGGACAGGCCCAAAAACTGGTGACTAGCCCAAAAAACTGGGGTCAAGCCCAAATAACTGGGGTCAAGCCCAAATAACTAGATACCTCTTTGGATACTCAATCCTTTGTTAAGGATACCTAAACCTTCTGCAAAACTCATAATCAAGTGAAAGGAGGATAAAGGATCCAGGATCCTTATCCTTGTATATAAGATAATTAAAGAATGAAATAGTTTGAGATTAGATCATTACCAAAATGAGGATCCTCTGTCCTGTAAGGATCCTTCAAGGATACTTGTTAGCTAAGGATCATGGATCCTTATTACATGAAGTATTTCTTCAAGTGGACAGCATTCCAAGCTCTTGGTAGCAAATCACCCTCCATTGTTAGCAATCAATTTGCCCCCTTTCCTGCTTCAGCTTCAATCAAATAGGGGCCTTCCCACTTTGGTGCTAACTTTCCATCAGCAGGATTGGTGGTATTCTGAAATGCTTTCCTTAATACCATATCACCAACTTGGAACTTCCCGATCCTGACATTTTTATTGTTGGCTCCAGCCATTCTTTGTTGATAACTGGCCATCCTTATCCTTGCCAAATCTCTGAGTTCTTCTATAGTATCTGTTAGGGGAGGATTTCCAAATGATCAGTGATCCTCAATTACTGTTGGGTTTAGTGATCCTTACTTCTGTTAGAATTGGTGATCCTCTTAAGTATTGCAGGATCAGGATCATGGATCATCTTAAGGATCCTTATACTGACGATTGTCTACTTTGAATACGATGTTGTTTTGCAGGAGTACCAGCTTGGACTTGGTCTTGGCGATATTCCTGGAGCATATTCCATGACTTATTCCGCACGTGCTTACCTGAAGTGGACGTTATGGAGTTCGTGGGGCACTTGCATGAATTGCGGAATGTTTGTTAGCTTAGATATTTTCCATTTTTAAAAGGGGTAGCGAGCTAAATAGAAAACACTTGGCTATTTTTGGCTACACACACACTAACAACTGCTCTCACCAGCTCTCGGCAATTCGCTTAGCAATTTCATACACTTTTCATACACCTTTTACACGTTACACTATAGTGATCCTTGTAATTAGCTCGCTATCATCCGAAGTTGTAACACATTTCTTGTTTAATTTGAGTTGGTGATCGGTAGTTTCCATCACCCGAGGTTTTTTATGCCGGAGATCATTCATTGATCAAGGGCTTTTTCCTCGTATAAATATTTGTGTCACTTGTTCATTACATTCTAGAGTGATCCTTAGTGTTGTTCATTGATTCAAGCATCATACCTCATAACAGAAAGTTTGGTTGCATTATCATTGCTTGATTTTTGACCAAAATAGTTGGCGCCCACCGTTGGGCAATTGGTGCTTCATTCCTAAGAAGATTCATACCTTTGTGGTCATTTCGGTTCATAACAACCAGGAAGATGGCTTCTTCAGCGAAGAACACTTCAAACTTAATGCCGTCATTCAATTCTTCACAAGGCGTTCCTCCTTTGCCTCCACCACCTTCTGGATCCCAGAAGAATGCTGAGAATGCTGCGAAGAAACAAACCCCCATTTTCACAAAACCACCAACTTCTTCTGTTTCAACTAATCCTACTACTAATGATCTTTATGCTCTGATTTTGCAGATGAGGAATCATGCACAAGAGCAGGACAAAACCAACGAAAGGATCCTCCGGGAGATCGATGAGATCAAGAAACAGAAGAAATCAGTGGAGGATCACTCCCCTCTGATGCCAAGGTCGCTGAACTTCAACACTCCAGTCATAACTTCCCAACACTCAGCAGTTCCGGACGTGCAATACTTGGGTGAATTACCAGGAAGGCGTTATGGAACAGCAACTATGAGTCAGGCATTTCTCTCACTTCCATCCTCAAGGATCCTCTTCTCAACCATCAGGATCCTCTTCTCAGCATCAGGGATACTTCATGTCAGGAGGATATTTGGGAATGCATGCAGTTCAAGGATCCTCCCAGGTCCAAGGATCCTCCCAGGTCCAAGGATCCTCCCAGGTCCAAGGATCCTCCCAGGTCCATGGATCCTCCCATGTCCAAGGATCCTCCCTTGTCCCAGGATCCTCTCAGGTTCCAGGATCCTTTCAGGATCAAGGATTCTTGAGAAGTATGCAGCCTCAGAGCTCGGACGTTCATCAAGGAGACTTCATACCAATGCAGAACATTGCTCCCTCTGGTCCTTCAATCATGCCAGAGTCTCGTCAATATGGATTCACATCCGCAATTCCAAACACGAATCCTGTGGGAGGTAACACTTTTAATAATTCATATAACACTAACCATGGCTTAATGTAGGATACAGGTATTAATCAGGCTATGGCTAGAGAGCTACAGAAGCTTAAGGATATGATATCCAGTGTACCAGGAGTGGTTAAACTCATTCCTGAAATTGCAGATGGTAGCCATAGGATATCTCGTTTTGCACCACCCTTATGTGATGCTGAGATACCTAAAAGATTCCAGATACCATCTATGAAGCTGTATGATGGTTCGACGGATCCAGAGGAGCATGTAGCTCAATACAGGGAGAGGATGGAGATCATTCCAATTCCTGAAAGGTTAAAAGAAACATGTCTATGCAAGGGATTTGGATCCACACTTACAGGATCTGCTCTTAAATGGCTGCTAAGTCTTCCCCCTTACTCTATTACTTCATTTGCTAATCTAGTTAATTTGTTTAATAGTCAATTCTCTTGTAGTAGAAAATTTGAACGATTAACTAGTGATCTATATAGGGTAACACAAGGTCAAAATGAATCACTTAGAGATTACATCACTAAGTTTAGTAAAGAATCCTTAGATATTCCTAACTTGGATATTGCTACGACCGTAGAAGCCTTTAAAATGGGATTGCTTAGGGATTCATTATTCTATGATGATCTTGTCATGACACCTTGCAGGAATCTTGATGAAGTAAGAACCAGGGCCCTTAGGTTCATCCGCCTAGAGGATGACAAAAGGATCCAGGATAGATTGACAGGATCCTCAAAACAGGAGAAACAAGGATCCTACTTCAGGAACAACAAATCCAAGTTCTACAATAAGTCTGATAACCAGAATGTGCATTCAGTGGAACAAGAAGAGGATGATGAGGATTATCCTCGTATTTCTGAATACTGTTTTTTTGTTGATAACAATGAACTGATCCTTGTAATGCAGAATCTAGGTGAGAAAGCTAGGTGGCCAAGGAAAAGTGATAAACCAGCTGCTACAAAGGATAAGTCCAAGTGGTGTGCATATCATGAGGATTTTGGGCATCTCACTAAGAGTGTATTGCACTAAGAAAGGAAATTGGTTACTTGTTGAGCAAGGGGCATTTGAAGGAACTCTTGGGACGGAAGAAGTCAAGGATCCAGGATCCTGAAAGGATCCTGGAAAAGGCTCCTGCTCCTCCAGCAGATACACAAGTTATAAACTTCATATCCGGTGGATCAGACATTTGTGGTACTTCCTTTTCAGCAGCCAAGAGACATGCCAAGGAAACCAAGATGGATAATGGAGATAGACCCATCCGGACGTCCACTGTCACCGAGGATAAGATCATAACTTTTGATGAGGACGATCGTCTTGATGTCCAGGATCCTCATCATGATGGTCTTGTAATTACATTGTTTATTTCTAACCACTTTGTTCGCAGGATCCTTATAGATGGAGGAAGCTCTGTGAACATCATTCAGCTTGATGTCCTGAAGAAGATGAATATCCCGGAGTCTGATATTATCCCAAGATCCCCAGTACTTGTGAGATTCAGTGGAGAAACTAAGAATACATTGGGGGACATCAAACTCCCAATCTATATTAAAGGATTGCATTCTTATCAAAAATTCTGTGTTATAGATTGCTTATCATGTTGCAATGTTATCCTTGGCAGGCCATGGATACATGATATGAAGGCATTTCTATCCACCTATCATCAATGTGTAAAGCTTCCAAGTCCTTGGGGAGTGGTGAAAATTGAGAGTGATCAACAAGAAGCTAAGAATTGATATACCTCATCAATGAAGCCAGCCTCAAGACCAAGGGAGCAATAGCAATTAAAGTATCCTTCAAGAGATGTCTTGGAGGCAAGAGAGCAGGATGTAAAAGAAATCCTCATGGATCCTGATGATCCTGAATCTAGGATCTTCATAGGGTCAGGGATTCTTAGCGAAATCGAACAGGAGCTAGTATCCTTCCTTAAAAGAAGGAAAACTACATTTGCCTGGAAACATGAGGATATGACAGGTATATCTAAAGATATAATTACTCATAAACTTGGCATTGACAGGTCATTCAAGCCAATTCATCAAAAGAGGAGGAAGTTTGCACCTGAAAGGAATGCTATTATCCAGGAAGAAGTAGATAAACTACTTCGGGCAGGTATGATAAGAGAAGTTAAGTATCCAAGATGGTTAGCCAATGTGATTGTTGTTCAAAAGAAAAATGGAAAGTATAGGGTATGTGTCGATTTTACTGATTTAAACAAGGCATGTCCCAAGGATCCTATCCCATTACCCCACATTGACTCCATGGTGGATGCTACCGCGGGTCATGAGTTGTTGACTTTTATGGATGCTTCATCTGGATTTCAACAAATTCAGATGGAACCATCTGATCAAGAGGATACAGCCTTTATGACCCCAACTGGTATATATTGTTATATTGCTATGCCATTTGGACTAAGGAATGCAGGTGCTACTTACCAAAGGCTTGTCAATATGATGTTCAAGGCGCAAATTGGACACACTATGGAAGTCTATATTGATGACATGGTAGTTAAGTCCAAGAAAGCTGAGGATCACCTTAAAGATTTGGAGGAAGCATTCAATATCCTTGATAAATTTAATATGAAACTAAATCCTTCCAAGTGTCATTTTGGTGTTAAGGCAGGTAAATTCTTAGGCTATATGGTGACAAAGAGGGGCATTGAAGCAAGTCCAGAGCAAATCAAGGCTATTGTGAATATCAAATCTCGTACCAATGCTAAGGATGTACAAAGATTGACAGGCAGGATCGCAGCCTTGAACAGATTCATATCCAAATCCTCAGAAAAGTGCAAGGAATTCTATGACATCCTGAGGAAGAACAAGAAATTTGAATGGACTGAGAAGCATGAAACTGCCCTTAAAGCTCTTAAGGATTACCTATCCTCAGCCCCAACTTTGATGAAACCAGAAAAGGGAGATGTATTATCCTTATACCTAGCAGTATCCTCAAAAGCAGTAAGTGCGGTCCTTGTTAAGGATCACCAAGGTACACAACATCCTGTTTATTATGTAAGTAAGAGTTTACTTGATGCTAAATCCAGGTATTCACACTTAGAAAAACTTATCCTTGCATTAATTATGGCATCTACTAAATTGAGACATTATTTTGAGACTCATGCCATTATTGTTAAGACTAATTTTCCGATTAAGAATGTTCTCAGGAAACCTGAAATGTCAGGAAGGATGGCTAAGTGGGCAGTGAAGCTGAGTGCATATGATATAAGATATGAACCAAGGACTGCCATCAAATCCCAAGCCTTAGCTGACTTTGTGGCAGATTTTAGTAGTGACTTGCAAAAGGAAGCTGAGTTAGAAGTCCAACAACTTGAAGAGACTAAGGATCCTTGGATTCTCTTCACTGATGGAGCCTCCAATGTAAAAGGAACAGGACTTGGAATACTACTAAAATCGCCACAGGGGGACATAATACCCCACTCCATAGCTTGTGAATTTCAAACTACCAACAATGAAGCTGAGTATGAAGCCTTGATAGCTGGTTTGCAAATTGCTAAGCATATGAGGATCAGGTATCTTGAGGTACATGTAGATTCATTATTAATCACTAATCACTTTAATGGATCCTATGCTGTTAAAGGTGAAAAGCTAATCAAGTATTTAGAGATAGTCAAAGAATTGGCACTCTCTTTTGTTTCCTTTAGTTTGACACAGGTACCAAGGGAAGAGAATGCAGAGGCTGATGCATTAGCTAATCTAGGATCATCCTTGAAGATCCCGGAAGATGTCAGGATCCCTATTATCCATATCCTGACCCCTGCTATCGAGGATCATGTAGCTATGGAAATAGGAGAAGATACTGCAATCATTCCTAGTGATGATACTCAATCTAATTCAGGATCATGGATCCTCCCAATCATGAGATACATACAACATGGAGAGATTCCTACAGGAGAAAACCCCAGGGCTTTCAACATTAAGGTATCTCAATTTACAATATTAAATAATATGTTGTATAAACGATCTCTTGCAGGACCATATCTAAGATGCATTGAGGATCCTGAAATCCAAGAAGTCCTAAAGGATTTCCATGAAGGAGATTGTGGAAACCACACTGGGGGCAGGGCATTATTCTCAAGGATCCTAAGAACAGGATACTATTGGCCCACAATGAAGAAGGATGCTGTGGAGTATGCCAAGAAGTGTGATCCTTGTCAAAGACACAGTAATATCCTTCACCAACCAGCAGAGCTTTTGCATCCTATATCCTTTTCTTGGCCATTTATGAGATGAGGAATGGATATAGTTGGTAAGCTTCCTAAGGCACCTGGTGGAAAAGTATTCATGCTTGCTATGACTGATTACTTCTCCAAGTGGATAGAGGCTGAAGCCTTTGCTCAAGTCAGAGAAAAGGAAGTTATATCCTTTATTAAAAGAAACATTATTACTAGATTTGGTATCCCTTCTGAAATTGTTTGTGATAATGGATCCCAATTTATTGGGAATAGAACTACTAACTTTTGTGACAGCTGGGGGATTAAGATGATAACATCAACACCAGTCCACCCACAAGCTAATGGTCAGGCAGAATCATCCAACAAGATCATCATCAACAATTTGAAGAAGAAGCTTGGATCCAAGAAAGGAAAATGGGCAGAAGAACTACCTTATGTGCTTTGGGCTGATAGGACAACTCCCAAGAATGCTACTGGCCAAACTCCATTTTCCTTGGTATTTGGGGCAGAATCAGTGATCCCTACAGAAATGGTGGTTCCTACTGCAAGAACAAGCATACGTGATCTTGAAGAAAATGCTGAATACTTGGTTCAAGACTTGGATACTATAGAAGAAATCAGGGATTTGGCAAGGATAAGGATGGCTAGTTATCAACAAAAGATGGATAGAGCCTACAACAAAAATGTCAGGATCAGGAAATTCCAAGTTGGTGACATGGTATTAAGGAAAGCATTTCAGAATACCACCAATCCTGCTGATGGAAAGTTGGCACCAAAATGGGAAGACCCCTATTTGATTGAAGCTGAAGCAGGAAAGGGGCATATCGATTGCTAACAATGGAAGGTGATTTGCTACCAAGAGCTTGGAATGCTGTCCATTTGAAGAAATATTTCATGTGACAAGGATCCATGATCCTTACATGACAAGTATCCTTGAAGGATCCTTACAGAACAGATGATCCTCATTTTGGTAACATTCTAATCTCATACTATTTCATTCTTTTATTCTCTTGTATAAGGATAAGGATCCTGCATCCTTTATCCTTCTTTCACTTGATTCTGAGTTTTGAAGGTTCAGGTATCCTTAACTAAGGATTGAGTATCCACAGAAGTATCCAGTTATTTGGGCTTGACCCCAGTTATTTGGGCTTGACCCCAGTTTGGGCCTGTCCCCAGTTTCGCCAGTAGCGCACGATGATCCTGGTATAGTTCATGGCAATGGGACCAGTACTCGCTTTAAGGGCTGACAATTTCATTGTACTGGCTATATTCAGGATCCTACGTATAATGGTAGACGTACCATACATCCGTTCCTTAGGTTTCTAACGTTTTCACGTTAGCTAAGGTTTTGGCATTTTCATGTCATTAAGTTTGGATAGTCGCCAGTGAGGGCCATACTCCAGTTTACATACGATCCTTTGGGCTTGTCCCCAGTTATCCTTTGGGCTTGTCCCCAGTTATCATTTGGGCTTGTCCCCAGTATATTGGGCTTGTCCCCAGAGTTGTTGGGCTTATCCCCAGTTACTAACTCTTATCTTATATTGGCTTAGTCCTAAGTTGTATCCTATTTCGGGTTTTTGGAGATAAACGACCAAGGATCCTTGATACTTACTTTCTACTAAGGTTTGTCTTTTGGGTTATCCCGATTATAAGTGTTAAAGGATAAGATCCTAACTTGGATTCTCAGGTATGATCCTTAACTATTTTGATTTTATTCATTATTTATTTGAATAACCCTTATCCTTTGACAACTGAATTTATGATCCTTAAACTATATTACTTTTCAGAACTTATCGATTATGGGATATGTGATCCTTGATCATATCCTAAACTTTTTGAAGATATTTATTAAATTTTTCATTTACTTGAAAAGTTTAGACAAAATGAACAATTGGAAAGTAAAATACTAACAAGGATAGCAACACGGGAGATAGCCAAAAAGTTAAAGTTATTTTATTCACAAAAGATTAAACCCTTTAAGGTTGTCAAAATTGCCAACCCACGTTTCTACCAGCAAAACGTGGCCCGTCCACATGGGTTGGCAAAGGGTGTCCATTGTTCATAGGTCTAGAAAGTGCAGGAATCAAAAGACGACAGGATCACAATGGCTTCATCCCCCAAACAGAGGATCCCTCCACCATTTGTAATCCTACCTATTGTTCGAAGGATCCATGATCCTTAGCCTTAATTACTATTGTTCAAGATACAACCCACCATTGTTCAACAAAAAACACCATAACCAAAATAAACTACCAAATTCTAAAAAAAATGGGCTCCGGCTACGTCTAGAAATGTCCTTCATCGCCCATTCATGCAGCCTACACCTTCGCTGCATCACCATCTCCTCCAACTCCAGTATCCTTCACCTGATCCTTGCCACTGCCACCAGCTTCGATTGCCAGAACCACATCAGCCTCATCCTCATCCTCATCCTCCAACTCAGCCAGCCTAGCCTTCCAGCCTTCCATGTCCCAGTTGCTCCTGTCAAAGGCTGGATCCTGAGCTTCTTGGGCCATTTGCAATTTAGTCTTGTACATGGCAATGGCAGCGGAGACTTTAGCATCTCCAGTGATCTCATGCTTCTCATAGTCAGCATTGATCTGGGCTGCAACCATCTGAGTTTTGACATCATTGAGATCCTTTTCGAGGGAGGCAATCTTGTGATCCTTGAGCACCGCCACTTTTTGGAGGTCAGAGTATTTCTCCTCAAGCTCTTCAACATTCCCAACATAGTCCTCGATTTCGGCAAATTTCTGCAAACAAGACAATGCAAAGTTAGGATCACATGATCTTCAAATGGGCAGGATAATCAAGTTAAGTCAGTGATCCTTACATCGGCAAAGTACTCGAGGAAGTGATGGCGGATCAGAGGCAAGCCTTGTAGGTTCTCAGCTTCAGAGGTCTTCCTCTTCTTTCCACCTCTTCCCTTTGAAGTGGTTGCCTTGGGGATTGTGATTGAGGGGCTAGCAGCAGACTTTTTCTTGGAGGATCGGACATTGTCAAGATCAGTGACACTGAATTTGGAGGCAGATTTTGAAGATTTCCCAGCACCTACACACCCAAAACAGATAAGTATCCTTATCCTATTTCTATTTAATTATTTATTTAAACATTTAACTATACAAAAAACAGGATACTTACTTGACATCATGACAGAACCTGAGGATATCTCTTGAGAATCCTGGGTATTTGCTTTGAATGATCTTATTTCAGGATCAAGCCTCCGAAAAGCAGCAAGCCTTTCCTTCGTGGCAGGTGTTATAATAAGGTGTGCAACAGTAATAGCTGCAAAAAAGGAACAAAAGTACGTTAGTGATCCTTAGACAAAAACAAGGTCATCTGGTGATCCTCCTCAGGATCCTCTATCCTACCATGGGTGCTCCACTTCCTTGGCAGATCCTTTCCATTAGAGATAGAATCCCTTCTGACAAAGAAAAAATGCCGTTTCCAGTTGGTATCATTTTTAGTGGCTTTGAAGATGGGGTGTTCTTCACCGGGTTTACGTTTGAGTAGATATCGGTGGGATCCAAATGTTACAAGGTCATACATCTCTGCCAACTCCGACATTCCCAGAGCAATTCCTTCTTGCTCAATGATCCTTTCAAGGGTATATAAGACCCTCCAGATCATTGGCATAGCTTGAATGTAGGAGATGCCGGTGAGGGAGAAGAAAGACTGGGTGAATTCAGGGAAAGGATACGAGTATCCTATTGTGAAAGGAGTGACTGGGAAAGCTACCCATGTTTCAGAAATATAATCACTTAGAATGGTGGGGTCAAATGGCTTGAAATATGTGTTTGCCGGAAAGCAACGGCGGATTCTGTCTATTTGTGGATCAGTGAAGCAGCACCTTTCATTCGCCGAATCTTTGATGATCCCCTGGCTCTTAAGAGGACTGTCCTTCTTATGATCCTTAGCCGGTGAGGATCTTAGCATCATCTTGATTATGAAGAAGGTGAAGAAAGAAGGAGCAGAGAAAGAAAACGTAAAGGAAGAAGAGGAAGAGAGATACCTGCTTGATCTTCGGATGTGAATTTAAAGGGAGTTTCTCTTGAATTTAAATGCGGATTGATCCCTATCTCTAACTCCTATTTATAATGATGATCTTGCAGGATAGTCACTTCAGTGACGTCATGCTCGTAACGGCTAGTCTGATTACAACGGCTAGTTATCCGTTGATTGATTGCGGATAAGAACAGAAAATATAACTCGTTATTTACACTTTTACTCCTTATATTTTGGGGGCAATTGTTACGGGAGGATTTCCAAATGATCAGTGATCCTCAATTACTGTTGGGTTTAGTGATCCTCACTTCTGTTAGAATTGGTGATCCTCAGAAGTATTGCAGGATCAGGATCATGGATCATCTTAAGGATCCTTATACTGACGATTGTCTACTTTGAATACGATGTTGTTTTGCAGGAGTACCAGCTTGGACTTGGTCTTGGCGATATTCCTGGAGCATATTTCATGACTTATTCCGCACGTGCTTACCTGAAGTGGACGTTATGGAGTTCGTGGGGCACTTGCATGAATTGCGGAATGTTTGTTAGCTTAGATATTTTCCATTTTTAAAAGGGGTAGCGAGCTAAATAGAAAACACTTGGCTATTTTTGGCTACACACACACTAACAACTGCTCTCACCAGCTCTCGGCAATTCGCTTAGCAATTTCATACACTTTTCATACACCTTTTGCACGTTACACTATAGTGATCCTTGTAATTAGCTCGCTATCATCCGAAGTTGTAACACATTTCTTGTTTAATTTGAGTTGGTGATCGGTAGTTTCAATCACCCGAGGTTTTTTATGCCGGAGATCATTCATTGATCAAGGGCTTTTTCCTCGTATAAATCTTTGTGTCACTTGTTCATTACATTCTAGAGTGATCCTTAGTGTTGTTCATTGATTCAAGCATCATACCTCACAACAGAAAGTTTGGTTGCATTATCATTGCTTGATTTTTGACCAAAACAGTATCCAAGTCTTGAACCAAGTTTTCAGCATTCTCTTCAGGATCACGAATGCTTGTTCTTGCAGTAGGAACCACCATTTCTGTAGGGATCACTGATTCTGCTCCAAATACCAAAGAAAACGGAGTTTGACCAGTAGCATTCTCAAGAGTTGTCCTATCAGCCCATAATACATAAGGTAGTTCTTCTGCCCACTTTCCTTTCTTGGATCCAAGCTTCTTTTTCAAATTGTTGATGATGATCTTGTTGGATAATTCTGCCTGGCCATTAGCTTGTGGGTGGACTGGTGTTGATGTTATCATCTTAATCCCCCAGCTGTCACAAAAGTTAGTAGTTCTATTCCCAATAAATTGGGATCCATTATCACAAACAATTTCAGAAGGGATTCCAAATCTAGTAATAACATTTCTCTTAATAAAGGATATCACTTCCTTTTCTCTGACTTGAGCAAAGGCTTCAGCCTCTATCCACTTGGAGAAGTAATCAGTCATAGCAAGCATGAATACTTTTCCACCAGGTGCCTTGGGAAGCTTACCGACTATATCCATTCCCCATCTCATAAATGGCCAAGAAGAGGATATAGGATGCAAAAGCTCTGCTGGTTGATGAAGGATATTACTATGTCTCTGACAAGGATCACACTTCTTGGCGTATTCCACAGCATCCTTCTTCATAGTAGGCCAATAGTATCCTGTTCTCAGGATCCTTGAGAATAATGCCTTGCCCCCAGTGTGGTTTCCACAATCTCCTTCGTGAAAATCCTTTAGGACTTCTTGAATTTCAGGATCCTCAATGCACCTTAGATATGACCCTGCAAGAGATCGTTTATATAACATGTTATTCAATATTGTAAATTGAGATACCTTAATTTTGAAAGCCCTGGGGTTTTCTCCTGTAGGAATCTCTCCATGTTGTATGTATCTCATGATTGGAAGGATCCCTGATCCTGAATGAGATTGTGTATCATCACTAGGGATGATTGCAGAATCTTCTCCTATCTCCATGGCTAATGCATCGGCCTCTGCATTCTCTTCCCTTGGTACCTGTGTCAAACTAAAGGAAACAAAAGAGAGTGCCAATTCTTTGACTATCTCTAAATATTTAATTAGCTTTTCGCCTTTAATAGCATAGGATCCATTAAAGTGATTAGTAATTAACAATGAATCCACATGTACCTCAAGATACCTGATCCTCATATGCTTAGCAATTTGCAAACCAGCTATCAAGGCTTCATATTCAGCCTCATTATTAGTAGTTTGAAACTCACAAGCTATGGACTGGGGTATTATGTCCCCCTGTGGCGATTTTAGTAGTATTCCAAGTCCAGTTCCTTTGACATTAGAAGCTCCATCAGTGAAGTGTATCCAAGGATCCTTAGTTTCTTCTAGCTGTTGAACTTCTAACTCAGCCTCCTTTTGCAAGTCACTACTAAAATCTGCCACAAAGTCAGCTAAGGCTTGGGATTTGATTGCAGTCCTTGGTTCATATCTTATATCATAAGCACTAAGCTTCACTGCCCACTTAGCCATCCTTCCTGACATTTCAGGTTTCCTGAGAACATTCTTAATTGGAAAATTAGTGTTAACAATAATTGCATGAGTTTCAAAATAATGTCTTAACTTAGTAGATGCCATAATTAATGCAAGGATAAGTTTTTCTAAATGTGAATACCTGGATTCAGCATCAAGCAAACTCTTACTTACATAATAAACAGGATGTTGTGTACCTTCGTGATCCTTAACAAGGACTGCACTTACTGCTTTAGAGGATACCGCCAAATACAAGGATAATATATCCCCTTTTTCTGGTTTCATCAAGGCAGGGGCTGAGGATAGGTAGTCCTTAAGAGCTTTGAGAGCATTTTCATGCTTTTCAGTCCACTCAAATTTCTTGTTCTTCCTCAAAATGTTATAGAATTCCTTGCATTTTTATGAGGATTTGGATATGAACCTGTTCAAGGCTGCGATCCTTTCTGTCAATCTTTGCACATCCTTGGCATTGGCAGGAGATTTGATATTTACAATAGCCTTAATATGCTCTGGACTTGCTTCAATGCCTCTTTTTATCACCATATATCCTAGGAATTTACCTGTTTTTAACACCAAAGTGACACTTGGAAGGATTTAGTTTCATATTAAATTTATCAAGGATATTTAATGCTTCCTCCAAGTCTCTAAGGTGATCCTCAGCTTTCTTGGACTTAACCACCATGTCATCTATATAAACTTCCATAGTGTGTCCAATTTGTTCCTTGAACATCATATTGACTAGCCTTTGATAAGTAGCACCTGCATTCCTTAGTCCAAATGGCATAGCAATATAACAATATATACTAGTTGGGGTCATAAAGGCTGTATCCTCTTGATCAGATGGTTCCATCTGAATTTGTTGAAATCCAGATGAAGCATCCATAAAAGTCAACAACTCATGACCCGCGGTAGCATCCACCATGGAGTCAATGTGGGGTAACGGGAAAGGATCCTTGGGACATGCCTTGTTTAAATCAGTAAAATCGACACATACCCTCCACTTTCCATTTTTCTTTTGAACAACAACCACATTGGCCAACCACCTTGGATACTTAACCTCTCTTATCATACCTGCCCGAAGTAGTTTATCTACCTCTTCCTGGATAATGACATTCCTTTCAGGTGCAAACTTCCTCCTTTTTTGATGAATTGGCTTGAATGATCTGTCAATGCCAAGTTTATAAGTAATTATATCTTTAGATATACCTGTCATGTCCTCATGCTTCCAGGCAAAGGTAGTTTTCCTCCTCTTAAGGAAGGATACTAGATCCTGTTCAATGTTGCTGAGGATCCCTGATCCTATGTAGAGGATGGATCCAGGATCATAGGGATCCATAAGAATTTCTTTCACATCCTGTTCTCTTGCCTCCAAGACATCTCTTGGAGGATACTTTAGTTGCTATTGCTCCCTTGGTCTTGAGGCTGGCTTCATTGATGACGTGTAACAATTCTTAGCCTCTGGTTGATCACTCTCAATTTTCACCACTCCCCACGGACTAGGAAGTTTTACACATTGATGATAGGTAGATGGGACTGCCTTATGTCATGTATCCATGGCCTGCCAAGGATAACATTACAATAAGATAAGCAATCTATAACACAATTTTTTTTATAAGAATGGAGTCCTTCGATATAGATGGGGAGTTTGATGTCCCCCAATGTATTCTTGGTCTCTTCGCTGAATCCCACAAGTACTGAGGATCTTGGGACAATGTTTGATTCGGGAATGTTCATCTTCTTGAGGACATCAAGCTGGATGATGTTTACTGAGCTTCCTCCATCTATCAGGATCCTGCGAACAAAATGATTAGAAATAAACAGAGTAATAACAAGACCATCATGATGAGGATCCTGCACATCAACACGATCATCCTCATCAAAAGTTATAATTTTATCCTGTGTGACAGTTGAGGTCCGGATGGGTCTGTCTCCATTATCCATCTTGGTTTCCTTGGCATGTCTTTTGGCTGCTGAAAAGGATGTACCACAAATGTATGATCCACCGGATATGAAGTTTATAACTTGTGCATCTGCTGGAGGAGCATGGGCCTTTTCTGGGATCCTTTCAGGATCCTGGATCCTTGACTTCTTTCGTCCCAAAAGATCCTTCAAGTGCCCCTTTCTTAACAAGTAACCAATTTCTTTTTTAAGTGCAATACACTCTTCAGTGAGATGTCCAAAATCCTCATGATATGCACACCATTTGGACTTATCCTTTGTTGCGGCCGGTTTATCACTTTTCCTTGGCCATCTTGCTTTCTCACCTAGATTCTGCATTGCAAGAATTAGCTCATTGTTATCAACAGAAAAACAGTATTCAGAAATTGGAGGATAATCCTCATCATCCTCTTCTTGTTCTACTGCATGCACATTCTGGTTGTCAGACTTGTTGTAGGACTTGAACTTGTTATTCTTAAAGTAGGATCCTTGCTTTTCCTGTTTTGAGGATCCTGCCAATCTCTCCTGGATCCTTTTATCATCCTCTAATCGGATGAATCTAAGGGCCCTGGTCCTCACTTCATCAAGATTCCTGCATGGGGTCATAACAAGATCATCATAGAATAATGAATCCCTAAGCAAACCCATTTTAAAGGCTTCTACAGCTGTAGCTATATCCAGATTAGGGATATCTAAGGATTCTTTACTAAACTTAGTGATGTAATCTCTTAGTGATTCATTTTGACCTTGTGTGACCCTATATAAATCACTAGTTAATCGTTCAAATTTTCTGCTACATGAGAATTGACTATTAAACAGGTTAACGAGATTAGCAAATGAAGTAATAGAGTAAGGGGGAGACTTAGCAGCCATTTAAGAGCAGATCCTGTAAGTGTGGATCCAAAACCCTTGCATAGACATGCTTCCTTTAGCCTCTCAGGAATCGGATTGATCTCCATCCTCTCCCTGTATTGAGCTACATGCTCCTCTGGATCCGTTGAACCATCATATAGCTTCATAGTTGGTATCTGGAACCTTTTGGGTATCTCAGCATCACAAATAGGTGGTGCAAAACGAGATATCCTATGGCTACCATCTGCAATTTCAGGAATGGGTTTAACCACTCCTGGTACGCTTGATATCATATCCTTAAGCTTCTGTAACTCCCTAGCCATAGCCTGATTGATACCTGTATCCTGCATAGAGCCATGGTTAGTGTTATAAGAATTATTAAAAGTGTTACCTCCCATGGGATTCAAGTTTGGAATTGCAGATTTGAATCCGTATTGACGGGATTCTGGTATGATTGAAGGACCAGAGGAAGCAATGGTCTGCATTGGTATGAAGTCTCCTTGATGAACATCCGAACTTGGAGGCTGCATACTTCTTAGGAATCCTTGATCCTGAAAGATGTTAGATCTTTGATGCTGAGAGGATCCTTGAACCTGAAAGGATCCTTGGGGCTGAGAGGATCCTTGAACCTGAATGGAGGATCCTTGGACCTGAGAGGATCCTTAAACCATGGAGGATCCTTGAACCACGGAGGATCCTTGTGATGGGATTTTTACATGTTTATCAAAGCAATTTCATCCATATGAAATAAAAACGCAGCGGAAAAAGTATTTAAAACATGTTACTTTTATGATATAAACTTCATTTATAAGTAAAATCCCAAAACTCGGATCCATATATGAATATGCATACTATCATACACAACCATAGGGTGTTTAGAAAACTACCTTCTTGGAGTAATAGGATGATGAAAAGGATGATGTTTCTTGAACGGTTGCCTTCAAGAGTAGAAGGCCTCAAGCTTGTATACCCCAAGCTTCCAACAAACACCATGATTGTAGCTAGGATTTCAACACTAAAAATCAAAACCGAACACTTGAAGAACACCCCTTATGACCGAAAATTTGAGAGAGTTCATCCAAGTCTTTGTAGGACCGTTATTGACAGTCGTGTGAGTCAATCAGAGCTAGCGACTACCGAAAATGCAGCGGAAATACAAAATCGGCATGAATCAAAGCAGAAATGGAGTAGAAACAGATAGAATTCACTTTAAAACAGTTTTCTCATTCAATCTTCACAAAATACACGAGCAGCAGTTCGGCTACACTGGAGACATGAACATCCAAAATGAGAAAACAACTTGGGTATTTATAGGGGTGAGGGTTTCGCTTATGTTACGTGTCCATATGAGCGAAATCATCAAGTTAAGGTTTCGCTCATATGACACATGTACATAAAAGCGAAATCACAACATTACAAACCCAAATTTTACATATTAACCCCTATACAATACATATTTAACACATCTAGACCCTATACATCAATAACTAAGACTAAGACGCAGGCTTTAGACATTCGTGCACCAACAAACTCCCCCTTGGATACAGCCGGAGTCTTCAGTCTTGGTCTTCAAACTTTACAGGGACTTGAATTTTCCTTCTCTAGACTTAGGCTTCTTCAGCAGCTTCCTAAACTTCTCTTTCTCTTTCGCAAGCTCCCCCTTTCATCAATCTTCTGTGCTTTTGGAATCAACACCTGGATTACCAGCAACAAGCTTCCTTTTGCTTCAAGCTCGTCTTCAGACTCCCCCTAAGACTCTGCTATCGGGATCTTAATCTGGAACTTTCACCTGCAAACCTCAAACTTTTATAAGAATAAACATTTTAAATGTCCAGAATTGATGATCTGGTTCTTTCACAATCCTATAAAGATTTGACTATATAAAGAATCCAAACAATTAAACCTAACACTTTATAATCAAATTTTAAACCTTTTAATTTTTACCGACACACCCTGTTAACCAAGTCCAAGTCAATGACCTTGGTCAACTGCTTGGTCCACCAAGTCCAAGTTAATGACCTTGGTTGACCGAATTATGAAGTACGCAGATATTTCATTCTGAAAATAGTTCAAATGAATTAACTTTTGAACATTTTGAACTTTCATACACTTTTTAACCATCAAACACTGTACCAATCATTGTTCTGCACCACCAGCTTACCCAGCCCTCATCATACACTGACATGATCTGCACTAAACTTTGATCGTCCGATTCCCAATGTCAGTTGTCGAAAATAAAATGAGAAACTAAAATCTTTTTGAATTTTTAACTAGATAAACTGAAAACTATACACACAATCTTTTTGTGAGCGTGTTAGGGGATCATATCAGCTGCCGACGAGATACAAGTACCGTTAAGCTTGATTACATTTTCAATATTAAACAGTTTGTATTGATTGCCGATATACTGGTCCAATTTAAATTTTCACACATTTCTCAATCTGTTCAGGATACTGAATTAATGTTTTAAGACTTAAACTTTTATATATGTCCCACCTTAGAATATACTCCCGTATCCAGATCCCAATATTCAGTCTTACAGGTGAGTTTTAAACACAAATAATATCTGTAAGGGGTTAATAAATTATGAAGAATCATGAGAGCTCAGGTCAGAACAACCGTTCAGCAGAGAGATCATGACTCGACTTTTGAGTGTGTCCCCTTTAGAGGATCTTTTTTACAACAGCATTGCTAAGCAATTTTATTGTCTTATCATATATGCTGAGGGTGATGCTATGTTTCAAGCATTTGCGGAAAGTATTATTAGAGGACTAGGTCAGAACCACCGTTCAGCAGAAGTCCCGAAATAATACCCCAGATATCACTGAGTAAACAAACCTAGTATATCAGAAAAAGGAATCTTTCAAAAAAGATTTCGGGGGTTACCCATATATCCGAGAGATGTTCCCCATACAAAAGCAAGTAAATTTTATGTTTATATCCCGAACATATTTACTGAATGTGTAAAAACCTATCGGCATATCATCTACAAGACTGCTTAACATATTTATACATTACATTTCTTTAGCGTACTGCACCTATCTAGCTGATGTACTATCATTTCCCCTTTTATACACAAACTCATTTTTTTACTTTTTCAAATGTTTTTGGTTTTTGTAGTTTTTATCATGTTTTTGTATTTTTCTGCAAACTTTCTCCCCCTAAAAAGAAAAACATATTTTTGTGTTTTTGTTTTTATTGAAAAGCAGAAAACAAACTGTACAAACAAAATTGACAACACGACAAAGGTTCACGTCAGATCGCCGCCCAACTCGGCTTCACATTTAATAACCCTCCCAGATTTCAGATTTTTCAACCCGTTTAATTTCAAAAGATAATAAAATCTCTTTTTGTCAAAAGGTTTAGTATAAAAATCCGCTTTCTGATCATCGGTGTGCAAATGTTCAATCCGAATTAACTTTTTCTCGTGAAAATCACGGATAAAATGATGACGGATCTCAAAATGTTTCGTTTTTGAATGGTGAACCGGATTTTTAGTGATATTAATAACTGCTTCATTGTCCACATAGATTGGAGTATCTAAGAACTGCAAACCGAAGTCGCGCATCTGCTGTTGGATCCAAAGAATCTGCGAACAACAGCTGGAGGCTGAAACGTATTCAGCCTCGCATGTAGAGAGCACTACTGCGGTTTGTTTCTTACACTGCCAGGTAACGAGTCGAGTTCCGAAGAACTGACACCCAACAGTGGTGGACTTTGCGTTTTGCTTGCAGCTTCCAAAATCAGAATCAGCAAAACTAGATAAAGTAAAGTCACCCGATCGAGGATACCACATGCCGATGCTTGGGCAGCCTTTCAAATACCGTAAGATACGTTTCACTATGGTCATGTGTGACTGCTTTGGATTTGACTGATATCTGGCGCAGAGGCACGTCGGGTACATGATGTCTGGACGGGAAGCCGTGAGATACATCAGAGATCCAATGATTGATCGGTACAATGTCTCGTCCATCTTCAATCCATTCTCGTCCGGACAAATTCTATGATTCTGCGCGAGGGGGGTTGATGCAAGACTGCAATCTGTCATATCGAACTTGTCAAGCACGTCCTTCACGTATTTCGTTTGGTGAATGAAGATTCCATCGGGCATTTGCTCTACCTGCAGCCCGAGGAAGAACTTCATCTCCCCCATTGAACTCATCTTGAACTTATTTTTCATCACCTTCTCAAATTCTTTGCACAGGTCGTCGTTGGTGGATCCAAAAATGATATCGTCAACATATATCTGCACAATCAACAAGTGGCCTGCTACTTCCTTCGTGAACAAAGTGCTGTCTACTGTGCCTCTTGTGAACCCGTTGTCCAACAAGTATTTAGAAAGCGTCTTGTACCAGGCTCTTGGGGCCTGGTGAAGTCCGTACAATGCTTTGTCCAGTAGATACACCTTGTTTTTGTGCAGTGGATCTGTGAACCCCGGCGATTGCCCCACATACATTTCTTCTCTGATAGTTCCGTAAAGGAAGGCAGATTTGACGTCAAGTTGATATACTTTAAAATCTTTCCATGACGCGAAGGCTAGAAAAATCTGAATTGCCTCAAGTCTGGCAACCAGCGCGTAAACTTCATCATAATCTATACCTTCCTGTTGACTGAAGCCTTGAACCACAAGTCGCGCTTTGTTTCTCACCACAACACCTCTGTCATCACGCTTGCACTTAAAAACCCATTTCGTCTTGATTAACTTCTGGTTTTGTGGCAAATCGACAAGTCTCCAGACGCCAAGCTTTTCGAACTGTTGCAGCTCCTCCTGCATTGCATTCACCCAGCTATCCTCTGTCAATGCCTCTTTATAGGTTATAGGCTCTATCTGTGTAATAAAACATTTTAATGAGACTTCTTTCTGCATATCAGCAATGGATGAATAAAAACATGTAAGAGCTCGGTCTATTTGATGTCGGGTTTTAACACCACTTTGCAGGTCACCAATAATCTGTTCTGAGGGATGATAAGACAACGTCCGTGGCATAGCATTGTCAGGCACATTCACTTCCGATTCCAAGCTTGATATGTCAAGATCAATGGTTTGATCCCCAGCTTCCGTTGGATCCTCGTCAAAAGTCGGTGCGGGTTCCGCTTCTGAGTCGTCAGATTCGTCAAACGATGAAACTGGTTCCTCTGGTGGTTCGTGAGCTGTTCCACTTGGTCCTGCTTCATCATCGTGAGTACCCAGATGGGTTGAGAAACTTCTAGTGAACTAGATACTTGCTCCTGTGACACATTTTGCTGATACAGGTACATAAGAGCTAGTTCCTCCTCACTCGGCTCGACCGGCAGATGAAATGACTCCCAGAGCTTATCGTAGTTGAACAGGAATCTTTGTCCGGGAAGTTGTGGTGATACAGTGTGCTTCTGAGAATCCACGTGTTGGACTTGAATCACCTTACCCATGCATGGTACGAACACCCTCTTGAGTGGGCTAGCGTAACCTACAAAGAAACCCTCATTAGATTTAGCGCCAAATTTACCGTTTTCATCAATAAAAGTGCAAGGAGACCCGAATGGCTCCAAAAACTCAAGATTCGGCTTATAACGATGCAACAGCTCAAAGCAAGTCTTTTTATACTTCTTGACAGTGAGAACTCTATTCAATGTCTAACAGGCTGCTGATACTGCTTCACTCCAGAAAAAGATTGGTAGCTTGGAATCGGCTAACATTGTACGTGCAGTCTCAATCAGAGTCCGATTCTTTCGTTCAGCTACGCCGTTTTGCTGTGGAGTATATGGCGCACTGAATTCATGAAGAATTCCTTTCTCGTTGTAGAACTCGTACATCTTGTTGTTCTTGAATTCCGTTCCGTTGTCGCTCCGATTCCTCCGGATTGGCAGTTTATACACTGTTTCCATCTTCTTGAAAAGCACCATCAATGACTCGAAGGTTTGATCTTTTCGTTCCAAGCACACTACCCAAGAAAATCTCGTAAAGTCATCAGTCACCACCAAGCAATATAAGTCTCCGCTGATGCTCTTTACGTTGACAGGCCCGAAGAGATCCATGTGCAATCTCTCAAGAGGTAACCTGATCGTGTTCATGATCTTCAAAGGGTGTGACTTCCGAGTCTGCTTTCCTTTCTTACACGCTACACAATCATCATTTAAGTGAAAATTCTTCAGATTAACACCATCAACTAAGTCATTGTGTATCAAAAAATTCATTTTGCGAACATGAATGTGGCCCATCTTTCGATGCCACATAATCGAATCCTTTTCTGTCGCTTTAGTTTTTGACACAAAACACTGTTTCTGATGGGATGTTGGCGTTGCGACGCTCATATCTAGATAATAAAGATCATTCTCCCGCGGAGCACGCAACAACACCATCTCATCAGGGATTTTAAACCCTGGTTTCAACACAACACATTCAATTTTAGTAAAGTGTACACTAAACTCTTTATCACAGATTTGTGAAATACTGAGTAAATTGTTTGTAAACTCCACTATGTAGTTCACTTTGTCGAATGAAATCACGCCATTTGACAGCGTTCCTTGACCAACAATCCTTCCACCTTGGTTCCCGGCAAATCCAACATAGCTTCCGTTTATGGATTTGACATCATATAGCAAAGCAAGCGTCCCAGTCATATGCCTTGAAGCTCCACTATCCATAATCCACTTTGATAGAATCGACTTGGGCAGCCCCTGCAAATATCATAGCGAATTTATTCAAACAATGAACTCCATGACTTCTTAACTGCTGAAACACTCCCAAACACTACATCACACTTCTCATCAGTCTTAGGAAAGTTAAACGTGACATTCAGATCATCAGTTTTTACTTTTGATTTTACTTCATTTGTGATTGGAGGAAATTCTGCAAGAAACTTATCAAGTTCAAATTCAAATTCATGATTATCATTAGCAACCACTTTTGATTCATAAAATTCCTTTACCCCTTTGACTTTTCTGTCAACTATTTTTCCAAAAATATTCAGAACATTGGGATTAAAGACTTTTGAATCAAACTTTAACTCATTCTCCATTTTCTTCACCTCAACTGATTGTTTTGGTTTAACTACCCATGATTGAGTTTCAAAATTTTTTGTTTTCGGATAAATCTTTGAAGTCTTTTGTGACTTTGAAGATTCGCCAATTTCGAATGTCGATTTCGGATTATCTTCCGACTTCAATGATTCACCTCTTTTCAAGATGCGGATTGGTGAAATTATTTGTTTTTTTTACCCTTTTTGTCAACTGGTGACTTAGGTCTAGGTTTTTGAACAACAGGTTTAATGACAGGTTTTTCGAAAACTTTCTTGCATTGTTTTGCCATGTGTCCGATTTCATTGCAGCGATAACAAACTCTTTTGTCATACTCGACAAATGTTGACTTGAACGACGCTTCTTTCAGTTTCTTAGTCGTATTGAAACCGTCAATAGCTTTTCGACTAAAAATGTATTCCTTTTCATCATCCACACTTGGTCCAACAACAAAAACATCATTCATTTTATCTTTTGGCTTGACAACCTTCGTAGCCATCTTTTTCTCAAAACCAATTCCTTTGTTTTTAAAGTTGTTACCATTTTTCTTGTTACCATTCCCTTCCCACTTATTTTTGCCCAAGCTATTGGAACATGACATAACAAATGACTTTTTAGGTTTCGAAAAGAATTCTTTGTTGTTTACCACATCAATGTCAATTTCAACCAATTTGTAAACCTTTTCAACATTTTCAATTTTTACATTCTGAAGCGGATACTCAAAATCAGAATAAAGCTTGTCAGTTCCAATCATAGTATAAACCACCATAATCGGATCATCATTCGTACTCTTGTCTGATTTCGGTATGAAACGATCTAAAAAAATATCCTCGTCTTCAGAATCAGTAACAGACTTCTCAGAATGAGATTTCATAACTTCAACCTCAGAGTTATCACTCTCTTCATCTAACACCTGATCGACAACAGTCTTGATGACCTGTGACTCGTTGTCCGTGTCGGATGCAGAGAATGTAACATCAATGCTCTCTGGAAATTCATCCTCAATTGTTTTCAACTTTAGATTCAATGCAGATTCCACCCCATCTGGATATTTTTGAGTATAATGATTCCACATTGGGGGTGGAACACTATTAAAGACCGGTGCAGCATTGAGCTGTTGTGGAACAATTTGTTCAAGAACATAGGACGATGCAACATAGCTCATCAATTTCTTATCAATTCGCTCATTTTCAATTTTAGTCAATTCCAATTCTTTCTTTAATGATGCGATTGTGTCAATATGAAAATTAACTTCCACTTGTTTATCAAAAACTGTTGCTTTTGCTAGTTTTGTGGCTTTATCATTTTCGACACTTTCTTCTTTAATCATTTTAATTGATCTGGCTAGAGTATCATATGCTTCTTTGACTTGTCCTAGATCAAATTTTAACATGTCAGCATGTTCTTTCAATTCCTGAAACTTAGTGTCTTTTTCAAGACACTCCATGCACGGTTGTAAACACTTTTGGCATGGTGTTTCAGATATTGAATCCACTTTCTCAACAATTTCTGCTTCATGAGCAGTTTTCACTTCCTGTTTACCGACATCTTTGGACTCTGACTCAGACACTTTCTTAGTTTTGTTCTCCTCAATTCCCGACTCCTTATCCGACTCCTTTTGAACTGACTCGGTACCGACAGACTCGGTTTTCACAAGTTCTGTGTCTACCTCTCTCAGTTTCGCCATGAGAGCCTTGTCAGCAATTTCTTTCAAAGTGTCTTCGGTCAGTTCCTTTGTCACATCGATCATTTCTTCAACAAATTCTTTCTTCTCCTCATATCTTGGACACAATCCAGTCGTCGGTTCTTCAAAGGAACCTGCAAAAGATTCAAAAATTTTAGGAGGCATGATAGATCTCAAAGAACTTGCTAATACCTCCTGCTCAGATTGAGAGTAATGAACTTCTGCATCTATTTCTTCAAAATTGTCCGCATTTTCAGCAGAAACCTCTTCAACAACTACAGAAACATCTTCAGTAACTGTTTCCGGTTCAGACACCATCTCAGAAATTTCAACAACTTCAGCCATCATTGCCTGTCCATCGCTACCGGGGATATATTTATCCCAGCTGAAACCTGCAGCTACCTTCTCATCGTCTTGATTCACGATCAGCGCTTTTTCCGGTTTATTCTCAATTTGTGGCCTTTGAACAGTTGGCTGTTGATTTGGTCGGTGATAAATCGCTTGCCTGTAGTAGTCGTTGGTGAACGGGTTTTGATGATTATTCACTTCTCGGTTTGGACACTCTCTTTTGAAATGACCTCTTTCTTTGAACTTGAAACAGGTTACTTTAGACTTGTCGAAACCTAACTTCTGATCAGGTCCAGAAAGACTGTTTCTGCCAGTGATTTCCATGAAACGCTATGCTCTTCTCACCAGACTAGCCATGCCCCATTTGATGTCAATCAGTTCAAGTTCTTCGGGATCAATTTGGTTGTAATCCTCCTTCGTCATGTCAGGATTACTGATTCTCCCTGCTAGTAAGCCCTCATAAGCCTCAAGAACGGAAGCAAGCATTGCTATGTGCTGTTTTGCGGCTGTTTCCGTGATCTCGTTTCCATTCTTTATGTTTACCGCAATGTTGCACTGAACCCCAGAAACGTACGCCTAATGATTTGATCCTGTTGAGCTTTGAGGTGAAGGCTGTTGCTGAGCTTTGACATTTGGTTCAAAGTTCGCGAATGGTGAAAAATTGCCGGATTGAGGAGTGTTTGAAGAAACACTTGAAGTGTTATCAGCAATGAACCCTGTCTGTATTTTTGGGCTTTGATTGGTTGAAACTGAAGGGTTTCCTTTGTAATACAGAGACACATCTTGCTGCACACTCGCTAAGTTCATTTTCTTGATTTTCAGCAATTCCAGCTCGTGAGCTTCAATTTTTTCTATGAAACCACTAAGATTCAGATTACCAAAGCCTGGAGTGTTTTTCAACATCATCAGGTAAGTACCCCACTCATCATATGGCAATGCATCTGCCAATTTGTCGATTAATTCTTCATTTGTCTTGGTAATTTCCAATCTCTTCAACTCCAATACTAAATGGCAATACCTATCAATCAAACTTTTTGTGGTTTCACCTTTCATGTAAGTGAAAATGTCGAATTCTTTCTTTAACAACGCCTTTTTGTTCTTGAGCATGGATTCACTTCCTTTAAATTTTAATTTCAATGCCTCCCAAATAGAATAAGTATTATCATCGTGTTGCAGCAACACCAAAATATCCTCCTTGATTGCTTGCTCAAGAATGCTAATCATCTTTTTCTCTGCTTTGAAATCATTCTGCTCTGTTTGCGTCAAACTTCCAATCGATTTCGGTTGATTTCGAGCATCTACCGGTGGAGTATATGGTGCCTCAACCTTCATCCAGCTTTCAAAGTGATTAGCCTGAACCCAGTTTCTAAATCTTCCAGACCAACTTGAGAATTCATCTAAGTTCATCAGTTTGGGTGGTTTCTGCATTGTTCCCAATTCATTTTCCATATTAACGTTCTGAATAATGCTTGCTGAACTCTGCGTAGCCGTCAAACCGCTTCCCGCAAACAAGTTATAAAAATCTTGATGTTCCATTTTTAGTGACAAATTTTGAAAAATGTTTAACTTTTTGATTAACAGGTTGTTTTTATCGAAAAACGTTTAACACAAACTGAGTTTCCAACACTCGATCACGTACAAAATGGACTAAACGCTCAAAACATGGATTATACACAAAAACAGGTCGTATAAACGAAATCAGATATTATGTGTAACAAAAAGCGAAACCTCTAATGTTTACAAAAGCGAAACCACTTAATTGACTTATGAGCGAAACCACTAAATGGACTTATAAGCGAAACCACTAAATGGACTTATAAGCGAAACCACTAAATGGACTTATAAGCGAAACCACTAAAGCGAAACTTCAAAACTGACACTTGGAGCGAAACCTACTAGCGAAACATCTCAAATGACCTTACAAGCGAAACCCTATGAGCGAAACCCCTGGTTTCGCTTATGCCGTATGAGCGAAACCACTCAAATACCGTTTGAGCGAAACCTGTTCACGAGCCATTTTAGTTCACTTTTAAGCTGTTTTTAGGTCTGAAAATCTCAAGGGTTTGTTATTAACCATTTTTACACTATATACTCAATTTTCAGTACATTTTGTCCGTTGGAAAGTCTAGAAACTCAAAATGTACTTGAAAAAGGCTTTGATTCGGGTCAACTAGCTCACAACTGGCTCTGATACCAATTGTAGGACCGTTATTGACAGTCGTGTGAGTCAATCAGAGCTAGCAACTACCGAAAATGCAACGGAAATACAAAATCGGCATGAATCAAAGCAGAAATGGAGTAGAAACAGATCACTTTAAACTGGTTTTCTCATTAATTCTTCAAGAAATAGTCGAGCAGCAGTTCGGCTACACACTGGACATGAACATCCAAAATGAGAAAACAACTTGGGTATTTATAGGGGTGAGGGTTTCGCTTATGTTACATGTCCATATGAGCGAAATCATCAAGTTAAGGTTTCGCTCATATGACACATGTACATAAAAGCGAAATCACAACATTACAAACCCAAATTTTACATATTAACCCCTATACAAAACATATTTAACACATCTAGACCCTATACATCAATAACTAAGACTAAGACGCAGGCTTTAGACATTCGTGCACCAACAGTCTTCCTCTCATTTTTGATCATCCATAATGTTTATAAAACTTGAGAGAAAGCATCACCTCCCCTTTGCCCAATCAAGAGTCTCCTAACACATGCAATTGCATGTAAGCTAATTGGACCAAAATGGTCTTGGAAAGACCATCCAATCAAGAGGCTCCTACACATGCAAAAATGCATGAAATGTGATTGGACCACAACTTCTTGGGAAGACCACATGTTGGCCTATTTTGGAGGGTGTTTTTTAAAAAAAAAAAAAATTCTTTTAACAATTTTAAGTCTTGGTTTATATTTATAACTTTTATAAATATAACACTACATAAATGCAAGACTTTATACAACCTTTTAAAATGTTATTTAACCCATTAAATAACAAAATAAAATATTCTCTCAAAATAAATTATCCATATAATTTATTAGTTTTTCAAGTGTAATTATTTAGAAAACCAATTTCTAAATATTGTAAGTGTTAATATTTACTTGTTTGATCATATCACAAATAAATAATATAAGTGTTTGTCTAACTTGTTATTGGGTATGACTCGACTTGGATCATAACGTACTAGTCACATCAATTTAATATGTGTCTTGGGCATACAGAGTCCAACAATCTCCCACTTGCACTAGATACATAGAAGATTGATGCAAGCAGTAAATGACGCCTAACTACGGTTTACTACCCCCAATACGTATGACTATATTTGCCATTCAATAACATCATCCCTTTCAAGTCCCTTACTTGAACATGATTTAGGTGAATCTATCACTTATCCTTTCGTTACAGATGTCATGTTAAATCCAGAGACATAGAGTGATCACTCTCTGTTGATTCAACTTTAGCAGGCCTTAGACATCTTACTCTCAACGAATAAGAGGAACAAATCCCTTCTTGACTACATACGTCTCTCACAATCACCTTGCACCATACCTGAGTTTAGCCTTGTGTACTGCCTTATTACAAACAGCTAAGAACTAGGTCAAGGTATAATACTTGGTGAATATCAAGACCCAATATGTATCTCAGGTCAGAGGATACTATGATATTCGCCTTTACTCAAATTTACTTATGATCAATCACAAATGATTCCATGCAGTAATATTTGAGAGCGAGCCAGTCCAATATTTGTATCCCACAAATATCTATGAACTTTGGCAGCAACACTTTGCTCCATATTCATTCTAAATGAATATCCCCCAAGTTCATAATAGTCTTACATTCATATTTTTTCCCACAATTATGATCGACTACGGACATTTAGAATAATTAACTTATTCACGGATTTAAACATGCTAATATGAAACGTAACTCAAAATACCATAAAAGAGTTAAAATAACAATTGTTTCAATATCCAAATACAAAATAGATCAAATCCAATCACTAGAATATCGAAGTCCTAAGGCACATGTATGACCCTCATGTTTTGTCCTATCAAGGAGCTTCGTGAGTGGATCCGCAATGTTTTGATCGGTGTGAACTTGGCGGATACATATCTTTCCTTTTTTAACTTCATCCCTTATGTAGTTGAATCTCCACTCGATATGTCTAGTCTTTTGGTGCGCACGAGGTTCTTTGATTTGAGCAATCGCACCCTCGTTGTCACAAAATATCTCTAGGGGGTCTTGAATGGTAGGGACCACCCCTAGGTCGGCTATAAATTTCTTTAACCATGCAGCTTCCTGATTCTGTAGTGGACAATGTTACTACGTCTTGTTTTGAGCTCTTCCAAGAGACTGCTCCTCCATTTAAAATGAAGACATACCCCGATTGTGATCGAGAATCACTTCGATCGTTTTGGAAACTCGCGTCCGTGTAACCCTTTACAACGAGTTCCTCCTCACCAGATCCATATATTAAGAACATATCCTTAGTCCTCCTAAGATATTTCAATATGTTTTTAACAGCCATCCAATGACTGTTACCTGGATTCTGCTGGTATCTACTCGTCATGCTCAAGGCGCATGAGACGTCCGGTCTGGTGCATATCATTGCATACATGATGGATCCTATAGCTGACGCATATGGGATTCTTTTCATTTTCTCTTGCTCATCCTTTGAGCTTGGACATTGAGATGTATTCAATATTGTCCCCTTTTGAATAGGTACAAAACCTCTCTTAGAGTTCTCCAATTGGAACCTATTCAAGACTTTGTCAATGTATGCACTTTGGTTTAAACCTATCAAGCGCCTTGATCTATCCCTATAGACCTTTATTCCCAGAATGTAGGCGACTTCACCAAGATCCTTAATGGAAAAACAACTTCCAAGCCAAGCTTTTACACCTTCCATGGTTGGAATGTCATTCCCAAATAGTAGAATGTCATCGACATACAGTACTAAGAAAGTGATGACGCTCCCACTAGCTTTCTTGTACACACAAGCTTCATCACCGTTCTTGATGAATCCAAAATTCTTAATTTCTTCATCAAAACGGTGATTCCAACTTCTAGATGCTTGTTTCAATCCATAGATTGATTTCTTTAACTTGCATACTTTGTCAGGATGTTTTGGATCGACAAAACCTTCAGGCTAAACCATATAGACATCTTCATCAAGATATCCATTAAGAAAAGCCGTTTTGACATCCAATTGCCAGATCTCATAGTCATAATATGCAGCTATGGCAAATAATATCCTGATTAACTTTAGCATCGCCACAGGCGAGAAGGTCTCATCATAATCAATCCCTTGAGTTTGAGTGAAACCTTTTGCTACAAGTCTTGCTTTGTAAGTATCCAAGTTACCATGCATATCAGTTTTCTTCTTGAAAACCCACTTACTACCAACTACTTTAGAGTTAAGTGGTGGCATAACCAATTCCCAAACTTGGTTGTCAAACATGGATTGCATCTCTATGTTCATGGCTTCAAGCCATTTGTCAAAATCGGATTTTGACATTGCATCATGGTATGTGGTTGGTTCATCTGAATCTACCACGTAGCATCCATCCATGAAAAATCCATATCTTTCAGGTGGATTACTAATTCTACCAGATCTGCGAACATTTTAAGTGTTTTGATCAACCTTTTAATCATCTTCAACAACCTCTTGTTGAGTGCTAGTATCAACCAAACGTGTATCATCTTGTGGTTCTTGATCCTCCTCAAGTTCCACTGTTCTACCACTAGCTCCTTCCATAAGGAACTTAGCTTCTAAGAACTTACCCTTTCGAGCAACAAATACCTTTTGCTCGGTTGGGTCGTAGAAATAATATCCTATATCATCTTTAGGATATCCTACAAAGATACACTTAGTAGATCGGACTTCCAATTTATTTGGAGTGTATTTCTTAACCTAAGCTTCACAACCCCAAACCCTTAAGAATGATAATGATGGAGGGTTTCCATGCCATATTTCAAAAGGTGTCTTTTCCACTTTCTTGGTTGGGGCCATATTTAATATACGGACTGCGGAGAGCAAAGCGTAACCCCAAAACGATAGAGGTAATGTGCTTCTAGCCATCATAGATCGAACCATATCTAATAGAGTTCGATTTCTCCTTTCGGACACACCATTATGTTGTGGTGTTCCAGGTGGAGTAAGTTGTGAGATAATCCCACAACTTCTAAGATGATCTTGAAAGGCACCACTAAGGTATTCACCTCCACTATCAGTATGAAGGACTTTGATTGTTTTCTTGAGTTGATTTTCTACTTCACTTTTGAAGTCTTTGAACATTTCAAATGCTTCATCCTTGTGTCTTAGTAAATACACATAACCATAACGACTATAGTCGTCGGTAAAGGTAATGAAGTATCTTTCACCATTCCTAGTCATCGGCTTAAAAGGACCACATGCATCTGAATGTATGATACCTAGTAAATCCTTAGCCCTTTCAAAAGTTCCACTAAAGGGTGTCTTGGTCATTTTGCCTTGTAAACAAGATTCACATACATCAAATGAATTATCTTCATTTGTATTCAAAAGACCACTTTTCTGAAGTGTATTCATGCGATTCTTGCTTATATGTCCAAGGCGACAATGCCAAAGGTAGGAATCACTCAAATCCATTTTGAGTTTCTTGTTGGTTACTTGGTACATTGAGCTATCATCTGATGCGTTATCATGATCTAATTCATAAATACCATTTAAAGACATAGCTTTAAAATAAAACACATCATTCATAGAAACATAAATGTCTTGGTTAACAAATTCGAAATTAAAACCACATTGTCTTAAAAGGGAAACTGAAATTATGTTCCTAGTTAAACAAGGAGCATACAAAACATTTTTCAAAATAACTTCCAAACCACTTGGAAGCTCTAAAACGTAGTCTCCTTGAGCTTCGACATCAACCTTTGCTCCGTTGCCCATGAAGAGACTAGCATCTCCCTTCTTGTAATGTCTATTTCTTTTGAACCCCTGCAACGAATTGCAAATATGAGTTCCACATCCTGTATCTAGTACCCATGTGTTAGAAGAAATAACATTAAGCTCAACATGTATCATAAAGATAGTACCTGAGGTTTGCCCTGCATCCCTCTTGTTTTTCAACTCTTTGAGATAGGTCGGACAATTTCTCTTCCAATGTCCTATCTCACCACATTCAAAACATGGGTCATTCGTAGCAACCTTTTGCTTCTTCTGTTTTGGTTTGGCGGGTTCTGCTTTTGCTTTTCCCTTTCCTTTTCCCTTGACGTGTCCCTTTCTTTTAGCATAGTTTGCTTTAGAGTCAGGGTGGGGCCTCTTCTTGTTGCCTCCTTCATTGATCGCTAGGACGGGTAAAGCCTTTTTGCCCATACTTGCTTCAGCCTTCTTGAGTATTGCATGAAGTTCACCAATGCTCTTGTCTGTTGGTGCAGTTGTCTGTCGACTACATCTTAGTTCGAGTCTTAAGTCTTAGATTGTTAGATTAGGGCACGTTATTTGAGAAAATAGGAGAGTGTATGTGTATAACATGCTGATTTCGCTCATATGGTTATTGATAGGTGATTCCACTTATTCGTCAGTAGGTGATTCCACTTATTCGTAAGTAGGTGATTCCACTTATTCGTCAGTAGGTGATTCCACTTATTTGTCAGTGGGTGATTTCGCTTTTGTGTACATGTTCACATAAGCGAAATCTCAACACTATATATAGGGTCTTGAGCGAAATCATTTGTATCAGTTGTGTAATTCCATACCGAGGTGCTGCCGGTGTGAAAACTGCTTGTATTCGTGATTTTATCAATACAATCAGTAGTTAATAGTGAAATCAAGCTAAACAAAGACTGAATCAATGAATTCCGCCTCTGATTCAGTCTGAGCACTCTTCTGATCGACTCATTAGGTCGTCTCGTGATCCTACAAGTGGTATTAGAGCTCAGGAGGAAGAGTTCTTACCGTTTAGCTCGTTTTCGCTCAAAAATTCTGATTTCTACACCTTCTTTCTTCAGTTCAGATAGTTTTACCGGTCGAAATTCGCTCAAAATTTCACAGATTGTGCATAATAGGACATTAACAAACCCTGGAAAGTTTGAGACCGAAATACGAATTAAAAATGGACTAAAATTGGTTCCGATTAGGTTTCGCTGATACGTACATTCTGTGGTTTCGCTTATTTGAACACAATAATTTCGCTCATATGTCAGGTTGTTTTCGCTTATTGTGACATCATTCTTAAGTGATTTCGCTCTTGTGTCATCTAAGGTTTCGCTTTTAGTGACATATAGTGGTTTCATTTATTTGAACATCAGATTTCGCTTTTGTGAACATAAGATTTCGCTCTTGTGTCAGCTTGCATGTGAAACATAAATCGAATTGATATTGTCGGTTATCATGTGAACAAGTGTTAGTCAAATTGTTATCACGTGAATTCATCTGATTATGTGTCAGGAATTTGGGAATTCATATATGTTTTGCATGTGAATTCTATAATTTGTTGAACATTTATAAGATCAAAGATGTGCATGTGATTACATGTGATTTGTTTCATGTAACGAGGTTGTTTCTGGAAAAGTGCATCGTACCTTGTGCCTATAAAAAATCATGTGAAATAGTGTTGGGTCCATCAAAAATCAGAATTCATGTGATTGTTTAGTTCAAGAAATTGCATGTGATACCGATTTGTCATCAGCCAAGTGAATACATTTTATTATCATTAAAGTTGGTTGAGAAAAGAAATTGTTGGCCACTACATTTGAGGTCCAATAGAAGTGTTTCAGTATTGATGGTTGTTGAACAAGTTAAAAAAAGGAATCAAATTGAAGTGTTATTTTAAAGGTTGTCGGCTAGTTATAATATCAAGTTTGCATGTGATCTGATTATTTGTGCTCGGTCCAATGACAGCCCACTGAATCATCGGCCCAATCATACATCAATGGCCCATGTGACTTTATAATTTGTCGATTAAGTGTCCAACTTTTGAAGGTCCAATCAGAAGTGATTTGTTTCCATTTTGTTTGATAGTGACTATTTTAAAAAAAAATTTGAAAACCAAAACATGAATGATGGTTATTGGAGAGAAAGAATAAGAAAGTGTTTGGAAAGAGAAGCCAAGAAAAAGGAGAAAGCTAACGAAGAATCTAAGAAACTTGGAACTTCGAATTCTGAATCAGTATCAAAGAAAAAGATTGAAACAAATGCAACTATCTTTGATCAGTCATCAGACGAAGAGAGTGATGATAAAAATGTTCAAGTTGAGAAGAAACAGGTTGAAAAAATTCCAGCTTTGAAGGTCGAGAAGAAAGCTGATGATGAAAAGATTCCTGGAAAATGCTTAAACTGTGAAAAATCTGAATCAGACAATGCCAAACTATTGAAGGATGTGGAAAGATTGACATTGGAAATCAAGAAGTTGAAAGATGAGAAGCAATTTGATGAAAAACAGATTTTTGTTTTGCAGGAAAATTTTGAGAAGTTGAAATCTGAAAATGTCAAACTGTTGAGTGGTTTGGACAGTTTGACATTAGAAAACAAAATTTTGAAAGAAAAAGAAAAAGATTTTGAAAATGAAAAATCAAAGATTGAAATTTTTTTTCAAAGTCAAATAAAAGTTTTAGAATATGAGAAAGATTTGTTTGATAAAAACAATCTTGAAAAACAAATTGCAATCAATTCTCATCTTGAAAAGATTATTCGACTTGAAAAGGAAGCAGAGTGTGCTCAAAAGAAAATCAAGGAATGGGAAGAAAAGTTGAAGGTGTTTGTGAATATTTCAACTATTCCTTGCCCAAAACCTTTAAATTCTGTTCCAATAAGTGACAATGTCACAAACTTTGACAAAGTCAAAGTTGAAGATTGTGATGAGAAATCTGATGATGAAAATGAAAAAATGAAGAAAAAGAATTTATTTTTGAAGTTAAAAGAAAAGTTTCAAGAAACTGTTCCACAATCAACTGAAAAGGGAGAATGCTCTAAGCAAAAACCTTTGAAGAAGAAAGTGGAACAAAAACAAAAGGAGAAAATTTTGAAAAATGTTCAAAAAGAAAATAAAAGTTCATCAGATCAATCATCCAATCGCAATCAAAAATAACAAAAAGTAAAAATTGAAAATTCAAAAATTGTTGGTAATAAGTGGTGCAGGTCGGACCACAGTGCTCAAAAGTTAAATCCAACAATCAAAAGGAAAAAGGAATATCACCAAGCCAAACAGTGCTTTGATTTGAGCATTTGGGCTGAAAATGGTGATTGGTACGATAACAGAGTGTGTTACCGATGTGGTTATCAAGGACACATTGCTGTTAACTGCCAAGGTTGGAATTATGAGACGAGAGATGCTTTAACTGCAACATCAGAGGTCACATTGCCAGAGATTGCCCAAGGAGATCAAATGAAAGATTGAGGGTTAATTCTCAGAAGATGGCAAAGAAATCAGTCAATGTCAAGCCCAAAGAACAGAAGGTTCAAGAACCTAAAGTTCAAGAAACGAAAGTGAAACTTTCTCAGGGGCAGAAAGACAGACTAAGGAAGAAGAGAAAGAAGGCTAGAGAGTATCTAGAGAAGATCTTGTCATCGGATACAACTGGTAAAACAGATAAAAGTTCTGATAAATCGTCTTGCTCACCAAAGAACAACAAATCAAGCAAAACGCATTCATCAGATACAAATCTGAGGACGAAAGAAGGAAAGAAGAAGGTGAAAATTGGTGGCGATGAATTTGTTTCTTCGGAAACAAAGGAGCCACATGTCGGCGATGAATCTGACTCTTCAAAGTCAGACAAGCCACGTTCAGGTGATGAATCTGGTGTGGTAAAACCAGAAGAGCCGTGTGTTGAGGTAAAAGTTGAGAATTCTGGTCTAACAATGGATGATGCAAATTTTCCACCATTGTTGAACAAGAATTCAAAATCACCCAAGGACCGTCAGGCTTGGGTGAATCTGTTTAAATGAAAAACCTGACTTGCCGGAGTTCCCAGGTTGGTAAGCGTGGAACATGAATCGGCATATTTCTTGAGAAATTCACGAAAGTGATATTTCGTCTTACAAGTGGTAAATCAGGGACATTAAGTTGTACTTGATTTTCTACAAGTGATGTTTGTGGATTGATCTTAAAAATGTTAGTTTTTACAAGTGGTTGAAAGAACAAGGTGATAAAACCCCATGTTTGAGAAATGACTTACAAAATTAATTTTCCGGAAAAACCATTTTGATTAAAACAAACTTAAGTGTTTTGAGATCACTATGGGAAAATGTTTTGTTGTCAGGGGGAGTTCTGATTGTTCAAGCCAAGTGAATGGAGACTTGAAGTGATTCTCATCAAGTTGTCAAGTTTGTATAGTTTGTTTCAAATTTTCCCAGAAAATCAAAATTGAGACATATTTTGATTTTAGGGGGAGTAAAAATTTAAAAAAAAAATTTGAAAATGTCAAAAACATTGAAAAATTCAAAAATGAGTTTTGTTGAAAAAAGAGGAAATGATAGTAGATCAGTTGGACTGTCACAGCATGCTAAAGAAATGGAAAGTTAAAATGTGATAAACGGTCTCACAGATGATGTGTCAGTAGGTTTTTACACATTTAGTAGATTGTGACGAGATATAAACCTAAATTTCAAACTTGCTTATATCGTGGGGAAACATCTCTCAGATATATGGGTAACCCCCGAAATCTCGTTTGAAAGGTCTCATAATCTGATATACTAGGTCTTTATACTCAATGATGTCTGGGGTATTATTCCAGGACTTCTGCTGAACGATGGTTCTGACCTAGTCCTTGGATAATACTTTCCGCAAATGCTTGAAACATAGCATAAACCCTCAGCATGCAGATGAAACAATAAAATAGATAGTCGCTGCTGTTGTAGCTAAAAGATCCTCTAAAGGGGACATTCCTTAAAGTCGAAGCTGATATCTCTCTGCGTATACGGAAGTATCGACCTGAGATCCCTCAGCCCTCGCATTACCTAATTTATATACAGATATCATTGGTGTCATAATTACCTGTAAGACTGAATATTGGGATCTGGATACGGGAGTATATTCTGAGGTGGGACACGCGATTGAGTTTAAGTACTTAAGACATTAATTTCGTATCTCGAAGCAATTAAACTTTGTGTGAAAATTTAAGTGGACCAGTATACTGACAATCTAAGTGAATCGTTTAAAACTTAAAATGTAATGAAGCTTAACGGTGTTGGTGATTTGTCTCAAAAACTGATATGATCCTCTTGCACGAACTCACAAAAATAGTGTCTGTAAATATTTCCTTAATGCATTTTCATTACATTCAAAAATCCAAAAAGAATTTCGACAACTGATGTTGAAAAGATGATATTCAAAATCTCAAAGGCTAAACAAGATGAACAGTTGGGTTGGATAATTGGTTTGAAATGATTAAAATGATTCATTAAGTTGAATCAGAATTTGGAATGTTTCAAATTTAAAATCAATTTTAAATGAAAATGATTCTTAAATGTTTAGTTGATTCATTTAGTTGAATCACAACATTGTTTGTTTGTAAAAGAGTGTTTGAGTTGTGTAGGTTTCTGATCCTGTTGATACGAAAGCCAGGAGATGCATCAGAACCTGAGAAGAGCTTGAACTGAAAAAGCCAGGATTTAATTTCAAAGGAAATAACAAATTCCAGACAGCGATCCCAGCTTGATGATAGGGGAAGTCTGACGAAAGTTAGAGCCAGCGAAAGATCCGGGTACATGATTCCAGGAAAGATTCCTGAAGAAGACCGATCAAGACTGAAGAGCTATCATGTTGAAGACTCTCACTGAAGATTTCGTCAACATTCAAGGGGGAGTCTGTTGGTGCAGTTGTCTGTCGACTACATCTTAGTTCGAGTCTTAAGTCTTAGATTGTTAGATTAGGGCACATTATTTGAGAAAATAGGAGAGTGTATGTGTATAACATGCTGATTTCGCTCATATGGTCATTGATAGGTGATTCCACTTATTTGTCAGTGGGTGATTTCGCTTTTGTGTACATGTTCACATAAGCGAAATCTCAACACTATATATAGGGTCTTGAGCGAAATCATTTGTATCAGTTGTGTAATTCCATACCGAGGTGCTGCCGGTGTGAAAACTGCTTGTATTCGTGATTTTATCAATACAATCAGTAGTTAATAGTGAAATCAAGCTAAACAAAGACTGAATCAATGAATTCCGCCTCTGATTCAGTCTGAGCACTCTTCTGATCGACTCATTAGGTCGTCTCGCGATCCTACATTGTCCCATCCATTCATGTTATAATTCATTACAAAGCTTTCAAATTTCTTTGTTAAAGAGTTGAGGATCAAATCCGTAGCCAACTCTTTAGAGACGGGACAATTTAGCCTTTCGAGGCGATCAATGTGGCTTTTCATCTTAAGGACATCAGATGATACCGATTGGGTTTCCTCCATTCGACATGCATGAAGTGCCCGAACAGTTTCGAAGCGTTCTACCCTTGCTTGTTGTAGGAACATTTCCTTTAACTGGGTAATCATGTCGTATGCCCCGTGATGTTCAAAATCGTTTTGAATTTCGGGAATCATAGTTCCCAACATGAGGCATGAGGCTTGCATGGAGTCCTCGGTATACTTAACCCAATCGTTGTAGGCTTCCACATCTTCCACGTTAGGTTCATCGGGAATAGGATCGTCCAACACATAGGATATCTTCTCTTGCTTGAGAACGATTCTCAAGTTTCGAAACCAATCCATGAAGTTGTGATGGTTGAGACGATCCTTTTCAAGGATGGTTCTTAGTGATAGGTTTCGGACGATTTGGTTAGTCGGGATTGCATTGTTAGCGGCCATCTACAAAATTTAACAAGTTCAATTTTAGTATTTTCGATATTATTATATTTTAATCATTAATACCCTTTTGTGTCTTAAAGACAATTAATAATTAAAATCTAGAATCCAACGTTACATTTAAATATTGGTTAGGTGACCTTTATCCCTCTATTTAAATTAACAAGGTAGTCAACGTTTGACAATTGCAACTCTTTGCAATTTCTAGCCATATGGGATCGGTTAAACATCTATATGTTTAGTTGGCATGTTTAATCCCATCAACACCTTTGTTCCCCATGCTTCGGTGACCCTAAGTTCATGGTTTCCAAATCAAGTCGTCCAACTTACACACACATGTGAGTTTATACACATAAGTGGTTAGGTGACCTTTATCCCACAAACATGGTAAACTCACCTCGAACATACAAGTTCCCTCAAATGTGGTTAGGTGACCTTTATCCCACAATAAGAGTTCCCAAGTGTTTCGAGTGTTGTATAACGGGATGGTGTTTGACTTGTTTTATAAAAGGGTTTTTAATATTTCAAAATTCTAGTTTAGAAAATATTATGTACCATACATTTGCATGCATTCAAATCAATGGTACTTTAGTGAAAACTAATTTTCAAGGTTCTTTTTAATAAAACCCATTTTATTATAAAATCATTAATTTTTTTAATAAAACCCTTATTAACCATTTTAATGATTTTGTCAAGAACCATTTTTACGCTTGTTGTTGATTATTAGTTTGTTAAGTCATGCATATTTACATATCATCTAAAACAACAAAATAAGCAACCAAACAAGCATATCATACATAATAATAGGTGCATGACCATAGCCAACTATTTTGACAACACTTGTTAGCCGAAACAAGTGTGCCAAAAGGTCCTTCCTAAGGGGTGAAAAATGACACAAGTAATGTGTCGATGAACTCCCACTTGATCCCGCATCCAAATGCTTCAAGTCTCCTTCTTGTGTTGTGATTTCTCCACCTTCTTTGAGCTTCCAAAAGTCTTTTATTTTCAGCTCCAAACTCCTTTGGACTTCAAAATGTGTTTTGGTTATCGGGTTAAAATCCCGTTGAGAATGATGAAGTTCTTTGGACCGAATATTATGGTCCAAACCAAAACCGCATTTTTGTGTGCATCTTCTTTTACAAAATATATCCTAATACATTTTTTCTAGTAAAATAAAATGCACCTAATCTATTTATTTTACATACCAAATGAAAATAAATAAATTACATATCTTCTAATGGAAGAACAAAATAATAATTATTACAACCCATTAAAATAATAATAAAATGAATCACAACACAATCATTTAACACAAGGTCATGGCTAGGTCATATGCACCAAAATATATATCCAAATATATATATATATTAATTTCAAGAAGCATAAAAAAATGGTTCCCTTTTTGTAAACATTTTCGGCTATGTTCAAAAAACCGAAAAGGTAAGTTTTGTCCAAACAAACAAATCATCCATATGAAATAAATTTTTCAAGATTCTCTTATGCATGTAAGAAAATAATCTTGAAAAACAAAGGGTTAAACATGTTAAAATTTTCAGCCATAGGGTTTTATTCAAACCCGAAACCCGAAATTTTTAATCTATTGAAGTATGCACTCATATAAGCGGCTCTAGATGCCATTGATGGGATTTTTACATGTTTATCAAAGCAATTTCATCCATATGAAATAAAAACGCAGCGGAAAAAGTATTTAAAACATGTTACTTTTATGATATAAACTTCATTTATAAGTAAAATCCCAAAACCCGGATCCATATATGAAGATGCATACTATCATACACAACCATAGGGTGTTTAGAAAACTACCTTCTTGGAGTAATAGGATGATGAAAAGGATGATGTTTCTTGAACGGTTGCCTTCAAGAGTAGAAGGCTTCAAACTTGTATACCCCAAGCTTCCAACAAACACCAGGATTGTAGCTAGGATTTCAACACTAAAAATCAAAACCGAACACTTGAAGAACACCCCTTATGACCGAAAATTTGAGAGAGTTCATCCAAGTCTTCCTCTCATTTTTGATCATCCATAATGTTTATAAAACTTGAGAGAAAGCATCACCTCCCCTTTGCCCAATCAAGAGTCTCCTAACACATGCAATTGCATGTAAGCTAATTGGACCAAAATGGTCTTGGAAAGACCATCCAATCAAGAGGCTCCTACACATGCAAAAATGCATGAAATGTGATTGGACCACAACTTCTTGGGAAGACCACATGTTGGCCGATTTTGGAGGGTGTTTTTTAAAAAAAATAAATAAATTTTCTTTTAACAATTTCAAGTCTTGGTTTATATTTATAACTTTTATAAATATAACACTACATAAATGCAAGACTTTATATAACCTTTTAAAATGTTATTTAACCCATTAAATAACAAAATAAAATATTCTCTCAAAATAAATTATCCATATAATTTATTAGTTTTTCAAGTGTAATTATTTAGAAAACCAATTTCTAAATATTGTAAGTGTTAATATTTATTTGTTTGATCATATCACAAATAAATAATATAAGTGTTTGTCTAGCTTGTTACTGGGTATGACTCGACTTGGATCATAACGTACTAGTCACATCAATTTAATATGTGTCTTCGGCATACAGAGTCCAACACCTTGGACTGTGTGCATTCCCAAATGTCCTCCTGGGCTGACGAAGGATCCCTGATGCTGGAAGGAAGGTCCTGAAGACTGAAAACAGGATCCTTGAGGCTGGAAGTGAGAGCCAAAAGCCTGAATCATAGTTGTTGCTCCATAACGCCTTCCCAATGGTCCACTCTGATACTGGATGTCCGGAGCTGCAGTTTGCAAGGCGGTTGTAGCTGGAGTATCGAAATCCAATGACCTTGGTATCAGAGGAGAGTGATCTTCCACTGATTTCTTCTGTTTCTTGATATCACCAATCTCCCGGAAGATCCTTTCATTGGTTTTTTCCTGCTCTTGTATGCGATCCTTCATCTGCAAAATCAAAGTAAAAAGATCACTATTAGTAGGATTAGTAGTAACAGAAGAAGTTGGTGGTTTTGGAAAAATGGGGGGGGGGGGTTTGTCTCTTCGCAGCATTTTCAGCATTCTTCTGGGATCCAGAAGGTGGTAGAGGCAAAGGAGGAACGCCCTGTGAAGAACTCATTGCCGGCATTGAACTGGAAGTGTTCTTTACTGAAGAGGCCATCTGCTTGGTTGTAATGAACCGAAATGATCACAAAAACAAAAATTTCTCAAGAACGAAGCACCAATTGCCCCACAGTGGGCGCCAAACTGTTTTGGTCAAAAATCAAGCAAAGATAATACAACCAAATCTTTTGTTGTGAGGTGTGATGCTTGAATCGATGAACAATATTAAGGATCACTCAGAAATGTAATGAACAAGTGACACAAAGATTTATACGAGGAAAAAGCCCTTGATCAAGAGTTGATCTCCGGCATAAAAAACCTCGGGTGATGGAAATTACCGATCACCAACTAAGATTAATCAAAAGAAATTTACAACTCTGGATGATAACAAGCTTGTTATAAGGATCACTAGTGTGCAATACGCAAAAATGTATGAAATCGCCAAGTAGATTGCCGAGAGCTGTTCGAGAGTGTGTGTGTTTGCTAAAATTAGCTAAGTGTTCTACTCAAGCTTGTTATCCCCATTTTAAATTAGAAACAACTAGGATAACAAACTGTCCGACAATTATGCAAGCTCCCCACGATCTCCACAACGTCCATAATGGTCAAGCACGTGCGGAATATTAAGGGAATATGCTCCAGGAATTTCGGTGAGACTTGGTCCATGCCTTTGCTCTTGCAAAACAAGCTTACGTACAAGGTAGACAATAAGGATCCTGAATCCTGATCCTGCAACATCTGCTAAGGATCCTTAATTCAAACAGAATTGAGGATCCATGATCCTAGTAGCATTTGAGGATCCGTGATCCTTAGGATTTAGAAAATCCTCCCCTAACATATACTACCAAATAAAGTTATAATTTCATCATTAGAGGCCAAAACAGGAGCAGATCCCTGAACATTCCGAGTGGGGATAATATCCTGAGGTTGTGAAGAGGCTTGCGTCCTTGGAGGAGGTGGTGGAAGCACCGAACCAATCATTACAGATGTTGTAGCAGACATGGTAGAAGAGCTCATGTTTGATCTTGAGGCCATTGAAAATAGTGTAGCAAAAAGTTTTGAAAATAGAAAAGCAAGTAATGATTTTGCAAAAGCTTTTAGTAGAAATAGCACCACTTGCCCCACGGTGGGCGCCAAATTGTTTTAGTCAAAAATTACCGAAGCAATTAAGTGATCAAATTAGTTAAGTGAGGTAGTGTGCTAGAAGTGTTTGTAGAAAATATGCTGATTTGGTTGTTTGCAAAAACAGTTTCAGGATATAGCCCGAGGATATCAGACTATATCAATAATCAAACAATGAGCAAAAATGTAAAGGATGACACGAGATGTATGAGGAAAGCATGTGATCAATTTAGATCTCCGGCATAAAACCTCGGGAGCTGACAATCGTCGGCTGCCTTGTTCTTCTTATTGCTTGAATATTCGGGATACAGTGCAAGATGATGCTCAGATCTATACTAAGTGTTACAATGATTGCAAGTGATGAGTGTTAGTGTGTATTTGCAGCTAGAAATGAGAGGTATGAATGTGAGAGCTCGAAAGTGTCGCCTTCCTATGATCTGGCCATCCATATTTATAGTTACAAGAATTACTAACTATGCTAAAAATCTAGGATACTGAGAATATTCCCATATTATTCCGGGATATTGAGAATACTCCCTTCTGAACGTTGGGGGGCTGTTTCAACTCGTTCTCCACGTGCATATTAACTATAAATCCGGGATTTAAGCTCCTATAACCGCTACAACATTAATAGCATTGACTAGCATCCGTAACTCCCATAAAATACGCCTTTCTTCAATGCTGACCATTACAAGAGCTATTCTTCCGCCATCAACGTCCTTATCCTAACCAATTTGAGCGGGTCTTCAGGATGACTTGGTCCTCATGAACGTTAGTCCCTTGTAACCAACGTTTACAAGCAAATTGTTAGTAATAGTCAGGATACTGCCTCAGGATGTTACCAATATCCTGGTCCGGTATCCTGATCATAATAAGCTATTATAAAATCAAGATATAGTGTCAGGATATGGGCTCAGAATTTCACCCATAACAGTGACGAGTCGTAGTTTAGGTCAAAATGCGTATTTATGCGTATTTTGTAACCAAACTACTCTTGGGTATCAAAACACTTTGTTTTGATATCAAAACCTGTTTTCTAACTTAGTTAAACATGTTCCAACATGTTTAGCTCGTCACTTTTAGTTTAGTGCTTGTGTAGAGTCGTAAGTCAAGCGGTCTTGACAACCGCTTAGACTTTCGAACTCAACCCGTTTGGTCGATCATTAGGATCCGACCAATTATGTTTAGTGACCATAGTCAAGCGGTCTGCAATGAACTATTCAGCGAAAATATAGTCGTTAGGATCGAACTAGCCGTTACACATCATACGTCACCGAAGTGACAATCCTGCATAATCATCATTATATATAGGATAGAGATAAGGATCGATTTGCATTTTAATTCGAGTGATACTCCCCTTTAAATCCTCATTCAAAGATCGACCAGGTATCTCTCTCCTACTTCTCTCTTCATCTTCTTACTCTGTTCTTCTCTTTTATCACCACCCATGGCAAAGATGGTTCTTAGATCCTCACCAGCTAAGGATTCAAAGAAGGATAGTCCCTTGAAAAGCCAAGGCATTATCAAAAATCTTTCGAAGGAACTCTGCTGCTTCACTGACCCGGAGATTGACCGGATTCACCACTGTTTTCCGGCTGATACCGTCTTCAAACCTTTTGACCCTACTGCCAAAAGTGACTCCGTCTCTGACACTTGGGTTGCTTTTCCGGCCACCCCATTTCTGATAGGATTCTCCTATCCCTTCCCTGCCTTCACCCAATCTTTCTTTGCACTCACCGGTATGTGCTTTATCCAGGCCATGCCAATGATGTGGAGGGTTTTATATACCCTAGAGAACATCATTGAGCAGGAAGGCATAGAGTTGGGGATGTCGGAACTGGCTAAGCTGTATAATCTTGTGAGCCATGGTTCACACCGTTACTTGTTCAAACATAAGCCTGGTGATCCTCATCCAATCCTTAAGACCACAAAGAATGACACCAACTGGAAAAAGCGTTTCTTCTTTGTTAGGAGAGACTCTATCCCAGACGGGAAAGATCTCCCCAAAAAGTGGACCACCCATGGTAGGATAGAGGATCCTTATAGAAGGATCATAGGATAACCCTGTTTTTGTTGAGGATAACTGATCCTTTTCTGTTTTTTTATGCAGCTATCTCAGTCTCTCATATCATTCAGTCACCTGCAACAAAGGAAAGGATCACTGCTTTTTGGAGCCTTGATCCTACAGTTAGATTATTCCAGGAAAACACAAAGGATTCACAAGAAGTATCCCCCGGTTCAGTCACAATGTCAAGTAAGTGTTTATTTTTACGTATAATTAAATAGATTTAGATAAAGGATACGTATCTGTTGTTTGCCGTTCATAGGCACTGGAAAGTCTTCAAAGTCAGCCACTCGCTTCAGCATCACTGATCTTGATGTTGTCTCTGCCCGATCCAAAAAGAAGAAATCTGCTGCTAGCCCAAGTATCACAATCCCCAAGCCTGTCAGCACCAAGGGCAAGGGCGGAAAAAAGAGGAAGACCGCTGACGATCTTGAAGGCCTGCCCCTCATCCGGCATCAGTTTGAAGAATACTTTGCTGAGGTAAGGATCCCTGATCCTTAATTCTATCATGCCCATTTGAGGATAATGGATCCTGAATTGTATATTGCTTTCTTTGCAAAAATTTGCTAAAATCCAGATGCTCTTGGATGCATACGTTGAAGAGGCTGAGCAGAAGGAGCTGGACTTCCAGAAGATTTTCCTAGCTAAGGATCAAACCATCTCTACCCTCGAGAAGGATCTCAACTTGGCGAAAAAGCAGCTGGTCATGGCCCACATCACTGCTGATCAGGAGAAGAATGAGGCGATAGATGATGCTAAGCTCTCTGCCACCATTGCTATGTACAAGATCAAACTGCAGATGGCCAAGGAGGCTGAAGATCCTGACTTCGACAGGACTTCCTGGGACCAAGAAGGCTGGAAGGCCAAGCTAGCTGAGCTGGACGATGAAGAGGAGGCTGGAGAGGTCCTGATGATTGAGGCAAGCGGCAGCGGGGCTAAGGATTAGGCTGGTGATGCAGAGGCTGGAGGTGATGGTGATGCAGCAAAGGTGTAGGCTGCAACAATGGGCGATGATGGATTTATCTAGACGCGGCCGGAGCCCATTTTTTATGGTTTGGTAGTTGTTTTTTTTTGTTTGATGGTGTTTTCAAACAATGCCGGTTTGTACTTAAACAATAGTAATTAGGTTTAAGGATCACCGATCCTTCAGACAATAGGTAGGATTACAAATGGTGGAGGGATCCTCTGTTTGGGGGATGAAGCCATTGTGATCCTGCCGTCTTTTTATTCCTGCACTTAGACCTCGTTAATATGGACACCCTTTGCCAACCCAAGTTGACGGGCCACGTTTTGCTGGTAGAAACTTGGGTTGGCAATTTTTACAACCATTAGAGGGTTAATCTTTTGATAAATAAATAAAAGTTTAATCTTTTGACTATCTCATTTGTTGTTATACTTGTGAACACTTTACTTTTCAGTTGTTATGATATACTTTGTTTGAATTCATAAATTAAGAACAAAGGTTTAGTAGATTATATCAAAAAGTTTAGGATATGATCAAGGATCAAATATCCTATAATCGAAAAAACTCAAAAAAGTGATGTAACTTAAGGATCATGTATCCTGTTGTCAAAGGATAAGGGTCACTTTGGTAAATAAAGAATAAAATTAAAGTGATCAAGGATCATACCTGAGAATCCAAGTTAGGATCCTAAACCTTTAATATTTACAATCAGGATAACCAAAAGACAAACCTTAATAAAAGGTTAGGATCAAGGATCCTTATCTGTTCAACTTCATAAACCTGAAATGGAACATAACTTGGGACTAAGCCAATATAAGAGAAGAGTTAGCAACTGGGGACAAGCCCAACAATTCTGGGGACAAGCCCAATATACTAGGGACAAGCCCAAAAAACTGGGGACAAGCCCAAAGGATCTTGTGTAAACTGGAGTATGGCCCTCACTGGCGACTATCCAAACTTAGTGACATGAAAATGCCAAAACCTTAGCTAACGTGAAAATGTTAGAAGCCTTAGGAATGGATGTATGGTACATCTACCATTATACATAGGATCCTGAATACAGCCAGTACAATGAAATTGTCAGCCCCTAAAGCGAGTACTGGTCCCATTGCCTTGAACTGCACCAGGATCATCGTGCGCTACTATCGAAACTGGGGACAGGCCCAAAAACTGGGGACTAGCCCAAATAACTGGGGTCAAGCCCAAATAACTAGGGTCAAGCCTAAATAACTGGAGACTTCTGTGGATACTCAATCCTTTGTTAAAGATATATTAACCTTCTGCAAAACTCAGAACTAAGTGAAAGAAGGATAAAGGATCCAGGATCCTTCTCCTCGTATATAAGTTAATTAAAGAAGTGGATAAATTGAGGTTAGATCATTACCAGAATGAGGATCATTTATCTTCTAAGAATCCTTCATGAACATCGGACACACAAATGGCTAAGGATCCTGGATCCTTATTACATGAAGTATCTCTTCAGGTGGATAGCATTCCAAGCTCTTGGTAGCAAATCACCTTCCATTATTAGCAATCGATATGCCCCCTTTCCTGCCTCAGCTTTAATAAGATAGGGGCATTCCCATTTTGGTGCTAACTTGCCATCAGCAGGATTTGTGGTGTTTTGGAATGCTTTCCTCAACACCATATCACCAACTTGAAACTTCCTGATCCTAACATTCTTGTTATAAGCTCCAGCCATCCTTTGTTGATGACTAGCCATTCTTATCCTTGCCAAATCCCTGAGTTCTTCTATGGTATCCAGGTCTTGAACCAAGTTTTCAGCATTTCCTTCAGGATCACGGATGCTTGTTCTTGTAGTAGGAACCACCACTTCTGTAGGGATCACTGATTCTGCTCCAAATACTAAAGAAAATGGAGTTTGGCCAGTGGCATTCTTAGGAGTTGTCCTATCAGCCCATAGTACATAAGGTAGTTCTTCTGCCCACTTTCCTTTCTTGGATCCAAGCTTCTTTTTCAAGTTGTTGATGATGATCTTGTTGGATGATTCTGCTTGACCATTAGCTTGTGGGTGGACTGGTGTTGATGTTATCATCTTAATCCCCCAGCTGTCACAAAAGTTAGTAGTTCTACTCCCAATAATTTGGGATCCATTATCACAAACAATTTCAGAAGGGATACCAAATCTGGTAATAATGTTTCTTTTAATAAAGGATATCACTTCTTTTTCTCTGACTTGAGCAAAGGATTCCGCCTCTATCCACTTGGAGAAGTAATCAGTCATGGCAAGCATAAACACTTTTCCTCCTGGTGCTTTAGGAATTTTACCAACTATATCCATTCCCCTTCTCATGAATGGCCAAGAAGAGGATATATGATGCAAGAGCTCTGCTGGCTGATGAAGGATATTACTGTGTCTCTGACAAGCATCACATTTCTTGGCATAATCCACAGCATCCTTCTTCATAGTAGGCCAATAATATCCCGTCCTAAGGATCCTTGAGAATAATGCCCTGCCCCCAGTGTGGTTTCCACAATCTCCTTCATGAAAATCCTTTAGAACTTCTTGAACTTCAGGATCCTCAATGCATCTTAGATATGGACCTGCAAGAGATCGTTTATATAACGTGTTATTCAATATTGTAAATTGAGATACCTTGATTTGAAAGCCCTGGGGTTTTCTCCTGTAGGAATCTCTCCATGTTGTATATATCTCATGATTGGAAGGATCCATGATCCTGAATGAGATTGTGCACTATCACTAGGAACCACTGCATAATCCTCCTCTATCTCCATAGTTATGTGATCCTCAATAGCAGGAGCCAAAATATGGATGATAGGGATCTTGATATCCTCTAGAATTTTCAAGGATGATCCTAGGTTGGCTAATGCATCAGCTTCTGCATTCTCTTCCCTAGGTACATGTGTCAAACTAAAAGAAACAAAAGAGAGTGCCAATTCTTTGACTATCTCTAAATATTTGATTAGCTTTTCACCCTTAATAACATAGGATCCATTAAAGTGATTAGTAATTAACAGTGAATCTACATGTACCTCAAGATACCTGGTCCTCATATGCTTGGCAATTTGCAAACCAGCTATCAAGGCCTCATATTCATCCTCATTATTAGTAGTTTGGAACTCACAAGCTATTGAGTGGGGTACTATGTCCCCCTGTGGCGATTTTAGTAGTATTCCAAGTCCTGTTCCTTTGACATTAGAGGGTCCATCAGTGAAGAGTATCCAAGGATCCTTAGTCTCATCAAGCTGCTGAACTTCCAACTCAGCTTCTCTTTGTTAGTCACTACTAAAATCTGCCACAAAGTCAGCTAAGGCTTGGGATTTGATGGCAGTCCTTGGTTCATATCTTATATCATAAGCACTAAGCTTCACTGCCCATTTAGCCATTCTTCCTGACATTTCAGGTTTCCTGAGAACATTCTTAATTGGAAAGTTAGTCTTAACAATAATGGCATGAGTTTCAAAATAATGTCTTAATTTAGTAGATGCCATAAGCAAAGTAAGGATAAGTTTTTCTAAATGTGAATACCTGGATTCAGCATCAAGCAAACTCTTACTTAGATAATAGACAGGATGTTGTGTACCTTCGTGATCCTTAACAAGGACTGCACTTACTTCTTTAGAGGATACTGCTAGATACAAGGATAATACATCCCCTTTCTCTGGTTTCATCAAGGCAGGAGCTGAGGATAGGTAATCCTTAAGGGCTTTGAGAGTATTTTCATGCTTTTCAGTCCACTCAAATTTCTTGTTCTTTCTCAAAATGTCATAGAATTCCTTGCACTTTTCTGATGATTTTGATATGAACCTATTCAAGGCTGCGATCCTCCCTGTCAACCTTTGCACATCCTTGGCATTGGCAGGAGATTTGATATTCACAATTTCCTTAATTTGCTCTGGACTTGCTTCAATGCCTCTTTTGTTACCATATAGCCTAGGAACTTCCCTGCTTTAACACCAAAGTGACACTTTGAAGGATTCAACTTCATATTGAATTTGTCAAGGATATCGAATTCTTCCTCCAGGTCTCTAAGGTGATCCTTAGATCTCTTGGACTTAACCACCATGTCATCTATATAGACTTCCATAGTGTGTCCTATTTGTTCCTTAAACATCATGTTGACTAGCCTTTGATAAGTAGCACCTGCATTCCTTAGTCCAAATGGCATAGCAATATAACACTAGATACTAATTGGGGTCATAAAGGCTGTATCCTCTTGATCAGATAGTTCCATCTAAATTTGTTGAAATCCAGATGAAGCATCCATAAAAGTCAACAACTCATGACCAGCGGTAGCATCCACCATGGAGTCAATGTGGGGTAATGGGAAAGGATCCTTGGGACATGCCTTGTTTAAATCAGTGAAATCGACACATACCCTCCACTTTCCATTTTTCTTTTGAACAACAACCACATTGGCTAACCATCTTGGATACTTAACCTCTCTAATCATACCTGCTCGGAGCAACTTGTCTACCTCCTCCTGGATAATGGCATTCCTCTCAGGTCCAAACTTTCTCCTCTTTTGATGTATTGGTTTGAATGACCTGTCAAAGCCAAGTTTATGAGTAATTATATCTTTAGAGATACCTGTCATATCTTCGTGCTTCCAGGCAAAAGTAGTTTTCTCCTTTTAAGGAAGGATACCAAATCCTGTTCAATGTTGCTAAGGATCCCTGTTCCTATGAAGATTTTGGATTCAGGATCATGAGGATCCATAAGGATATCTTTCACATCCTGTTCTATTGCCTCCAAGGCATCTCTTGGAGGATACTTTAGTTGCTATTGCTCCCTTGGTCTTGAGGCTGGCTTCATTGATGAGGTATAGCAATTCTTTGCTTCTTGTTGGTTACTCTCAATCTTTATCACCCCCCATGGACTAGGAAGCTTCACACATTGATGATATGTGGATGCAACTGCCTTCATGTCATGTATCCATGGCCTGCCAAGAATAACATTGCAACAGGATAAGCAATCTCTAACACAAAATTTTTGATAAGAATGAAGTCCTTCAATGTAGATGGGAAGTTTAATGTCCCCCAATGTATTCTTGGTTTCTCCGCTGAATCCCACAAGAACTGAGGATCTTGGGACAATATCCGATTCAGGAATGATCATTTTCTTGAGGACATCAAGCTGAATGATGTTTACTGAACTTCCTCCATCTATTAAGATCCTGGGAACAAAATGGTTAGATATAAATAAGGTAATAACAAGACCATCATGATGAGGATCCTGGACATCAACACGATCATCCTCATCAAAAGTTATAACTTTTTCCTATGTAACAGTAGAGGTTCGGATGGGTCTATCCCCATTATCCATCTTGGTCTCCTTGGCATGTCTTTTGGCTGCTGAAAAGGAAGTACCACAAATGTCTGATCCACCAGATATGAAGTTTATAACTTGTGCATCTGCCGGAGGAGCAGGAGCTCTTTCTGGAATCTTTTCAGTATCCTGGATCCTTGATTTTTTTTCTTCCCAAAAGCTCATTCAAGTGCCCCTTGCTTAACAAGTAACCAATTTCTTTTCTAAATGCAATGCATTCTTCAGTGAGATGTCCGAAATCCTCATGATATGCACACCATTTGGACTTGTCTTTTGTTGCGGCTGGTTTATCACTTTTCCTTGGCCATCTTGCTTTCTCACCTAGATTCTGCATTGCAAGAATTAGTTCATTGTTATCAACAGAAAAACAATATTCAGAAATGGGAGGATAATCCTCATCATCCTCTTCCTGTTCTACTGCATGCACACTTTGGTTGTCAGTCTTGTTGTAAGACTTGGACTTGTTGTTCCTGAAATAGGATCCTTGTTTTTCCTGTCTCGAGGATCCTGCTAGTCTTTCCTGGATCCTCTTATCATCCTCTAATCGGATGAATCTGAGGGCCCTGGTTCTCACTTCGTCAAGATTCCTGCATGGGGTCATGACGAGATCATCATAGAATAATGAATCCCTAAGCAAGCCCATTTTAAAGGCTTCTACAGCCGTAGCTATATCCAGATTAGGAATATCTAAGGATTCTCTACTGAATTTAGTGATATAATCTCTAAGTGATTCATTTTGACCTTGTGTTACCGTATATAGATCACTAGTTAACCGTTCAAATTTTCTACTACATGAAAATTGGCTATTAAACAGGTTAACTAGACTAGCAAATGAAGTAATAGAATAAGGGGGAAGACTTAGCAGCCATTTAAGAGCTGATCCTGTGAGTGTGGATCCGAAACCCTTGCATAGACATGCTTCTTTTAACCTCTCTGGGATGGGGTTGATCTCCATCCTTTCTCTATATTGAGCTACATGTTCTTCTGGATCCGTCGAGCCATCGTATAGCTTCATGGTTGGTATTTGAAACCTCTTTGGGATTTCTGCATCATAAATGGGTGGTGCAAAGCGAGATATCCCGTGGCTTCCATCTGCGATTTCAGGAATGGGCTTAACCATTCCTGGAACGCTGGATATCATATCCTTTAGTTTCTGTAATTCCCTAGCCATAGCTTGATTGATACCTGTATCCTGCATAAAGCCATGGTTAGTGTTATAAGAATTATTCAAAGTGTTACCTCCCGGAGGATTTAAGTTTGGAATTCCAGATGTGAATCCATATTGACGAGATTCTGGTATGACTGAAGGGCCAGAAGAAGCAATGGTCTGTATTGGAATGAAGTCTCCTTGATGTACATCTGTACTTCCGGGTTGCACATTCCTTAAGAATCCTTGATCCTGAAAGACGTTGGATCCTTGATGTGCTGTGACTGGGTGTCTTGGAGGATAATCCATGGATCCATAAACCTGAGATGAGGATCCTTGAACCTGAAAGGAGGATCCTTGAACCTGAGAGGATCATTGAGCCTGAGAGGATCCTTGAGGCTGAGAGGATCCTTGAGCCTGAGAGGATCCTTGAGCCTGAGAGGATCCTTGAGCCTGAGAAGATCCTTGAACCTAAGAGGATCTTTGAACTGTGTGCGTCCCCATATATCCTCCTGAGCTAACGAAGGATCCCTGGTGCTGGTAAGAGGCTCCTGAAGGCTGGAAGTGAGACCCTAAAGCCTGACTCATAGTTGTTGATCCATAACGCCTTCCCAATGGTCCACTCTGGTACTGGACGTCCAGAGCTGCAGATTGCAGGGCGGTTATAGCTGGAGTGTCAAAATCCAGTGATCTAGGTATCAGAGGAGAGTGATCCTCCCTTGATTTCTTCTGTTTCTTGATGTCACCAATCTCCCGGAGGATCCTTTCGTTGGTTTTATCCTGCTCTTGTATGTGATCCCTCATCTGCAAAATCAAAGTAAAAAGATCACTGTTAGTAGGGTTGGAAGAAACAACAGATGTTGGTGGTTTTGAGAAAATGGGGCTTTGTCTCTTTGCAGCATTTTCAGCATTCTTCTGGGATCCAAAAGGTGGTGGAGGCAAAGGTGGAATGCCCTGTGAAGAAGTGACTGCCGGCATAGAGCTTGAAGTGTTCTTTGCTGAAGAAGCCATATGGTTGAAGATAGTGAACCGAAATGAACACAATGAGCAAAAGTTTTCAGAAATGAAGCACCAATTGCCCCACGGTGGGCGCCAAACTGTTTTGGTCAAAACTTAGGCTAGGATAATGCAACCAAATTTTTTATAGTGAGGTATGATGCTTGAATCAATAAACGAATGTATGAACAAGTGACACAAGGATTTATACGAGGAAAAAGCCCTTGATCAAGAGTTTATCTCCGGCATAAAAAACCCCGGGTGATGGAAACTACCGATCACCAACTATAATTAAACCAATGTTTGTTACAACTCAGGATGATAACAAGCTTGTTACAAGGATCACTAGAGTGCAATGTGTATGAAATCGCCAATGTATTGCAGAGAGCTTGCGAGAGTGTGTGTATTAGCTAACTTGTTCTAAACTCAAGCTTGTTATCCCCTTTAAAATTAGAAATAATCTAAATAACTAACAACCCGCAAATGGTGCTAGCTACCCACGACTTCCATAACGGTCACTGGGCTATGCACGTGCAGAATATTGAAAGCATATTCCCCAAGAATATCGGCAAGACCAAGTCCAATGCGTACACTCCTGCAAAACAAACTTAAACATAGTGAAGGCAACCGTTATTATAAGGATAATAATGAGGATCCTGGATCCTGATCCTGCAACATCTTCTGAAGATCCTTAATTCAAACAGAATTGAGCATCCGTGATCCTGGCAGTACTTGAGGATCCGTGATCCTTAGGTATAAAATCTATCCCTAACATATATGCCTTAGGAAAATGACCAAAATGCCCTTTTCATGCATAATTGGATTTTAAGCATATGTAACTTAAACTTTTGCCACTTAACTAATTATGCAAAATATTTAAACATGTATAGGCATGTAATACTTGTCATAGGACTAGTTAGACGTCTCGAACGCGTTTTACGCGAATGACGCGTTAAAGTAGCATAAGCTACCTTAATGGGTCGTAACAGGTCGAAAGCACTTAGGATAGGTTTCAATTTAGAATGTAGGCATTGTTAAACCATATTATATGAGTTCCAATACTCATTTGGTTTACAAGACCTCATTCTATCCGATCTTTCGATTAGGTCCGGTTTATTAACGTAGTTACTTATATTAGGTGCCGATTGATTTCCGTGATCCCTTTAGCTTTGCTTGGTTGTTATTGAAGACTTCTAAGCATTTTTATGTGAGTACATAGTTCCCCTATTTTACTGTTTTCAATTGTTTTGGGGTGATTCATATGTGTTAAATGATTTCGAGGTTTAAACGTTTCAAAAATGATTAAGATGGTTTATATTAAATTAATAACGATTTCGATAATGTGAACAAACTTGTTGGTTGTAATTACATAACAAATAACATTCATTAATTTTGGCCGAACCGACCAGTATTAGGTTATTGTACCATAGGATCTGACAAATCCCGTTATCAGACTGCACCCATGGTTATGTGTGGGTTAGGTGGGTAACGACCGAATCTGTGATTGTTAACTTACCCTTTGGTAGTTTGTTAATGCGAGATTGGCGATAGGCAACTCGCGAAGGTTTGGATGTTATTAGCGAGACGGCCAAAAGTAGTTTTCACAATTAAAACGAGAATGATTTAAACGACTAAAGCGATTTTAACGAGTTAAACAATTTGGGTAAACGATTGGTTTTTGGTTAGTGTTTAGATAACGGGACAGGTGTAATGTGATGAAAACATGGTATATACGCCGCTGGTACATCTTATATATAAGTGTTTTCATCATATTACATGCCGTGGCATTATTTAGTTCACTTGGGTAAACGATTTTGAAACGATGTCACACAACGATGTTTTCTAAATAATATAAACCATACGAGCTTTATTAATGAGTTTTTTACGAGATGTTTTTACAATTTGATTTAATTAAACAAATGTTTTGGGGTTAAGAATCATGGCTACGAGATTTTATAAACTATAACCCACTTGATTTGAGTTGGTTAATTATGTTGCAATACTATATACTTTTTCAAAACAAGGTTTTTAATTAGGTATCGCAACATGTAAACTAGCCATGAATCCGACACTCTCATAAACCTATGTGCTCGCCAGCATTTCTTTGCTGACTTTGTTTTTACATATGTTTCAGGTGTTGTTGAATGATGTTGATTGCTAGGATGCATGCTCACATAGGACTGGACGAGGCCTTAGTGATTTAATAACAATGATAGACTATATTTAACTTGTTTGTTTAAGTTTATCAGACAATGTAAATGTTTGATATTTAATAAAACGAAACTTCAAATTTCCGTGTGTTATGAAACAATGATTCTGTTACAACACTCCCCGACGATTCCGCCGTGATTTGTTATTTTACGAGGTCGGGGTGTGACAGAAAAGTTGGTATCAGAGCTCATTGTTATAGGGAATTAGGCTATTAGTAATGCTTTGACCTAGTCTATAACCTTCCTAGGACCCTAACACAAGATTCTTGTGTTTAGATCTTAAAATAATATCGTCACTTATCCTTAGGTGACAACCACAACAAGAACACAAATTTCAAATCCGCTTTGAAAACCAATCATCTGTTCTAGGATGATTTATTATAAGGTTTTGAACCTTCAAAGTTTTCGAGATGATTTTGAAAATAATCGCCCACCCTTCTGGATGATTCATTTTTGGCTTAGTGCCTTCTGAGTTTTCAAGATCTCGTCAAAGTTTGGGTCTTATAATGTGAACACGTGCAATCTGGAAGAGTGGATACCTGTACTCTGAGTTTTCTATCTAAGGCTAGAGTGTTCGTACAAATCCACATAATCGGACCAGTCACTCTTACCTGGGAACTCTTGGGGTGAGTTTCCACTTATAGGCTAAAGCATGTCTTCGCGATACATTAATATGACCCGTTTACTTTGATTAGTCATCGTCTCATTTGTTTGCCTTAGGTAACAAACAGATGATCACAATTTTTATGCGTTGTCATTCTGTTTTGATTACCCGATAGCACTTCACTCGTTTCCTCCCATGTCTTCCATTTCCTCTAGAATGTCTCTTTATCGCAGCGACACTCAAATGTCCGAGCAGGCTACCAAATTTGCCCAGTGAATAGGCGAAGTAATCCTGAAGACTACTGAATTAGCTGTTACCATGTCCCGACTCCAGGATGAAGCCACCCGAGAAGCATCAAAAGAAGCAGAAGCCAAGCCTTCATGAAAATCAAAGAAGCGTAAAGCTTCAAAGAATCCCCAGCCATTGCACTAAATTAAGCAGGACCTGGTCAGGTGGCAACACCACCAGCCAAGAAGCCGTACTTGGGAACTGCTCCTTTCTGCAATCAATGCAATGGCCATCATCCGAATCAAACACCCTGTTTCAAATGTACCACTGCGGACGATGGGGACATTTGGTTAACATGTGCCGCTTTGTCATCCAAAACAAAGCTGTTGCAGGTCCTATTGCTGCTCGAGCACCGTACGAAGGAACAACTCCTTTGTGCAATCAGTGTAACCTCCATCACCATGCCAGTGTCAAATGCCGAAAATGTTTCAACTGTGGACTTGTTGGTCATACGGCAAGAGTCTGTCGATCAGTCGCTGTGTTAAACCAAACTATTCAGAACCCTGTTCAACTTCAAGCAGATCCAGCACAAGCTCGTTTTCCTCCTGGTACTTGTACTTCTATGACGAGACGAGTCATTTCAGGGATGAATACCCAAAGTTTGTCAATGCAAATCTGACCCACGGATGAGCATTTGGCTAATTAGAAGATGTTGCTGCTTTGAATAATTTGAAACTTATGCTTTTGTTTCTTTTGTTGAACTCTGAAACAATCTATTTGGTTTATAAATAAATCGTTGTTCACAATTCTGATGTACAAGTGTAGTTACATGTGTGTATAGCATTCCCCTGCGATACCTACACCAAAGAACTATGTTCTTTACAAACTACTCTTGTAGTTCTCCCATTCATGTGATCGCTCATGATTTCCTCAAAAATTCTAAGTACTCGTTTCATTCTAAGAAACGAAGTACAGAATATAAGTGACATTTTGAGTAATCACTTTAAATCCTTGGTTAGATAACTAAGGGTATTTTTCGATCTTATACCCAACCTCCAAATTCTGCTTCATATGTCCCTTGGCATATCTAGCACCTCAACTTCATGAGGATTCTACCTCGTGTGTCAACTTAAGCACGTCTAGTGCAAGGTTTCAAAGCGTCTCCTGCTAATCGAATTCCAAAATCCGTATAGGATCTTCTTATCTTCACAATTAGATCCTTGAGGATGATTATCGCCCAAATCGGAGCCCTTAATTGAATTATTTGTATACCTTGATACGTACATTACGATTCAATAAGGACAAAGCCGAATTCCTATTAAGATCTTCCTATCTTCAAAGTTAGATTCTTGATATGTTTAAAGTGCCAAATGAAATCCATGGATTGGATTCCTGGTGTGCTTTAAATACCCGTGTCCAAAGATAACAAATTGAAGGTCAACCATTACAGTTCATTAGTTTTAAAAATGCTAAAACAATCCATATACTTTCACTTTTGTAACAATTACAGTTCACCCTCACTAACGTCATCCAGTTATTTCTGTTAGTTTATTTGAAATAACCAAAAAGCCCCTATTATTAATACTACAATATAAATAAATAAAGAGTTAGTTATGCTTTCCGTCCCTGTGGTTTGTTGAAAATAAAAATTACAATCCATATATTATTTTATAAATTGCCAAAACAGTATCAGTGTTCACCTTCAACTCACCAACAATGGCGGTTAAGAGCTTCATATCTCTACTATCCTTTACTCCACTTTTCACTCTCTGTTTCTTCAGATCCAACTGGAGTATAACCTACTCCGGCTCCACACCCTCTCCACTTTATCAAATTTCAACGTCTCCCACCACAACACACATATACCTGAACGATAACCACATCCACCACCCATTCTGCTGACCACCATCATCAAACTACCACCCACCCCTACCACGACGCCCCATGACCATTCTCTTCAAACAAATCATCGGCCAACTCCTTTTCTACCGATGGAATCTACCAATTTCGACCACTACACAGGGCACCACCCAGACTTCATCTCCACCCCTCAATTTTTTCGGGTAGGCCTAAATTTTTCCCACTAACGTCGATTGTGATGGGGAAAATTAGGTGGCTAGTGATTTGGATTGGGATGGGGAGAAGTTAGGTGGTCGGCTATTTCGATTCTGGTGTAACAGGTTAACAGAGACAAATCTGACACACGTGGAGGTGACAGAGATGATCCGGTTGAAGGTGAACAATGGAGGAGAACAATGGTAAACTGAGTCATCGGAACAGAGTTGTGGAGCTGGAGCTAGTGATGTTTTGGCAGAATATGAAGAAACGGTGAGAGTGAAAACTAAAGTGAAGGATACAGGTACTTTTTTGACAGTTTTTTTTAACTAATGGACTGTAATAGATATTTTTAACAAAACACAGGGACGAAAAACATAACTAACTCTTTAGATATTTTAATTTTTATTTTAATAACAAAGGCATTATGGCCATTTCAAATTAACTAACAAAATAACTGGATGGCGTTAGTGATGGTGGACTATAATTATTTACAGGGACTGTTTTAGCAATTTTAAACTAATGGACTATATTGGTTATTTTCAACAAACCACATGGACGAAAAACGTAATTAACTCTTTGAGAAATTATGTCGAAGAAGGCCTTATTTGGTTCTTGCTGATAACCATTTAAATATGTGATCCTTGATTACTTTTGCAATAGTAGATGAAGTGTAGCTAGATTTGAGGTCCTGCATATAAAGAAGGAAGTAAAAATATGATTTACTAATAGAACTCTTTCTTCAAATGAAAGTTGCATTAGGTTCATTTTTTGTTAAATTTTTAAGCGAGGAAGTAGAAGAGGACAACCTTTTCCTTTTGACCGGGAAAAGTAGTTATTATCTACCATAACTATCATTCATAAAACTTACCATAGCTATAGCTGTTGTATTGTAGTCCTCAGCGGTGAAGCGTGAACGAAAACTCGGTTGGGGACCGGACTCTCAAAATCCAAATCGGTGGGAGAGGAACTCTTCAAAATCCAATACTTTACATTACAAAAGAAATTAGAAATTTTCAGTAAAATTGACACTACGAGCGAAAAACCAGTGGAGGCCTTTGCCAATGAGAGTCCTTTCAGATCCAGGCACGTGTTTTATTCAACATTGGGGAAAAGTTCCATGCCTTTTGAACAAGTTGTTCCATTAGTTTGTCCTCTATTATGTTAACTAAGTTTGATTTTTAAGTGTTAAGTGCCTTAGTTTTCAGCTCCGAAATTGTTTGCGAGTTATGTCGAACTTCCAACTACGAAAAATACAACTACATAATTCTCCACAACTATTGCTAGTTAGGATTGTTTCATACTAACCTTGGGAGAGAATCCGTTAGAATCACTTAGAGTCATTAAAATTTGATTGAAGAATAACTCATTTTCTTATCATCGTGCGATCAGATGATCAATTTATAACAAATTGAGGAAGAAGATTTCATCGCAAGTTTGGGATGTGTTTACTTCTTGATCAATAACGGTGAAAAGTCATTCAGTGGCAAACAAAAAGTGCCACAAAAAACCATATAAATGCCACTAAAAACCCTTTGAAGAATGTGCGGCACACAAAAAAAGTGCCACTAGAAGTGGTGACGCTAAAGCCTTTTAGTGGCAGTTTTTGATTTTGCCACAATATGAAAAATAACTTTTTGCGGCAAATATTTTTGTCGGTAAAAACTATTTTTAGTTAAATAAATATTCATACTACTTTTAGTGGCACATAATTAAATCTCTGCAAAGTATAATGCTTGTGTAGCTGTTTGAAGCTTGAAATCAAATAGAAGTCATAAATTTAATTTTGATTCATTATTATTTCTTTACAATATTAAATAAAAACAAAACTAAAAATATAGAAATCGTAACAACATCAATAGTATTAAAATCTCTTTCATTTCAAATGTTTGCAAACAAATGTCTAATTAATTCTAAATATTAAACATGTAAAACACAACTAGCAAATGTTTGAACAAAAATTCGAAACTTCATTGTGTCATGAACCCCTTTCTCAATCTTCATGCAAGTAAAAGTAAAATTAGCAATGATGCTGGCAGTTAATGATGCTATTGCTAGCAGTACTTACCTGTTAAGATAATGAAAGAACTTTCAATATGCAAAGAATGAAGACACTACTCAAAATACAAATAATGAAATATTGTGAAGGCACTACTCAAGATACAAATAATGAAATATTGTACACTACATATAGGAAAAGTGGAAACAGAAAACTAAAAGCCATTATTCTTCAACTTTATAGACACTAAATCCGTTTGAACTCAGAAACTAATATTAATCACAGGCAAGTACTTAGTGCATGAATAGGAAAAAATGAATTTGACTTAGGTAGCTTAAACTTAAAGTTGGTACATGAATAAGAAGAAATAAATTTGGCTTGGTTAACTTACAGTTTAGACAAATTTGTCAAAGACTCCATATATAGACTTCATAATAGGTATAAATAAAATTACCAGAGACTCCATAGAGTTGTAGGAATTACGGCAGAAGTAGAATGCTTGAACATCATGACTTTATGTATGGAAAAAATAAAATATATCAATCAAAATGCAAGCCGAATCCAAAATTGATCAAAACTAAAAATCTATAAAACCTCAAAAGTCAGGACCAAAATTTTCAAGATTTACCCCGTACCAACAGCTAGAGGTGTACAAAAAAACAGGTTTCAAACCGAACCGAACCGAACCGGCTGTTTGTAGACCGGTTACTATGCTTGATCTTTGCAACCGGTTTAAAAACCGAAACCAGTTTAAACCGATCCAAACTGGTTAGACCGGTTACTGTTTTGGGTTTAAAAAACCGGTTAGTAACCGAAACAGGTTATAAAAAAAACGATTTTTGTTTTGGATGAAAAAAACGGTTCGGTTAAAAACCAGACCGGTTTTTTTTTAAACCGATTTGTACACCTCTACCAACAGCCCCATCAATGCCAATGGTAAAATGATCCCCATTTTAGTGTTAATGTCTACTGAAATTGTTTCTCGTTCATTTTTGTGTTATTGCATCCAGCAGACTCACAGCCATAGTTTCACCAAATTATTTTAACCAAGTGAAATACGCACTATCTATATAACCACAACTAATCCATATATGGGGGAGGCCATGTGGGTCATGTCATGCCAACTAGTGGGTCAAAAAAACATCAAAGTTCAAACCATCCCTACTTTTATTTCTCTTAATCATTTAATAAAAGAACAAAAAAACTTATCTATGACATACCTTGGTCTTTAATTAGAATAATCCGGCGAAAAAAAGTGGTTCAACCCCTTTCCTCTTGAGAAATCGCGACATAACTTCCCTACTCATTGTTCATTCCTAATCATATCACATACAAAATAAACAAAGATCTTCAAGTGTTCAACCAAAGCCCATGTTCCTTAATTTTCAATTTAAAATTTTGAATTTCAAGCCCTAGTAATTATTATATGCCAACCAACAATCATATAATCAACAAACATGTTTGCCAACCAAAATTTTGAATTTCAAGCCCTAGTAATTATTATATGCCAACCAACAATCATATAATCAACAAACATGTTTGCCAACCAAAATTTTGAATTTCAAGCCCTTGTAATTATTATATACCCTAGTAAAAAACATGTACTTGTCAGGGGTGGCCTAAATTAACCAGTTTGCAGCCGAAATTTTGCAGTCCCCGGCCGGAATTATGCTGTCGCTGGGCGCTGAAGTGAGGCAGAGGGAGGACAGGAGTCGCTTACAAGTGGCAGCGATTTGGGTTTTTTTATTATGTGGACTGGTTTGTTTAACAAAACTAGTAGTTGGGTTGGGCTTGAATGTGTATTAAGTTATTAGGCTTAATGGATTGAATTTAAGTTTTATTAAAGGGGTTAGTAGGCTAACTTGTTTACATAATTTGATCGGGTTTCAATTCGTGTTCACAATTTTTTTTACATAAATTCCTAACATTTTTTTCTAAGGGGTGCAGACGAAAATTTTCAAGGGGTGCGGTCTGGATTTTTCGCGAAAAATACCACTAAATTTTTTTTTCAAGGGGTGCGGCCGCCCACCCACCCCATAACTTGGGTCCGCCCCTGGGCGCAAACGAGCCGATCCGAGCCCAAGCCCGAGCTTCTTAAAAGTATAAAAGCTTGAGCTAGGTGTAGGAACCGTTCGCGAAATAATAAATAAAATAACAAATTTTATTACTTGATTACAATACAGAAATAAAGAAAGCTGGAATACAATACTATTACAACTGAAATAAGCAAAATACTAGAATAGGGTAGAAGCAGAGGGGCTGAGTCACGTGTTCACACACTTCCCTTAAAACAAATTTCGAGTCTCCCAGGAGTACTCGTTTTGTTTCCCAGGGTACAACAGCCGGAGCAGTAGTACTGCCGGAGTTGGCCTACAACCCGAAGGTTACCTTGAAAACTGCAAGAACAGAAGAACAGAAAAGCCGTAGAGAGAAAGTGAATTGTTGTTGTGTTGCTGGTGAATTCGGTGTATTTGATTCTGCAGCTCGATGCTCTATTTATACTGCAGATGAAGGTCGAAACTAAAAAACGAATTGAATGGGAGAATTAAACTGCATTAAACGTCTTCAATGCACTTTAATTCGTCATTAAATTCTCAGTCAAACGCATTAACTTCGTCAGTTTCGTAACTGCACAGCATTAACTGCTGCTGGAAGCTTTTGCTCGCGCGCGCGCAAGACACACTAGTGCGCGCGCGCAGGTCTGCACGCTCATGCGCGGTGCGTCCATTTGGCTCACTGCCATGCGCGCGTGCGCCACTCACTCAGGTCCATGCGTGGTGCGTCCATTTGGCTCACTGCCCTGCGCGCGTGCGCCACGTCACCTGTGTACCTATACGAGCACGCCACACAGTTGCGCCGTATAGGCTCACTCTGGTGCGCCGCGCACGTCACATCAGGGCCCATGCACCATGCGCACCCGCGCGCGGACTGCCACGTCACGCGCCTCGAACCTGCATGCCACTTCACCACTTGGTCCTTGCAGCCTCTGTGATCCACCACGCGCACGTGGTAAAAAATACAAAGGCGGCTCTTAAGCGGCGATGCGAAGTGCAAAGTGCGCCATCAAAGCGCCACATTGCGCCTCATCGCCAACGCCGCGCGCCCGCGAGCGAGCGTGTGCGAGTGCGAGTTAGGGTGCTACGCACCCGTCGCGAGGACACTTAGTGTGTGCTTCCATGAAACAATAAGGATGGAGAGTTTCACCTTAAATACCCATTTAAGTTCCAACTCTCCTCCGATGTGGGACAAGGTGCTACTTTCCCTTTTGTTTCAGCATTTAATGTTTCAAACACCCAACTTTGAGCATCGATATCTCATTCATCTTAGCTCCGTTTTGGACGTGGTTTGTTGCGAAGCTCTTCCAACATATAACACAAACCCACAAATAAATATATAAAACCAGCTCATTTTATTATATTTATTTCTAGTCCAAAAAAGGAAAAAAATTTATTTTCCTATATTTGTGAAAAATGCTATTTTCACCTATTTTTCCAACAATCCCCCACATAAAAAATGTTATTTTCATCAAATTTCCAACAATCCCCCACATGTATGGAAATCGATCTTTTCCTTACACTTTTCAACGATAAACTTCGACAGTTGAGTATTGCAAGATAGGTAGGTTGTTACCTTTGAACCTTCTTTTGTGAAGCATACTTAGCTTACTAGCGGTTTGTAGACGCGATGTCCTTGAACATACCCCCCATTTGTGTAAACGACATTACACTTCACACAATACTCTCCCTGGTCTGGCCAACCCCTCATTGTCGTGTCCTATTATGGTCCTGGAACACTAGCCTGGTTCTGCGAGAGCTCTAGGATTTGCGCACCCCCACAAATCCATTCGAAGCGACCCTACTTCTCTCTAACATAGGTGATTCCCTGTATCATTAAAAACATCATGGTTATTTGATTTCCCGAAATTGTTAACCTTAATATGCTTAGCCTCACTTCAATGTCACTGATTGGAATGGACTAGGAAGTATATATAACTCCCTTTTATTTAGTTTTGGGGTACTCCCCCTCAGTGACTCCGTTTTTGGTAATATGATTAAGTTGGCCTATTCAACTTAGATCTTGGGATCTCCAGTAAACTAAGTTAGGTTTCCCTCATATTCCCATTCACCACGGGCTTTAGTCCCATTCCTCTTGACGACGTTTCAACTAACTCTCTGCTTAAGCCTTTTGTAAACGGGTCCGCAATGTTATCTTTTGATCTCACATAATCAATTGTGATAACACCCGTTGAGAGTAGTTGTCGTACAGTGTTATGTCTACGTCGCATGTGCCTTGATCTGCCATTGTACATCAAGCTTTGAGCTCTACCAATCGCTGATTGGCTATCACAATGTACACATATGGCTGGCAAAGGCTTTGGCCATCTTGGAATATATTCCACGAATTGACGTAGCCATTCCACCTCCTCGCCTGCCTTATCCAAGGCGATAAATTCGGATTCCATTGTGGATCTTGCTATGACCGTTTGCTTAGAAGACGTCCAAGCAATAGCAGCTCCTCCAAGTGTAAACACGTAACCACTTATTGATTTGGAATCTTTATTATCCGATATCCTGTTTGCACCAGTGTATCCTTCGATCACTGCTGGTTGTCGGGTATAATGCAGTCCATAATCTCTTGTGTATCTAAGCACCCTCGTGATAGCTTTCCAATGATCCGCGCACGGATTGCTGGTGTATCTACTTAGCCTACTCACCGCGTAAGCCAAGTCGGGTCTAGTACATGTCATTAGATACATTAGACTGCCAATAATTCTTGAATACTCTAACTGAGCAACTCCATCTCCTTTATTTTTCTTGAGATGTTGGGAGGTATCAACTGGAGTTCGAGCTACACTCGTATCTCCCGAGTTGAATTTTTCAAGAATTTTATCCACATAGTGAGATTGACTTAGCACAAGACCATCTTGGGTTCTTATGATCGTTACTCCAAGAATCACATCAGCTAAACCCATGTCTTTCATATCAAATCTCGTTTTCAACATGTTTTTAGTAGCCTTGATAATTTTATCATTACTCCCAATGATAAGCATATCATCTACGTAAAGACATAAGATTACATAACCTTCATTTGTGTCTTTGAAATAAACACATTTGTCGCACTCATTTATTTTGAAACCATTGTCAATCATGAAATGATCAAACTTTTGGTGCATTTGTTTTGGTGCTTGCTTCAAGCCATACAAAGACTTGACGAGTTTACATACTTTACCCTCTTGACCGGGGGCAGAGAAACCTTCAGGTTGCTCCATGTAAATCTCTTCTTCTAAATCGCCATTTAGAAATGCGGTTTTAACGTCCATTTGGTGAACTTCCAAATTTCTTAAAGCCGCTATAGCAAGAACCAATCTAATCGAGGTTATGCGCGTCACAGGCGAGTAGGTATCAAAGTAATCTAGACCTTCTTTTTGTCTAAATCCTTTAATCACCAACCTAGCCTTGTATTTATCAATACTTCCATCAGTTTTCATCTTCCTTTTGAATATCCAACGATATCCAAGTGGTTTGCAACCCGGTGGAAGGTCTACTAACTCCCAAGTATGATTTTGCAATATAGAATCAATTTCATTCCTTATTGCTTCTTTCCATTGAGGTCCTTCTGAAGAGGAAACCGCTTCGCGATATGTATTGGGCTCGCCCTCAACCATATACCTAACGAAGTCTGGACCGAAGGATTTTTCAACCCTTGGCCTTTTACTTCGCCTACGATCACTTTCTTCAACCTCAGGTCGTTCATGTGTCTTATCATGAACTACCTCATCAACTGGTGTAGATGAATTTTCACCTACTTCAAAATTAGGTGTTGATGACGTTGCATGTGTTTGTCTTCTCAAAGGAAACACATTTTCAAAATAAGACACAACGTTAGGATTCACCTCCATGATAGTGTTTACGTGTACATCAGGATTCTTGGACTCATGTACAAGAAAGCGATGTGCACTACTTTGATGCGCATACCCAATAAATATGCAATCAACAATTTTGGGTCATATCCTAAGAGCCTTAGGAGGTGGTACAATCACCTTTGCTAGGCACCCCCACACTTTCAAGTATTTATATGAAGGCTTCTTCCTTTTCCATAACTCATATGGAGTTTCGTCTTTCTTTTTGAGTGGTATCTTGTTCAAAAGATAATTAGCCGAGAGAATGGCTTCCCCCCACATTTCCTGGCTCACCCCAGAACTTATCAACATGGCGTTCATCATTTCTTTCAATGTGCGGTTCTTTCGTTCCGCCACGCCATTTGATTGTGGAGAATAAGGAGGTGTACACTCATGTACAATGCCACTTTTTGCGCATAAATCGGCAAAAGGTGCAACATATTCGCCTCCTCGATCGCTTCGCAAAGCTTTTATCTTCTTTTGAAGTTGATTCTCAACTTCATTCTTATACAAGATAAATTTACTTATTGCTTCATCTTTACTTTTTAGTAAATATACATAGCAATATTTAGTACTATCGTCAATAAACGTGATGAAGTACTTATTTCCACCTCTTGTGGGTACCACTTTCAAATCACAAATATCAGTGTGAATTAAATCAAGGGGTTCGGTTATTCATTCAACCGATTTTGATGATGATCTTGTAAGTTTGGATTCTACACATGTTTCACATTTCTAATGTGAGTCAATATGGAATGTTGGTATACAATATAAATTGATTAAACGGCGTATTGAATTAAAATTAACGTGACCTAATCTACCATGCCATTTATTCGAATCAGAAAACTCAAGCATATAAGTAGAAGTAGTAGCAATTTTATTCATGTTCTTGACAGCCATTGCATTTAATTTGAACATGCCGTTTTGGGCGTAGCCCTTGCCAACATACATTCCTCGTTTAGTTAGTACAAATTGATCGCTCTCAAAAACTAAACGAAATCCAAACTTATTAAGTAACCATCCCGAGACTAGATTCTTGCGCAAGTCCGGGACATACAACACGTTGCTTAGAGTGAGCTCCTTCCCCGAAGTCCACTTCAAGATCACTGTTCCTTCACCCATGATGTCGGCGGTGGCTGCATTTCCCATATACAGCTTCTCTTCTCCAGAAAGCGCCTTGAAGGTGGTAAAGAGGCTTCTGTCTGCGCAAACATGACGGATCGTGCCCATATCAACCCACCATCCTTTTGGAGTGTTGGTCACAGTATTGACCTCATCCATCATTGCGCTTTTGTCGGAAATCATCGCCACCAAAGGCATTCCGTCTTCATCCACCATGTGCGCACGCTCACGCTTTGGTTTCTTGCATTGGTTAGCCCGATGCCCCGGCTCGTCACAGTTGTAACAAGTCCCTTGGAAAGCTTGAGGTTTCTTTTTCACAACCCCTTTCTTCGGTCCAAGTTTGCTAGCCTTTGCTTTCTCTTTGTCCTTTTTCCCCTTACCCTTCACGCCCTTAGAGGATTGCCCATGCTCAACCAAATTTGTGCTAGCACTAGTCTGCGCAAGGCTGCCTTTTTGGGCAATTCTATTGTCCTCTTCAATCCGAAGACGAACAATAAGGTCCTCTATAGTCATCTCCTTTCGTTTGTGTATAAGATAATTCTTAAAATCAACCCAACTAGGAGGTAACTTTTCAATCATCGCTGCCACTTGGAATGTCTCGCTAAGTGTCATGCCTTTCGCAAAGATGTCATGTAGTATAATTTGGAATTCTTGGACTTGATTCATAACTGTTTTAGAATCAACCATTTTGAAATTAAAGAAACGGGGTACCACAAATTTCTTTGTGCCAGCATCCTCCGTTTTGTACTTCTTGTCCAAGGCATCCCAAAGGTCTTTGGAAGTCTTGACGTTGTAATACACATTATACAACGCATCCGATAGGCCGTTTAACACATAGCCACGACATATGAAATCCGAATGCTTCCACGCATCAACCGCGCACTGTCTTTGTGCGTCGGTCTCCCCTTCCACAGGTTGGGGAGCGGTTTCCGTCAAGAACCTCGCAAGGTTCATGGTGGTCAGGTAGAAGAACATCTTCTGCTGCCACCTTTTGAAGTGTAGACCCGAGAAATTCTCGGGTCGTTCAGCGTGATTGGCCACTGTGGACGCTCCCACAGTAGTGGCGTTAAGAGGGGTTCCCGTCACAACATTTGTGGTGTTGTTAACGTTGACATTTTCGTTCGACATGCTGAAAAAATTAAAATTTTAAAGTTTAGTCAAAAAATCTGATTTACGCAAAAACCAGAAGTAAACTAGTAAATTTTAATTTTACCACAAATTTACTGTTTAGGCTTCTAAGTCCAACTTTGAAGACCAAAAACAGAAAATTTTAATAATCAAAACTTACTGACTGGCTTTTAAGTCAAACTTTGAAGACCAAGACAGAAAGTTTATTGCCAATTTTTAGGACAATAACTGAATGTAACCAAATTGTTTTCAACCAAAGTCGCTCGTTTGAAGAAGAAAACAACAAAAAATAATATGTTTTTAAAACAGAAACTGAGTGAAACAAAACTGGTTTGAATCACAAACAGGATGGTTTTGATTACACGAACGGTTTTAAAATTTTGTTTTAAGATTGTAGGAACCGTTCGCGTAATAATAAATAAAACAACAAATTTTATTACTTGATTACAATACAGAAATAAAGAAAGCTGGAATACAATACTATTACAACTGAAATAAGCAAAATACAAGAATAGGGTAGAAGCAGAGGGGCTGAGTCACGTGTTCACACGCTTCCCTTAAAACAAATTCCGAGTCTCCCAGGAGTACTCGTTTTGTTTCCCAGGGTACAACAGCCGGAGCAGTAGTACTGCCGGAGTTGGCCTACAACCCGAAGGTTACATAGAAAACTGCAAGAACAGAAGAACAGAAAAGCTGTAGAGAGAAAGTAAATTGCTGTTGTGTTGCTGGTGAATTCGGTGTATTTGATTCTGCAGCTCGATGCTCTATTTATACTGCAGATGAAGGTCGAAACTGAAAAACGAATTGAATGGGAGAATTAAACTGCATTAAACGTCTTCAATGCACTTTAATTCATCATTAAATTCTCAGTCAAACGCATTAACTTCGTCAGTTTCGTAACTGCACAGCATTAACTACTGCCGGAAGCTTTTGCGTGCGCGCGCGCAGGACACACTGGTGCGCGCGCGCAGGTCTGCACGCTCATGCGCGGTGCGTCCATTTGGCTCACTGCCATGCGCGCGTGCGCCACTCACTCAGGTCCATGCGCGGTGCGTCCATTTGGCTCACTGCCCTGCCCGCGTGCGCCACGTCACATGTGTACCTATACGAGCACGCCACACAGTCGCGCCGTATAGGCTCACTCTGGTGCGCCGCGCACGTCACATCAGGGCCCATGCACCATGCGCACCCGCACGCGGACTGCCACGTCACGCGCCTCGAACCTGCATGCCACTTCACCACTTGGTCCTTGCAGCCTCTGTGATCCACCACCCGCACGTGGTCAAAATACAAAGGCGGCTCTCAAGCGGTTCGCGGCGATGCAAGCGTGTGAAGTGCGGCATCAAAGCGCCACATTGCGCCTACGCCGCGCGCGCGCGTGTGCGAGGGCGAGTTAGGGTGCTACGCACCCTTCGCGAGGACACTTAGTATGTGCTTCTATGAAACAATAAGGATGAAGAGTTTCACCTTAAATACCCATTTAAGTTCCAACTGTCCTCCGATGTGGGACAAGGTGTTACTTTCCGTTTTGTGTCAGCATTTAATGTTTCAAACACCCAACTTTGAGCATCGATATCTCATTCATCTTAGCTCCGTTTTGGACGTGGTTTAGTTCGTTGCGAAGCTCTTCCAACATAGAACACAAACCCACAAATAAATATATAAAACCCGCTCATTTTACTATATTTATTTCTAGTCCAAAATAGAAAAAAAAATCATTTTCCTATATTTGTGAAAAATGTTATTTTCACCTATTTTTCCAACACTAGGCTTGTTTATTTGTATTAATTAACTTGCAGTAATAATAATTATTCTTTTATATATACTAGTATTTTTTTCATATAGTAATTAGTATTACTTAAATATATATTTAATATATTGTTTAAAAGTTATATAACTAATAGGCTCTTTTAAGCTAGCGAGTCGGCTCAAGCTCGATAAGTGAAGCTCGGGCTCGTTTACTAAACAAACTTAAGTTTAGGCTGGGGATCGAGCTCGTTCAAGCTCGGCTCATTCGTGCTTTTTTTCAAAATGCGCTCGAGTAGTTCGCGAGTAGCTCAGCTCGTATGTGCCCTTAGTCAAAACAAATTGGAAACCATTCTATGAACTATGTGAACCATGAAAAAGTACAAGAAAAACTTAAACTTGAGTTCTATATGGGTTTTGCAGCCAGGGGCGGAACCAGAGGGGGGTCAAGAGGGTCCGTTGACCCTCCGGTCACCGGAACTTTTTGAATTTTTATTTATAAATTTTGAGTTTTTGAAGAACAAACTTAGAGATGGACCCCCTAATTTGAACCAGTATAGAATATAAGCTTATGATGACCCCCTAACTAAATCGTTCTGGTTCCGCCACTGTTTGCAGCAACATACTTACATGGGGATCTGCACAACTTAAACTTTACTTTTGATAAATCAGATAAGAACATAAAGCTAGTAAAATCACAAGATAAGTATAGAGAAAAAGAACTGTGTACCATGTCCAACGTTCCAAATCCAGTATTAGAGCATGCCATGAACTCAAGCCCATGATATGCTAATTCACTATTCAACTTATCTTGTTACCTAAAACTGATATTTGTGTTGAAGCTTTTTCTCTCAATTCTTCTTCAATCTTCATCTCTATTCACTCCTACTCCATCTTTTCATCAAAATCACACACACACACACACACTAACTTTTTCTCGAAATCATCTAATTTGGACCTCTCGAAGGTGGTTTCCACTCGTTTGCTTAGGCAAACTGTTGTGGAACATCATTTAATCGAGATTGGGTAAAGATCTAAACGATTTTCACACTTTTCAACTTAGTTATGAAAGATTTCAACACTTTTTCAGCTTATTTTGAATTTTTCTTCTACTTTTACACAATATTGATGGAATCGGGACTCAGTCAGACTCTCGACTCCTTCTTTAGTCGAAAGCCGGCTTGAGAACTGATTTCCACCAAAGAGATGGACCGATTAACGGGTCAAACATGAATCTTCATCAAGAACAGCGCGTTTGTCCGAATGGGTTGGGCCCGTCCGGCCGAATGAACTGGATTTGGTATTTTCCGTTGTTTGACACGCCGTCACGTCGTCTCCGTTAACTTAAAACTTTTACTTTGAAAATTTTATAAAAACTTCAACCATAGATCATCCGCCCGAATGGCCATCCATCCGGATGACCTGACCCTGACAATTTCCGTTGTTTAAACGCTTTTTTTCAAATCTTAACGGCTCGCAAACAATCACAGACTATCCGAATGGCCATCCGTCCGGATGGAACCTGTTAAAACACTATCTTATTCATACTGCATGTTGTTATTGGGTCTGATATTGGGCTTATATTGTTCTAGTCGTTATTGGTTTGATTGGGCCGGTACAAGGTCTGATGTGTGCAGGTAGAATGTGCAAGGTGCATAGTGTATCTTTCAAGGGGTCAAAGTGTATATTTGGTGTAGCTGGGTATAAAAGAGGAGAGAGACTGCAGATCAATTATTCCAGATCATTCATTCTCAACAAACCTTCTTCGAGACTCTTCTTAGGGTTTCACTGTGTTCATCTTTTGCTGTTATTGAACGAAAATCGTTCCAGTTGTTGCTGTATGTCTTGTAGATCGATTGCTGCTGGAGATCATGTGGATCTTTTGGTTTTGGTTGTATCGTTTCTATTAATCAACTGATTATTATCAGTTGATTGTGTATTGTTGTACTGATTTTATAGATCTTACAGTTTGTAAGATCTTGGGAAGGTTTGGGTATTTTTTGGGTTGGATAAGTAATAAGATTTTCCGTCACATTTTGTCGCTAGTTCTTTTGTTATTATTAGTTTCTGTTTGTTTTGTACTCTGATTATACCAGTTTTACATGGTATCAGAGCTAAATGCTCTTGATCCGGTCTTATTTCCGCTGTTGATCTGATTCTCTTGTTGTTCTTGTGTTAGGTCTGCTTCAAGGTTGCAGATCTGTTGTTGACGTTGGATAGATCTTCTAGATCTTGGGAGTGCTATATTTCCTGTATACGAGCAACTGAAACCCTAGCTAGGGTTTCTTGTTTTTGGTGAAAGATTTCCTCTCTTCTGGTGGCTTCACACACTCTGTGTTGGTCTCTAAATCCTCGAAGATTTAGAGCAAACTTACCAGTAGTGTTGCTTTTGGTTATTGTCTTTATTGGAGTTGCTTTGCACCCACTGTGAGATTGTTCTTCTCTCCCTCTTTTAGTTTATGTTGATTGGAATAGTTGAAGTCGAGGTAGTGAGGACCGGCACCTTTGTTTGATTGTTTTGGTTCTTGATGTGTTCAAAATGTAACATATAAATTTCATCAAATGAAGCATAAAACTAACCTTTTTTTAGTACTAATGTTGGAAAAAGTGTTCTTTTGTCTTCCTTTTGTATTTTCAGGATTAAATGAGCTCAAATTAACAAAAGAAGCAAAAAGACATCAAAATCTAACATAAATACAAGAAAAGGAACAAGACGTGACATGCCCGACCCCATGACAGCATCTTCCCAAGCAAAACAAGAAATCAGAAGTCTGAACACGCCCCGTGCTCAGCCAGCACAGGGGCGTGCCCAAGTGTCAGCAGAAAAGACAAAGTGGTGGAAGCTTCTATTGCCCACCACGGGGCCGTGCTCAGCGGACACGGGGCCGTGGTCAACTATAAGATTCGCACAATCTAGGCAAATCTTCATAGTACAAAGATTCTTCTGCACACGGGGTCGTGCTCAGCGGACACGGGGGCGTGGTCAACTAATAAGACAAAGCTGCATTAAATGAAGAAAGAGAAGGATGTGGACACGGGGCCGTGCCCACTGGACACGGGGCCGTGCCCGAGCTTCTGTTCAGCCTATAAATAGAAGTGCTTGTCTCAAGCTCAAACCATCCCTTGGCACACCACCTCTCTCACACTTCACCCACCACCCACCACCACCATAACACCATCATCCACCACCATCATCCATTGTCCATCGTAGAGTGTGTGAGTCGTCTCGGGATCCAAGATTGATCGTAAGAGTTCTTGACAATCAAGGCCATGTTTGCCTAAGTCTCTTACATCACTTGGTGAAGACAAAGTGTCTAGTGTAATACTTTTTATTTCTAATCTTTTCGCACTTTTTATTTGGTTTCGTATTAATGACTTTAATAACTAGTTGCTTATGTTGAATGTGATCTTTCTTTATCGTTTGTCTGTGGTGTGTTGAAATTATTTTAATGTCTATATAAAATAAAAGATTTTCACCATTCATATCTCCACGGTCTATATGGAGGTATGTTGGCTACCTGGTCGGGGGTTAAGGGAACGGTTTGGTAAAGGTCTTGCCATTGTTCAGCGTTTAGAGGTCCTACAATGGACCTGGGTCAAATTTAGTAGGACCTCCTTCAATACTTAGCGGTATTGGATGGCGGGGGTCCAAACTCTTTGATCCCCTCATAAGTTAACTACTATTAATACTATAACCCGGCTATTTAGGACTGTATCCCTGCTGACTCAGACTACTTAGTCGAGGGTAACGTCACCTCCAAAAGAGGGGCTTACCATAATTTGCATTAATAACTTAATTAATTATCTTCCAATAATCCACCCTTTTAGGATTGTATCCTTGCTGACTCAAACTATTGGGGTGAGGGTAACGTCACCTTCAAAAGAGGGGCCTACTACAATAACTAAGATAATCTCTTAAAATAGTGCAAAAGTGCGGAAATAATTAAAGGTTACACTAGATACGAGTCGGAACCAAGTGATTCATCTTGTCTATCTGTTTTTCTTTTTATTTTTATTTTCAGCATTTTAGTTAGTTTTTATTTTTCTTAGTTTAAAACATTTTTTTCTAAACATTTTTTATTTGATTAGACGTTGAGGATAAACCGGTACTAAAAGCTCTTGTGTCCTTGGACGACCTCGGTATCTTACCAACACTATACTACGCTCACGATGGGTGCACTTGCCCATATGTGTGTCTAGTGTTAGTAAATATCGTGTTTTATAAATTTAAAACTTGTCTAAAAAAGTGTTAAAGGGGCTTAAAATATACACCTAATAAATATAACACTTCACACGCATCAAGTTTTTGGCGCCGTTTCCGGGGACACAAGGATTTTAAGAAAGCTTAAAATCAATGGCCTAATCAGTTTTTCAAAACCTTTTTAAAACGCGCGCACATTTTTCTGCATTTTAGTTTAGATTTGCATTTACAGTAACCTGTACACGGGGCCGTGTTCGCTGAACACGGGGCCGTGCTGCAGATTTTTCATAAACACCCAGTAACAGAAGCTTGAACACGGGCCGTGCTCACTGAACACGCCCCGTGCTCAACGAAATCAGTAAATTTAATTAAAACGCCCAGATACAGATCCTGAACACGGGGCCGTGTCCACTGAACACGGGGCCGTGTCCAGCCTCTGTTTCCGTTTTTATTTTTGTTTTCTGATCTCGAGACTCGGTTGTGATCTGCTGAGTGATTCTTATGGATCAATACTCTGGAGGTTACAACTACACCTATGAGGAGGATGATTATAGGGGTAACTATTGCACTAATTGTCGTAACACACGCTCGGTTCAATATAATCACTCATATCAACCATCCAATTCATACACCTACTATGAGGAGCCCAGGTACGAGCCATCAACTTCATACACTTCCTATGAAGACCAAAGGTATGAACCTCCTCCCTCATACTCATATTTTGATGAACCAAGGTATGAGCCTTCTTACTCATACTTTGAGGAACCAAGATACGAGCCACTACCTTCATATGCTTACTATGAGGAACCATGGCGTGAACAACCCACCTCATATAAGTATTATGAAGAACAAAATTACGAACCTTATCCATCATATGCTTACAATGAAGAACAATGGTGCGAACCATCTACTTCACATGGGTATTATGAGGAACAAAGGGTCGAACAACCGGATTCAAGCTTAGAAAATACCGATTCTTTTTCTATAACCGAAGTAACCGATAGGATATTAGAACACATAAGAGTTATCGATCGCTGTATAAGAGAATCTCGCGCAAGGGAAGAGGAGTCCCGCTCAAGAGAAGAATTAAAAAATGAAGAGATAACTGAAATTGTACAAATGGAAGAACAAATAAGTGAAAAACCAACACATGAGTTAAACAACGAAAAAGGTGAGTCCGACAACGTTAAAATACAAAAAGAGTCTAATTTTGAAGAAATTAACCTCTTGTCACCTTCTTTCGAAAATTATTGTTTAGTACCCACTCATGCTAAGTTTTTAAAAGAGTTAAACGCTAACACTAAAATTGACGAAATGGTAAGTGTTAAGTTAACTAATGATCAAACCTCGCTAATAAAAGAAGACCCATTTAAAATTAGCATTACACCGGTTCCATGTTTCTTTCAAAATTCGTTTATTAATAATGTCACAATCGATAAAGATCTTCGTGTTAACATAATACCTAACTACATTTTCGAAAAATTAAGTATTAGTGATTTTTCTCCACTTCAAATACCCATTTTTCTATCCAATCGGAAAGTAATAAAATCAATCGGTATAGTTGAAGATGTATTGGTTCAAACAAATCAAATGGTAATCCCGACCGACTTTGTCATCCTCGATGACGCTCCTCTAATATTGGGACGACCATTTGTAAAAACACACGAAGCTTTAAAAAACCGGAAGTTCAACAATCTACCTCTTCAATTCGGGGCATTTAAAAGAAGTGTCGATCTCGAACGGTCAATGAAATATCCATTCGGCAATAATGACCCCCAAATTGAAGATGAAGATGAACCACCCGATACAAGTGAAGAGATTGACCACTTTGTTGAAGAAGAGGTCGCCATAGAACAAACTTTTAAAGTTCTTGATCGAAACGAGCAACCAAATAAGGAATCTCCTAAAGACCCACCAATTGAGCTCAAAGAACTTCCAAAAGGTTTGGAATATGCTTTTCTAGACAAAGAGGGTAATTTACCTGTAATTATTTCATCTAAATTAGATAGCTTAGAAAAAGAAAATTTAATTAGTCTTTTGAAAAAACATAAAAATGCAATAGCTTGGAAACTTGTAGACATAAAAGGAATTAGTCCTTCTATGTGCACACACAAAATTTTGATGAATGATGACTACAAATCGGTCATACAACCACAACGTCGAGTGAATCCAAATGTTCAAGAAGTGGTTAAAAACGAGGTCATCAAACTACTTGACGCCGGACTTATCTATCCTATCTCCGATAGTCCTTGGGTGAGTCCCGTCCAAGTAGTTCCAAAGAAAGGAGGTATGACGGTATTAACTAACGAAAAGAATGAATTAATACCAACGAGAACCGTCACAGGATGGAGAGTATGTATAGATTATAGACGATTAAATGAAGCAACAAGAAAAGATCACTTTCCTTTGCCCTTCATTGATCAAATGTTAGAAAGGTTATCCGGTCATAAATTTTATTGTTTCTTTGATGGTTTTTCAAGGTTACTTTCAAATCCCGATAGCACCCGAAGACCAAGAAAAGACAACTTTCACATGTCCCTATGGAACTTTTGCTTATCGACGGATGCCGTTTGGTCTATGTAATGCCCCCGCAACATTCCAACGTTGCATGGTAGCCATTTTCCATGACATGATAGAAAAGACAATGGAAGTCTTCATGGACGACTTTTCTATCTTTGGGGATTCATACGACCAATGCCTCGATAACCTTGAACGAATGCTATCCCGATGTGAGGAAACTAACCTCGCCCTTAATTGGGAAAAATGCCATTTCATGGTAACGGAGGGAATAGTGCTCGGTCACAAGATCTCGAGCAAAGGAATGAAGGTGGATCGAGCCAAAATAGATACCATATCTAGATTACCACCTCCATCCTCTGTAAGAGCTATCAGAAGTTTCCTAGGGCATGCCGGATTTTATAGACAGTTTATCAAAGACTTTTCAAAAATCTCAAGGCCTCTAACGAAATTACTTGAAAAAGATGCCCCTTTCATCTTTGACAAGGATTGCAATCAAGCATTTCTAACCTTAAAAGAAATGTTAGTCAATGCACCTATCATGATAGCGCCTGATTGGAAATTTCCTTTCGAAATCATGTGTGATGGTAGTGACTTTGCAGTTGGAGCTGTCTTGGGACAAAGAAAAGAAAAGCATTTCCACCCAATTTACTATGCTAGTAAAACACTTAATGATGCACAAGAAAATTACACAACAACTGAAAAAGAATTACTAGCCGTGGTATTTGCTTTTGATAAATTTCGTTCTTATCTTGTTCTTTCTAAAACTATAGTCTATACAGATCATGCAGCCATTCGATATCTCTTCAAGAAGCAGGACGCAAAACCACGTTTGATTCGGTGGATTCTACTCCTCCAAGAATTTGACATTGAAATCAGAGACAAAAGAGGAGCAGAAAATACCACAGCAGATCATCTTTCGCGCTTAGAAGACCCAGCTTTGGAGGCGACCAAGGACGAGCAAATCAACAAAAAATTTCCAACTGAGTCCCTGGAAATGGTGGAATATAAGGAAGAGCCATGGTACGCCGACTATGCTAACTACCTAGCTAGCGGTATAGTCACAAAAGGATGGTCACATCATCAAAGGAAAAAATTATTTGCCAATGTTAAACACTATTTTTGGGAAGATCCATATCTTTTCAAAATGTGTGCCGACCAACTCGTCCGACGATGCGTACATGGTAACGAAGCACGAAGAATTCTCCGCCATTGTCATGAAGGTCCATATGGAGGGCATCATGGTGCCGCTAGTACCGCACAAAAGGTATTTGATTCAGGATTTTATTGGCCAACCATTTACAAAGACGCCCAAAGTCTTGTCAAGACATGTGATGCTTGCCAAAGAACAGGTAATATTTCTTCCAAAAACGAGATGCCACAAAATGGCATTCTTGTTTGTGAAATTTTTTATGTGTGGGGACTAGACTTTATGGGACCTTTCCCACCTTCGAAAGGAAACAAATATATACTTGTGGCAGTAGACTACTTGTCTAAATGGGCCGAGGCACTTCCAACAAATGATGGAAGAGTTGTGGTAAGATTTCTGAAAAAATTATTCTCTCGTTTTGGCACGCCTAAAGCATTAATAAGCGATAGAGGTACCCATTTTTGCAACCATCAACTCGAAATTTTTTTAACAAGATATGGGGTCTATCACCGGGTCTCAACAGCATATCACCCTCAAACAAACGGACAAGCCGAAGTGACTAATAGAGGTTTAAAACGAATACTCGAAAAAAACGTAGGGTTAAATAAAAAGGAATGGGCAGATAAATTAGATGATGCTTTATGGGATTTTCGAACTGCTTATAAAACAACAATAGGTACAACCCCTTATAAGCTAGTCTATGGAAAGAGTTGTCACTTGCCAGTAGAAATTGCACACAAAGCCTATTGGGCAATTAAAAATGTAAACTTAGATTTAGAATTTGCTGGTAAAAATCGATTTTGTCAATTAAATGAATTAGACGAGCTTAGGAATTATGCATACTCAAACTCTGAAATTTATAAGGAAAGAATGAAAAATTTGCATGACAAACACATTAAACCTAATGAATTTCGGGTAGGGGATCTAGTTCTTTTGTTTAATTCACGACTTCGATTATTTCCTGGTAAATTAAAGTCTAGGTGGTCAGGACCTTTTTCCATCACCCATATTTTCCCACACGGTGCAGTAGAAATTAAATCTCGAAATGGGCCTCCATTTAAAGTCAATGGCCAACGGCTGAAACTCTATCAAGGATTCATTGAGGATGAAGAAGAAAAGATCTCGCTTCAAACGGTGGAAGAATAAAACATCATGTCTGGTAAGTTACGAACGATTGAGACAACAAATAAAGCGGTAAGTTTTCTAACCAAAGCTTATGGGAAACAAGGGCACTCACACGAGCACTAAAAAAAAAAAATTGCTCGGCACGAGGCCGTGTCCACTGGACACGGGGCCGTGTCTGCGCTGCAGTCGGGATAAATCCCCTTTTTCAAAACAGTTACTTCATTCCACACGCCCCGTTTCCCCGAAAAAGCTCTGGTTCCAGGCGAATTTTCGCAGAACTTCAACGTCTCCTATCGCTCTAACAACATCAAGGTATGATTCTATCACTCTTAGTAGTTAGATTAGTTACTTGCATGTAGTTAAAACACCAAAAATTTGGGGAAAAATCTAGGGTTCTTGATGTTCATCCGGATCGAACCTCAAATTTTTGTTTAGATCTGTTTGCATTTAGTTAGATTAGTGTTAAGGGAAGTAGATACACTTGTATTGTTCACAGATTCACCGGATTTCTCACAAAAACCCCAAACCCTTGTTCTTGAACCGAAAAAGATAAAATTGATAGGGTAAACGGGTTATTTTGGGAAAAACGGCTCTTAGGGTTTCATTTTCGGGGGAAACCGCACCTATTGGACCAAAAATTTTCAAGTTTTCGAAACCGGGTCGAAAAATGGGATTTTTGAGTAACAGACCCTTGGACACGGGGCCGTGTCCGATGAACACGGGGTCGTGTCCAGCCCACTGTTTGCAGTTTTGTCCGAAAATATTTCTGTTTCGTGCTAACTTTTGGTGTATTCTTTCAGATGGCTAGGAAGTTCAAAAGATTCAACGCCAATGAGCTCGACGCTAGAGCTCGATACGAGATACTTCAAACAAGGCCAGAGGAATACCCGAGGCAAGCATGCACGGACTTGCTAACCCTGGTGAATCAAATTGACCGTTTCAACAACATTGTCACGGGACCACTCAGAGTCGCCCTAACAACTCGACTCCGTTCCGTCCACGAATGCACTTTGGAGTTCTATAGCACCTTCACATTCAACTCGAGGTGCGACCCGTTCGACAATGACGGGGTAGCATTCCGATGTGGCAGAACGAGGTATTCGATCTCTATGGCTCAGTTTGGATCGATTATAGGGTTGTATGCAGAAGAGGATGCGGGAAACGAAGAAAATACTAGAGGAATGAGAGAGATAGGTGAAAACGAACGCCAAGCCATTTGGGCTCAGATTGGAGAAGGGTACTACAATCCGAGCAGCACTAAGAGTACAAAGTTGAGGGATCCGCTCTACAGATACATCCATAGGCTCATCGGCTACTCTCTTAGCCAAAGGCATGACAGTAGTGGCGTAGTTGGGTTAAGAGATTTGGTTGTCCTCCACTGCATCCACAACCGCAGGCCGCTCGATGTTCCGTTCCTCATGCTCCGAAACATGCATCACAACCGCCTTGCTAGTGCACCGACTCCTATCTTCTTTGGAGGATGGGTGTACCGTCTCTTCAGGCACTTCGCCCATATACCTAGGTCATTTGAGAGGAGCCCATGGTCAGGTATGGTGGATATACACATATGCCGCTCAATGAACCTGATATATGAGGCGGAAGACGGGACGGTGAGCTTTCAAAGGATGCAAGGTCATGCATGGAACCCGCAAGAAGCGCTTGTCCTCCAAGCTCTGCAACATCATCAGTACCAATACCAACCCCATGGTGATCCGGGCCAATCATCCTCCTCGGGAGGCGGTTTTCCTAACTTTCAAAGTTTGCATGATTTGTTGCAGGAAAACCTTATGTGCACCAGGAACACCTATAACATGGCGAGCAACACCTACCACCGGGTCGGAGCTATCGAAAGAAACATATCCGATATCCAAGATGATGTTGGATATATACGAGACCACATTGCACGCCATGGAGGGGATGATGATGATGATGACGATGCTATGGAGTAGGCGAGAGGAGCGGAGGAGGAAGCAGTTGGTTGATGACTTCCCAGGTTAACCCTTTTTCACTCTTGAACAATTGATGGCCTGCGTGCCAAAGTGTTGAACAATTTACTTTCCCTAACTTCTTTTATTTTCTGCATTTATTTTTCTTTTAACTATGACATGGATGTTGAATATTGGTAAAAGTGGAATGTTTGCTATGGTATGGTAGGATGTTTATTGATTAAACAGGTACAAACGAGGCTTAAAGTACTAAGCATTAGTACTACTAAAGCCGGAACAGGAAAACCGAAGAAAGAAACCTGTTTTTCAACTTTGCAGACTGTCCACACGGGGCTGTGTCCAGCCAACACGCCCCCGTGCCCATTCCCCTGAACCTGCTGTTTGTTTTAATTCTGCAGACCTTGACAGACACGGGATCGTGTTCAGCCGACACGCCCCTGTGTTCACCTTCAGTAAGTTTTCGTTACTGGCACCTGAGCACGGGGCCGTGTTCACTCAACACGAGGTCGTGCCCAGGTAACCAGTAACACAATTTTTTTTTGCTTTTTACACCTTTTTACACATTCAATCAACCTAAAAAATTATTTTTGGGACACATTGAGGACAATGTGTAATTTAAGTGTGGGGGGATGCTAAAACCTTGAATCTTACAAGTCCTAAATACAAGCCTTACACAAAACTCTATTGGAATCGCTAATCACCCCAAATTTTTTCAAAAATTTTCATTTTTTTACTTGTCTAGGTTTAACTCGGGAAATTCAAGTTCTCAAAAAGGTTATATTTTTACGAATTTACAACCGATAGCGTCATGATAAAAAGAACCAACATAAGAAAATTATGAAAAGGCATGACAAGCTTAGTTAAAATTTGATTATATATACTTGATCACATAAAAACCCATTCCCACAAAAAGTGAGTTTTGAGCCTTTATTGAGCATACAATTACATATCATTAGACTAAATGCTCATTTTTCGTTTCTTGTGTGAATAGCCGCTTGGTTCTTACGACTCTAGAACTTGCCATGACGATACATTCCCGGTCCTTACCAACTTAAACCCGAGTAAGTAAATGATGGAGGCATTAGGACTAACCCTTTTTATTTCTACACCATTATTTTTCCTTTTTTTTTACCACCTACCCAAAATCCCCCTAGTTAGCCCCTTTGAGCCTAAACCTTTTCATTTCATAACCCAAACCAAACACCCTTTACCCACCAAAACCTTTTTATTTTTAACCCTTTGTTTTAGTAACAAGTTTGATTTTTCGTATGACTTTTCAAATATATATATATATATATATATATATTGTTGAGGATGAAGCAAAAGAAAATAAACAAACAAGTTCATCAAAAATAACTTGGTTTGAATAATAGCTTCATCAAAATAAAAGTTACAAAAATAGAAAGTCTTACGAAAACCGACACCTGTTACGCTTTTCGCCTTTTTTCTACTAACCACTAACCACCAACCCAACCACCTACCTTTAACCCAAGCCTAACCCTTCACCCACAAAGTCCTCTTGATATTTACAAAGGTATATAAGTTAAAAAGGAGGAGGATTGATTGCTTGGCAAGCCTATGGTAGGAGTAAGTTCCATGCCGCTCTCGAGTGATCCACAAAAATACATTTTCGGCCGAGTGTTGAGTGATCCCCGCGAGGTATGTGAACTTGTATATAAATAGAATTTTACAAAGGCATGTTATGCCCTAATAAGTAATTTATCTTATGAAAAGTTTTAAATAAATCATGACGAATAGGATTGTAAATAAATAAAAATAAAATTAAATAAAGAATCTTGGAAATCCCGACAAGCCCAAAAACCTTCTTCTCTACCCATTCCATTTGGGAGTGTAATAGCCACATATTAAAGAGTTTTGCTTGAGGACAAGCAAAGATTCAAGTGTGGGGGTATTTGATGTGTTCAAAATGTAACATATAAATTTCATCAAATGAGGCATAAAACTAACCCTTTTTTAGTACTAATGTTGGAAAAAGTGTGCTTTTGTCTTCCTTTTGTATTTTCAAGATTAAATGAGCTCAAATTAACAAAAGAAGCAAAAAGACATCAAAATCTAACATAAATACAAGAAAAGGGACAAGACGTGACATGCCCGACCCCATGACAGCATCTTCCCAAGCAAAACAAGAAATCAGAAGCCTGAACACGCCCCGTGCTCAGCCAGCACGGGGGCGTGCCCAAGTGTCAGCAGAAAAGACAAAGTGGTGGAAGCTTCTATTGCCCACCACGGGGCCGTGCTCAGCGGACACGGGGCCGTGGTCAACTATAAGATTCGCACAATCTAGGCAAATCTTCATAGTACAAAGATTCTTCTGCACACGGGGTCGTGCTCAGCGGACACGGGGGCGTGGTCAACTAACAAGACAAAGCTGCATTAAATGAAGAAAGAGAAGGATGTGGACACGGGGCCGTGCCCACTGGACACGAGGCCATGCCCGAGCTTCTGTTCAGCCTATAAATAGAAGTGCTTGGCTCAAGCTCAAACCATCCCTTGGCACACCACCTCTCTCACACTTCACCCACCACCACCATAACACCACCATCATCCATTGTCCATCGTAGAGTGTGTGAGTCGTCTCGGGCTCCAAGATTGATCGTAAGAGTTCTTGACAATCAAGGCCATGTTTGCCTAAGTCTCTTACATCACTTGGTGAAGACAAAGTGTCTAGTGTAATACTTTTTATTTCTAATCTTTTCGCACTTTTTATTTGGTTTCGTATTAATGACTTTAATAACTAGTTGCTTATGTTGAAGGTGATCTTTCTTTATCGTTTGTCCGTGGTGTCTTGAAATTATTTTACTGTCTATATAAAATAAAAGATTTTCACCATTCATATCTCCACGGTCTATATGGAGGTATGTTGGCTACCTGGTCGGGGGTTAAGGGAACGGTTTGGTAAAGGTCTTGCCATTGTTCAGCGTTTAGAGGTCCTGCAATGGACCTGGGTCAAATTTAGTAGGACCTCCTTCAATACTTAGCGGTATTGGATGGCGGGGGTCCAAACTCTTTGATCCCCTCATAAGTTAACTACTATTAATACTATAACCCGGCTATTTAGGACTGTATCCCTGCTGACTCAGACTACTTAGTCGAGGGTAACGTCACCTCCAAAAGAGGGGCCTACCATAATTTGCATTAATAACTTAATTAATTATCTTCCAATAATCCACCCTTTTAGGATTGTATCCTTGCTGACTCAAACTACTGGGGTGAGGGTAACGTCACCTTCAAAAGAGGGGCCTACTACAATAACTAAGATAATCTCTTAAAATAGTGCAAAAGTGCGGAAATAATTAAAGGTTACACTAGATACGAGTCGGAACCAAGTGATTCATCTTGTCTATCTGTTTTTCTTTTTCTTTTTATTTTCAGCATTTTAGTTTGTTTTTATTTTTCTTAGTTTAAAACATTTTTTTCTAAACATTTTTTATTTGATTAGACGTTGAGGATAAACCGGTACTAAAAGCTCTTGTGTCCTTGGACGACCTCGGTATCTTACCAACACTATACTACGCTCACGATGGGTGCACTTGCCCATATGTGTGTCTAGTGTTAGTAAATATCGTGTTTTATAAATTTAAAACTTGACTAAAAAGTGTTAAAGGGGCTTAAAATATACACCTAATAAATATAACACTTCACACGCATCAGTTCTGATTATTATCTGTTTTTTGTGTAATCTCTTTGTTATTTGTTGTTGTTATATTGGGTCGTTGTCTTAGTGTTTGGCTCCTGTATTAAGACCTGTCCAGGCACTATAAGTGATGAACCTGGAATCTGGACACTGATACAGCTTCGCCTTAGGGTATTTTGTGTATCTGTCTTGTTTGTTGTTGTCTATTTTCTATCTGGTTGTTATTTGTTTGTTGGTTGATTCTCTATTTGTGAATCTGTATTGTCTGTTTGTTGCTTGTCTTGCTTGTAATCATGACTGATACTGATCCTAATGCTAGTACATCTCAGACTTTGATAAGTAAGTTAGATGTTGGAGACCTATTGTATCTTCATCCTAGTGACTCAAGTGCTATGACTATTGTTAGTGTTAAGTTGAAGGCTACTGAAAACTACTCTGTCTGGTCTAGTTCTATGAAATTGGCTTTAGAAGCCAAGAATAAGTTTGGTTTTATTAATGGTAAATGTGAAAGATCCACTGAGGATCATGTGCTTGCTAGTCAGTGGGATAGGTGTAACTCTGTAGTTTTAACATGGCTTTTGAATTCTGTATCTGAGGAACTTTTCTTGGGTCAAGTTTTTTCTACATATGCTTCTGAGGTTTGGGATGACTTAAAGGAAACCTATGACAAGGTAGATGGTTCTGTGGTTTATGATTTGTATAAAAAATAAACTGTATTTCTCAAAGTGGTTCTACTGTGGCTGATTATTATACTAGGCTAACTACTATGTGGAAACAGTTTGATGCCATGCTTAAACTGCCCACATGTTCTTGTAAAGCAGCTAAAGATTATAATGATTTTTCAATGTTAATCAAACTAATGCAATTTCTCATGGGATTAGATGATGTTTATCAACCAGTAAGAACTAATTTGTTAACCAGAGAAGTATTTCCATCTATCAAGGTTGCCTTTTCTGTGGTTTCTAGGGAGGAATCACATAGATTGTCTAGCAGTGGGTCAAAAGGTCAAAGTGTATCATTTGTGTCTAAATCAAATCAGACTTTTGATTCTAAAAGAAGAGTGTCTAATCAAAGAGGACCTAATCCAAATCTAAAATGTACACACTGTAACATGATTGGTCATACTGTTGATAGATGCTTTGAGGTTGTTGGTTATCCTCCATGTTTTAAGAAAAGATCAAACACTATGTCTGGTAAAAATACTTTCACTAATAAGTCTAATGCTATTGTTGGATCATCTGCTAGTACAAGTATGTCTACTTCTGGTATGCCTTTTACATCTGAGCAGATAGCTAAGTTGTTGAGTCTTGTTGGTGAAAAGAATGTGGCGGACACTCAAAACACTAATATGGGAGGTGAGAATGTTAATGTTAGTAGTTTTGTCAGTTGTTCTAGTTCTGTGATGTTTGGTAGTCAGTTTAATTGAATAGTAGATTCTGGAGCTAGTCAACATATGGTAAATAATGATAAAGATGTTTTTGATACTATAGATGTGTCTGAGTTTGATCTTAAGGTTGGTCACCCTAATGGAACTAATGTTAAGGTCATAAAAATTGGTAGTATGAAACTGTTTAACAACATTATTCTAAAAGATGTTTTCTATGTTCCAGGCTATAATGTAAATTTGTTGTCTGTTCATAGGTTGGCTAAAGATAATCAGATAAATGTTGTTTTTAATGAAGATAATTGTATATTACAGGATTTCAAATTAAAGAGAATCCTGGGGATTGGTAGGCAAGAGAATGGGTTATACTTTGTGGGTAATAATGGTAATAATGAGAATGTTTGTTTTAATAGTTTTCTTAGGTCGAATTTGTGGCATAGTAGATTAGGACGCCCATCTGATCAAGTCTTAGCTGTGTTAAAAGAAAATGTTGGTGTAAAAAATATTGAACATGGGCCTTGTGAAGTTTGTCATAGGGCTAAACAGGTTAGGGTTCCTTTCCCACTAAGCGAGCATAAAACTAAGTCAGTTGGTGATATAATTCATTTAGATTTATGGGGTCCATATAAGGTCACTAGCTATGAAGGTCATAGATATTTTCTCACAATTGTGGATGATTTTTCCAGAACTGTGTGGTGTTATCTTTTGTCTACTAAAACTGAAGCATTTGAAAATTTATGTAGTTTTTATGAACTTGTTCTTACTCAGTTTAAAGTTAAGATAAAAGTGTTTAGAAGTGATAACAGGACAGAATTTGTTAACAATCAAATGTCACAATTTTGTAAAACGAAGGGTATTTTGCATCAAACGACATGCTCCTATACACCACAACAGAATGGTGTGGTGGAAAGGAAGCATAGACATCTCTTAAACACAGCTAGGGCCTTGATGTTTCAAGGTGGTTTGCCACTTAGGTTCTGGTCTGAGTGTATTCTAACTGCCGTTTATTTAATTAACAGGTTACCCTCTTCTGTGTTAAATGGTAAGAGTCCTTATGAAGTTGTATTTGGTTTTAAGCCCTCTTTGTCACATTTGAGGAACTTTGGATGTCTTTGTTTTAGTACTGTTTTGGCTGATTCTGATAAGTTTGCTTATCATGCTGATAAGTGTGTACTTATTGGTTATTCCAATGTTAAAAAAGGATATAAGTTGTGGAATTTAGATAGTAAAAATGTGTTTTACTCAAGAGATGTTAAATTCTATGAAAATGTTTTTCCCTTTAAAACTAAACAGTTGGATAATCAAGATGTAGTTAATCACTAGACTTTAAATCATATTAATTTTTTTGATGAGTATGAAACATTGTTATCCGAAGTTCCTGGAGAACCCAATGATGAAGAGGGTACTAATGGTGCTCATGATCACTCCAGTGATGATCAACAGCCATTGATACCTTCTACATCTACCACCGCTCCAACTGCTGAAACTAATCAACAGTCAAGTAGTGGGCAGTTAGGCAGTAGTGAGGGTAACAATGGCGAGGCAGAGGACATTGTTGGATCAAATGATGAGACCAACGTGTCTGAGGGTTAAAATACTAGGAGATCTTCTAGAAATGTTTCTTTTCCTAAAAGATTTGATGAATACGTTGTAGAGGGTAAAGTTAGATATGGTATTGAAAAAGTGGTTAATTATGCTAATTTGTCTGTTGATAATATGTGCTTAATTGCTTCGTTGAATAAGTCAGTAGAACCCACTTCCTATGATGAAGCCATAAAAGACCCTAGGTGGATAGAGGCTATGAATAATGAAATGGAAGCTTTGTATAGGAATAATACTTGGGTTGTTGTTGATATGCCTAAGGGTAGAAAACCTATAGGCTGTAAATGGGTTTATAAAATAAAATATAAAGCTAATGGTGAGGTTGAGAGGTATAAAGCCAGATTAGTGGCTAAGGGGTTTAATCAGAGAGAAGGAATAGATTTTGGGGAAACCTTTTCTCCGGTTGTTAAGATGGTTACTGTTAGGATTGTGTTAAAATTGGTTGTTAATAATAATTGGCCGTTATATCAACTTGATATTAATAACGCCTTCCTATATGGTTCACTTACTGAAGATGTGTATATGACCCTTCCTCAGGGATATTTTGATGCTAATAAAGGTAAAGTGTGTAGACTTATCAAGTCACTTTATGGGCTTAAACAAGCTCCAAGAAAGTGGAATGAAAAGTTAACGTTTGTTTTGATTGATATGGGATTTGTACAAAGTATATGTGACCATTCTATGTATATTTTGTGTAAAGAAGATGTTTTCTTGGTATTATTGGTTTATGTAGACGATATTGTGATTACTGGAAATAATAAGTCTGAAATAGAAAAAGTTAAAAGGTATTTGAGTGATAATTTTCAAATAAAAGATTTGGGAATACTTAGATATTTTCTTGGTATAGAAGTTCTGTATTCTGATAATTCAGTTTGTTTATCTCAAAGAAAGTACTGTCTTGAGTTGTTGAATGAATTTGGGTATTTGGGTTGTAAACCTGTTGGAACTCCGATTGAGCAAAGTCATCTTGTTACAAATAAGACTAGTAAAGAACAGAAACTTCTTGAAAATGTTAATGGTTTTCAAAAACTGATAGGAAAACTGATATATTTGTCTTTGACTAGACCTGATATAAGCTATGCGGTTCAATTTTTAACTCAATTTATGCGTAAACCATGTCAGTCACATCTGGATATTGCTTTGAGACTGTTAAGGTACTTGAAGCAGTCTCCAGGTAGCGGTGTTATGTTTAGGAAAACTGATGGTTTTGAACTAATAGGATATGTTGATTCTGATTGGGCAAAATGCACTACGACTAGAAAATCTGTTACAGGATTTGGTGTATTTCTAGGGAATACACTGATATCCTGGAAAAGCAAAAAACAGAATGTTGTGGCAAGGTCCACAGCGGAGGCTGAAAACAGGGCGATGTGTTCAGCCACCTGTGAAGTGATGTGGGTTTTAAATGTTTTGCAAGAATTAAATGTTAAGTGTAATTTGCCTGTAAAACTGTTTTGTGATAGCAAGTCTGCTATATCGATTTCCTTAAACCCAGTTTTCCATGAAAGAACAAAACACTTTGAACTGGACTTGCATTTTTTGAGGGAAAAAATTGCAAGTGGAATAATTGAACCACAGAAAATTGCTACTGATTTGCAAGTAGCAGACATTTTTACAAAAGGATTAAATGGTAATCAACACAAAGTCTTATGTGAGAAATTAGGTATGTTTGATATGTTTGCAGTATGAATCATGGGGGGATGTTAAAACACTATCTTATTCATACTGCATGTTGTTATTGGGTCTGATATTGGGCTTATATTGTTCTAGTCATTATTGCTTTGATTGGGCCGGTACAAGGTCTGATGTGTGCAGGTAGAATGTGCAAGGTGCATAGTGTATCTTTCAAGGGGTCAAAGTGTATATTTGGTGTAGCTGGGTATAAAAGAGGAGAGAGACTGCAGATCAATTATTCTAGATCATTCATTCTCAACAAACCTTCTTCGAGACTCTTCTTAGGGTTTCACTGTGTTCATCTTTTGCTGTTATTGTCTGTTATTGAACGAAAATCGTTCCAGTTGTTGCTGTACGTCTTGTAGATCGATTGCTGCTGAAGATCATGTGGATCTTTTGGTTTTGGTTGTATCGTTTCTATTAATCAACTGATTATTATCAGTTGATTGTGTATTGTTGTACTGATTTTATAGATCTTACAGTTTGTAAGATCTTGGGAAGGTTTGGGTATTTTTTGGGTTGGATAAGTAATAAGATTTTCCATCATGTTTTGTCGCTAGTTCTTTTGTTATTGTTAGTTTCTGTTTGTTTTGTACTCTGATTATACCAGTTTTACAGAACCCATCCGCTCGGATGGATTAGAACCATCCGTTCGGATAGACTGTTGAACACCTAACTCACTTTTACCCCCACTAGACACTTTGATTTCGACCGTGTCAGCACTTGGAAGACTTATGCTTCTGTTTCCGTGCACAGGCTGACCCGACGTGCTCCCTTCAATCCAATCCAATTCAAATTGTGTTTACTTGCTAAACACACACTGTGAGTATACTCGAACCCATTTTCATTTAACGCACTTTTGGGTGTTACATATGTTCTATATCAAAACACAACACACAACGCAAACACTTTATAAACACTAACCGCTCCCGCATGCTATACGTGATTTGTTGAATGCTTGTTACTATGATTACACAGTGTTACACTAGACCGCCTCTAGCAACGATAGTACTATAGTTTGGACTCAGCACCTATGTGACAGTGGTTGCTAGGGATCACATTACTTTACTTCAAGTGTTCGCTTCGGTGAACATGTGTCGCGCGTACTCTACAACGCAGTCTCGTGGTTAGGTTGTATCATTGTTGGTAGTTATATGCTTCACGTTACGTGTTACATGCTGGTTATGCGTAAACGCTTTTCATACTATATCTATGCAAACTTGTGTACTCACCTTTACTTTATGTATTGACTTTTATTTTAACGTATGTGACAGGTTGATTGGATGTTGTGCTGCAAACAAGTTAGGAGTCTAGAAACCCACTAAATAAAATCTGAGTTGTCGGAATGAAACGTGTTTTTGAGACTGAATATTTGTAATGATTATTATGCTTTATTTGTTTAATAGTATGGGATAATGAACTCTAAAAATATTGTCATTAATAGTTGTTATGAATTCTCATGAACAATCTGTTTCGCTCAGTGCCACGCCCCGATGATTCCCCCATCGGTTGGGGTGTGACATTAGTACTTCATAAGGGTAAGACTATGTGTAGTGGGGCTTGAAACTAATGCCCCCCTTTTGGGCATGAAGCGACACGTGCATTGGGGCATTATGGGACATTAGTTTAAAATGGGTGTAGTGGTATAATGTCCAATAATGTCACATCCAATTATTATCCATTTTTTTTTGTTTTTGTTTTAAACTAATAATATTTCTTTAAATAAAAAAAAATACATTACTAAAAATTAAAAAAAAACCGACAAGATGCTAAAAAACATAAAATCTAAAGTCTCTATTTGTTACAGATTTGTTGCCGATGCATTTGCGTTAGAATCAACGCGTCTCCTTCGAATTGATCGATCAATTTAGACAAAAATTCTATGTCTTTCTCCACTTGCCTCAATTCTTGTAGTGCGATAATTTTTTTGCTTTCGGCGTTTCTTTCTTGCATTGTCTCCAAACGCCTATGACCGAGGTCTCATATATCTTGTAGGCGTCGGTTCATCTCTTAGAAATCTTGCTTCATTTCGAAACCCGCCGAAGACAACTCTGCCCTTCCCCTTTTTTCCCACTTCTTCTACCAGGCGGTCGGGCCAACTCCACTTCCTCATCCTCGTCGTCCACATTAATGTTTACGTCGACGTTTCGAGCATCAGAAGTGGGTGTTTCCGGATCAACCGAGGAGGATGTTTTGGACCGTTTTGCTTTACGTCTACTACTAGACGTCATGCTCGGTACGTTAGCCCATTTAGGACTTCCGCGTAGAAGCTCCCAACAATTCAAGTATGTAAAAGCGCCTCTCGTTTGGTTGAACTCCTCCAACGCTCTTGTTAATATATTCACGTCGTTTTGGCCGCTGCCCCAGTTATCCCTCGTGCGTTGGAAAACTTCTTGGAACGCATGACATTTGGAGTTTATATCGGTCCATTTACTTGATATCAAATCTTTGTCCCGATACTCACCTCTACCCATTGCATTAAAAAATGTTTCGCGAATTTTATTCCAAAAAATTGGTAGAGTTTTATTCCAAAAAAATGCGGAGGCATGTTTTATAATTGCGTGTACACCATTATATTCGGGTCCATATCTTGGAAATTGTAGGACGGTTGCGGTTGGGTGATGTTCGGGCGATATAAAGTTTGGTTGTCGTGTCTAGACGAAAAACCGAAAGGGGCTCAGAAAGGATTCATGATATATTTTTTTAATACAATGTGGGGAAGTAGTGAAGAAAAAAGAGAAACGTTTATAAAATGGAGTTGAAAGTTGGGTTTTTATAGGTAAAAAATGGATTAAAAATAAAGAACAAATTTTACTTTTTTCATTACCGTTGATGACTGTTCCCCAATGGTCAAATCATCAAAACTTGTGAAAATTTGGCGTTTTAAATCAAACGCTCGGAACAAAAATTTGAATAAAATGCCCCGGGTCGGTGCTGGAGCATTACTGGGCGTGGATTAAGGAAAAAACTAGCTATTTATAAAAGGCAAATTGGATTTAAATAATCTTAACTTTATCAATTTGGCCGATAATAATCCTAACTCAGTTATTTGCCGATAATAATCCGAACTGGTCCACTTTTGGCTGATAATAGTTTGCTTTAAAAATAGCTTAACGGAGTTAAGTTTTTTTTTTTCGAATTACAAACCCATGAGTTTGGGCTTTTGATTAGAACGAGGATACGAGTTGATTAATGTAAAATTTACCTCGAAATACTGCACAAACGACGAAAACGGTGCTTCAATTCAGGTGTTTAAACTTTCAATTAACAAAAATTAAGCCGTTTAGAGCACCGTTTCGAGGTAAGTTTTACACAGATCGACTCGTATTCTCGTTCTGATCAAAATCCCTAAAACATCGATTTGTAATTCGAGAAAAAACTTAATTCCGTTAAGCTATTTTTAACGACAGACTATTATTGGACAAAAGTTAATCAGTTCGGATTATTATCGTCAAATAGCTGAGTTGAAATTATCATCGGCTAAATTAAAAAAGTTGAGATTATTTAAATCTAATTTGTCTTTATAAAAAAAACACTTGGCATTTCTCAAAGGATATCGTAACCTTTATTTAATTTAAAATGGTGAGATTAAATGTTCGTCGCTTTTGGATTTCGTGAGGAATATTAAAGAGAGTCCGAGAAGTAGTATATGGAAGCGTTTAGTGTATACTATTGTCATAGCCACGATTTGGAGAATATGGAGTGCGAGAAATGCGATGGTCTTTTAAGGGTGTTTTATCCCTATTATGAAGACGGTGGAGTTAATAAAGGAAGACTCTTTCCTTTGGATCTGTAACAGAGCGAAGATCAAGAAGCCGGTTTGGGAAAATTGGGTATCTTTTGATGTGTTAGACATTATGTAATTCGTTGTGTTTCCTTTCTTGTTTTTGTTTGTATTGTTTTTTTCCTAGTTTCTTGCTGACTCTTTATATTCATATATAAAGTGATTTGCCGTTAAAAAAATGGTGAGATTAAGACTGGAGGGTATGGAGAGCCTCATCCCCAAGGGGATGAGCCGACACATCACCGCCACGTAAGCGGTGCTTGAAGGGGATGGACCTAGGGGGTGGGGGATGAACCCATATATATATATATATATATATATAGGGAGGAGTTCATTCGAGAACCACCCTTATTGCGAGAACCGCGAGAATCAATGTGAACACAACCTAAAATAGCTAAAAAAACCTAACCCCCCCCCCCCCCCCCCAAGCTAAATGCTAAAAACTAAAACCCCCAAAAAACCTAAAAAAAACCTAAAAACAACTAACCCCCCCCCCCCCAAACAAAACCTAACCCCCCCCCCCCCCCCCAACTAAAATGCTAAAAACTAAACCCCCAAAAAACCTAAAAAAATCTAAATTTTTTTTTAATATTTTTTATGCTCAAATCGCTACTATTAGTGGCAAAAAATTTTTTTTTTTTTTTTTTAAAAAAAAAATTAATTTTTTTTTTGCTTCGAAAAGTAGCGATTTTTATATAAAAAATATTAAAAAAAGTGTGATTTTTAGCTATTTTTAGGCATTTTTTGTTGTGTTCACATTGGTTCTCGCAATAAGAGGTGGTTCTCGCATGATCTTCTCCCTATATATATATATATAGGGGAGGGTTATCTTAAGAACGCTAAATATTGCGAGAACCGTGAGAACGAATGAAAAAACCAATCAAAACTAATTTTTTTTAATACAAATCTCATTGTAATTAAAATACAACATCAAAAAAAGAATTTACAGCATCAAATAATTCATTTCTCCTTTCAAAATCACTCGTTTTTAGTTTTTTTACACATGTGTAAATATAACAGATTTACACATGTGTAAATGGCAAACTTACACATGTGTAAATTTTCTTTATTTATGAATTCAGGTAAATTTAAACGTGTAAATTAAATTTTTAACATTGTATTCGAATAATAATGATAAGTGTAGAAAAAAAATTGAATTTGAATTGTTTTTTACCAAGTTCTCACGGTTTTATCATTTGTTCTCACAATATTTAGCGTTCTCATTTAAACCCTCCCCTATATATATATATATATAATCACGCTAAAATGAGAACCACCTCGAGTTGTAAGAACCGCGAGAACCACACCATCCGGGGCGAGGTGGACCAAAATTTTTTTTTTTACAACTAGATGTGTGTATTATAAACACATTCGTAAAAAAAAAATTTTAAAAATGTCGTGTGGGTAGTTTTTTACACCACAAAAAACACCAAACTTGTGGTGTAAAAAACTACCCACACGACATTTTTAAAAATTTTTTTTTTTACGAATGTGTTTATAATACACACATCTAGTTGTAAAAAAAAAAATTTGGTCCACCTCGCCCCGGATGGTGTGGTTCTCGCGGTTCTTACAACTCGAGGTGGTTCTCATTCCAGCGGTCCCCTATATATATATATATATATATATATATGTATACATGTGTGAGGAGAGAGGCCTGTCATATGCGTCGTGTGAGAGCCGGTTGAGACGAGCCGGGGATGAGGGAGGCGATGTGGAAGGAAGGTACAGAGTAAAAGGAAAGTGGGGGTGGTTGGGAAGTTGGGCGTCAGTTTTTATTTGGGGCAGGTACAACCAGTTGACACGTGCGAAGAGCACGTGTAGGTCGTGACAATGGCCGTTAGCGTGTGGGGTACCTTTTACAGCCTGTTCTCTACTCATCCTCTTTCCTTACAATCTTTTGTCCTATTCTAATACACTTTTAATAATATAATCTCCAATAAATTCCACTTTTTTTGTTTTTGTCACAACTACTGTTTCACAACTTTTTTGTTTACTGTAAATTTAAATTATTGATGGACCACTGCAGTATTATGGTGTTACTAGTGGAACTGAGTATGTTACCTGTTATTATCGTGTACCAGCGGAACTGAGTATGTTACCCGTTAAATATTAGCTAGCATTTTGCTGTTATACCCTTTGATGATATTTTTGTGTTTAAAAATACATGTTAGTATGTCAATAAAAAAACATGGTCTTAAATTAGTATCAGAAAACAACTTTATATATTATATACTCAAATTACTTCAACACATTTTTTATTATAATTTATATAATGTGTATGTCATCGGAGAGCAAAAGTGAAAGTGCATATAATGTATATATGTGTAGGCAATCGGGGGGCAAAAGTGAAAGTGCGCTAATTTTAACGTTATTTTACTAATTTAGTAAAAATAACGTTAAAAGCTGAGGACGGTTAGTCATGCATCATATGGTGGCGTTGATGGCTGAAAGACAAAAGAGTACATGCACTAATCGGTCTTTGTCCCGATTGTTGAGTGTTATGTGTCTTATGTCCAAGGCTTGATGCAAAACTACTATCGAGCCGGTGGTTTCACTGGAAGCAGACTCTCTATTCCTACGGTGTAGAGGTAAGACTGTGTACATCTTACCCTACTCAGACCATACCTTTGCTTTGCTATCGGTGTGATTTACTGAGTATGATGATGATGATGATAATGTGTTTATATTTATACTTTCGGGTTCGTTGTGTGAAAACATGTTAAGATAATCTGAGGGTTATCACTCAAAGTCATCATCTTTTCAAAAACGTAAAATTATTAGAGTTAAGTCTTGTTTCTCATCGTGTACGTGTTCTTTTGTTATCTATAGCTAACTTTTTGTTCATTTTCTTTTACTACAAATTCTAGTTTATAATATTTTATATTTTAGGCCCATTTCATATATACACTATTTAAACTTGTAAAATATTATGTTTTTTTTTTTTTTGCTTGAAACACATTACTAATTATGAATTGAAAACTTGTGTTTTGTCAAAATATGTTATTTTGAAAGTTTATTGGAGTTCCAATAGGGCGGACCAACCTTCTAATAAGGGGTAGCCCAAACCATCCACTAACCCTCTGGCAGTAGTGTAAATTTTGGAAAAAATTTACGTTTTTTGACGTTTTTTCGATTTTGTTACCCTTGTTTATGAAACGTGAGCTCTATAAGGATTTTCTAGATCTGTCACTGAGTTCCTATATTATATCTTTTTAATCTTCTATTAAATAATTTAAACCCGCGCGCGTTGCGTCGCGGCCACAGTGCAAACATCGAATGGATTAGTACAAACGTTACGTAATGCGTTAACCATATGAAAAAGCGCGTTTCGACCTATCCAATCGAACTTAATGTAACCTATATAAGCATTGCGATTGGATCAAAACATAAAGTAAATCAAATTTATACCGTATAATCATAACGTATTATACCAATGATCTCTTGTGCTAGTGGTCAAGGGGAGGTGAGAAACTTTGTTTCTCTTGGAGGTCTTGGGTTCAAATCCCGACACTGTGGAATTTTAATACTAATTTGGTGATACTAACTACTAACCCGATTAGCGACATCCTATCCATACACCGTTTAAAAAAAGTTAAAAAATTAAAGTGGTTAAATTTAAAAGATAAAAACATTTGTGTTGAAAATGAAAAAATCAACAACAACAACATAATGTTGCTAATTTATATTATGGTAATTATTTTTTGAAAAACCCCCTATACATAATGTACAACAACATAAAGCAACTTTATGTTGCTAATTTATATTATGGTAATCATTAATGCTATTCAATGAGCTACTCCTGTTAGGCTAAAGGGTGTGGGGGTAATGGTTGGGACATGATTCGACCCCTAGGAACATAAATGGAAGGCTACACCACCCCCTTGCTTGATCCACCATGGTTTGCATGGATTAAACCATGGCAACTATGGTCCTCCTTTTCATTTCTCAAGAAATATTTTTTTTTTCTTTAGATAAAGATAAACTAAAATAAATAAGGGACTAGTGGTTTGAGTCATGACCACACCCTTAGGGTAGTAGTTTTGAATGGTGGATTAAAGGTTGGTTATATGGCACTGACGTGAAGGGTCATGGTGGTCACGAGGGTCATGACCACACCCTATAGCCTTATTATAACTGATTAAAAATATTAAATTTTTACATGATATTGTATATACCTCTTAAAGATTTTGAATAACTATAAAGTTTTTCAGAATACGTGTTTTAGTAATTATAGCTTTTTACTATTACTATATTTCCGGATATGATTGTGTTAAATATAGTTAAAATTATCAAACAAAGAAATATTTAAACAACTAATGAAATTAATATGGGATTATAGCCTAGTGACATATTGGCGGTAAGATAAGGCTTAGGGATCATTAGGTATTTGATTCGATTCCAACAAGGGGATTTTTCTCATATTTATTGGGTTTCCTCCTGAATTTGTGTATAAACATTATTGACTTGTGGAGATGGATGTGATCGGATGGTTCCGTTGGTGGCATGATGATACTCTAATGGTGTATAAACATTATTGTCTAGTGGAGATGGATATGATCGGGTGGTTTTACTGGTAACACGATAATACTCTAGTGTTTCTTCAGTGATGTAAATTTGTCCTTAAAAACTGCAAAAAACTATAAATTAATGGATGAGTTAATTGCCATTTTAGTCCCTGTGGTTTGGGCCAATTTGCCAATTTAGTCCAAAGGTTTCATTTTTAAAATCTGGATCCAAAAAGGTTTAATCGTTGTCATTTTGGTCCAACTACTTAACTCCATCCATATCTGTTAAGTCTGCCAAGGGTATTTTTGTCATTTCATTTTTCTTTTTATTAACCCTTTTTTTTTAATTGTCAAAAATGCCCTTGGCAGCTTTAACAGATATGGATGGAGTTAAGGCAGTTGGACCAAAATGGCAACGATGAAACCTTTTTGGATCCAGATGTTAAAAATGAAACATTTGGACTAAACTGGCAAAATGATCCAAACCACAGGGACTAAAATGGCAATTTACTCTTAATGGATCGTGATTACTTGGAACAAAAGGTAGAAAACAAGAACAAGGCAAACAAATATTTAATGCTAAAAAAATCAAACGATACACAAGATATGTATTTATAACTAAATAATAAACATAGGAAACTACATAATAATTGGCAGAGGCCAATAAGTTGCGCCGCAACGCCCATTTTAAGAGTAAATTTCACTTTTTGTCCTTTATGTATTATCTGAATTTTGAACGTGCCATTTAAAAGTTTTAATTTCATTTTATGTCCAAAAAACACATGTTATATAACACTTTAAGTCCTTTACACCAAACTGAGTTAATTACTCAGTTAGATTTTATTTAAGACAAGGGCAAAAATGGTATTTCATAAATAAATGCATCAGATCTCCTTTCTCTCTCTAACTGTGCATCACCCCACCCATTCTCTCTCTCTAACCGGAAAACGAGCGCATAAAAACAAGGAACCGACAAGGGATGTTTCACCTTCTCTTTAACTCTCTCATCGTTGTCGTCGGAACTTGCCCCACCATCATCGCTGATGCACAAACATTGAACCACCACCATCACAACTGCCCTATTTCTTCCCCCTGTTTCAAAGAAATAACAACCACTATCAAAACCATCATCACAACCACACCATTCTCGTTGGAACTTGCCACACCATTCAGTAAGGCTGACAGCCAGAGTTACAGCCTCAGTGATCGTTTGAGGTTTGGCCGAAGCTACCATGCTGCGAAATTCTGAGGCCAATCCCCAAATGTAGCGTTCAACGCGCTTAAATTCAGGAGTCACCATGTAGGGGATCACCCTCGACAGATTGTGGAACCTTCGGGTATAACCAGTAATGTCAGCACCTTCCATGGTCAAGTGCCAGAATTCAGTCTCCAACCTTTGGAGTTCAGCACGTGAGCAATACTTCTCTCTCATACGTTCCTTTAGCTCATCCCACGTCATGTCGTATGCGGCATTATCACCCAGAGTCTGGATAGTGGCATCATCAACAAACAACCCGGTAGCAAAAGTGACTTGCTGATCCGCGGTACACTTGCTCATGCGGATAGTGGCATCAGTCTTTTCCGTCCAACGTACATAAGCCACTGCACCTCCAGTGCCATCGTAGTTCAGTGGTTTGCAGTCGAGAAACTGCTTGAAAGTGCAACCTTGAGCTGCGTTTCCTCCAGACGAATCTCCATTCCCATTACATCTTGCATTGCTTGGTCCTCCACTTTGTTCAGTACGGTTCGCCTAGTACTGGGCGATAGCTGCGGAGATTCTTTCCTCCAGAAGGGCGTTCAACTCTTCAGCAGTTCTTGGCAGTGAGGGAGGTGGAGGTTGATCATGAGCGTTCACAGCTCTCCTTGGTGCCATGTTCTGAAAGAACACAACACAATAGGGTTGGACATTTGTTTGATATCGTCATACGAGACAGTAGTAGTATATATATATACACAGACATATACCACATAAGTGACATCAAACAATCCGCCAAATGTATAAATCCATACAGCAACAAGCATGCATAAGTAGATAAATACTGTTGTGTCATAAGATATTCACATTGGCGGTCCTTGTCTTTATACCCTAAGTCATTACTCCAAAAGAGTATTTGGGGAAAGGGTGTTCACTTTTAACCCTTTTCTTGTACTGAGGGAATCTATACGTGACAAGACTTGTTGTGGTTTCTGTGCACTGAATTCTATAATTATGTATGCATCCATAATTACGTAACTCCTTGCACAGTCCGCACAGTTCGTTTCATCCTCGTATTTCTTCCTTCAGATAGGTCACTGTTTTCAGGTAAAGTCACGTATACCTGTGACGTTCTACTTCTAGTATATGTATATAGCAATTATCACACATAATTGCAAGTAATTCTTAATCACAGACAAGTGCTACTCCAGTGCACCCTAAATCTCGTAGTGTCTTTTCTTGACTCTTGTAAACAGCTTCAGGTAGTGGATGTCGCGGAAATTTTTATGCAATGAAAACTTTTTGAAAGGTTGTTTTCGTGAAAGGATCCTAAAGATTGTAGACTAGACTCGAGAAGGAATCCTGGTTCACTACAATCGCAGCTCTGATACCAATTTGTCACACCCCTTTCTAAGGCGGAAGCACGAGGTGTGATCATGAAAGGTTTTCATTGCATACGATTGGTAAACATACTACATGCTCATAAAAATAACTTCAAATGCCAAACATTACATTACTAAAAACATAGATTAAGTGTTTACATCCCGAGGCAACACATTGTCTGAAAGTTTACAACTCTATTTAAGGTTAAACATAAACAACATCCAGGAGCATGAGTAAGATCGTGCGCACATCCACTTTAGTTACCTGAAATACATGTGAGTTTTTGGAAAAACGTCAACATAATGTTGGTGTGAATTCATGCAATTCGTGTATTGAACGTTTGTATACTTTGTATGAAAAACATGGTATGTATCTTGTATAAATCAAGTATTCTTATATGAATCAGGTATTCTTGTATAAATCAAGTATTCTGTATGTATCTAGGTTGTTAATGGGTTGCAAGGCCATTAACATGTGACACGACATAGGAAGCAACCAAACCATAGGCATTTTTCTAGTTGTCGATTCACGACTGAGACACAAAAGCACTACTCGGTACTAGTTTTCACCAAGAGTGTGGCTGCCCGAAAACCCATTAGATCTAACCTTTTGTTCTGCGGTCTTAGTATGTACACGATTAATGGTGCTTATGGTACCCTATTCGTGACACGATTTCTCGTATCATTCCTTAAAAAGCATCATACTTGGTACTAGTTATCACCAAGAGTGCTTCTTGTTTTTGTATCCATCATACCATTTGTAAACATTGTAACATTTGTAACATGTATTTCACCCCCGAAGTTATAAAACTGAAAACAATTAAAAGAAAAGGGGGAGCATGAACTCACAACTTTGCGTTCCTTGCGCCGTAAACTTCACCGGTTTTTGCTTATCTAGCGTCGTGACCTAAACGTGTTTTATTAACGTTAGTCACTAGACTTGTATCGCACAAGTACAAGTCACTATCTTTTGTATATGTGTTCTTGTGTTAAAAATAATTTATATTTTTAACTATGTATCTTACTTATATTATTTTCTCAAAAATAAATATAAGTATCTTGTAGTTTTCACCCGAATTATGTATCTTGTCCAAAACTTCATTTCATGTTCATAACTTGTCCAAGTTATTTATTCTATCAAGTAATATATTTTCATAAATATATTTTCTTTTATTTGTCTAAGTATGTTGTATGTGTATTTTTGTATTTTCACTCCTTAGGAGTATTTAGTGTATTTTCAAGTCCTAATACACTATCACGTATAATACATACTGCATACACTTAGCACAAAATTTGGTGATCAATAAATATATATATTTTTTTCTCAAAAATATACATACTTAATATCAATTTTAATCTTGAAGAAATCATCATTTCTTAACACAAAAATTAGGGAAACCTTGGTAAATATTTTTAGATACATTTTTAGGGAATAAGTTTCTCAAAAACTTATATTTTTCTAAGTGTCAAAATTTATAAAAATTTTGACATAGTTTCCCCTAAAAATGGTGGTTTCCCATGTTTTCAAAACATGTGTTTATTTTCTTTTAAATCATCATCAAACATCAACAACTCATACAACACTTACCGAGTGTCAAAATCAAGTAAATTACACTACATCATGAACTTGAAGTTTTTGTAAGAACTTGTAGTAACTTAGCATGTTATTTAGTAGGTTTAGTTACCCTTAAAAACATGGTTGTTTGTTTGTAGATCTCATTCTTGAAGGATTCAGTCATTTACAACTTGTAAGATGATTTTCTTAAAAATATTTCTTTTGTATTTTTCTTGTTTCATAAGTGTTTATACACTTGTTTTCCTAATAAAAATAGTGTAGGTTTAAGTAAAAAAACCAAGATTCTTTAAAAATCATATTTTAAACTTGGTTTTCAAGGAAAATCATTCATAAATCTTAAATCTACAAGATTGTTAACCCACTTTGTTCATTACTTTTCAATAAAATCATTTTACTTTCAAGTTCATGTTTAATCAAGAAGATGATTATTTCATGTAAACACATGATCATCTCTTAACTTACTAAATCATGTTTATAATCATAATCTAGCAAGTTCCATGATATGATCAACATCAATATCTCTAGTAATCAACAAGCAAACATCATCTATACACTAAACAACCTCATTTCAACAAGGTTTCATCTTATGTTAGCTTTATGTTTCAAGATTCATGTTTATGATCTTTAGTGTTCTTGTGTTTAACAATATATATCATCTTTTAACATCAAGATATGAAGAAATAAGAGATCATAAGGGCTCACCACTAGCAACAAGGCTAGGGAATATTACTAAGACTTGAAGATGACAAAATGGTTGGATAAAAGCAAATGGAGGAGGTCCTTCAAGATCCAAGACCACCAAGCTTCACTATAGACCTTCTTACACCTTATATCACACTTGGAATGGATGAAGCTTGAAACAAAAGAGTGGTGGTGGTGGGGGGAAGTCACGGCCGAAGGTGGGGGCAAGGGGAGGAGTTTTGTGGTGTTGTGATGAAGATGGAGGGTCATGTTTCTTATAATCTCCAATTTGAGTATTAACCAATGGATTAAGTGTTCCTCAAAGTACTAGCATGATCTTACAAAATCCAAGGAAATATTAGGAGAATATTTTGTGTGATCTTGCAAGATTTGTAGATGTGGGGTCACATAAGTGACCGTGAATTATGAGGGGGGGGGTTAAATGTAAATTTCATTCCCTAATTTCATAATTAAGTAAGCTTTCAAGTGTTAAGTTTAAGGATTTAATGTGTTATTGTGTTATAAGGGGTGTTATGGTGTTCGGGGATTATAACTAGCTCAGAAATAAATAAACAATGCTTCTAGCAATATTTTGGTGTTTCAGGTAATGTCTGGTTGTTTGGTTAAATACTGGTTCGTTAAAGTGCTAAATTGCACTGTTTAGTGTCCTTTAAGTATCCTTTTGTGCCCCTTTCAATTCCCGATACTTAGGAAGGCATTCTGGACCAACTAGTCATATTTTTACGTGTCATTTACTCGTCACAATGCTGAATTTTGCTGAATTGTATGAAATTCAGTATTTAAAGTGCGCTTCAGGTGCTTTTTAGTGCGTATTTTAGCTTTCGAAAAGTCTATATGTTAACCCTTGTATGTACTCTTGGGTTTTAATGTATTCTTGTCGTTGGACCTACACCTAGGCCTCAATTCTATTGTCTAACTGCTTTCTGCAGAATTGTCGACACAATGTGTCTTACCAGTGAGTTTACTAGTATTTCTGACACAACGCTGTTCATAAAGTAATTCTTGTAGTATAAGACGTGCATGAATTCACTTGTTTAGTATGTAATCACACAATGTTGACATTTAAGCACATAATTGCAGTCATTAAATAATAATTAAAGTGTACGGAAATTACCGGTTTGGTGCCAGTTGTCACAGTCTCCCCCCGTTAAAAGAATTTCGTCCCGAAATTCAGGCTGAGCTTACTCTCGCAGGAGTTTTCTTGGACAGGTGGGGATACTTTTCTTTAAACTGGTCTTCACGTTTCCACGTGTACTCGGGTCCGTGCTTAGAGTTCCAACGTACTTTGACAAGTTTCACACTGCTCCTCCTGGTCTTGTTGACTTTCCATTCGGTAACCTCAACGGGTTGTTCTGTAAATCGGAGGGCGTCATCAATATGCACTTCATCCGCAGGGATGATCACGTTTTCTTGTGTTGGACTCTTCTTGAGGTTGGATACATGGAACGTATCATGTACTCCATTAAGTTCTTCCGGTAATTCCAACTTGTATGCCACGGTACCAATTCTTTCTAAGATCTTGAATGGTCCGATGTATCGTGGATTCAGCTTTCCACGTTTTCCGAATCTTACTAAGCCCTTCCAAGGTGAGACTTTCAACAAAACTTTGTCTCCCACCTCGAATTCTAACGGTTTTCGTCTTCGATCAGCGTAGCTCTTTTGTCGATCTCGAGCTGCCTTAATGCGCTCTCGGATCTGCATAATCTTGTCGGTTTTCTCTTGTACAAGTTCAGGACCAACCATGCGTTTGTCTCCAGCGTCTGCCCAACATAAGGGCGAGCGGCATTTGCGGCCATACAGAGCTTCGAACGGTGCGGCTTTTATGCTTGTATGATAACTGTTATTGTAGGAAAACTCAACTAAAGGTAGATGAGTATCCCAGCTGCCGCCTAGGTCCATAACACATGCGCGAAGCATATCTTTCAGCGTTTGTATGGTTCGTTCACTCGGGCCGTCTGTTTGCGGATGGAAGGCCGTGCTTAGATCTAGTTGAGATCCAAAGGCTTCCTGAAAGGATTGCCAGATTCTTGAGACAAAGCGTCCATCTCTGTCTGAAATAATTGAGATAGGCACTCCATGACGTGCCACGATTTCTTTCAAGTATAACTCAGAAGCTTTCCAGTGCTATCTTTCTCTCGGATTGGTAGAAAGTGCGCAGACTTCGTTAACCGATCGACTATTACCCATATCATATCATGCCCTCTTGGGGTCTTGGGTAATTTTGTTATGAAGTCCATTGAGATTTGCTCCCACTTCCGCATGGGAATTTCTGGTTGTTGTAGTAGACCGGACGGTTTTTGATATTCAGCCTTAACCTTAGCACAGGTTAGGCAATTTCCAACATAAATAGCAACATCGCTTTTAAGTCTCGGCCACCAATAGTATTCCTTTAAGTCTTGATACATTTTGTCCGATCCTGGATGGATCGAGTATCTCGACTTGTGAGCTTCATTAAGGATGACTTCTCGCACACCGCCATAGAGCGGAACCCAAATACGCTTCTTAGAGTATAAGGTTCCCTCTTCATTTGGCACCATAAATTTCAACATACCCCGGAGGTATTCAGCCTTACGGTTTTCCATCTTGAGGGCTTCTTGTTGTGCGTCACGAATGCGTGCAGTGAGGTTCGTTCGAATAGTCATTTCTAATGCTCGAACCCTTAGGGTCTTAACCCTTTCTTTTCGACTTAATGCGTCCTCTACAACGTTTTCCTTTCCAGGATGGTACTTAATCTCACAGTCATAATCGTTCAGCAGTTCGACCCATCGTCGCTGACGCATGTTTAATTCTTTTTGATCAAATATGTGTTGTAGGCTTTTGTGATCTGTGAAGATTGTACACCGAGTACCATATAAATAATGTCGCCAGATCTTCATGGCGAATACCACCGCACCTAGTTCCAGGTCGTGCATGGTGTAATTTCTTTCATGCACCTTCAATTGTCTTGAAGCGTAAGCGATGACTTTTTGGCGTTTCATGAGCACACAACCCAAACCTTGTCGTGAAGCGTCGCAGTATACCACGAAGTCTTCAGTGCCTTCGGGTAAGGATAGTATCGGTGCCTCGCATAGCTTATTTTTAAGTAGCTGGAAGGCTTCTTCCTGCTTGTCTCCCCAGTCGTACTTATTATCTTTCTGGGTAAGGGTAGTTAGCGATTGAGCTATCTTTGAGAAATTCTCGATGAATCGCCGGTAATTGTGACAACTGGCACCAAACCGGTAATTTCCGTACACTATAATTATTATTTAATGACTGCAATTATGTGCTTAAATGTCAACATTGACTGATTACATGATAAACAAGTGGTATTTTCGAAGGACCAAGTAAAATATATACAAGTCTTATTTTAAGTCGGATCTTTCATGAACTAGAGGTGTTTTTGTGAACAAACAAGTGTGTGGACACTTGTGTAACAAAAGTTTTAACAAAGAAATAATTTTCATAAAAACCGACTAGAAGTTGTAAAACTTCATGTTCTTTAAAAATAAGATTTCCAAGAAACCGACTTTATTTTTAGAGATGGAAAAACCTACTAAATGTGTTGAAGAGTTACTACACATTTTTACACAACTTGCAAGTTCATGTGATTGCGATATATGTTTATGTTGGACTAGTTTGATGATGATTGGAAATTGATTGGTTGAATTTTTTTTAAAAAGAAAATGATACGCTAGTAAGCGTGGCCACCTCCAGTTACAGAGGAAACTCTGGCGAAATTTTTCCAGAAAATAACACTTAGAATATTTTTTGTGACAAGTGTTATGAATATATTTTTGACTTGTTTTCCAAACAAACTTCGTCATGATTTTTACTACAAAATTACCAAATACCGGAGATGGATTTTCATAAATAAAACTTGTTAAATATATATTTAGAATATATATTTAGAATATATATTTATCGCTTGTGTGATTATGTGATTATTTTGTGAACTAGGTATATATTATTTTTAGAGTAAAAATAATATGACTTGGAGATACTCATAACGAGTAAAAATACAAAAATTACACATGCGACCTATTTAGACAAGATACGTAGTTCGGGTGCAAAGTGCAAAATACAAAAAGCTTATATTTATTTTTGAGAAAATAATATAAGTAAGACACTTAGGTAAAAAAAAATAATATTTTAACACAAGAAAGTATACACATAACAGAGTGACTGTGCTTGTGCGACGCAAGTCTAGTGACTAACGTTAAGAAAACGCGTATAGGTTACGACGTTAATTAAGCAAATCCGGTGAAGTTTACGACGCACAGGAACGCAAAGTTGTGAGTTCATGCTCCCCCTTTTCTTTTAACTCTTTTCAGTTTTATAACTTCGGGGGTGAAATACATGTACAAATATTATAATGTTTATAAATGGTATGATAACAAGAAACGCACTTGGTGAGGACGAGAACCAAGTAGGATGCGTTATGAGAAATGATAACAAGAAACGCACTTGGTGAGGACGAGAACCAAGTAGGATGCGTTATGAGAAATGATACGATAAATCGTGTCACGAATAGGGTACATAAGCACCATTAATCAACAATATACCTAGACCGCAGAACAAAAGGTTAGATCTAACGGGTGCCGGGCAGCCACACTCTCGGTGAGGGCGAGAATCGAGTAGTGCTTTTGTGTCTCAGAATATACCAATTAAATGCCTAAGGTTTGGTGACTTCCTATGTCGTGTCACATGTTAATGGCTTTGCAACCCATTAACAGTCCTGATACTTACAGGAATACTTTATTTACATATAATTCATACCATACTAAAACTTGATTAATACTTGAAGTACGTGGGGTACTCAAGAAAAACTTGAATTAAATTTGAGTACGTGGGGTACTCAAGAAGATGGGAACTATACTTGAGTACGTGGGGTACTCAAGAGAAACTTGAATTATACATGAGTACGTGGTGTACACATGAATACTTGATTTATATATGAAAACTTGATTTATACATGACTCAAACTATGTTTTCATAAAAAGTATACAAACGTGAAATACAAAAACCGCATGAATTCACACCAACATTATGTTGACGTTTTTTTTCCAAAACTCACATGTATTTCAGGTAACTAGGATGGATGTGCGCGTGGTCTTACTCATGCTCGTGGATGTCGCTTTTTTTAGCGTTAAATAAAGTTGTAACTTTTAAAACAATATGCTATCTCGTGTTGTAAACACTTGACTTATGTTTTCAGTAATGTAACGTTTGAAGTTACTTTTGAGCATGTAGTATGTTTACTCTTCGTATGCAATGAGAACCTTTCATGATCACACCTCGTGCTTCCGCCGCAGAAAAGGGTGTGACAGATTGGTATCAGAGCTGCAATTGTAGTGAACCAGGATTCCTTCTCGAGTCTAGTCTACAATCTCTAGGATCTTTTCACGAAAATTTTTTTCAAAGAGTTTTCATTGCATAAAACGTCCAGCGACATCCACTACCTGAAACTGTTTACATGATTCTAGAAAAGACACTACGAGACTTAGGGTGCACGAGAGTAGCACTCGTCTGTGATTTAGAGTTAATTGCTGTTATGTGTGATAATTAGCATATACTAGAAGTAGAACGTCACAAGTATACGTGACTTTATCTGAAAGCGATGGCCCATCTGAAGGAAGAAATACGAGGATGAAACGAACTGTGCGGACTGTGCAAGGAGTTACGTAATTATGGATGCATACATAATTATGGAATTCAGTGCACAGAAACCACAGCAAGTCTTGTCACGTATAGATTCCCTCAGTGCAAGCCTACTAAGTACTCTGCTAGAGTAATAATTGTTTGATGTCACTTATGTGGTATATACCTGTGAATATATATACTACTATTGTCTAGCATGACGATATCAAACAAATGTCTAACCCTGCTGTGTTATGTTCTATCAGAACATGGCACCCAGGAAAACTGTGAATGCTCGCAATGATGATTAACCTCCTCCTCCCCCACTGCCAAGAACTGCTGAAGAGCTGAACGCACTACTGGAGGAAAGGATCTCCGCTGCTATCCCCCAGTACGAGGCGAACCGCACTCAAGAAAGTGGAGGACCAAGCAACGTGAGACGTAATGGGAATGGAGATTCATCTGGAGGCAGTGCAACTCAAGGCTGCACTTTCAAGCAGTTCCTCGACTGCGAGCCGATGAACTATGATGGCACAGGAGGTGCAGTAGCATTTGTACGCTGGACGGAGAAGACTGAAGCTACTATCCGCATGAGCAAGTGTACCGCGGATCAGCAAGTCACTTTTGCTACTGGATTGTTTGTCGATGAAGCTCTGACTTGGTGGAACTTGCAAGCCCAAACTTTGGGCGATGATGCCGCTTATGGCCTAACTTAGGAGGAACTGAAGGAAAGAATGAGAGAGAAGTACTGCTTTCGTGCGGAACTCCAAAGACTGGAAACGGAGTTCTGGCACTTGACCATGGAAGGTGCTGATATTAATGGTTATACTCGAAGGTTCCATGATCTGTCTAGAGTGCTTCCCTACATGGTGACTCCGGAGTTCAAGCGTGTTGAACACTACATTTGGGGACTGGCCCCAGAGTTTCGTGGCATGGTAACTTCGGCCAAACCACAAACAGTCACTGAGGCTGTAACTCTGGCTGTCAGCCTTACTGAAGATTGTGTTCGTATGAAGAAGTTATCGTTGAACCCAACAGAGAAGACCGAGACACATGCTGAGTCGTCCGGTGACAAGAAAAGAAAGCATTCGAATCTGAATCAAGCAACTCGCAACAACAAGGGTTTCAACAAGAAGCGTGACGCTAACCCGCCTCAGGAGGCGAAAACCCTTGCAACCAAAGGTTACCAAGGCACCATGCCTAGATGCCAAAAATGTAAGTTTCTTCATGAAGGAGCTTGTCGCATTCCAAGGTGCGACAAATGTGGTAGGTTGGGTCATCAAACAGAAGACTGTTGGGGAAAAGGTAAGAACCGAAATGGAAACGGTGCTGGTAACAAGAATGGTAACGGGAAAGGACGGAACCAAGGGTGCTTCAGATGTGGAAGCAATGATCATTTCATGAAGGACTGCCCAGAGAGAAACAATGCTCAGGCTCGATCATTTGTGATTGGAGCAAAAGACGCACGCGAGGACCCTAATGTGGTCACCGGTACGTTTCTCATTAACCGTCACTTTGCATCCATATTATTCGACACTGGCGCCGATTATAGCTTCATGTCTGTGGAATTTAAACGCATGCTTGGAATAGAATCTAGTAGATTAGAAATTCCTTATTCCATAGAACTAGCCAATGGTAAACTTGTTGAATCGGGCGAAGTCGTTAGAGGCTGCACACTAGAACTTGGTGAACGAAGATTTAACATCGACCTCTTACCTATTCAATTGGGTAGCTTCGATGTAGTGGTCGGAATGGACTGGCTGTCCAAGAACAAAGCTGAAGTTGTATGTCATGAGAAAATCATTCGCATCCCTCTGGCGAATGATGAAACTCTCATCATGCATGGAGAAAAACGAGACACGCCTCTTCGAATCATCAGTTGTATGAAGGCACAGAAGTGCTTGAGGAAAGGATGTGTCGCTTTCCTAGCACACGTTATAGACAAGAAGGCTGTGGAGCCAAAACTCGAAGACATTCCTGTGGTGAAGGAATTCCCTGATGTTTTTCCCGAAGATCTGCCAGGACTACCTCCGCAACGACAAGTCGAATTTCATATAGACTTGGTTCTAGGAGCCGCTCCTGTGGCCAAGGCTCCCTATCGACTTGCACCATCCGAAATGCAAGAATTATCTACACAACTCCAGGAGTTGTTGGATAAAGGATTCATAAGGCCAAGCTTCTCACCCTGGGGAGCCCCAGTATTATTTGTGAAGAAGAAGGATGGAACACTGCGGATGTGTATCGATTACAGGGAACTGAACAAGCTCACGATCAAGAATCGGTATCCACTACCGAGGATTGATGACTTATTTGATCAATTGCAAGGATCAAGCTACTATTCCAAGATCAACCTTCGATCTAGATACCATCAGCTGAGAATCCAAGAGGAAAGCGTACCAAAGACTGCATTCAGAACACGCTATGGGCACTACGAATTTCTTGTGATGCCATTCGGGCTGACGAATGCACCAGCGGTCTTTATGGATCTGATGAACCGCGTATGCAAACCATATCTAGATAAATTTGTGATTGTATTTATCGATGATATCCTGATTTATTCACGAACGAAAGAAGAGCACGAGCAACATCTCAGAACCATCTTGGAACTACTGAAGAAAGAGAAGCTTTATGCAAAGTTCTCGAAGTGCGAATTCTGGATTCGCGAAGTACAATTTCTGGGTCATGTTGTGAATAAGAAGGGCATTCATGTAGACCCATCCAAGATCGAAGCGATGAAGAATTGGGAAGCTCCCAAGACCCCAACTGAAGTTCGACAATTTTTGGGCTTAGCGGGCTATTATCGGCGATTCATCGAGAATTTCTCAAAAATAGCTCAACCGCTAATGACCCTTACTAAAAAAGACAAGAAATACGACTGGGGTCACAAACAAGAAGAACCCTTCTAGTTACTTAAAAACAAGCTATGCGATGCACCAATACTATCATTACCCGAAGGCACTGAAGACTTCGTGGTATACTGCGACGCCTCACGACAAGGCTTGGGTTGCGTACTCATGCAATACCAAAAAGTCATCGCTTACGCTTCAAGACAACTGAAGGTACATGAAAGAAATTATACCACTCACGACCTGGAGCTGGGCGCAGTGGTATTCGCCTTGAAGATCTGGCGACACTATTTATATGGTACTCGATGTACAATCTTCACAGATCACAAAAGTTTACAACACATATTTGATCAGAAGGAATTGAATATGCGCCAGCGGCGATGGGTCGAGCTGCTAAATGATTACGACTGTGAGATCAAGTACCATCCTGGAAAGGCAAACGTTGTAACGGACGCGTTGAGCCGAAAAGAAAGGGTTAAGACCCTAAGGGTTCGAGCGTTAGAAATGACCATTCGAACTAACCTCACTGCACGCATTCGTGATGCACAACAAGAAGCTCTTAAAGGAGAGAACCGTAAAGCTAAATACCTACGGGGTATGCTGAAATACATGGTGCCAAACGAAGAGGGAGCCTTATACTTCAAGAAGCGTATTTGGGTTCCACTCTATGGTGGCATACGAGAAGTCATTCTTGACGAAGCGCACAAATCAAGATACTCGATCCATACAGGATCAGATAAAATGTATCAAGACTTGAAGGAATATTACTGGTGGCCGAGACTTAAAAGCGACGTTGTTGTCTATGTTGGAAAATGCCTAACCTGTGCTAAGGTTAAGGCCGAATATCAGAAACCGTCCGGCCTACTACAACAACCAGAGATTCCCGTGTGGAAGTGGGAACAAATCTCGATGGACTTCATAATGAAATTACCCAGGACCCCGAGAGGGCACGATATGATATGGGTAATAGTTGATCGACTAACGAAATCTGCGCATTTCCTACCGATCCGAGAGAAGGATAGCACTGGAAAGCTTGCAGAGATATACTTAAGGGAAATTGTGGCACGTCATGGAGTGCCTATCTCAATCATTTCAGACAGAGATGGACGCTTTGTCTCAAGAATCTGGCAATCATTTCAGGAAGCCTTTGGATCTCAGTTGGATCTAAGCACGGCATTCCAACCACAAACAGACGGCCAGAGCGAACGGACTATACAAATGTTAGAAGATATGCTTCGCGCATGCGTCATGGATCTGGGCGACAGCTGGGATACTCACCTACCTCTAGTTGAGTTTTCCTACAATAACAGTTATCATACGAGCATAAAAGCCGCGCCGTTCGAAGCTCTGTATGGCCGCAAATGCCGATCGCCCTTATGTTGGGCAGATGCCGGAGATAAACGTATGGTTGGTCCTGAACTTGTACAAGAGACAACCGACAAGATTGCGCAGATCCGAGAGCGCATTAAGGCGGCTCGAGATCGACAGAAGAGCTACGCTGATCCGAAAAGAAAATCAGTAGAATTCGAGGTGGGAGACAAAGTGTTGTTAAAAGTCTCACCTTGGAGCGTAGTCAGATTTGGAAAGCGTGGAAAGCTGAATCCACGATACATCGGACCATTCAGAATATTGGAAAGAATTGGTACCGTGGCATACAAATTGGAGTTACCGGAAGAACTTAATGGAGTACATAATACGTTTCATGTATACAACCTGAAGAAGAGTCCAACACAAGAAAACGTGATCATCCCGATGGATGAAGTGCATATTGATGATGCCCTCCGATTTACAGAACAACCCGTTGAGGTTACCGACTGGAAAGTCAACAAGACCAGGAGGAGCAGTGTGAAACTTGTCAAAGTACGTTGGAGCTCTAAGAACGGACCCGAGTACACATGGGAACGTGAAGACCAGTTCAAAGAAAAGTATCCCCACCTATTCAAGAAGACTCCTGCGAGAGTTAGCTCAGCCTGAATTTCGGGCGAAATTCTTTTAACGGGGGGAGACTGTGACAACTGGCACCAAACCGGTAATTTCCGTACACTATAATTATTATTTAATGACTGCAATTATGTGCTTAAATGTCAACATTGACTAATTACATGATAAACAAGTGAATTCATGCACGTTGTATACTACAAAATATTGTTTTATGCATAAACGAGAGCGTTGCGTCAGAAATACTAAGTAAACTCACCGGTAAGACACACCGTGTCGACAGAACTGCAGAAAGCAGTCAGTCAATAAAATTGGAGCCTAGGTGTAGGTCCAACAACAAGAATACATTAAAACCCAAGAGTACATACAAGGGTTTAATAGATATACTCTCCGGAAGCAAAAATAAGCACTAAAAAGCACCCGAAACGCACTTTAAGTGCAGAATTTTGTATAATTCAGCAATAATTCAGCTTTTAGCACACGAATATTATGCAGAAAATATAATTTTTCAGTCAGAATATTTCCCTAAGTGTCGGGAATCATAAGTGTTACAAAAGGATACATTAAAGGCACTAAAAAAAGTGTAATTTAGCACTTTAACGAACCGGTGTCTAACCGAACAACCGGTTAATACCCGGAACACCAAAATAATGCTAAAAGCATTGTTTTTATTTTTTCTAAGCTAGCTAGGGTCCCCGAATACCCTAACACCCGTTATAAATTACAACACACATAATAACTAATTTAAGGTTTCTAATTAAACTAACTAGCACTAACTTGTTAGTTAAAAACAAACCAATTACCCCACCCATTTGCAACCGTTCGGTTCCATGTGGTGACACCCCACTAATTCTTTGATTATTTTATGTAGACATGTTAAATATCTTGGTGACATAGGATCCATTGGGTAATGAAGCTTTATGGTTTATAAGAAAGCTTAAAGGATAAACATGACACATGCACAAATCACTTAACAAAATTTCTTTCTTCTCCTTTCTTTGCTTACGGCCGAACAGAACCATCCTCGTCCACTCACCTCCCAATTTCAATCAAGACATTTTATATACTTACTAGTGTATTAGAGTTCATTCAAGGAGACCCGGTGCTTACGAAATCGCGAGGACCTCTCTACAACGCTTTTAACCACCCATTTTTCGTCTAGTTTCTTCCCTAGCCTTGAGCTAGTTGTAAGTAATTCTAAACACCCTTTTGATCTTGTTTAAAGTGGTTAATAAGAAATTTAACGGGTAAAAATCATAAACACTAGAGATCAAAGTTTAAAGTCTTGCTAAGAAGATGAACTTGGTGGATAAAAAGAAACTAATAGTGTAAAACCTATGAAACTTGTTTTGTTATAATTATTTTATGTTGTTGATCGCTAGTAGTAGAACGGATCGTCATCTAACCAGGGTAGGTCATGTTCATGAAACATGAACTAGTGTTATGTTAAATAGAAAAGTTGCAAGATGACGAATCTTTCCACAACATAAACATGAACTTGTGTAAAAATAGTTTTTCTTATAAAGTGGAGTTCTAAACTAGTAGATCTAAAGATCTACAAGTGGTATTTTTGAAGGACCAAGTAAAATATATACAAGTCTTATTTTAAGTCGGATCTTTCATGAACTAGAGGTGTTTTTGTGAACAAACAAGTGTGTGGACACTTGTGTAACAAAAGTTTTAACAAAGAAATAATTTTCGTAAAAACCGACTAGAAGTTGTAAAACTTCATGTTCTTTAAAAATAAGATTTCCAAGAAACCGACTTTATTTTTAGAGATGGAAAAACCTACTAAATGTGTTGAAGAGTTACTACACATTTTTACACAACTTGCAAGTTCATGTGATTGCGATATATGTTTATGTTGGACTAGTTTGATGATGATTGGAAATTGATTGGTTGAATTTTTTTTAAAAAGAAAATGATACGCTAGTAAGCGTGGCCACTTCCAGTTACAGAGGAAACTCTGGCGAAATTTTTCCAGAAAATAACACTTAGAATATTTTTGGTGACAAGTGTTATGAATATATTTTTGACTTGTTTTCCAAACAAACTTCGTCATGATTTTTACTACAAAATTACCAAATACCGGAGATGGATTTTCATAAATAAAACTTGTTAAATATATATTTAGAATATATATTTATCGCTTGTGTGATTATGTGATTATTTGTGTGAACTAGGTATATATTATTTTTAGAGTAAAAATAATATGACTTGGAGATACTCATAACGAGAAAAAATACAAAAATTACACATGCGACCTATTTAGACAATATACGTAATTCGGGTGCAAAGTGCAAAATACAAAAAGCTTATATTTACTTTTGAGAAAATAATATAAGTAAGACACTTAGTTAAAAAAATGATATTTTAACACAAGAAAGTATACACATAAGAGAGTGACTGTGCTTGTGCGACGCAAGTCTAGTGACTAACGTTAAGAAAATGCGTATAGGTTACGACGTTAATTAAGCAAATCCGGTGAAGTTTACGACGCACAGGAACGCAAAGTTGTGAGTTCATGCTCCCCCTTTTCTTTTAACTCTTTTCAGTTTTATAACTTCGGGGGTGAAATACATGTACAAATATTATAATGTTTATAAATGGTATGATAACAAGAAACGCACTTGGTGAGGACGAGAACCAAGTAGGATGCGTTATGAGAAATGATAACAAGAAACGCACTTGGTGAGGACGAGAACCAAGTAGGATGCGTTATGAGAAATGATACGAGAAATCGTGTCACGAATAGGGTAATTGGTTTGTTTTTAACTAACAAGTTAGTGCTAGTTAGTTTAATTAGAAACCGGGTGCCGGGCAGCCACACTCTCGGTGAGGGCGAGAATCGAGTAGTGCTTTTGTGTCTCAGAATATACCAATTAAATGCCTAAGGTTTGGTGACTTCCTATGTCGTGTCACATGTTAATGGCTTTGCAACCCATTAACAGTCCTGATACTTACAGGAATACTTTATTTACATATAATTCATACCATACTAAAACTTGATTAATACTTGAAGTACGTGGGGTACTCAAGAAAAACTTGAATTAAATTTGAGTACGTGGGGTACTCAAGAAGATGGGAACTATACTTGAGTACGTGGGGTACTCAAGAGAAACTTGAATTATACATGAGTACGTGGTGTACACATGAATACTTGATTTATATATGAAAACTTGATTTATACATAACTCAAACTATGTTTTCATAAAAAGTATACAAACGTGAAATACAAAAACCGCATGAATTCACACCAACATTATGTTGACGTTTTTCCAAAACTCACATGTATTTCAGGTAACTAGGATGGATGTGCGCGTGGTCTTACTCATGCTCGTGGATGTCGCTTTGTTTAGCGTTAAATAAAGTTGTAACTTTTAAAACAATATGCTATCTCGTGTTGTAAACACTTGACTTATGTTTTCAGTAATGTAACGTTTGAAGTTACTTTTGAGCATGTAGTATGTTTACTCTTCGTATGCAATGAGAACCTTTCATGATCACTGTAACGCCCGGCTCTTTTGTACTTTCCATTTATAGAAAGTTTTGTTCGTATTTCTATTTTTGGAAACTTTGAGTTCTTGTAATCGTTCCTTCTTTGTAATCGTTGTAAAACCGAGGCTTGGATCATTAATGAAACTCGTATTTTGTTACAAATATGTTATACGCACTTCATATATGCTCGTATGTTCGAATTTGAATCAATTGATGTTTAATTGTTATTCTTGGAAACTATGTGCTAAACTTGTAATTAATCTAAACTTGTGCACGAAACGTATTTTGAACGTGAATGACACTTGATTCGATACTTATACGCTTGATTATACTTGGTTTATACTCCTCATACTTAATCATATCTTAAACTATGCTTTTGTGACAAATATGGCCCTTAAATACCCTAAAAACATCAAATACACAACTCTAGGGGCCAAATTGTAATAAATGAAACTTTATATCCGGAACATTAGGGGCGCGCGGCCCGCGTGGACTTACCCTGTCCCCTTACGCGGCCCGCATGGCCCTCAGGTCTTCAGAAACATGTCCAGATCGCGACCAGATTCGTTTTTGAGCGGGATTTCCATGTTTAAACCGAGTTTTAGCCTTAATTATCCCCCAAAACAACCCTAATCACTCTCCTATAAGTACCCAAGGTCCTCCAAGAACTTGGACACTTTCAACACTCTCAAATCTCTCCTAAACACTCTCAAGTTCTAGCAAGAATCTGCATTTTCGGACAGATTCATACTCTTGCACTAAAATAGGTATAACTTGCTCATTTCTTAACGAAATCACTTGATTCTTCTTCCTACTTGCTTGGATAATCATGGGGTTTGATTCCTTGACTTCTCCTTGGAGAAATCAGACTTGGAATTGCCCTAAAATGGTCCAAGAACTTTCTGTTTTGTTACATACTCTTTCAAACTTGTTTAAACTTCATCCAACTTGTGTCTAACACATCTCACACCAATGTCCTAATGCTTACAACCCCTCTTATGGTTGGTTAAGCTTAAAAAAATGGTTGAGACGCTTGAAATCAGAGGATTAAACCTCATATTTTTCTGTTTGTTTAGGGTGTTTTGACCCACAAGTCATGTTCGAGCTAGTCCTTGATGTAGAGTGATTATAGAACAACTTGGGTTGTTCCAAACATACAATCCTCACATGATTTGATGATTTCTCTTAGTTAGATTGTTTATATTATACTAATCCTAGTTCGTGACCCTCCTTGGTTGTTTTTACATCAAGAGAAGTGGTGAACATTCAAGGGGTTCCCAAACGGAAGCTTATTCTTCCTACCCCATACATGACATCCACGAATAACTCGAGGTGCCTAAACGAAGATCTTAATCTTCTACCTCCTACTTGAATTATTGAACTTAATAATACGTAATACTTAACCTAAATATATATATACTTATTCGAACCTTTAATATTAAACTTGTGTTTATATGTTAAGGTAGTAGAATACCATCTAAGACTTAACACTCCAAGTATGATCCTAATGGGCATACTACCCATGAAATACAATATAACCCTAGTGGTTACGTAGTGTCATATAAGAGTATAAGTTAAAGATGATTATTGTTGATATCATACTTTATGTTATGTTAAACTCCAAATTATAATCTTCCGTTGAACGCCAAACTCACACACCTACGTTTCCTCGTGTAGAAGGACTAGGTGCTCCAACTTAATCTACTCCAACAACTCGCTCGCGGGAATTCCAAGTAGGAAAGCTTGCAACCACCGTGAGTATACTCGATCCCTTTTTCCCCTTTACACTTTGGGATGCAACATGTATAACTATGCAAACAACTTTTGAACTAAACATACTCAATCCTTTGAACGAATGCATGAAACTAATGTGACTTACTTGCTATTCTTGTATGCTCTATGAACGATTTGGAACGTTATATGCTCATTGACTTGTTCGCCCACCTTAACAATTATAGCGCTATAGGATTAACGCCCCGCCTGCTGATCTATTTGGGTATTGTTAAGTTAGCACCCCGCTGAAAAATTGGGATTAGGCTATTTTATGCGTTGTGTTTTAGGGTTTGATCATATTGTACGCCAAAATTGCATACTAGTAATCACATATTATGGATCATGTTGGATTTGAGTTTTTTTCTATTATGCTATGTAAACAAACTTGTATACTCGCTCATTGCCTTTGCATTGAAACTCTATTTTAATACATGTTGCAGGTTGATTATTGAAGTATGGATGAATGATGAAACAAGTTTAGGGTGGACTAGATACACACCTTAAATCTATTTATCTTTTGTTGATTTGAATTTGAACAATGTTGTATTTCCATTTTACATGTTGTATGACAATTTAGTTCTTGCAATGAAATTTGAATTTTATTAAATATTGTCACATAGTGTTATGATGTTTTGAGCAATTTGTTCGTCTCATCCCGATGTTTCCGCCATCGGTTGGGGTGTGACAGATTGGTATCAGAGCCATAACTATAGGGAATTAGGAAAATTGCCATGCTTTTTTCCCTAATCTATAGTTTTAGGAATTTTGCCTCTTATGTGTTGTTTAAAACTTTTGTACTCTACCATGCATGCTTCCTAGCTACACTTCTTGTTGATTAAATTTATATGCCTTTCCTAAGGTTAACATGAATACACTTTTGTTTATTTGTATACTCTTGTAACACAAACGAGACAACTTTACCAAAATAGGCGTGAAACCCACAATTTGGTAAACGACTCTCATTCTACCTTAAACTATTTCTTTTGCACGAAATTTCACCATTAAGCTAGGAGTGAAATCCACAACTTAATGGTAATTTCCGTTTCAACTCTAGTGGACCCTCGTCATAGTGTCGAAATTTTATTTTGACCCGACAAGTACCAACCACATTTAGGGGACGAAATCGTCAAGCTAGGGGTGAAACCCGCATCTCGTCGATTGAGTCCCATTCCTCGATTTTCAATCTCGCCAAAGTCCCGATTGTTTCAATCGATTAGAGATGTGTAGTAACCGGAAGGGTAAGATGCCGTTAATCGCTTCTCGACGAGAGTATCTTACCTATAGGCCAAAGCACGTTATCTCTAATTCGAAAGAACTTTCGACCCACTTTGGAATAGTCGACGTTTCTCTACCCGAAACAATCCAATGTTTTATTGAGCCTTTCTTTTATGTCTCTCAATTTATATGTGATTTTATACTTGAACGTTCGTTCATTTAAAAATGTCATTTTAATCATTTCGCACGTTATCGCAATCACAAACAATAATAATCCCTCGTGAACAAACTAAATTTACAATGCTTTCATTTATTCATGTTATGCTATGTTGGACTCATGACTATGCTATATGTGACATCTAAACTCTTTATGTTATGTGAATCAATTTGAACCTTTCATGCTATATGAGACCTTATGCTATGTGAAACAACTTATGCAAACTATTTTTCTTAAGCAAACATTATGATTAAGTCTCACCCATTCGTTCTTTTGAATCTTAGATGTCTTCTCGTCACTCCAACTCGTCTAAGAAGTCTAAGTCCCGTGCTACGAAGAAGATGATGGCTTTCATGGCCGATCAATTTGCGCGCGTCGTTCTAAAGGTCATTTCCGAGATTCGAGCTTCTGAAACTCCAAACTCTTTCGTCGACTCCAAGGTCGAAATACGCAAGCCCGCTTCGTTCAACTTCAAGCACTTTTCATCGTGCAATCCCAAGCCATTCACCGGCAATGATAGGGTGACCGCCATGCTCGAGTGGTTTGATAGTATGGAGGTCACATTCATCAACAGTGATTGCCCCAATGCGCTCAGAACGCGTAGTGCGACTGGGGTATTACAAGCCCGAGCTCTCGAATGGTGGACGAACGAAAGGAACATCCGCTCGAACGAACTGGCCTATGCGTTGACTTGGGAAGAAGTTAAGGCCCTGATGATGGATGAGTTTTGCCCTCCGCATGAGCAACAAAGACTAGAGGAAGAATTTTAGGCGCTAAAACAAGTGGGAGATGAGAACCTAGCTTATACCACCCGTTTCAAACAACTTAGCTTCATTGTCCCTCACCTTGTTTTGACCACCGACCGTAAGATAAGGAAGTACATCAACGGATTACCCCCTGCTATGCGTGATACCATCGAGGCAGCCAAACTCGATAATATTGAAGCTGTTTACCGCCTCGCTGCTTCCCTAAACAACAATCGCATTCGCGATAAGCAGGTTGCAACCTCCACCAAAATAGCCAATCAGATTACCGCTGACCGTGAAGCCCAAGCAAGTGGTGGCGAAGGCAGGAAGCGAAAGTTTCAACACACAGAGTCAGTCAACAAAGTACGCGCTTGCTACAAGTGTGGAGACACTACTCACCTTCGGCCACAATGTCCTCTATGGAACCAAGAACGACAGCAAGCCCAAGATGACGACGAAGACAGTGAGGATACGCTTTCTCATTAGCAACCTTATCACCTCTATTCGCGTAAAACCCTGTGTTGTTAAACTTGAAATTTATGTCGTTTCCGGTCAAAAGTTTTGATGGCAAGTTCATCACCATAGAATTTTACTTTCCGTTATTGTCTTCTCGCACTCAACATCCATGTTTTCTCGAACGACGAAGTACCCTCACCTTTTCCCTACATCTTCCTAAATTTCGGGATGAAATTTCCTAAAGGAGGGGAGACTGTAACGCCCGGCTCTTTTATACTTTCCATTTATAGAAAGTTTTGTTCGTATTTCTATTTTTGGAAACTTTGAGTTCTTGTAATTGTTCCTTCTTTGTAATCATTGTAAAACCGAGGCTTGGATCATTAATGAAACTCGTATTTTGTTACAAATATGTTATACGCACTTCATATATGCTCGTATGTTCGAATTGATGAATCAATTGATGTTTAATTGTTATTCTTGGAAACTATGTGCTAAACTTGTAATTAATCTAAACTTGTGCACGAAACGTATTTTGAACGTGAACGACACTTGATTCAATACTTATACGCTTGATTATACTTGGTTTATACTCCTCATACTTAATCATATCTTAAACTATGCTTTTGTGACAAATATGGCCCTTAAATACCCTAAAAACATCAAATACACAACTCTAGGGGCCAAATTGTAATAAATGAAACTTTATATCCGGAACATTAGGGGCGCGTGGCCCGCGTGGACTTACCCTGTCCCCTTACGCGGCTCGCATGGCCCTCAGGTCTGCAGAAACATGTCCAGATCGCGACCAGATTCGTTTTTTAGCGGGATTTCCATGTTTAAACCGAGTTTTAGCCTTAATTATTCCCCCAAAACAACCCTAATCACTCTCCTATAAATACCCAAGGTCCTCCAAGCACTTGGACACTTTCAACACTCTCAAATCTCTCCTAAACACTCTCAAGTTCTAGCAAGAATCAGCATTTTCGGACAGATTCATACTCTTGCACTAAAATAGGTATAACTTGCTCATTTCTTAACGAAATCACTTGATTCTTCTTCCTACTTGCTTGGATAATCATGGGGTTTGATTCCTTGACTTCTCCTTGGAGAAATCAGACCTGGAATTGCCCTGAAATGGTCCAAGAACTTTCTGTTTTGTTACATACTCTTTCAAACTTGTTTAAACTTCATCCAACTTGTGTCTAACACATCTCACACCAATGTCCTAATGCTTACAACCCCTCTTATGGTTGGTTAAGCTTAAAAACATGGTTGAGACACTTGAAATCAAAGGATTAAACCTCATATTTTTCTGTTTGTTTAGGGTGTTTTGACCCACAAGTCATGTTCGAGCTAGTTCTTGATGTAGAGTGATTATGGAACAACTTGGGTTGTTCCAAACATACAATCCTCACATGATTTGATGATTTCTCTTAGTTAGATTGTTTATATTATACTAATCCTAGTTCGTGACCCTCCTTTGTTGTTTTTACATCAAGAGAAGTGGTGAACATTCAAGGGGTTCCTAAACGGAAGCTTATTCTTCCTACCCCATACATGACATCCATGAATAACTCGAGGTGCCTAAACGAAGATCTTAATCTTCTACCTCCTACTTGAATTATTGAACTTAATAATACATAATACTTAACCTAAATATATATATACTCATTCGAACCTTTAATATTAAACTTGTGTTTATATGTTAAGGTAGTAGAATACCATCTAAGACTTAACACTCCAAGTATGATCCTAATGGGCATACTACCCATGAAATACAATAAAACCCTAGTGGTTACGTAGTGTCATATAAGAGTATAAGTTAAAGATGATTATTGTTGATATCATACTTTATGTTATGTTAAACTCCAAATAATAATCTTCCGTTGAACGCCAAACTCACACACCTACGTTTCCTCGTGTAGAAGGACTAGGTGCTCCAACTTAATCTACTCCAACAACTCGCTTGCGGGAATTCCAAGTAGGAAAGCTTGCAACCACCGTGAGTATACTCGGTCCCTTTTTCCCCTTTATACTTTGGGATGCAACATGTATAACTATGCAAACAACTTTTGAACTAAACATACTCAATCCTTTGAACGAATGCATGAAACTAATGTGACTTACTTGCTATTCTTGTATGCTCTATGAACGATTTGGAACGTTATATGCTCATTGACTTGTTCGCCCACCTTAACAATTATAGCGCTATAGGATTAACGCCCCGCCTGCTGATCTATTTGGGTATTGTTAAGTTAGCACCCCGCTGAACGATTGGGATTAGGCTATTTTATGCGTTGTGTTTTAGGGTTTGATCATATAGTACGCCAAAATTGCATACTAGTAATCACATATTATGGATCATGTTGGATTTGAGTTTTATTCTATTATGCTATGTAAACAAACTTGTATACTCGCTCATTGCCTTTGCATTGAAACTCTATTTTAATACATGTTGCAGGTTGATTATTGAAGTATGGATAAATGATGAAACAAGTTTAGGGTGGACTAGATACACACCTTAAATCTATTTATCTTTTGTTGATTTGAATTTGAACAATGTTGTATTTCCATTTTACATGTTGTATGACAATTTAGTTCTTGCAATGAAATTTGAATTTTATTAAATATTGTCACATAGTGTTATGATGTTTTGAGCAATTTGTTCGTCTCATCCCGATGTTTCCGCCATCGGTTGGGGTGTGACAATCACACCTCGTGCTTCCGCCGCAGAAAGGGGTGTGACAGTAATAGCCCGCTAAGCCCAAAAATTGCCGAACTTCAGTTGGGGTTTTGGGGGCTTCCCAAATCTTTATTGCTTCAATCTTGGATGGGTCTTCATGAATGCCCTTCTCATTCATAACGTGACCAAGAAACTGTACTTCGCGAATCCAGAATTCGCACTTTTGAGAACTTCGCATAAAGTTTCTCTTTCTTCAGTAGTTCCAAAATGGTTCTGAGGTGTTGCTCATGCTCTTCTCTCGTCTGTGAGTAAATCAGGATATCATCGATAAGTACAATCACGAATTTATCGAGATATGGTTTACAAACGCGGTTCATCAGATCCATAAAGACCGCTGGTGCGTTCGTTAGTCCGAATGGCATCACAAGAAACTCGTAATGCCCATAACGTGTTCTGAATGCAATCTTTGGTACACTTTCCTCTTGAATCCTTAACTGATGGTATCCAGATCGAAGATCGATCTTGGAATAATAGCTTGATCCTTGCAACTGATCAAATAAATCGTCAATCCTCGGTAGTGGGTACCGATTCTTGATTGTGAGCTTGTTCAGTTCTCTGTAATCGATACACATCTGCAGAGTTCCATCCTTTTTCTTCACGAATAATACTGGAGCTCCCCAGGGTGAGAAGCTTGGCCTTATGAATCCTTTATCCAACAACTCCTGGAGTTGTGTAGATAATTCTTGCATTTCGGATGGTGCAAGCCGATAGGGTGCCTTGGCTACAGGAGCGGCTCCCAGAACCAAGTCTATACGGAATTCGACATGTCGTTGCGGAGGTAGTCCTAGCAGATCTTCGGGAAAAACATCAGGGAATTCCTTCACCACAGGAATGTCTTCGAGTTTCGGCTCCTCGGCCTTCTTGTCTACAACATGCGCTAGGAAAACAACACATCCCTTCCTTAAGCACTTCTGTGCCTTCATACAACTGATGATTCGCAGAGGCGCGTCTCGTTTTTCTCCATGCACGATGAGCGTTTCATCATTCGCCAAAGGGATGCGAATGATTTTCTCATGACAAATAACTTCAGCTTTGTTCTTGGACAACCAGTCCATTCCGACCACCACGTCAAAGCTACCCAATTGAATAGGTAAGAGGTCGATGCTAAATCTTTGCTCACCAAGTTCTAACGTGCAGCCTCTAACAACTTCGCCCGATTCAACAAGTTTACCATTGGCTAGCTCTATAGAATAAGGAATATCTAATCTACTAGATTCTATTCCAAGCATACGTTTAAATTCCACAGACATGAAGCTATAATCGGCACCGGTGTCAAATAATATGGATGCAAAGTGATTGTTAACGAGAAACGTACCGGTGACCACATTAGGGTCCTCGCGTGCGTTCCTTGCTCCAATCACAAATGCCCGAGCCTGAGCGTTGTTCCCCTTTGGGCAGTCTTATATGAAGTGATCTTGCTTCCACAACTGAAGCATCCTTGGTTTCCCCCATTTCCGTTACCATTCCTGTTACCAGCACCATTGCAGTTTCCATTCCCGTTTCTATTTCCTTTTCCCCAACAATCCTCAGTATGGTGACCCAATTTTCCACACTTGTCGCATTTTGGGATGCAACAAACCCCTTTGTGATGACGCTTGCACTGGTTGCACATGGGCAAAGTGCCCAGGTACCTTTTGGTAGGAGCGTCATTCATGGTTGCAAGAGTTTTCGCCCCTGAGGCGGGTTGGGGTCACACTTCTTGTTGTTGAAACCCTTGTTATTACGTGTCGCTTGATTCAGGTTCGCATGCTTCCTTTTCTTGTCACCAGACGACTCGGCATGCATCTCGGTCTTTTCAGTTGGGTTCAGCGATAACTTCTTCGTTCGAACATCATCTTCAGTAAGGCTGACATCCAGAGTTACAGCCTCAGTGATCGTTTGAGGTTTGGCCGAAGCTACCATGCTGCGAAATTCTGAGGCCAATCCCCAAATGTAGCGTTCAACGCGCTTAAATTCAGGAGTCACCATGTAGGGGATCACCCTCGACAGATCGTGGAACCTTCGGGTATAACCAGTAATGTTAGCACCTTCCATGGTCAAGTGCCAGAATTCAGTCTCCAACCTTTGGAGTTCAGCATGTAAGCAATACTTCTCTCTCATACGTTCCTTTAGCTCATCCCACGTCATGCCGTATGCGGCATCATCACCCAAAGTCTGGACTTGCAAATTCCACCAAGTCAAAGCTTCATCAACAAACAACCCGGTAGCAAAAGTGACTTGCTGATCCGCGGTACACTTGCTCATGCGGATAGTGGCATCAGTCTTTTCCGTCCAACGTACATAAGCCACTGCACCTCCAGTGCCATCGTAGTTCAGTGGTTTGCAGTCGAGAAACTACTTGAAAGTGCAACCTTGAGCTGCGTTTCCTCCTGACGAATCTACATTCCCATTACGTCTTGCATTGCTTGGTCCTCCACTTTGTTCAGTACGGTTCGCCTCGTACTGGGCGATAGCTGCGGAGATTCTTTCCTCCAGAAGGGCGTTCAACTCTTCAGCAGTTCTTGGCAGTGGGGGAGGTGGAGGTTGATCATGAGCGTTCACATCTCTACTTGGTGCCATGTTCTGAAAGAATACAACACAATAGGGTTGGACATTTGTTTGATATCGTCATACGAGACAGTAGTAATATATATATACACAGGCATATACCACAAAAGTGACATCAAACAATCCGCCAAATGTATAAATCCATACAGCAACAAGCATGCATAAGTAGATAAATACTGTTGTGTCATAAGATATTCACATTGGCGGTCCTTGTCTTTATACCCTAAGTCATTACTCCAAAAGAGTATTTGGGGAAAGGGTGTTCACTTTTGACCCTTTTCTTGTACTGAGGGAATCTATACGTGACAAGACTTGCTGTGGTTTCTGTGCACTGAATTCTATAATTATGTATGCATCCATAATTACGTAACTCCTTGCACAGTCCGCACAGTTCGTTTCATCCTCGTATTTCTTCCTTCAGATAGGTCACTGTTTTCAGGTAAAGTCACGTATACCTGTGACATTCTACTTCTAGTATATGTATATATCAATTATCACACATAATTGCAAGTAATTCATAATCACAGACAAGTGCTACTCCAGTGCACCCTAAATCTCGTAGTGTCTTTTCTTGACTCTTGTAAACAGCTTCAGGTAGTGGATGTCGCGGAAAGTTTTATGCAATGAAAACTTTTTGAAAGGTTGTTTTCGTGAAAGGATCCTAAAGATTGTAGACTAGACTCGAGAAGGAATCCTGGTTCACTACAATCGCAGCTTTGATACCAATCTGTCACACCCCTTTCTAAGGCGGAAGCACGAGGTGTGATCATGAAAGGTTTTCATTGCATACGATTGGTAAACATACTACATGCTCATAAAAATAACTTCAAATGCCAAACATTACATTACTGAAAACATAGATTAAGTGTTTACATCCCGAGGCAACACATTGTCTAAAGTTTACAACTCTATTTAAGGTTAAACATAAACAACATCTAGGAGCATGAGTAAGACCGCGCGCACATCCACTTTAGTTACCTGAAATACATGTGAGTTTTTGGAAAAACGTCAACATAATGTTGGTGTGAATTCATGCAATTCTTGTATTGAACGTTTGTATACTTTGTATGAAAAACATGGTATGTATCTTGTATAAATCAAGTATTCTTGTATGAATCAAGTATTCTGGTATAAATCAAGTATTCTGTATGTATCTAGGTTGTTAATGGGTTGCAAGGCCATTAACATGTGACACGACATAGGAAGCAACCAAACCATAGGCATTTTTCTAGTTGTCGATTCACGACTGAGACACAAAAGCACTACTCGGTACTAGTTTTCACCAAGAGTGTGGCTGCCCGAAAACCCATTAGATCTAACCTTTTGTTCTGCGGTCTTAGTATGTACACGATTAATGGTGCTTATGGTACCCTATTCGTGACACGATTTCTCGTATCATTCCTTAAAACGCATCATACTTGGTACTAGTTATCACCAAGAGTGCTTCTTGTTTTTGTATCCATTATACCATTTGTAAACACTGTAACATTTGTAACATGTATTTCACCCCCAAAGTTATAAAACTGAAAACAGTTAAAAGAAAAGGGGGAGCATGAACTCACAACTTTGCGTTCCTTGCTCCGTAAACTTCACCGGTTTTTTCTTATCTAGCGTCGTGACCTAAACGTGTTTTATTAACGTTAGTCACTAGACTTGTATCGCACAAGTACAAGTCACTATCCTTTGTATATGTGTTCTTGTGTTAAAAATAATTTATATTTTTAACTATGTATCTTACTTATATTATTTTCTCAAAAATAAATATAAGTATCTTGTATTTTTCACCCGAATTATGTATCTTGTCCAAAACTTCATTTCATGTTCATAACTTGTCCAAGTTATTTATTCAATCAAGTAATATATTTTCATAAATATATTTTCTTGTATTTGTCTAAGTATGTTGTATGTGTATTTTTGTATTTTTGTATTTTCACTCCTTAGGAGTATTTAGTGTATTTTCAAGTCCTAATACACTATCACTTATAATACATACTACATACACTTAGCACAAAATTTGGTGATCAATAAATGTATATATTTTTCTCAAATATATACATACTTAATATCAATTTTAATCTTGAAGAAATCATCATTTCTTAACACAAAAATTAGGGAAACCTTAGTAAATATTTTTAGATACATTTTTAGGGAATAAGTTTCTCAAAAACTTATATTTTTCTAAGTGTCAAAATTTATAAAATTTTTGACATAGTTTCCCCTAAAAATGGTGGTTTCCCATGTTTTCAAAACATGTGTTTATTTTCTTTTAAATCATCATCAAACATCAACAACTCATACAACACTTACCGAGTGTCAAAATCAAGTAAATTACACTACATCATGAACTTGAAGTTTTTGTAAGAACTTGTAGTAACTTACCATGTTATTTAGTAGGTTTAGTTACCCTTAAAAACATGGGTGGTTGTTTGTTTGTAAATCTCATTCTTGAAGGATTCAGTCATTTACAACTTGTAAGATGATTTTCTTAAAAATATTTCTTTTGTATTTTTCTTGTTTCATAAGTGTTTATACACTTGTTTTCCTAATAAAAATAGTGTAGGTTTAAGTAAAAAAAACCAAGATTCTTTAAAAACATATTTTAAACTTGGTTTTCTTGGAAAATCATTCATATATCTTGAATCTACAAGATTGTTAACCCACTTTGTTCATTACTTTTCAATAAAATCCTTTTACTTTCAAGTTCATGTTTAATCAAGAAGATGATTATTTCATGTAAACACATGAGCATCTCTTAACTTGCTAAATAATGTTTTTAATCATAATCTAGCAAGTTCCATGATATAATCAACATCAATATCTCTAGTAATCAACAAGCAAACATCATCTATACACTAAACAACCTCATTTCAACAAGGTTTCAACTTATGTTAGCTTTATGTTTCAAGATTCATGTTTATGATCTTTAGTGTTCTTGTGTTTAACAATATATATCATCTTTTAACTATCAAGATATGAAGAAATAAGAGATCATAAGGGCTCACCACTAGCAACAAGGCTAGGGAAGATTACTAAGACTTGAAGATGACAAAATGGTTGCATAAAAGCAAATGGAGGAGGTCCTTCAAGATCCAAGACCACCAAGCTTCACTATAGACCTTCTTACACCTTGTATCACACTTGGAATGGATGAAGCTTGAAACAAAAGAGTGGTGGTGGTGGGGGGGAAGTCACGGCCGAAGGTGGGGGCAAGGGGAGGAGTTTTGTGGTGTTGTGATGAAGATGGAGGGTCATGTTTCTTATAATCTCCTATTTGAGTATTAACCAATGGATTAAGTGTTCCTCAAAGTACTAGCATGATCTTACAAAATCCAAGGAAAGATTAGGAGAATATTTTGTGTGATCTTGCAAGATTTGTAGATGTGGGGTCACATAAGTGACCGTGAATTATGAGGGGGGGGGGGGTTAAATGTAAATTTCATTCCCTAATTTCATAATTAAGTAAGCTTTCAAGTGTTAAGTTTAAGGATTTAATGTGTTATTGTGTTATAAGGGGTGTTATGGTGTTCGGGGACCATAACTAGCTCAGAAATAAATAAACAATGCTTCTAGCAATATTTTTGGTGTTCCGGGTAATGTCCGGTTGTTCGGTTAAATACCGGTTTGTTAAAGTGCTAAATTGCACCGTTTAGTGTCCTTTAAGTACCCTTTTGTGCCCCTTTCAATTCCCGATACTTAGGAAGGCATTCTGGACTAACTAGTCATATTTTACGTGTCATTTACTCGTCACAATGCTGAATTTTGTTGAATTGTATGAAATTCAGTATTTAAAGTGCGCTTCGGGTGTTTTTTAGTGCGTATTTTAGCTTTCGAAAAGTCTATATGTTAACCCTTGTATGTACTCTTGGGTTTTAATGTATTCTTGTCATTGGACCTACACCTAGGCCTCAATTCTATTGTCTAACTGCTTTCTACAGAATTGTCGACACAATGTGTCTTACCGGTGAGTTTACTAGTATTTCTGACGCGACGCTGTTCATAAATTAATTATTGTAGTATAAGACATGCATGAATTCACTTGTTTAGTTTGTAATCAGACAATGTTGACATTTAAGCACATAATTGCAGTCATTAAATAATAATTAAAGTGTACGGAAATTACCGGTTTGGTGCCAGTTGTCACATTTGCTACTATAAGATAAATTAAATCCAATAGAATGCAGATTGTAATGTATTTGTCTTAGAAAATCCATAGTTGTAAAGCAGTGGTAACGTGGATTAGTTTTTGAAGCTTAAAATACAACAAACGAAAAAAAGATTGGGTCTCGTGTTAGAATCTGATCCTCGACCTTTCTTTCAAACGTTTATCTAAAGATCAAGGACCACCAGACCAACTCACTTTTTCTTTAATCTTTCTAGAGGTACTTATTATTCAAATCAACTCGAAAAAACTGAAATGTAAACCAAATCAAATCATATAAGTTTTCTTTCTTCGGAAAAAATACACATACGCTATATATTTATTTTATTTTAGCTTTCTCTTAGGTTATTCGAATCAATCTAAGTTTAATTTGGTTTTAAAATTTGGTTCAAATTCGAATAACTTAAAAACCCAAACTATTTACACCTATAATTTTTTGGAACTTGTTTTTTCTTACTAGTCGGCCATTTATAATGAAATTAGTTAAATGAGACGGTTTAGATAATTTGATTACAAAATTTGTAGAGAAAATACAGTAAAAAAAATATTTTTTGAACGTCCAACGAATATTTCACGTAATTCACTAAGTTAAAAGAAAATGTCAATGAGTTTGTTGGCTATTTTAACTAGTAGTTTACCCGTCCGCGGTCCGGGTATATATGATTAACACCGTCCAAACTCACTACATATTTTAATATCACAATGACTTCTTATCCGATTATTAAGAACATCAATAAATGTGTTTATATTTAAGATAATGATGACTTTTTATTTGATTGCTATTAGTACCTACAAATGTTATTGAATTGTCATGCATACTAACTTAAAAGCTTACATCTATTAACCCCTATTGGGTTAACCGGAGGAACCAAGGCTTGGTTGATAATTAGGTAATCATTATTTAATAATAAATAAAATTGATAGGAACATTTGTGACAAACTGATATATAAAAAAGACATAATCAATACTAAATGAAATAATATATGTTAACTTACTAAATATTTTGATTTATTTAAAATATATATAAAATCAGTTTGATTAATTATTATCGTTAAAGGGGTAATATACATTAAAATTCAAGAAATAAAGGTACATGAATTAAATGAATACTTAATGAATAAAATAACTAAAGTTAAATTGAAAATGGGGTAAGGTGAAGGAACACGTAAGCAAAATGTGAAAAAGGACAAAATATAAAAAAGTACAAGGGCTAATCACTCATCATCTTCAACCTATTATCTTCTTTCTTTTTCAGTTCACATGCTTTCTTTTTCGCCTGAAATCTGAAAAAATAAATATGAAGCATATATCCTACAAAGGGACAACCAGCCCCATTAAATCCTTCTCTGCACCCATGCTGTGGCCAACCCCAACCCACCTGCCCCACCCCCTAACCGCGCCATGGTGTGGTGGTGCTGCTGGGTGTTGTTTGCTGACCTAGCACTGGAAAACGCTGTACCCTATTATCAACTTTTGTATCCATCAAGTTGTTGATTGGTTATGATTCTTGATCGCCTGCACTGAAAATTTAATAACCTATTTAGTGGGAGCATTTAGTTATATTTAAATGTTATACATTTGCAAGACCCGGACTGGGTTGGGTATTACTCTAATGTTTATTATGGTTCTTGCTCGTATGATTGTTTTGACAAACTGACTTATATAAGATAATAAGATAAATAGTATAATGTTTCTATGTAAATGAAATGCCCAAGCACTTTACCTCACTAATTTCTCGTCCGTCTTGGAAGTTGTAAGAACTGAGTTGCCTTTAAAAACCAATAATCTCTATAGTTGCTTCATTTTCCTGTAATTTAGAACAAAGAACTATTAGATTTGATAAAATACAGAGAAAAACCATAGAATACATAAGTTTGCCTCTACCTTCGTGCGTACAGTATGATTCAGTGGTTCCTTATCAAGGTTAAAACAAATAAAAGAAAATGTAAGTGTTAATCACACACTAAAAGAAAGTACCAATGCATATAATTAAATACATTAAAATTTAGATGGACTAATTGAATTTACATTTACCTTCCAGTGAACATTCTGAATTTTCATACTCTAGAAAATGTTAGATGAACCTGAAAAACTTAACTCATGAATAAATATTAAAATATGACCATTGGACCACTACACGAAAACAAAATGGAAGAGGCAGTACATGAATTTAGGCTTAATTTGTGTTTGTCATTGTTATGTGATTCTGATCCATCTTTCATGAGAAAAAAAATGTTGATTACATTTATAAAGCTGAAATTTATCGTTGCAGGTTGATCTTTTGTTTTCATAAGCTTTTGCTCTTCTCAAGTTATCTTTAAATTACCATCTTCCTATAAAGCTCATAATATGACAATTAAATCAAAAGTAGAAAATAGGCCACATGAACTTTAACTTTGCCTTTAGGAAACGTTTGTCATCTTCAATCAAAACTAAAATGATGTTATGCTTGATCCATACGAGGTTGCTGTTGAGATATTAGAGGTGTTGATCAGACAAAAAGTATGTCCCTGCTCCCCTTTATATATGAATATAAAGAAACTTCTAGTAACCATATAGGAATATAAAGAAACTGTTTGTAACCAACCAACTACCTACGAAACTGCATTTTTGTTTTTTAAATTGCTTCCTTTTTTGTCGGAACTGATTTAAGTGGGGAATGTGGACAGAAAATGATGGGGAAACTAACTAATAAGCAGTTTTTAATTAGTTTTATAACTTTTTTGTTAGATCGTGGACTGTTATTTCCTATTTATTAGGCTGACCAGGTCAAAGTGTCCCTGAACTGTTTCAATTCAGGTACTAAATTTCCCGTACCGGTTTTTTCGCTACCGATTCGGTACCCAGTTTTTGACGTTTTCGTTACCGGTTCAATACGGTACTGCTATTTTGGCGAATTTTACATACAAATACCAGTACCATAGTACCATCTCGATACCGGTACCGTACCGAACATTTTCGGTACGGTACCATATTTGATGATTTTCAATATCGATACTGGTATGAGCTCATCCCTAATTTTATCGATCCTCATTGGGAATATCTTTAACTTCCATCTCTTCCAGCCTCTAAAAATACATAATTCAATTTTTTACAATCTCTACTCTAATAGATAAAATACATATTATAACAAATGCTACAAAAGAAAGTATAAAGAAATGTAAAAAGAAAAGAGAATAAGAGAATACTTTACCATCTCTACTCTAATAGATAAAATACATCTTATAGCAAATGCTATAAAAGAAAGTATAAAGAAATGTAAAAAGAAAAGAGAATACGAATGTGGTGCTTAATCTATGGGTAAATTACTAAAATAGACATCTCGACCAATTTTTTTTCAACATAGACACCATTTTGTAGCCTTTTCAAAAACTATTTTAAACTAAGCTCCATTGACTTAATCGGCTAGCCTCGAATGTTACTTTTTGGCGAAAGCGCCGACTCACCCCCTGTTTTTTGGCGAAAGTGCTGGTTCAGCCCTGATAGTTGGATGTCAGCGCTAAGACTACTTTGAATAATGTTGAAAATCATAGTCTATTTTGGTAATTATTGGTTAGATATATCTAGTTTGGTCATTTTTCCTAATCTACGAGTATATCTCAAGTTTTAAACGATCTGTGTAGCAAGTATAAAAAACAATTAGATTGTAAATCTCAAACTACAGGTAATCATGAACTTCAATTGAGACAGTTGGATTGTGATTGATTTCATTTGTGATCCATATCTTCGCATTAGCGAATTGTTTCTTGGCTTCATAAGCAATCTGCATAGGGGTGCTGAACGGGGCATGTTCGTGGGTTCAACCCGACCCGAACCGGAAAATTTTAGACGAACCCGAACATGACCGAAACCTCAAAATCGTGTCATAATTGTGAACCCGAACACGACACGAATATTCACGGGTTAACCTGAACACGACCCGTTCATCACGAATTTTTTATTATATTTTTTCTGTAAATTTATATATTAAAGTTAAAATTTACTAAAAACACAAATGTATATACTACAATTACATTTAAATTATAAAATCTTATGCTAATTTTTCTTTTTAAGTTATGATTATGGCATAAACCTAATTTAATTTATGGCATAAAAATATTGTAAAAAAATATAATATAATATAATATAAATGGGTTAAACGGGTCAACCCGCCAACCCGACTGGGTTGACCCAAACCTAACCTGTTCAGCTAAACGGGTTCCCGAGTTCAACCTGAAACTGACCCGAACTCATTTAGATTAAATCCAAACCCGCGAATTTGTGTTAAGTTTGTGTCGTGTCAGAAATTCAATCTGAAACTAACCCAAACCCGTTTAGATTATCTGCACAATGCGCCAACACCCCAACATAGACCATAAGCTTCTGAAAGCATTTACAGTAACATTAACCAACACAAATTCATAGTTATATATATCTTCAAGAATGGATTGTCCACAATTTTTTTTTTCTAATTTATGTTCTAAAGGTAAAGTAATTCCAAGTATATATCTTCAAGAATGGATTGTCCATAATGTATTTCCTAATTTATGTTCTAAACATCAAGTAATTCCAATTAAAACAAATAACACATCATCCAAACCCTTTACCCTCGGGTTTAGTTGTGGTATTATTACAATTAATTCAAATCACTATATTAGATAAAATCATATAACATTGATGTAAAAACTCTCCGATCAAGTAACCTCTGTTTCTTTTTTTTTTTTTCAAATGACACCTTTCATATCAGTACTGATCCTGAAAATCGTCAAAATTGGGAACTCGTACCGGCATTGAAATGCTTGGTACGATACCGGTAGGGTGCAGTATTTGAAGGTAAAAATCGGTAAAATACCGGTACTGAACCAAACATACCGATCCCAAAAACGCCAAAATGTGGGTACCAAATTGTTATTCGGTACGGAAAATTTGATACCTTTACTAGTACGAGACTGGTTCGAAATTTGGTAACACTTACACATCCTATTTTCAGATTGTTTACTTTTAGCTATATTATTCATCCAAAACAGTTATTCAACTAATACACATAATTGGATTTAGGGATCACTCATGTCTAATACCGTTTCGAATCGAACCGTTTCGACCGTTTCGTAGGGATGAGCAAATGGTACCCTGTACGGGTACCGAATTTACTGAACCGGGTACATTTTCGGTACCGGTTCGGTACCGGCCCGGTACGTACTTTTGGGGATTTTCGGTACCGGTACTTTCGGTTCCGGTACCGGTTCGGTACTAAGCTCATCCCTACCGTTTCGAATCGAATCGTTTCGAATCGAACCATTTCGACACGTACCGTTTCGTACCGTTTCGACGCGTACCGTTTTGTACCGTTTCGTATAAATGATTAAACAGAGATTAGGCATGATATGTCAAGAAAAATTAGCTAATCAACACATCTAAAACATATGATTAAACAACTTTCGTTTCATACCGTGCCAATTAACAAACGATTTGCTTGTTTGTTTAGGCATGATATTTCTTGACATAGTATTTTGTGCATACTTTAAGTAATCATCTGATTTGTTTGTTTGTTTGCAAAATCAGCTAATCAACACATCTGAAACATATGATTAAACATGCGATTCGAAAGATCTAGGCATGTTTGTAGGATCGAGTTATGACCCAAACGAGTCAATCGGAAGAGCTCTAGTCTGTTTCAGAGGTGGAAACTAAGAAACAGACGTGAAAAACAGCTTGTTTCACTATTAACCGTCTTGTATATTGATTATAATCAGTTTACAGATCAAACGACGCTTCGGCAGCAATTCGGTACCGGAATGATGAGTATTACAAATGAATCCGCTTGAAGGCTATTTATAGATAAGAGGTTTCGCTTGAAGATGACATGGTGTCAGTTCAAGCGAAATCAACAGACTTGATTTCGCTTGAAACTGTCAAATGTCATTTCAAGCTAAATCACCTACTTCAAGCGAAATCACCTTAAACACACCTTAAAACTTCCTATTTTCTCGTACAACACGTTGGATCGAGTTATGACCCAAACGAGTCAATCGGAAGAGCTCTAGTCTGTTTTAGAGGCGGAAACTAAGGAACAGACGTGAAAAACAGCTTATTTCACTATTAACCGTCTTGTATATTGATTATAATCAGTTTACAGATCAAACGACGCTTCGGCAGCAATTCGGTACCGGAATGATGAGTATTACAAATGAATCCGCTTGAAGGCTATTTATAGATAAGGGGTTTCGCTTGAAGATGACATGGTGTCAGTTCAAGCGAAATCAACAGACTTGATTTCGCTTGAAACTGTCAAATGTCATTTCAAGCTAAATCACCTACTTCAAGCGAAATCACCTTAAACACACCTTAAAACTTCCTATTTTCCCGTACAACGCGCCCTGATCTAACACTTCTAATACTAGACTCGATACAAGATGAAGTCGACAGACGTATGCACCAACAGACTCCCCCTCGGATGTTGACGAGTCATAAGTGTCGAGTCTTCAACTTCTTCTGTCTTTATCAGTCTTTGGGCTTCCAGAATCTCGATCTGACTTTTGCCTCACTCTAAATCCTTCTTCAACATATCCCAGAATCGAATTCCTGGCTCTATTCTTCTAAATTCTCTTGATTAGATCTCTTGATTCCTTAAGTTCATCAGCATCAGCAATCTCAGGATCAGAACCTGTCTCTTTGTTATTCATACTCCCGCTCAACTTGTGCTGGGATCGTAGTCTGGCTTTCACAGGTTCAGATATAGCAACCTGACTCACCTACATATTCTCTACCCAAAACATAAGTTTCATAAAAGATAAGATATAACAAATCTAGAAAACTTGCTAACCACTTATAAGCCCAATCTGAACAAAAAGATTTATCATGTAAGTCACTGATGAACCACTTGTATGTAAATCAATTTTCATTTCAAACATCTTCAAACAAACTTTCCCAAACCTGTTCGTCATGTTTAGCACTTGGAATTTTGAAAATCAGCTCTTCAACATCAGTTGACTAAAATCTTTTTGGATTTTTCAAAATTTTTGCTAAAACACACTGAAAATCTTTTTGGAATTTTGTATATGAAATGCAAAGCAGAAATAAAATATTTACAGACACTATTTTTTGTGAGTTTGTATAAGAGGATCATATCAGTTTTCGACAAGTCACAAGTATCGTTGAGCTTAGTTACACATTAAGAATTAAACAATTCACTTAGATTGCCGATATACTGATCCACTTAATTTTTTACACAAAGTTCAACTGTTTCGAGATACGAGATTAATGTTTTAAGCACTTAAACTTATTTGCGTGTCCCACCTCAGAATATACTCCCGTATCCAGATCCCAATATTCAGTCTTACAGGTGAGTATACCTAGATGATATCTGTAAGGGGTTAAATTGCGAAGGCCGTGAGAGCTCAGGTCAGAACTTCCGTTCAGCAGAGAGATGACGGCTTCGACTTTTGGTGGGTCCCCTTTAGAGGATCTTTTTTACAATAGCATTGATTAGCAATTTTATTGTCTCATCATTTTTGCTGAGGGCGGCGCTATATTTCAAGCAAGCAGAAAGTATTCTCCGGGGACTAGGCCATTGCTTCCGCGTTATCAGAAGTCCCGGGATAATACCCCAGATATCACTAAGCATAAAGACCTAGTATCTCAGAAACAGGGGTCTTTCAAACAAGATTTCGGGGGTTACCCATATATCTGAGAGATGTTACCCACAAATTAAGCAAGTTTAAATTTAGGTGCAGTTTGTGCACATAACTGTGTCTATACTGCATTCAGAGCCCCTTGAGACCTGACATACCAAGAGATTGGAGTTTCTCCTGGAGGCAGAATTGAGTGAACAGGGTTTTCTGGTAGCACCCCTGGAGTGACAGGTTCATTTAATCGATTGGATTGAACCTCATTGTCATCTGAGGCATCCTCTGGAATTCCTTCAACCTGAAAATTGTTTATGACGTTCGGCCGAGGGCCGGTTTGTCGATGAGACGACGTTTCTTCCATATGTAAATGGAATCAACAAGGTAGATAAAAAAACGAGAGAAAATTGGATGAAACAGAGAAATCGGTGGGCGCCAATGAAGAAACACTAGATAAACGACTGGGATCGTAATATCTAGGGGGTTTGGATCTGCATAAAAATGGTTGTTCTCTCTCGTTTGATTCTGCTATGATTGATCTCCTTCTCCGATAACTCTGTAAAAAAAGAAGCACCGTTAGCCTCGCCAAGGGGAGAAAGGGGTTCTCTCCTTGACCCGACTCCGGTGTGAGAATAAGTATGGGTTATGAAGAAGAAGAAGATGTATTTGAGAAGTGTGTGTAACTTGAATTCCATACCTGAGTAGTTCTCATATTTATAACCGGGAGCCTTTGGGCGGGAAAACCTGTTAGTGAAAAGTTGACGGAAGATGCTAACCCCGTAAGCGGTTACATTTCCTTCCGTCAAGCTTCTTGATCCGACGTGAGTGCACACGGATCGTGGCTTAGATCGATGGCTGGGGATTTGCCACGTGTAAAGTGATCAAGTGGAGATTACTCTCCAATTGCATGCTATCGTTGTGATTTCAGGGATCCTGAGGTGGCGACACGTGTCCAGACGGTTATAACCGTCTTAGTGGTGCACGATTGAATTCTTTCTAGAAGATTACTGCTGTAATCTGGTGTGACTCCTTATCGTGTGGAATCAGCTGAATAAATAAATCCCAAGTCTGGGTAAATAATATCCAAGTCTGGATATTGAGCGGAAGTGTTTAATTTAGGATTTTCATCCTTTGCTTCGTGGGAGAAAGCGCAAGGACTTATGATTTCCTTTTGGCGCGCAAGTGTTGACTGTTGCTTGTTTCTTAAGCCTTTCTTTTGTAAGACCAGTGCGTGGCCGCGCAAGGTAAAAAGGCTGAAAGGCATGGTAGTGGTATGGTCCCAAGTACTTATTATGAGGTTTTTGGGACCTTACCCCTTCAAGATATCACCTGAAGATTTACCAAACAAACATTTCAAGAATGATGCCGATTCCTGCTCCACGCTTACCAACCTGGGAGCTCCGGCAAGTCAGGAATTTATGGTGAAAATGCTGTCACCCAAGCCTGACCAGCCTTGGGTAATGTTGGTACGCATCTATCCCACCAACATTTTGATTTATAAAAATCTTTGGCACTTTTAACCTTCCCATCAACCATCTTCCCGAAAATATGTTTAACCTTTCCATTAAAAGCCTTTTCAGCATCAAATTCTTTGTTACCAGCAAAGAATTGACCTGAAATCTCAACCTTACCTTTTGATTTCATATTATTTTTTGTCAATGATGGAAAGTTTTCCTCGTTCAACTCTGGAACGGAATTAACAAACTTTTTCTCAACAGTTGACTCCTCTGATTTTATGGAATCAGATTCATTGTCAGAACTACTATCAGATTTTACAACCCATTTTTGTTTTGTTAAATCAACTCTTCTTTTGTAAAACCGTTTTGACACCTTCTTCAGAAGTTGAATTTTCAAAAACTTTCGATTTCTCAGTTGGTTGATTCTTTTTATCAACAACTTTCTTGTTTGTTTCAAAGTGAGAAGAAACTCCCTGTTTAGAATAAATGGACTCTTGGCAGTTCCAAGCAATATGTCCAGTCTTTTGACACTTGAAACAGGTTCTTCTATCAACTCTCTGAGCAAACTTCTTCACATTCCTCTTTACTTCTGCAAGAAACTCTTGATTTGATTGTTTCCAAAATGGTTTCTTCTGCTCATCTTCAGAACTTCCTCCTGAAAAAAATTTTGTTTTTGGTTTATAATTTTTATCATTTTTATAATTTTCTGAAGAACTGAAACCTAAACCTTTCTTTTTGAAGTTACTGTTATGGTTTGGTTTCTTTTGAAAACCATAACCTGAACTATAACCCTTTTTCTTGTTCAATCTCTGTTGAACTCTTGAAGTGTACTTTTTAGGTTTTTCAGCAAGATTTAAATCTTTATTTCAGAAAGATTAATTTCTGTCAATTTGAAAACCTGTTTGATCATTTCAGTTTTGACACTTCTTATTGGAAATTCCTCATCAGAATATAATTTGTCTGAATCATTCAAAGTATAAGCCAATTTGATTGGTCCGTCATTCAAATTAGATTTTGATAACATGAATTCTTTATTGTAAACCCTTTTAACCGGTGAACTCAGACTCTTTTCTGATGAACTCAAACTTTCAGACTTAGACTCCGGTTTTGACTCTTCATCCATATCCAACACCTGATCGACAACTTTCTTTACTAACTCAGACTCATGATCAGTGTCAGATGCTGTGAATGTAACATCAATATTGTCTGGTAATTCATCAATGATTTCAGACTTTAACTTGATGTTGACTGCCTTTTTTAGACGCTCCTCGTTAGGATTCCTGGGAGAATAACTTTCATGGATCGGGGGCGGACATCTGTTATACTTGACACTTGGTTTCTTACCAGTATCAGTATCTTCAGTCTTTTTCTCCATGAATGCCTCAAGACCTGCAACAGTAGGATAAACACGATCAATCAAATAATCACAAGTAGTGTAACTCAACAGTAATCGTTTAATCCTTTCACTCTCAATCTTCTCAAGTTCCACTTCTTTTTTCAACTTAGCACAATCTTCGATGTACTCATTGATGATGCTTTGCTTTGTCATTAATTTTGCACTCATTTTTTCCATTGCATTTTTTATTTCTGAATTCGTTCTTTTTAGACTATCAACTGTTTTGTTGAGCACATCATACGATTCCTTCACATACTTCACATCGCACAGTAAATCTTCCTTTATCTTCTCAAGTTCAGCAATCTTATTATCTTTATCCTCACAAACTTGGAAAGATTCTAAACATTTCAAACATGGTTTTTCAACTTCAACCACCTTTTCAACTATCTTTTCAACTACAACAACGTTCTCAACTTCAACAATCTTTTCTACCTCGACGATTTTCTCAACTTCTACCAGTTTTTCAACTTCGACTACTTTTTCAACCTCAACAATCCTCTCCACCACTTTCTCCACTTCAACGATTTTTTCTACTACTTTCTCAGTTGCTGATTCAACATTCACTTCTCCAGCTTCTGTCTTTGTCTTTTCATCAGCTAGCCTTCTTACTGCTTCCAGCTCTTTCTTCAATCTGGCAATTTTCTTCTGATTTAGCATTTCCATTTTATCTGCAAAGAAGAAATTAAAACTGTCAGGATCTAAGCCTTTTCTAGCTTTGTTGAGATGTTCTTCCTCATCATCGGTATCCACATCACTTCCAAGATCTGGAAAAATCGGGATTCTTTTCTGATTAGTCTCATCTTCTCCCTGAATTCTAGCAACAAAACCTGAACCAGATGGAATGTATTTATCCCAGCTAAATCCTTCAGCAACAAATTCATCATCTTGATCAATGATACCAAAATAAGCTTTTTTATTTGCATCTTCGATCATTTTCCGTTTGTCATCCACAATTGGTCGAGCATGTGCAGTTTGTGGTTCCTTTTGTTGAGTAATCTGATGAAAAATTGATTTCTGATAATAATTGTTCTTTTCTTGATTCCTGGTTGCTTCTTGGTTTTTGCATTCTCGTTTAAAATGACCTTTTCCTTTGCTACGGAAACAAGTAACCTTTGATTTGTCAAAACCCAAAGGAGAAGTAGCCATTCCTCGAAACTCATCTCTACCAGTAATTTGTTGAAACTTTTATGCTCTCCTACAAGCACTAGCTAAACACCATTTCACATCCATCAACTCAAGTTCCTCTACATCAATTTGCTCATAATCTTCTTTTGTAAGCATCGGATTTCCAATCTTGCCATCAATCAAACTTCCATAAGATTCCAACATAGCAACGAGTGATGCCATGTGTTGCTTGGCTATTTCTGGAGACAAATTTTGACCATTTTGAATATTCAATGTGACATTGCACTGCAGATTTGTTGAATTCTATTGTTGAGGACTTGATGTTGTATGATTCGGATCAAAGTTTGAAAATGAAGACGAAGATCCACTCTGTGTCACATTACTACCTTTTGTTCCTGATGAACTATCAGCACTAAAACCAGTTTGGATCTTTGGGCTAGGACTGGGGGTAGCCTCAAACTTGTTCCCTCGATAATACAAACTGACATCTTATTTGGCATTTGGATTTATCATTATTGCAGTTTTCTGAATATCCAGCTCCTGCTCTTCAATCTTTTGAATAAACTGTGCCAGATTCATACTCTCAGACTTTCTTGTATGTTTTAAAATCATCAAATAAGTTCCCCACTTATGTTGTGGTAATGCTTCAGCTAGTTTATCGACCCACTCATCATCCTCTTTCTCAATGTTAAATCTTTTCATTTCCAAAACTAGATGACAATATCTATCAATGGTTTGCTTTGTTGTTTCAAGGTCGAAAGCTGAAAACATATCAAACGATTTCTTCAATAACGCCTTTTTGTTTTTAATCATATCTGCACTTCCTTTGAATTTCTGAATCAATGCTTCCCAAATTGACTTAGCTGTATTATCATGTTGGAGCAAAACAAATATATCTTCTTTAATCGCTTGTTGAAGAATACTGATCATCTTTTTCTCACTTGTAAATTTCAATTTGTCACCCTCTGAATAATCACAAATAGCTTTTTCAATCCCACGTTCATTCTTTGGTTTTTCATAATCTTTCAACAATGAACACCATGCATCAAATTTGTAAGCTTGCACCCAGTTCTCGAATCGATTTTTCCATCCTTGAAAATCTTCAATGTACATGAGCTTTGGCGGTTTCTGGTGAGTTCCTGTTTCATTCTCACTGTACACAGTTTCAGCAGCAGTAACTGGAGCGACCGGTGTAGCAAATGCATTGTAGAAATCCTCGTCCATGTTTCAAAAATTTTCACAAACACAAGTTCAAGCAAAATATCACACTCAAATCACTTTCAAGCGAAATACCCTGAACTGAAATCAACACCCAGAAGCGAAATCAGCACCCTGAAGTGAAATCAGGTATAATCTCAAGCGAAACCTCAATTTCAAGCGAAATCTGATAAAATCTCAAGCGAAACTACGATTTCAAGCGAAATCTGATGAAATCCTCAAGCGAAAATACGTTTTCAAGCGAAATCTGATGAAGTACTCAAGCGAAATCATGTAGTTCGTTCAAGCGAAATAAGAACTTTGGTCAATTTAAGTCTGATTTAGTCCGAATTTTGATCTGATTTTCTCAAGGGTTTGTTAAAACACAAATTCACTTATGATATGAGAAATTCAGGCCATTTTAACCGTGAAAAGTGTTTCAATTTTTAAAAGAAGGTGTAGAAGTAAGAAAAACGGCTGTTTTGGCAAGAACTCTTCTTCCTGAGCTCTGATACCACTTGTAGGATCGAGTTATGACCCAAACGAGTCAATCGGAAGAGCTCTAGTCTGTTTCAGAGGCGGAAACTAAGAAATAGACGTGAAAAACAGCTTGTTTCACTATTAACCGTCTTGCATAATGATTATAATCAGTTTACAGATCAAACGACGCTTCGGCAGCAATTCGGTACCGGAATGATGAGTATTACAAATGAATTCGCTTGAAGGCTATTTATAGATAAGGGGTTTCGCTTGAAGATGACATGGTGTCAGTTCAAGCGAAATCAACAAACTTGATTTCGCTTGAAACTGTCAAATGTCATTTCAAGCTAAATCACCTACTTCAAGCGAAATCACCTTAAACACACCTTAAAACTTCCTATTTTCTCATACAACGCGCCCTGATCTAACACTTCTAATACTAGACCCGATACAAGACAAAGTCGACACACGTATGCACCAACAATGTTTAGTTCTGCGTCAAAAGTTGTTTTAACCGTTTCAACGCGTACCGTTTTGACGCGTACCGTTTCAACGCGAACCGTTTTGACGCGTACCGTTTCGACGCGAACCGTCTCGACGCGCCCGTTTCGACGCGTACCGTTTCGACGCAAACCGTTTCAACCTGTACCAAAACACGTATCATGTTCCAAGAAAATAAGTTCCTCTCATCCATTTCAATTCATCAAACAACATTCGACGTCAATCATAAGTGTTTTTCTGTAAATATATGTACATATATATTCCGCTGTGTGCCTATTTTATTACGTTAGCTGCAGTATTCTGATGTAGGACATATGTATTAGGGCATCATAGTTGTCTAGAAGAAAAGGAAACAAAAGAAAAACGCAGCGGCAGCAGCAGCGAACTGCTGCTGTTTGACTTGCGTTTGATTTGACGATAAAGTTAACTTCGTTGATTAATTTCAGACACTCGAAAATATTGGATCACACTCTCATAAGTTTCTTTCCTATAGGTTAATGCTAAAAAAACTAAACTTGATCAAACACAAGGCATCATATATAATAAAACTTATATATTTCTGTCACTTTTGTTTCTTACTGCATAAAGTACCACAACCACTTAACTCATGTCCTTAGCTGCATCTCTTCTCTCCACAACTATATTCTTATACTTCTTAGCACAAGAAACAAAAAACACAAGATTAAGAGCAGTCAACGCCGCACACAGAAAGAAAAACCGATCCAAATGCCCATCATTCAAGTTCGCCGGGACCCACCCGGGCTTCCCGTTTTTCGATGTAATCTTCATAACGACCGACAGTATAATACTGCTGGTGTAACTCTCCATAGCTGAAGAACACTCAGATAATCTAAGCCCAATACTTTTCAACTTATCAGGAACTTGGGCCGCAAAAAACTCCCATTGGGCCACATAAGTAAAAGCTTCAGCTATTCCCACCAACACATACTGAGGTGTTTGCCAAAATATGCTTAAAGAGCTTGTTTCTTTTGGGCCTTCACTTGCATATTTTAGCCTGTGATGTTCCACTACACCTGCTGTGATGATCGCTGCTGTCGTAATAGCAAGCCCAATCTCCATTCGTTGCAACTCGCTTGGCAGGTTGGGCTTTGGTTTAGTTATTTTGACGTATAGTGGGAGAATGAGTTTGTCATAGCAGATAATGAAAACTGATGTGCTTATTATGTTGAAAACCGTCATGCTTGCAGGTAGGATGTAGAAGTTCGAGTTTTTTCGGTTCATGGTTGCACCTTGTTCGACAAAAAGTGAAATCATTTGGATGAATACTATTGATGATAATATGGTGCATAACCATATTGGGAGTAGTCTTAGGACACATTTTACTTCTTCGACTTGCGTGACGGTGCATAGTCTCCACGGGTGTGGATTTTCGCCGTCATCTGGGGTCATGATCGATGCACGATTAAAAAACCTGTAATAACACAAGCGCCATGCAGGTCAAAGTGGATTCGGGTCATAATGGTCATACTTTTAGTACGGATCAAAACATGTTGGATCAGGTTGGGTTGACCCATAAATTTTTTTCTTCATTTTAAGTAGTTATAAGTACTTGATGCTGTAGTTATGATTGCAAAAAAAGAGTCTGAAGGGGTAAGGTCCCAAAAACCTCGTGTTAAGCACCTGGGACCATACCATCACCTCGCCTTTTAACCCTCTTTAGACCTTGCGCGCACTGGTTCAAAGAGAGCTTTGGACAGAAACAGCAAATAACATCCGCGCGCAAAAAGGGAACTAATATATCCTTGCGCCTTTCTCCATAAACAGTAGTGAAAATCCCAGTTAACACTCCCGCTTAAATAATACCCAGACTTGGATTTATTCACTTCAATTGATACCACACGATAAGGAGTCACACTGGATTATGGCAATAATCTTCTAGAAGGCTCAATTGTGCACCACCAGGCGGTTATAACCGTCTGGCCACGTGTCATCATCCTAGGCTCTCTTGAAGTCATGGTGATGGCATGGAATTAGAGAGAAATCTCCACTTGCCCACTTTCCACGTGGCAATACCCCAACCGTTGATCTAAACAGCGATCTGTGTGCTCTCACGTCGGATTAAGAGAATTAACGGAGGGAAAAATAACTGCTTACGGAGTTAGCACATTCCGTCAACATTTCAATAACAGGTTTTCCCTCCCAAACCCCAGGCTATAAATAGAAGAGTAATCCAGGTACAAACTTCAAGTCACATTCACTTCACTTATACTTTTCTTCTTCATATACCGATACTTATTCTCACGCCGGAGGGTGGTCACGGAGAGAACCCCCATTCTCCCCGTGGCGAGGTTGATGGTGTTTGTTTTGCAGCTATCGAGAATAAGAGAAGATCTGTCCCTTTGAACCGAACGAGAGAAAACCAACCCTTTTTATGCAGAACCTAACCCCCTGGATTATCTGATTCCGGTCATTTATCCAGTGTTTCTTCATTGGCGCCCACCGATTTCTCTGTTTCACCCATTTTTTCTCGTTTTCAATTCACTTTGTTGTTTCCATTTAAAAATGGAAGAAACTTCAACTCATCGTCAAAATGGCCCTCGGCCAAATTTCGTCAACAATACCCAGGTCGAGGGTATTGTAGAAGAAGCCTCGGATGACAATGAAGTGCAATTCACTAATAATCATCCAAACGAACCTGTCACCCCAGGGGTACAGCCTAAGATCCCTGTAAGCTCAATACTATCCCCAGGAGAGACGCCAATCTCCTGGTATGTTAGATCTCAGGGGGTATTGAATGTTGTGTATGCACAACTTTGTGCACAAATGTTCCCCAAACCCAATCACGAAGACCTGTATCCCGTGCAAGAGCACCATCGGTACCTCATGTTTCTCAACATGACGGACCATCATGAGTCCAGGTCGAAGATACTGAAGTCTACTCTAGATCTCCAATGAGATATGAGTATACTCAGTCTAATAATCACAGAAGAGAATACCGGGATGAGTCCTGCTCTCATAGAAGGCCATCAGTTCACACCGGGTTGGGTCCACAACGGAACACCCACACCAGTGAATATGATCGAACTTACCGTGAAGGAGATAGTGCCAGTGTGTTTAGTCGGTTACAACCGAACTACAACAAATGTAGACCCCGCGCGGTTTACAATCCTGAGGCTAAGCACAATTATGATCTAATCTATCGCCCTGCAGAAGCGGCAGAGAATTCCAAATTTATCAGCAAAATTACTCTGGCTCCATTAGAAAAAGCGAAACTCCCATCCAACGTAGGCAAGTTTAACGGTATGACGGACCCAGATGACCATTTGCGGGTCTTCACAAGCGCAGGACTGGTGGGAGGCTGGACTCTACCGATGTGGTGTCACCTCTTTGTTCAAACCCTTACGGGCGCCGCACGGCTCTGGTTTGACAACCTGCCTGTGGGAAAAATCATGTCATGGGTAGACTTGCGCGAGAAGTTTTTGGTACACTTCAGTCAGCAGAGGCGATCCATCCGCGATACGGCGGACGTAATGAATATATGGCGCCGCGATGATGAAAGTTTAGAAGACTTCATTACCCGTTATAATAAAGAAGTACTCAAGATTGGATACATACACGAGCACCTGATCCGAGCTCAATTTAAATATGCCGTCAGATGTGACGACATGATAAAAGTCCTGTCCGGAACTGAGGGACTCCCAAAAAGCTAGGAAAAATTAATGGCAGCGGCTAAGGTCTATGCCCAGACGGAGAATAATCTCAGCACCAATAAACCGCCACCACCTCACAGCCGCCCAACAGACTTAGGCCCGAGCAGCGGGAAGAAGTTCAACAAAAGTTAGCGCGATTCAAGCTCAGGCAATTACTCATCTGAGGATGCCAGAGCTACAATCAACAAGCTTGCTGCACAAAGGGAAGCCAAACAAGAAAACAAGGAGAAACAATGGACTCCCATAACCAAATCTCCCGCGGAAGTACTAAGTACGGAGGATTACAAGTTTAAGCCTCCACCACCCATGAAGAACAAACGCGGACAGGACCCGAGTCATTATTGTGATTATCACAAGGACAACGGTCATACCACCAATAACTTCATTTCCTTGCGCACTGAGATAGAGAAGGCGCTTAAAAGTGGTGAGCTCACTCACCTATTACAAAACGTGCGCAAGGAGATAAAACAAATCACTCGAGGCGAGGAAGGCCCAAGTAAAAAAACGAAAAATTAAGAAGCAACTCTATGATCTCCTTGCAGAACGGAACAGACTCTACAGTTTATCAATTCTAAGCAAGAAATAGAGTGTAAGTTAAGTCCCATGTAATTATTTTAATAGACTTTGTATGGCCTCTGCGCCTTATCCATGAATAAACAACAAAGTTTCTATTATTTTTGTGTTTTTTCTTACAAAGTGCATGCAATTTCTTTTGGTAAGCGCAAAAACATTATGGTAAATATAATACAAGTCTCATGAACGGTCAGTGATTACATCACGCGAGACCATACGTTCACACATGAGCTTTATACCACCTTCATTCGCCTTACCTAATCAAAGTAATTGTACCCATGCAAAATATTGTAAACCAAAAACACATCATACTACTCCTGGCGCACAAATACACTTTAAAAATTGTCAAACACGGCAGTGTTTCAATACATGTTACTTGCGCGGCAGCGCATTAACAAAAAAGGAATACACATTCCAAAAAGAAAGCTACAAAATAATTGTTCATACAATTATAAGAGGAAACCTACGCTAAATCTTCGTCCTCATTTTCTTCATCTGGGAAGATTTCCTTCAGTTGCGCCACGTGGTCTTCGGACTGCAATGCAACGTTTATAAGATCCATGACAGGAAGCTGCAAGTTGTTGAATTCTGTTTTCATAGCTGCAAGGGAGACATCAGTATTAACACCATGAGTAGCAGATTTACTAGTGTCCCAATCAACCTTCATGGAACCAACTACATGGTGCGAGCATTCCGCATATCCCTGAGCATACCCGTCATTTCGCGGTCGGCAACCACTAAGCGCGTAACCGTTTTATCTAGCTCTTCAGAATTCAGCACTGACTCAGCAACCTATAAATCAGGAACATAAGGAAAAAGCGCAAAACATATTCGTAAGAATTACAAACAAAATGAAACTTACGCATGCAATTCCACACTCTTTCAACCATAGCATGTCGCATTTCAACGGTTCAAGCTCGCTCTCTGCCGTTGCCCGCGCTGTTTCGGAATTTTCTAGTTTTTCCTCAGTTTCAGCCAGGCGTCGAGAGGTTTCAGCTTTCTCAGTACACGCAAGCTCCAGATCTTTCTTAAGTTGTTCCTGATCAGATAGCAAAGCAATAAGTTCTTCTATCTCTTTATCTCTAAGGGCAAGGGTAGCGCAGGTATGTACCTCTCGTTGCTCACTTCTTTCCCTGTAAGAGCACGCTTCATCTCGCGCAGCTTCAGCATCTGCTTTTTCCTGTTTCAATTTTTCAATCTCCGCATCTTGTTTTCTCAACTTCTCAATATCAGCCTTGAGATTGTTGATAACATTGCGGAGACCCATCTTCTCGGCATTATCTTTCTCGTAGATCTTTTTCCAGTTCTTGCGCTCCACGGAAAGAAAGGCAGCTTCGGCTTCCGCTTTTCTTTTCCAGCTCGCAACGGACCATTCTTTAGTTTTCCGATCAGTCTCGAACTTGTCTTGATCGGATTCCAGATTAACCCTCAACTGGGCTACACGGCTTTCATCATCAGCAACTTTCTTCTTGGATTCCTTGAAGGCAGCCCACTCCTTATGCATACTGTGCCACTCACGCACTATGTGGTGCGTAGTGGATGTATAAGAAGCAACCTCCTCAAGGTAGGCATGATAAGTTTGATCGTGAAGACGTCCCTCTTGAAACTTAATTTCTCTAGGCGGAAAGACCCCCTGTAGCCAGTCTCGGCATACGCGATAATCCGAAAAGGTATTGCCCTTCTTCAGATTCTAAACAGGGACATGAATTTCGGAAGCATTCTTTTCCGAATAAGTTCTGTAATAATAATCCCCCAGAGTCTCATCTGGGCGGATTGGAGAATCCTTGCCAGCATCAGAAAACGAGCCTTGCTCATCAATAGTGACCTTCTCAATGTTCTCAGGCATAGAACCAGAAGCTTTGAAAGGAGAAGTTGTATCAGGGATCTCTTCAGCAGTCTTCCCTTTCTCCAAATCATGAGCAACAAGCTCAGGAGTTTGTGGGTTACCAGCACCATCCACAACCTCTGGGCCAGTAACTTTCTCTGCATCCACAGCATCATCAACAGGCTTATCAGCCTCAAGATTCTCAGCCTCAGCAGTCTTCCCCGCCTCACACTCGGGAACCTCAGTGTTCTTTAACTGATCAGCAACAGAAGCGCGTGGGGGAGAGGGTGGAAGTTCTTCATTAACCACAGGCGATGGTTCCGTGGGAACAGGAGAATTCGGTTTTTTCTGTAAAAACAAACATATGAATCACAAAATATTCAATAGGCAAAAGAAAGAGAGCAAAAGAAGACAGTAACCAGGAACAGATTCTAAAATAAAGGCATCCAGGTTGCCACTCCTAGTAATCTTCTTCCTTTGAATCTTCTTCGCAGGCTGACCTTCAGCTTCAGTGCCAGTCTGTTTTCTTTTTCCTGCTTTCTTCCTCACTAAGCGCTCAGGACTTGATTCCAAATCAATAGGATCATCAGGGTTGGATGGAGGGATATCAGCAGTATCTTTTAGTTCCGGCTTCGGTCTTCTTATAACTGTAGGCGCAAGACCCTCCAATGAATCAGAAACCACCACATAATCACACCAGGAGTCAGAGGAATGGCGCATACCTTTCTTCTCTCCCCCAACATTTTTGCCCTTAGAAGATTGAGCTTTCTCAACATCACTCTTCTTTGGCGTAGCAATAGTTGTTGGCGCACGCTTTTTCTTCTCAGGGCCTATGCCCAAATTAGACAGTTCACCTGTTACAAAACGCAGAATCAACTCATTCAAGCGCGCAAAAACAACAAATAAAAACACTGCGAAAAAAACTTACCAGCACCAGCAGCATGTTGCGCAGAAAGATCATTATCCCGCGGAAGAACAAAGTTCTTCACAATGCGGTGATACCACAACTCCTCATCAGGTTTCTTGGGAAGGGTAGTCATTTTCCCACCTTCCCTCTCAAAAGCAACAAAATATAAAGAAACAACTGCGCAAAGGAAAAACAAAGTCAAATTCAAAAAAAAAAAAAAGAAGAAGAAACAGGGCAAAAATCTTACTTTTGCCATCTTCCATGTACACTGGCTTCTCTTCTCGATTCATTCTCCAGTTCAGACTCATACCGGTACCAACAAGGGCTTTCTCTGGCAAAGCAATAGACGGAACATCTTTCAGGTCCTGGTACCAATTTTCGTCAACAGGGGTTTGAATGGTCTCAGTAAGAACATCCTCCTTTCCCCTAAAAAGCATCCTCATCGGGATAACTCCTGCCTTGATAAAAAAGAATTTATGTTTCCAATCATGGAAGGATTTCGGGGGTTGCAGCAAGATCTTCTTTGCAGACGCTCTTTCCACAAAAGAATAAAACCCCTGAGAACAATGCATTTGGTGGAAGACACGGAATCGAGAAACCATTGGTTCAATATGCATCGTCCGGCACACGAATTCAAAATGGCGAACCCTAACCATACCAATAGGGTGCATCTGGGAGATATGGAACTTGTAATACTCAAGAATCTCAAGAAAAAATTTCGTCACGGGCAAACGGAAGTTGCCTGCAGAAAAGAAATCCCAAAATAGGGTCACATACTCGGCCGGAGCATCTGCCGCCATTTGACCCTCGTCAGGATATCGGGCACTCCAGTTTTCAGGGAACCTAATATTCCGAATTAAATCATCAAAAGTTACCCTAGACCACTTCAACGGTGGAAGTTCGGCAGCCATCTCTTCAGTAGAATCTTCGTAGAGATCTCCGGTTGACATAAGAGAAAGAAATTGCAAATTCTTTCCAAATAATGGGTAAAGAAGACAAAGAGAAAAGGGGTTTTCAACAAAGTAATGATTACTGGAAATAGGAAACTCAAAACACTTATATACTCACCGCCATAAATGGCCTAGGTAACTGCAACAACACCTTTTTCGAGATAGCACAGTTACCCAAGCGTCAGGGGCGAGGGGAGAATAGCACAAACGCAAGTTCACGCGCGCGTGTGAAACACGGTCAGTAACGTAAAAGCTGACAAATGACAGCTGTCACACGTCAACAGTTGCTGCTACACCTTTTTGCAGACCCTAGGTCAAGAAATCCAAAAATCAAAATAATGAACAGAAGTCTCTTCCTCCGGAAGATTCTCCATTTTCGCGCCAAAAAACCTCTAAAAGCAAAAAAGCACATCTCTCTCTCATAGTCCAGTGCTTCACTTATTTGCATAAGACTATAAGAGCAACACTAGACTGGGGGGACTTGAAGGGGTAAGGTCCCAAAAGCCTCGTGTTAAGCACCTGGGACCATACCATCACCTTGCCTTTTAACCCTCTTTAGACCTTGCGCGGCCGCGCACTGGTTCAAAGAGAGCTTTGGACAGCAACAACAAATAACATCCGCCGCAAAAAGGGATCTAATATATCCTTGCGCCTTTCTCCATAAACAGGAGTGAAAATCCCAGTTAGCACTCCCGCTTAAATAATACCCAGACTTGGATATTATTCACTTCAATTGATACCATCTTGGATCATCGCGTGACCCTAACGAGTCAATCTGAAGAGTTCAACATCAAAATCAAAGGCGGAATCAATGAAATTGATGTAACACAGCTTGATACTTTCTAATTATCTTCTCTTATTGATTTCCTGAGCTTTTACAATTCAAATAACAATCCGGCAGCACCTCGGCTCTGAAAACACACAATCTAATTCCGTTTTAAATGAAACATCAAGATCAGGTATTTATAGACAAGTAATTCCGCTTGAAACCATTCCAAACGAAATTACTTTTCAAACGGAATTACCTAATTCCGTGCGGAATTAGTAATCTCGCTTGAAACAGCTAATTTCGTTTGAAATGACATCAAGTCCATTTCAAGCGAAATTACCCTTTAATCCTGTTTTCTTGATTTCCGTCCCCTGATTTATCTAATACAATACAAGACTTGATAAAGACGAAGTTAACAGACATTAGTGCACCAACAGACTCCCCCCTGGATGTTGACGAAGTCTTTAGCATCCAGTCTTCAGTCTTTAGTCTTGATCTATCGTTCTCTGCCTTAAATTGTCTTGACATTGTAAAGCATCCTTCAATCTTCTATCTTTAAACTTTAACTTTCAATCTCCCCTTTAAATGTTGATCCAGAATGTAAACTCCCCCTCTCGATATGCTGAGACTCGAATTCTGGTTCAAACTTTGACATTTTCTTTACCATGGGGATCTTCCAAACCTATTTCCTGTTTCTCAAACATATAACATTATAATCTATTCTCATTTAAACATATTTTATTATTCATCAGTTTTAGAAATCCACTTAAGTATTCAGGTCCAAATTAATGACCCTGATTACTCAATTTTGTCTACCAAGTCCAACTTAATGACCTTGATTGACCTGAGACAAATCACACTGACAATTTGTTCAACTTTGTTCAAACAATTTTCTGAAATTTACAAGTTTCAAATTAATGAACTTGTTTTAACTCTTCAATTTTCTCAAGTTTAACATTTTAAGCTCCAAACTCATCTTCCAGCTCAGAAACTTCCTGCATCTGCTTCAATTTAAATCTGAAGATCAGCTTTCCACTTTGGTTTGTCGGAAAATAAAGCAGAAATGTAAAATCTTTTTGGATTTTTAATAAAGTTTCTATGCTAGAAATGAAATACAGAAATAAAATGTAGTAAATGTAAACTATTTACAAACATATTTTTGGTGAGCGTGTTAGGGAATCATATCAACTATTCGACAAGCCACAAGTACCGTTAAGCTTTAAATTCATACTCAGAATTAAACAATTCACTTAGATTGTCAATATACTGATCCACTTAAATTCTCACACAATTTTTAATCTGTCCAGGATATGGATTAGGTGAATTAAGAACTTAAACTCATTCATGTGTCCCACCTCTTGAATATACTCTCGTATCCAAATCACAATATTCAGTCTTACAGGTGAGTATACCACAGATGATATCTGTAAGGGGTTAAATTGCGAGAACCGTGAGAGCTCAGGTCAGAACTTCCGTTCAGCAGAGAGATGACGGCTTCGACTTTAAGTGGGTCCCCTTTAGAGGATCTTTTTTACAACAGCAATGATTAGCATTTTTAATGTTTCATCATTTTTGTGCTAAGGGCGGTGCTATATTTCAAGCAAGCAGTAAAGTATTCTCCGGGGACTAGGCCATTGCTTCCGTAAAATCAGAAGTCCCAGGATAATACCCCAGATATCACTGAGTATAAAGACCTAGTATCTCAGAAAGAGGGATATTTCAAACAAGATTTCAGGGGTTACCTATATATCCAAATAGTGTTCTCCACGAAATAAGCAAGTAAAAATTTTAGGTTTATATCTCGAACAAACCTACTAAATGTGTAAAAACCTATCGGTACATCATTAGCAAGACTGTTTAAGACTTTTAAACTTTACATATCTTTAGCATACCGTAACTGTCAAGCCGATGTACTATCATTTTCCCTTTTTACACAAGCTCTTTCCGGTTTTCTATTGTTTTTGTATTTTGAAAATATCTCATGTTTTTGGATTTTTGAAATTTTTTATTGTTTTTTGTATTTTTTGAAAATATTACCCTATACTCTCCCCCTAAATACCAAAACTGGTAAAAAATCGATAAACCATTGCAGATTGCTTCTCAACATCATCAACAATGTCTCCTTCATCAATGCCAAGAATCTCTTCCAACACCGATAAAAGCTTCATACCGTTCAATTTTAATAAATAATGAAAACGAGTTTTATCAAACGCTTTGGTATGTAAATCAGCTTTTTGCTCGTCAGTGTGGATTTTCTCAATTCGTATCAACTTCTTCTCGAAACAATCTCGGATGAAGTGATGACGAATTTCAATACGTTTGGTTTTAGCGTGATGAACAGGATTTTTAGTAATATTTATCGCTGCCTCATTATCAACAAAGATAGGGGTGTGAAGAAATTGCAAACCGTAGTCGCGCATCTGTTGCTGGATCTACAAGATCTAAGAGCAGCAACTGCTAGCAGATACATATTCTGCTTCACATGTGGATAAAGCTACAGAGGTCTGCTTCTTGCATTTCCAGGTGACCAATCGTGGTCCGAAAAACTGGCACTCCGCTGTTGTAGATTTAGCGTTAACTTTGCAGCATCCGAAATCAGAATCAGAATACCCTTCGAGCGTGAAATCGCCTTCTTTTGGATACCACAACCCCAATGATGGAGTTCCTTTCAGGTAGCGTAATATCCGTTTCACAATCATCATATGCGAAGCTCTTGGGTTAGACTGAAATCTTGTTGCGAGGCAGGTTGGATACATAATATCGGGTCTTGAAGCTGTCAAGTACATCAGCGATCCGATCATGGAACGATACAATGTTTCATCTACCTTCTCTCCGGTGAGATCAGGGTTTATCCCATGGTTCGTCGCTAATGGGGTGGAAGCTGGAGTAGATCCTGACATCCCAAATTTCTCCAGGATATCATGAACGTACTTCATTTGATGTATGAATATTCCTTTGGGTAGTTGATCAACCTGCAGTCCCAAAAAGAATTTCATCTCACCCATCGATGACATTTCAAACTTTTGCTTCATAACATTTTCAAAGTCTTTGCACAAACTTTCATTCGTTGACCCAAATATGATGTCGTGCACATATATCTGAACTATCAGAAGATGTCCGTCGACCTCTTTGATGAAGAGAGTGGCATCCACTTTTCCACGGATGAAGTTGTTGGCTAGAAAGTGTTGAGACAATGTCTCGTACCAAGCTTTCGGAGCCTGGTGTAAACCATACAGTGCTTTATCCAGTAAGTAAACCTTGTCTTTGTGGATTGAATCGGTGATGCCCAGTGGTTGTCCGACATATACCTCCTCTTTTACCTTCCCATAGAGAAACGCTGATTTAACATCTAACTGATAAACTTTAAAACCTTTCCAAGATGCAAATGCTAGGAAGATTCTGATCGCTTCAAGTCTCGCAACTGGAGCATACACTTCAGTTAAATCTATACCCTCCTGCTGACTGAAACCATGGACTACGAGTCGAGCTTTGTTACGAATAATAACTCCTCTATCGTCTCTCTTGCACTTGAACACCCACTTGGTGTTTATCTTCCTGTGACCATCAGGCAAGTCTACCAATTTCCACACTCCTAACTTCTCAAACTGACTCAACTCTTCTTGTATAGCATTAACCCAAGAATCTTCAGTTAGCGCCTCTTTGTATGTTCATGGTTCGATCTGCGAAATAAAACAACTTAGTGAAAACTCAGTTTGTAAAGGAGCAACTGTAGAATAAAAACAAGTAAGCCATTGGTCAATTTGTCTTCTAGTGCGAACGCCTGATTGTAATTCTCCAATAATCAACTTCTCTGGATGGTATGAAAGAGTTATTGGCATCACCTCGCCTGGAGCATCTACCTCGCCTTCCAAATTTGTGACATTCTGATTTGCACCTTGTTCATTGACTGGAATTGTTTGACTTGAAATCTGGATATGCTCCCCCTCAGAATCTGAATCACCATGATCGAATATTGGTCTATCATCAGATTCTAGATTATCATTAACTTTCGTCTGATTGTCAAGAGATTGTTGAATATCATCATGTTCACCAGCATTACTTGGACCTGCTTCATCATCATTCGAAGCTTGTCGTTGACGAATATAAGTTTCTGCTGGGAATCTTTCCTGTGATTCTTCATATTCTCTTAAAATATCTAACTCGTCAAAGAAATCTGATTCTTCTTCAATCATGTCAAACGAATCCCACAAATTATCGTAATTAAAACGCCATGAGTCACCGGGATTCTGAGGCGGCATTGTATAGCCTTGACACTCAACATTGTGTGCTTCAATAATCCGCTTCAAGCTTGGAACAAAGACTCGTTTCAATGGACTTGAGTAACCCACAAATATTCCTTCAATGCTCTTAGCACCAAACTTCCCAAAAGGCTCTAGAACTATGCAGGGAGACCCAAATGGTTCTAAATACTTCAGGTTCGGTTTGCGATTATTGATTAGTTCGAAACACGTTTTGTTGAATTTCTTTACTGTGAGAAGCCGGTTGAGTGTATAGCAAGCGGCTGACACTGTTTCTGCCCAAAAATTGACTGGTAATTTCGAATCAGCAAGCATCGTCCTCGCCGGTTCAATTAGCGTCCTGTTCTTTCGTTCAGCTACCCCATTCTGTTGCGGAGTGTAAGGAGCACTAAATTCTTGCAATATACCTCTCTCATCACAATACTCTTCCATCTTGTTGTTCTTAAACTCAGTACCGTTGTCACTCCTGATTCTTCTGATTCGAGTTTGGTACAAATTTTTAGTTTTTCTGAACAACGCCATAAAACTTTCAAACGTCTCATCCTTTGTTTTCAAAAATGATACCCACGAAAATCTGGAATAGTCGTCAGTTACTACTAGACAGTAGAGATCTCCTGTTATGCTTTTGACGTTCACTGGACCAAAAAGATCCATATGAAGTCTCTCTAACGGTCTTGAGACTGAGTTGGCTTTCTTTTGAGGATGTGATTTCTTCTTTTGCTTGCCTTTGATGCAGCTAATGCACTCCCCTTCCAGATGAAAACCTTTCACATGAACACCAGTAACTAAGTCGTTATGCACCAGGTGATTCATTTTTCGTAAGTGAATATGGCCCATCTTTCGATGCCATAACTTTGACTCTTTTTCCGTTGCTCTTGACATAAAACAGTGTGCCTGACCCGTGGTAGTATTTACTACACTCATGTCCAAAACATACAGATCATTCACTAATGGTGCTCTCATGATAACCCACTCTTCAGGAACAACAAATCCTGGTTTCAAGATCAAACATTCTTTGTCTGTAAAGTGCGTTGTATACATACGATCACAAATCTGAGATATGCTTAGAAGATTGTTTTCAAGCTCGGCGATGTAGTTCACTCTTTCAAACGTAACAATACCATTCGATAAAGTTCCTTCACCAACTATTCGACCACCTTGATTTCCTGCAAATCCCACATATCCTCCATTAAAACCTCGAACATCATACAATAGGGTTTTCTTCCCCGTCATGTGCCAAGAAGCTCCATTATCCATAATCCAATGTGAAACGGATCTTGGAAGCTCCTGCACATATCACAAACATTCAGTTAGAAGTTGATGCCACCCAAGCCTCTTTTGACTCGGGCAACTTGACATTTAAGTGAGTTTTTGCAATGTAAAGTGGCGGAAAATTCTTGTCATTCATCTTTAAGCTCTCCTCAGACCCAATCTCAACCTTTTTGTATAAAAAGAAATCATTTTGTGAAGGTTGACCAGATGATTGGTCTTTCTTTGGTACATACTTCTTTTCAGAAGTAGTAGACTTTTGTTTCTCCAGTTTCTCATAGTGATCCAAAGGAACATTCATCTTTACCAGAACGGTAGAAGACGATTGTTTTTCTTTCTCAGAAACCTTTGGTTTTGGAGAACTTGATTTCTTTTCAACTAATTTTGGCTTCCATGCTTGTTGAGGTGTAGCAAACCTTTTGTAAAATTTGTTATTTTTAGTTACCACATTTTTAACAGATTCAGTTTTGACTTTGATGTTTTCATTTTTCAAAACTTTCTTCTCAACAACCATTGGAGCTTTGCCTTTCACATCAGCTTTCCTTTTCCGAATCTCAACAACTTCAGACTTAGGCTTTAAGTTGGTGCACTTTCGTGCAATGTGTCCAACTTTGTTGCACTTAAAGCATGTACGAGTATCAGTTACCTGACTTGTGCCTTCGGTCTGAGGCTGTGAAGCCTTTTCCTCAAAGAACTTTTCGTTTGATTTTGAAAAAATCTCAGATTCTTGCTCGGAATGAGAACTCGAGCTTTTTACAGACACCTTTTTCTCAACAAATTTCTTGTTTTGGAAATTTCTTCTTTGATTTTTCTTACCACCCTGATAACCACCCGACCATTTGTTTTGATTGTAGTTAGAAAAACGTGGCGGTGTGATAGGCTTTTTGTAGTAAGATTTATCTTTTTTTTCAAAATTCAATTGTCTCTCAGCACGTTTCAAACCTTCAAGTTCAGATACATCAATTTCAACCAATTTGAACACATTTTTCAATTTGTCCACATTCACATTCTCCAACGGAAAATCACGATCCGAATACAACTTATCCGATCCTGCCATCTTGTACATCACAAGATGTGGTTCTTCACTTAAGTTGTTTTTGGATTTTGATTTTGGAATATAATTGTCCAAAAAGCATTCATCATCCTCAGTAGTGTCACTTTCAGACTTTAAAACATTTTCAGTCTGAAGGGGTAAGGTCCCAAAAACCTCATAATAAGGGCCTGGGACCATACCACAACCTTACTATCTCAGCCTTATACCTTGCGCGATCGCGCAACTAGTCTCACAAAGAAAGGCTTAAAAGGCCTACAACAGTCAACACTTGCGCCCAAAGGGAATCATAAAACCTTGAGCCTTTCCTACATAAAACAAAGGATAAGAATCCGGAGTTAGATACTTCTGCTTAATATCCAGACTTGGATATTATTTGCCCAGACTTGGGATTTATTCACCTGTTTCCACACGATAAGGTGTCACACCAGATTACAGCAGTAATCTTCTAGAAAAATACAATCGTGCACCACCAAGACGGTTACAACCGTCTGGACACGTGTCACTATATCAGTCATCCCTAAATTCACAACGAAGGCATGCAAGTGAAGAATAATCTCCACTTAGTCACTTTACACGTGGCCAATCCCTAGCCTTTGATCTAAACCACGATCCGTGTGCTCTCACGTCGGATCAAGGAGTATTAACGGAAGGAAACATAACCGCTTACGGGGTTAGCATCTTCCGTCTTCTTTTCACTAACGGGTTTTCCCACCTTTAGACGACTCCCGGCTATAAATATGAAAAAACTCAGGTATGAATTCAAGTTACACACACTTCTCAAATACATCTTCTTCTTCATTACCAATACTTATTCTCACACCGGAGTCGGGTCAAGGAGAGAACCCTCTTCTCCCCTTGGCGAGGCTAACGGTGTTCTTTTTTGCAGAGCTATCGGAGAAGAAGGTCTGTTAGACCTAAATCGATCGAGTGGAAACCAACCTTTTTATGCGGATTCAAACCCCCTAGATATCTCGGTTCTGACCATTTATCTAGTGTTTCTTCATTGGCGCCCACCGATTCCTCTGTTTTTTCCAGTTTTCATCTCGTTTCGATTTAGTTCTTTTCATTTTCTGTTTTGCACATGGCAGAAAATTCGTCATCCCACCGGCAACTTGGTCCTCGACCAAACGTCGTGAACAATTTACAAGTAGAAGGAATCCTGGAAGATGCCTCGGACGATAACGAGGTTCAATCCAATCGAGCAAATGATCATGTCACTCCAGGAATGTTACCAGCAAACCCTGCTCAATCAATTTTACCACCCGGAGAAACTCCGATATCATGGTATGTCCGGTCTCAAGGGGCATTAAACGCAGTATACACACAGCTGTGTGCTCAAACTGCTCCCCTGACTCAATCACGGAGACCGGGATCTCGTGCTCATGCCTCCCAACGGGAAGAATCAACTTATGAAGGTACAGAAGTTTATGCCAGATCTACGTCACAACACATTCAGACAGGAAGTCACCAGAGAGAGAACCATGGCAGAACACACCGAAGACAATCGGTTCATGATAGGTTGGGTTCTCAGCGAGATACCCGCACTGATAAATCCGATCCAACATACCGTTTAAGTGCAAATACCAGTGTGTTCAATCGATTGCAACCAAACTATAACAAGTGCAGGCCTCGAGCGGTTTATAACCCTGAGGCAGAACACAACTATGACTTGGTTTACCGTCCTGCAGAAGCAGCGGAAAACTCAAAGTTCATACTAGAAATAGCTTTAGCGCCATTGGAGAAGGCTAAATTACCATCCAACATAGGGAAGTTTAATGGGTTAACAGACCCCGACGATCACCTAAGGGTATTTACCAGCGCAGGTCTGGTTGGGGGTTGGACCCTCCCGCTATGGTGTCATCTGTTCGTGCAAACCCTGACCGGCCCAGCGCACATTTGGTTCGATAACCTACCAACCGGACAGATCGAATCATGGAAGGATCTGCGAGAAAAGTTTTTGACACACTTCAGCCAGCAGCGGCATTCCATTCGTGATACATCCGACGTCATGAATATCTGGCGCCGAGATGACGAAAACCTGGAAGATTTCATCACCAGATACAATAAAGAAGTATTGGAAATTGGCGGTGTTCATGAACAACTGATCCGTGCTCAATTCAAGTACGCGGTTAGATGTGTTTCTCTAACCATCATGTCTATGTCTTTAGCCTTCCTGTTGATGTATTTCTCTAACCATCCTGTCTATCAGCATCCCATCTTTTTGCCTTCTTTGCTTCATTGTATATACGAGACATTCTAATCATCCTGTCTATGTCTTTAGCCTTCCTGTTGATGTATTTCTCTTCTTCGTTTCTGCTATCTTTGAAAGGAACAACTTTTGTTACAAACGCATAGCCTACTGCATCCTCCTCTGATAACACATCACTCCAATCGTATCCCTCATCATCATGAATAACAGCAAGAGCTCTTGATTTTTCTTTGGGGGTATCTTCAAGCTATTTCATTCTGGGAGGTTCAGATTTGTTCTGATGATAGATTGCTCTTTTGTAGTAATCTTCTCTGAATGGATTTGCAGTATCATCAGCAGGTGCGTTTCGACATTCACGTTTAAAATGTCCCTTTTGTTTACATCTGAAGCACGTAACCTTTGATTTATCAAAACCAAGTTTTGTGGAAGGTCCTCCAATTGAATGTCTGCCTGTAATCTCCATGAACCTTTGTGCACGTCTGACCGCACTAGCCATACACCACCTGATATCTATTAATTCCATCTCTTCTGGGTCGATCTGGTCATAATCCTCCTTGGTGAGATTAGTATTTCCAATCTTGCCCGCAACAAGGCTTTCGTATGACTCTAGAACAGATGCCAAAAATACAATTTGCTGTTTTGCGGATTCCTCACTGAAATTTTGTGCATTCTTCAGATAAACAGATTCTTTGGAATAGATTGACTTGGAGTTGTTGATGATGAACCACTATGAAAACCACTGTTTGAACTTTCTTGATTTGACGTGTTAGAACTTTCAGCTGAGAAAGCTGTCTTAGGAGACACATTCTTCGGGATCATATTTCCTCGGTAATACAACTCAACATTCTGCTGATATGAGGAATGATTGACTTTGAATGATTTCTTGAGCTCCAGCTCATGACTCTCCAGTCTTTCAATTAACAGATCAACCGTCAGTTTCTCCGACTCGATTGTATTCTTCAGCATCAAAGCAAAGTATTGCAAGTCTTTCTCATCCGGCAACGAGTCAAACAATTTGTCAACCAATTCTTCTCGAGAATAAATGATTCCATGTCTTGCCAGCTCCATCTTCAGATGTCCAAATCTTTCAATCATCTTAGATACAGATTCATTTTTCAAACAGCCAAATAGATCATATTATTTTCTTAACAACTTCTTTTTGTTTTTTACTATCTCAGCACTACCCTCACATTTTACTCTCAATTTTTCCCATAGATCTTTTGAATTTTTGTATTCAATCAATGCTATTATATCGTCTCTCACAGACTGATGAATCAATGCAATGCACTTTTATTCAGCAACATATCTGTCTATCTCCTCATTTTCTGTCAAATTTTCAAAATCCGATCTTCCCATAATGAAACCATTTTTTAACATCTTCCAACTGGGATATGCAAACTCTTTTAGCCATTCTTCAAACTTTTTAGACCATTTATTGTAATCTTCAATTGCCATCAACTTGGGAGGTTTGTTGTACGTCCCATAAGCACTCTCCACACTTAATGCATCAGAAAGAGTTTTCCTCGCACTCGGAGCGTTCTCATTTGCGTTGTTTGACGTGTTATTTGAAGTATCATCTCCATTGTTTCCAGCAAAAGCAAACATGTCACTGAAAGGATTCATAAACTCATCCATCTTCATGTATCTCAAACAATCAACGAACACTTAGAAAAAAAATTTGGTTTTTAAGTTTTTCAAGCGAAATCAGTTCAAGCGAAATTGCTCAAACGAAATTAACTTTTCACACGAAATTGAGCCTTCAAACGAAATTAGGTATTACAAACGAAATTACCAAACAGAAACTAATTCCGTACGGAATTAGCTTAATTTCAAACGAAATTATGCCAATTGAAACGAAATTAGGTACTTTGGTGCGGAATTAGTAATTTCGTTTGAACGTTTCAAACGAAATTAGATCTCGTTTGAATTTGACTGCACTTTTCAAGCGAAATTAGGTATAATGTGTAATTCCGTGCGGAATTACAATAAAGATTTCGAACGGAATTACGATGACGTCAGCATGTTCGATCTGCTGTTCAAACGGAATTAATAAATTTTATCAGTATTTGTTCGAATTAAGGTCCAATTGTTTCACGGATTAGTTAAAACTATGATTCGCTTATCATATGTGAAAATCAAGCCATTTTGACCGATAATTTTTTTTTTAAATCGGAAAAGAAAGAGTAGAAGTGATAGAATCCAATGAAATCAAGCTGAATTGGTATGAACTCCTCGTCCTGAGCTCTGATACCACTTGTTGGATCGTCGTGTGACCCTAACGAGTCAATCTGAAGAGTTCAACATCAAAATCAAAGGCGGAATCAATGAAATTGATGTAACACAGCTTGATACTTTCTAATTATCTTCTCTTATTGATTTCCTGAGCTTTTACAATTCAAATTACAATCCGGCAGCACCTCGGCTCTGAAAACACACACTCTAATTCCGTTTTAAATGAAACATCAAGATCAGGTATTTATAGACAAGTAATTCCGCTTGAAACCATTCCAAACGAAATTAATTTTCAAACGGAATTACCTAATTTCGTGCAGAATTAGTAATCTCGCTTGAAACAGCTAATTTCGTTTGAAATGACATCAAGTCCATTTCAAGCGAAATTACCCTTTAATCCTGTTTTCTTGATTTCCGTCCCCTGATTTATCTAATACAATACAAGACTTGATAAAGACGAAGTTAACAGACATTAGTGCACCAACATACCACACGATAAGGAGTCACACTGGATTATGGCAATAATCTTCTAGAAGGCTCAATCGTGCACCAGCAGGCGGTTATAACCGTCTGGCCACGTGTCATCATCCCAGGCTCTCTTGATGTCATGGTGATGGCATGGAATTAGAGAGAAATCTCCACTTGCCCACTTTCCACGTGGCAATACCCCAGCCGTTGATCTAAACAGCGATCCGTGTGCTCTCACGTCGGATTAAGAGAATTAACGAAGGGAAAAATAACCGTTTACGGAGTTAGCACATTCCGTCAACATTTCAATAACAGGTTTTCCCACCCAAACCCCCGGCTATAAATAAAAGAGTAATCCAGGTACAAACTTCAAGTCACATTCACTTCACTTATACTTTTCTTCTTCATATACCGATACTTATTCTCACGCCGAAGGGTGGTCACGGAGAGAACCCCCATTCTCCCCGTGGCGAGGCTGACGGTGTTTGTTTTGCAGCTATCGAGAAGAAGAGAAGATCTGTCCCTTTGAACCGAACGAGAGAAAATCAACCCTTTTTATGCAGAACCTAACCCCCTGGATTATCCGATTCCGGTCATTTATCCAGTGTTTCTTCAGAGTCTTATTACGATATAAATCTGAATCTTTGAATAAAATGATTTAGAGGGTTATACGTTTCTGATTTGACTCGCTTGAGATCGAACACAACCCAATATTACCATATTGCCCTTCCGCTATATCTTTAACACAAAAATACCTTAAGTGGTACCCATTCTACGTAAATTCGATACCCATTTTGTTGAAATATTTATTTTCTATAACGTTTCTTGCGTTGCGAACCGAGAAGCTGTCAGATGGCAGCCATACCCATTTGTCATGTCGTCTTCAAACGGGAACACATCCACTGCCGCAATAAGATCTGCCACTTTAGCCAGCTCGGATTGCCTTAGCGGTTGTCTGGCGCTTTCAAAATGCACCTCAACGGTTGTCTGGCCCTGTCACTTTGACCCGCAAAACACTTTTTGTTCCTTTTCCTATAAATGATTAATATAATAGTTATGATACAAAGTCAATACTGTTTAAAAAATAATCTGCATATTAGAGGTGTTTTGTAGTACGGGTCGGGTCGGTTTGACCCACAAGCACTTTTTTTTACATTTTTTTGTACTAATATGCCAATTAAAATATCAAAAGTTATGCCTGTGCTTTGAAAGTAGATTTTAAATATCATTTAGCATGTTCAACCAGCTAAGCTAATTTTTTTAATTTAACCCGTTTAAGATAAAACACGACCCAAATCACTTTCATAATCAAAGAAGTCGAACCGTCAAAAATTGTGCTTGTAACATAATTACCTGCCACTCTTGCAAGCCTTCCACGCTCCCAGAATTCAAGTTCTTGATAACACTTACATTACCTGCAAAAAAAAAAAAAAATTAGCTAAGTTGTAACCATACATAATCATTAGTATTTAATGTGCATTTCCAATGGATCTAAATAATATATAGGGAAAAAGGCGAGAAAATATAACACAATGTCAAGCAATATAACACAATACTGATGGGTGGTCCGTAGGACAACCCTTAAGTGCCTTAAAAAGATTAAAATCTCATATTTTACAAGTTTAATTGTTTGAACTTGGTAACTACTAGTTGTTTGGACGTGCAGGTGCAAATGGAGCATAAAAGGGAAAGCATTTGGAGCATCAATAAAAAATCAATTTTTGTAATTGAAGAATTAAGAGGATAGCATGATAGAGGACGAAATTACGAGAACATAGGCGAAAACGGTGAAGAAAACGGAGTTGAAACGAAAAAGTTTTGCTGAAAACAAGTTTTCAGCATTGCCTGCCGTAGATCAGAAGAGAGCTACCGTAAAGAAATGCTGGCCGCCGTAAGCTACGGCCCTCTGGCGTAGCTTGCGGCGCCGACTGATCCAAAACAGTAACTTACGCATTTAAAGCCATTTTCATGGTGATTTATGATGTCTCATCATATGTTTCGGTTACACAACACTTGGGGACGAATTTTGGCTAACTTTTGGAGCTTGAAGACTATCTCTATCATTCTTTTTCATGTTCTTAATTTGTTTGAAGATTAAAACTTGATTTATGATGTTTGTTCAAGCCATGAGTGGCTAAACACTTTATGATCATCCTGGATTGAAGGTTTGCTTAAGACATTTCATGTTTGATTTCCTAATTTCTAGAATAACAATCTTTATCTTTATGGTTTGTTTGTTATGGTGTGTGATTGTTTGTTAGTAGCTTGTTAATTCTTACATTGAACTAATTAGAAACCATACGTTCTTGGTGCCGTTGGCAATCGAGATATCATGGGTATAGTTAGGCTTGGGTAAGGGTTGATTGATCATCGGGTAACAACCTCACGTTCTAGGAATCTGAGTACTTAGTTCCCTTTCATCACTGCAAGTAGTCACACATGAACTACGTCTATGTAGTTCTTTCTAGTGGAATGATAACATGAATGTCAATTGAAACCGGAAATCTAGGATGGTCATTTGTCTCTAATTTGCTTACAACCAACACTCCTCTTTTGCAATTTATTTAGTTAAATTTAGTTCTTAAACCAATTCACTCAAATCAACTCTTGAATTTTATTTTCTTGCAATTAGTCTAATTTAGTTAATCTAGATAAATTCTCAAATAGAACATATTCCACAAACTCCCTGTGTTCGATACCCACTTACCGCTATCTACTTAGTAGTAATTGGATTAAATTTGATTGTGACCACGACATCACGTCAAATTTTGGCGCCGTTGCCGGGGAGTAGTGCGCAACGTGTGTTATCTTGTGTATTAGTTTGAAAAAAAAAATTAATTAAAAAAAAACCAAAAAGATTTCTTTTATGTTCATGATTTACACTTGGTAGTTGAGTTGTGTTGTGCAGGATGACAGGGCATTACACAAATTTCAGCTTATTTATGTGTAGATTGTGCGGGGGTCCACGACATCCATGTATTGGTTGCCACGAGGCTCACTACAGGAGGGCGCATGGAAAACCGGTGTCTTATGTTTTACAGCTTCCACCTCCATCATACGTTGACGATTATGAATCAGAAATGGAGGATGACTATTATTCATATGGATACGATCGGGATGAGGAAGTTTATTATGAGGCAAGGATGGATGGTCTATGTTTTTGTTGCGGTCGCGATCACACTTATGATTATGATGTGTGCCTGGTGTATTCGGAAAACCCGAAGTATTAGGATAAAAAGATGATGGATGCACGCATCTATAGACCGTATCAGGGATATCAACAATATCATCCCGAAGAATATTCTGAGCCCAATGGTGTTTATGTTTATGAGACCGAGGAGGAGAAAGAGCTTGCTGTATTGGAAGTAACTTTGTCCAAACTCGAGCAATATTTAGCAACACCCAACCTGTCCGATGAAGACCGAATCAGCTGCTTAGTTTCTAAGTGTCATACTTTAAAATTGAAGATAGAGATAGAAGAACGCCTCTCACCATTACCTGACGATATTAGAGATTATTCTCACATGAAGGAGGAGGTTGTGGAGGATAATACCACACCAACGTGAGTAATTGGTGAACCAAGCCCCGGAAAAGCAGTATTAGTCTGCCTCAAAGAACTCGTCGAGTATAACCGAATCTTCCTGTCTAACGGACCCACAACGATCGAACCATCACCAGTTGTGGCAAAACACTGGAAATTCGTACCCCTAGAGAACTGATGTCCTTTAGTCCAATGCAAAATCGGAGAATTTGAGTGCGCAATGTTCTGAACCATCCCTCTTCTCTCTCTCATATCCCAATGAGACAGCCGATTATCATCCAAACCCAAGAAAGTGATTCAGAAGGATCCAATTGTGACCCCTTCGTATTGTTTGTGACTTCCCTCATTGTGATATCAGTTCCGTCCTTTTCGAACTTCCATTTGGTTACTATCTTTCCTGTTTCTATATCCAACTGGTTTACACCACTCGAATGCGGCTTCCTCTCATTTTCCGGACACATAAGCAACATATTGGTCTCACCTCTCGTCAACAGAGCCTTTTGCGGGTTTAGATTTGAACCCGAAGGTCCAGAACCACCATTATCAAACTTAACATAAACACATTTCCCATGAATCCCATGACTAAAATTCTTAACAACCTGCACATCGGAATCATTCACCAAAAAACTATCATCCAATGCACCTACTACCAAACTCTGTATCCCACCGTCATTCGCAGCCTCTTCAAACTCCTCCAACAAATCATTAACAGGTGTCCTCCACACCTCACCATATTCATCCTCCCAAACCGGATATTAGAGGTGTTTTGTAGTACGGGTCGGGTCGGTTTGACCGACAAACACTGTTTTTTTTTACATTTTTTGTACTAATATGCCAATTAAAATATCAAAAATTATGCATGTGCTTTGAAAGTAGATTTTAAATATCATTTAGCATGTTCAACCAGCTAAGCTAATTTTTTAATTTAACCCGTTTGAGATCAAATACGGCCCAAATCACTTTCATAATCAAAGAAGTTGAACCTTCACAAATTGTGTTTGTAACATAATTACCCGCCACCCTTGCAAGCCTTCCACGCTCCCAGAATTCAAGTTCTTGATAACATTTACATTACCTGTGAAAAAAATAAAAAAAATAATAAATTTAGCTAAGTTGTAACCATATATAATCATTAGTATTTAATGTGCACTTCCAATGGATCTAAATAATATACATGGAAAAAGGCGAGAAAATAACACAATGTCAAGCAATATAACACAATACCGAGAAATATACCACAATGCCGAGGAAAAAAGACACAATGGATTGCAAACTATAACACAATGTCGAGCAATATAACACAACGCCGAGGAAAAAAGACACAATAGATCGCAAAATATAACACAATGCCGAGAAATATAGCACAATGCCGGTGAAAAAAAGACACAATAAATTGCAAAAAGACACAATGACGAAAAAAACACAATGACGAAAAAAACACAATGATCTAAAACAAATTCTAAAATCTACAAGCTAATAATCCAAAGCGAAACCAGTGGGGCTGAGATGTCCATTACTATTTTTCCTTCTATTATATTGAAACGTTGAGGCCCGTTAAGCATCAAGCTTCTGGTTTCATCTGCCGATAGGTGACTACTATATGTTACATGTTATTATATAAAATTTGAAAGTAAGATACTGTGTAAAACCATTGAAAATGACAAACCAAATAGAAACCAGTCCAAGCTTTTGTTAGTCATGTACTCACAAATCAAAATCAGTTCATTTTGATGAATGCAATATCCAAGAAGTTTCACAAGATTCTGATGCTGAAGTTTTGCAATACAGATGACTTCATTCTTGAACTCATGAAGCCCTTGTTGAGATGTTTCTGAGAGTCTCTTGACAGCTATTTGTCTTCCATCCTTCAACACACCCTAAAAGAATACAATTATGATTATGATAACTTGTAATTCTGAAGAGTTTACACTTTTGATTCATGATAGGAATAAGCAATGCATTTTGTTTAAGAAGCATAAAGAAGTTACCTTGTAAAACGGACCAAAGCCACCCTGTCCAATCTTATTGGAGACACTGAAGTTACCTGTGGCCCTGGCTACTTCATATAGGCTAAAACATTATATATCATCAAGTTGTTCCATCTGCAGACTTGTATTCTTTTCATCATGCACATTCCACTTCCTAAAAAAGATTTTACTTTTTAAATTCCGTATCCTATAAACATGTAAGAGTACTAACATTACTTGCTACTTGGTGTTACCTTGACCTTTCATATGCCTTTAATGGGTTGTATGCTTCCTGATTGACAGTGAATGCCTTCAAATGAGTATGCTTCCCGATACACGCCTTCTTCTCCCATGATTTCGTTCCATGACAGCCGATATACCACCAAGAACCCCCAGTTTCGGTTCTATGACAGCCGACTATATCACCAAGAACCCCCAAAATCATAGCCCTGATTTTTTTGAGAGAACTAAGAGAGGATATTGAATGATTCTGGATTTGAGAAGAGGATTTCTTGTGTGAGGTGATCGAACAAAGAAGACAAATCAGAACTCTGCTAGATCAAATGTGAAAACTAGGTCAAATAAGATAAAATCACAACAAAATTTGATAGATTAGAATAAATTACTTGAATTGCCGACTTGGTACAGTGATTAGAAGTAACATTCGTTCCCAAAATTGATTTCCCTGTAACCTTTCAACACAACCTTCAACCATACACAATTAGAGCAGGGGTGGCTGCAAAATCACGGTTGCTTCATGGTAAAAACATCAGTTTCTGCCACGAGCACTCCGGATTTTACACCGCCAAAAGTCGATGATAATCAAATTGATAATGTTCTGGATAGAAATTAGGGTGAAGGTTGTAGTCGGAGGAGGATTTGAAGATGGTGGCGATATGTTTATGAAAATGGATGAGTGTATGAGAGAAACATCTGCAAAACACCAGTTGGATCAGGGAAATTTTAGAGAGAGGAAGAAGATGATTTGAAAGTGAATGAGGAAGCGAGTGTATATGTATAATTGTAGGGCAACGGTTGAGGGAGCGTACCCACGTAGCGAAGTACATGCAGAAAACACAGGAACTTTAACTGGCGTTGAAAAAAAAACTCGCAATTTTTTTGGGTTTGAACGGGTGAGATTAAATCTTGAAGATAACCGCCTGAATTATTACGGTCAGGATCTATTAAAACATGGGTTTGACCGACGGTTTCTTAGCTGTGAACAATTTATTAATAATTAGATTTATTATTTACTTTTGTATAATTATATTGAGAGCATTCACAGTAGATTCTATATATTTATGTGGGTGGGTTCTCTTTTTTGTATGAAGTGGTTGTGAGTAGTGGTGAGTGGAGGAAAAAAAATGTTAATGCTTATAAATAAATTTGGTAAGGCATTATTCATGATGGATAATTTTTTAATATTTTCTAAAAGGGTTGTGAGTTGAATGAGAAAAATAATTATAATAAAAGTATATAAAATATTTTTTAATTGAAAAGAAAAGATAAAATATCCTAATTTTTAATTTTTAGTGCAATTTTATACATATTATAACAAAGAGGCCATGAGCAGTACTTTTTATTTTTTTTAATATTATTTTTTAGGTTTTTATTATTATATTGATTTATTTGTTTAATTGATTTAAATATATATTTTTATATAACTTTTAAGATACGATAAAAGTACCCGTTATCAAACAAGAAATCATAAAAATGAATTTATACCGGTACCGATATTGTTCAGTACGGTATGGTAGCGATACAATATTAATTCATCGAAAGTAAAACCACACGATATTAATTCATCGAAAGCAAAACCACTAAAAGTAAATATTGATATGGATACAGATGTTATTCAATCGGTTTTAATTGAATTTGGTACGACAGTGACACAATATCCGTTTAAAAAATATATATCGTAATGTTGAAATAAAAAGAGGGGAACAATTGTTTTTTATTTTTTTTCAATATTGTTTTTTCTAAGGTTTTATTATTTTATTTGTTTATTATTTTAATTGATTTAAGTATATTTTGTTATCTCATATAACTTTTAAGATACTTTTAAGATACGATCAAAGTACCCGTTATCAAACAGGAAACAATAAAACGGAATGTATACCAGTACCGATGATGTTCGGTACAATATGGTAGCGACACAGTATCAGTTTATTGAAAATAAAAAAAAAACTAAAAAAAATATTGGTACCGACAAATATTTTCAATTGGTTTTGATTGGGTTTGATACGATAGTGGCAGAATATCCGTTTTCAAAAAAATATCGTAATGTTGAAATAAAATAAACATAAAATGCAAGCGAACTGAACCGATATGAACTGAACAACATATAGGTACCATATCAATATGTGTATTTTTTTTGTTTCCGATCGATGTAGTGATTTCTCTTTCAATTACTCATATCAAGTGCAGGTACTGTAACGAACCAAATTGATACCGACTTAATCCCCGCCGCGAAGCACGGGAGAACATCACTAGTTATTATAAAGATGAAGATGAAGAATCTATAGCTCTTATATAATTTAATAAATAAGGGTGGAGATACAATAGGAAGTTAATTTGGCTAGGAACGCTAGGAAGTGATCTTGACCATCCATTTAGTTAATCAAGGGCTAAGATTAAATCAGGGAAATTGAAAAGAAGAAAAGAGGCGCGTGAGTTTGTTCAAGGGCATTCTAGTCAATCCAAGCCAATAGTTTATCTCTCCTCCAATTCCCCCCATTTTTTAAACGTTAATAACTCTTTCATACGACATTATTTTTTTATAAAAATTGCACCAAAAAAAACGGGCGTTTTTTATCTTTAAAACGAGTATACTATTGCTACATTTAAAAAAAAATTAAACCCAGTTGTGTAAAACGCAATAGAAAAACCACCAGTTACGTAAAACGCAATGAAAAAAAAAACCTAAAAAATGACATTTTTCTAAAACGCAATGCACCAAAAACACAAAGAAATGACTTATTTGTAAAATGCAATGGCCAGAAAACACAAAGAAATGTCTTATTTCTAAAACGCAATAGACTGAAAACACATAAAAAAGTGTTTTACCTAAAACGCAATGCACAAAAAACACAAAGAAATGTCTTATTTGTAAAACGCAATGGCCAGAAAACACAAAGAAATGTTTTATTTGTAAAACACAATGGCCAGAAAACACTTAAAAATGTCTCATTTCTAAAACGCAATGACCTAAAAAAACAAAAGAAAGTGTTCTCTGTAAAACGCAATGGACTGAAAACACCTAAAAATGTGTTTTACCTAAAACGCAATGACTAAAAACACTATAAAATGTGTTTTACCTAAAACGCAATGACTAAAGATACTTAAAAATGTGTTTTTTCTAAAACGCAATAGCCAGAAAACACATAAAACTCTCTTATTTCTAAAACGCAATGGACACATAAAACTATTTCTGAACTGTTTGTGAATTGTCTGAATTGTCTACGAATTACTGTCTTCGAAATGAGCTCAACCCCAGCCAGGGGCTCTGCCCCTTGGACCCCGCTACCGGGGGCTTCCGCCCCCGGACCCCCGCCAAGATCGTAAAACACAATGACTAAATAAAAACCTAGATCGTGAAAATGAAATTAAAGAATTTCTTACATGGATCGAAGCCCGTTTCTTCATCAATTGACGAAATTTGAAATGATAGAAACACTTATCAGCGATTGAATCGAACAAATCGAGTGATTGTCTTCAAAATCACCGGAAAAAACGAGATTTTGTATGAAATTAAACTGGGTTTTCTTCAAAAAAACTGAAGAACACGTTGATCGGGGGTTTGAATCATTGATTGGTGATGAAAATCGCACTATAATGTAGTGATTATTGAGATAGAAAGTGAATAAATGGTTGAAGATGGTGGGTTTTGAAAATGGTGGGTTTTGAAGTTACTGGGTTTTGAAAAAGGAAGAAGAAAGGGTTGGATTGACTAAAATACTCTTTTTCTTTATTTTAAATGTTGCCACATGTCATCCTCTTATTGCTTCCTATCCTTCCTAGCGAAATTAATCTTCTTATTTGATCTTTTCCCTAATAAATAAATAATAATTACTAACTTTTATTGATTAAAATATAATTGATAATCGAATAAAATGCAACTAGAAAATGCAAGCCATGAATCCAGGGTAGCATACTGAAAGTCCATACTCTGTTTTCTTGATAAGCCGTACACTTTCTCTCTCCCTACATTAACTTCCCAAACGGTCGGTAATTTGAATTCATTCTCATAGTCATAGATCCTTGCCAACAATTTTTGGGCTGTCAATTGTATTTTTAATATTTCAACTAAATTCTTTTTATTAAATTCACTTAAATATTCAAATAATTTGACGTCACTATGATTCATTGTAATTTCATTTACAATTAAAACACGTTTTAGAGCACATACGAAACTTTATCTTTATCTATACATGAGTATTCCTATTCGAGTCTCTATCTCCATGTATAAAATTTAATCAAAATACACATATTTCTTTAATTATGTTTACTTTTCAAAAACATTTCATATTCAACTCTCTATCTATATCTGTATCATACTTACAATCACTTATTTTATTATTTATTTCTCTTTCCTACACACTCACAACAAAAATATAGATACTTGGATATGAGCCTCTAAATATAGAGGTTTACTTTAACATTTATAAAATTTTATCTACTATAGAGATTCCAATATAGTGTTTTTGTTGTTTCCTCTATTTATTCCTCAATATTATATAGAATGTATTAATATAGAGGCTCCAATGTGAATGCTCTAATTCAACTAAAAACACATTTTTCTCTATATTTTGTTTACTTTTCAAAAAACCTCTCGGATCCAACTTTCGATCTCTAACTCTATCATACTCACATACACTTATTTTATTACTCTTTTCTACACACTCACAATAATAATACAGATAGTTGATATGAGCCTCTAAATATAAAGGTTGTATTTTCCTTTCAATAAATTTTTCTCTATTACAGAGATTTTAATGTAGTAATATTTTCATTGTTTTCTGTATTTTTACTCTATTTTTTTTTTTTTTTTTTGAAAAGTAAACTTCATTCACAAACGAAACGCTACCTCAAACCGAGGCAGCCCCACAAAAACACCAGTTACATATTTACAAATCTACACCAATCCGACCAAAGGACAGACCCTTTTTTGGATCTCGAGTTATACCACAAAAAACCAACATTTTTAACCTCCCTAATAATAAACTCTAAACTCACCGGTTTGTTATTAAATCTAGCTTCATTCCTCATTCTCCAAATGCTCCAACATCCAATTCGAATAAGGCCTTTAACCACTTCAATTTTCTGACCACTCAACCCCACATGATTGTGAACTTTGATTAAGTCTCTAAACGAGAAAACCACGAAGTTTTGACACTTGCACCAACTGCTAATGAAGGACCACAGCATAGAATCAACCGAACACCGTATTTTTACTCTATATTTTGTGGAATATATGAATCAAAAGTCTCCAATGTAAATGCACTTAAAAGTTGTAGCATGACAAAAACGTTCTTAACCAACTAAGAGACGTCAACTTTAAATGGATGGGCAAGAAGTATCCGGGTACATTGGAGTGCTTTTGTGATATTTTGAAGTTCTATGCGTGATAACTTCGTTTACTTTAAAAAGATTTGTTTTTCCTTTTGTGTTATTTCTCGCGATATATAAATTCAATAATTTCCTTCGGAATAACAAATTTTACTAAAAAAAACAATTAGCAAGACGCTACCTGCTAGGACACAAACAACAAAAACCTACAAACATAATATTACACAAATCCTTCCATAATAAACTCTTTAAAAGGGGTTATATGTATAATAATATTTTTATTATAGATATTAGAACAGTTAGATTATTTATGTTTATAGATATTAGAACAGTTGGATTATTTATGTTTTTATACCAAGCGTTCTACATGGTTTTCTTAAATAAAGAAATAAACACACACAGGGAAACAATTAACTTAACAAAAACATATATATTTTTTATCAGGGAAAAGGCTTTACCCAAAGATAGAATTGTTATCAGTTAGTCCAGTGTCGTCTGTGTTTGATGACGTGTATGTCCTTTTACCATTGAGTTTATTCGGCTTATTAGGCTGCTCGGTATGGTTCCCGTCTCCACCCCGGCGCCGCCACATCACCACCGTCCTCCCACTCCGCCCCCCTCCGTCCCCTCCGTCCCGTCCTCCCCGTCCGAGTTGTGCCGTTTGCGACGGACCAAACAGGTGGGCCTCCCCCTCGGCGACGCCAGTCCTCCCACGCCGCCCCCTCCGTCTTCATCCCGTCGCCGGCTTCCCTCCGTCACCATACCCACCAGCCTTAGAATTTGTTTGTTCAAAAAGTATCATATATTTCATGTTTTTATGATTAGAATTTATCATATTTCTTTATGTGTAACATATTTGTCATATTTTTTTAAATAAAATAATATATTCGTTACCTATTATTCTTTAAAATTTACAAGAATTTATAATATTTATCTAAGATAAAATTGATTTTGTTACATGAAATTCATGTGAATTCATTCATCCACATCCAAAGTTGGTGGTTAACAACTGTCAACTGAATTGACCAAACCGTGTGTAACCTAAACAAACTAGTTATGAAATATCAAACAATCAAAACATCATTTATATAGTTTTGGAGTAAAATGCACGGATAGTCCCTGTGGTTTTGCAAAGTTTCACCTATAGTCCCCAGATTTTGGAAATTACACTCCTAGTCCCTGTGGTTTGACAGTTTGTTACGCTGATAGTCCCTGGAGTGGATGTGGGTTAGTTTTCTCAGTTAAGTCCATCTGAAATTACTTATTTACCCTTCCCTTAGAAAAAAACAAATCTGGATTACTAAAAGTGTGAGGCCACCTTATCAACCGGCCACCCACCTCCACTGCCACCCACACCCACTATCACCATAGCCACCCACGGCTGGACAAACACCCACCCCAATTCCAGATTGGGGGTTATACAGATCCTTTAAACAAATAAACTTAAGAGACAATGTAGCCAAACCTGGTCCAATAGGCTCCACTACACCACCATTACCAACGCCACGTAACCGCTTAACCGATAATTCTTCCAACAACGAGCAGTTATTAATCACAGCGTTGATTCCTTTAGCACCAAAAGCACACACTTTTAGTAATCCATATTTGTTTTTTTTCTAAGGGAAGGGTAAATAAGTAATTTCAGATGGACTTAACTGAGAAAACTAACCCACATCCACTCCAGGGACTATCAGCGTAACAAACTGTCAAACCACAGGGACTAGGAGTGTAATTTCCAAAATCTGGGGACTATAGGTGAAACTTTGCAAAACCACAGGGACTATCCGTGCATTTTACTCTATAGTTTTGGTATTATTAGGGGACTTAGGGTGGGAAGAATTTCATCACTCACAACATCCAATCAAGTTCTGTCATGTTATCAACCATTTTCTATCACTCACAACTTTTTTTAGTGGTAATGGTCATCACTCACAACACCCAACAATACACATCACTCACAACACTCAACAACCCATCACTCAAACAAGTTCAGCACGTGAAGAGTTCAACGCATTGTTAATTCCACGCGTGATATTATATGGTGGCGACGGTGTGCAAAGTGCCATCACTCGTGATGGTAGTCCATCACGGAACCACCCCCACTCCCCTTAGTTCGTAACCAAACCGATCTATCACACCTATAAGAGCACCTCCAATGACAAGAATACGTATGTATTCCTGAGATCGCGTAGAGTGAAGGAGAGAAGAGTCATGACGACCAACATGAAGAAAAGAGGAGACCCATACGAGGAAATGGCCTTCTACAACATACTAACGTTGGAGATTGTCTCCCAAACATGGGCGGCAATGTATAAGGAGGGGCAGCCTGGGCTACCCTTCAACTTCGTCTTCATAGTGTAAAAATATTTTTCAATTCTGTCTACATAGTGTACAATTTTTACTTTTTTATACAAAGAATACCCTAATCCCAAAAAAAATTTGGGATACCTCTGAATTTTTGAGCTAACTCCGCCACTGCTCCCAAACGTATTTGAATTTATAAAATTTAAATGCCTATTGTCTTATTATTTATTCCCTAAATTTTACTTTAAAAATCTTAAATTATGATATTCTTCTTCTTAGGGTGCACGGGGCGTTCTTCGGGGAGTGGTTCGGTGAGCCTAGTCACCGATCGGGAACACCGCCGCCATCCAAGCGGGGACCCGAATCGGTGATAGGTTTCGGTGTGGAGTCACCGCTTGAGTTTGGCACGATTGTCGAAAAAGGACCGTTGTCAAACGTTCGAAATTTAAAAAAAAATCAATTTTCTTTAATAATATAAATATAAACCAACCTAAATCAAATTTTTTACCACACTCACCACTCTCAAACTCACAAATCTTTCAAATACAACACTATATGGATCCCAGGTTCCCGATTTTTCCTCCCCTACCCGACTTTCCCGACGATGAAGGTGAACCGTCAAACGATAGTAGCTTAATTTTCTTCCAAAATCTCATCCAACAAGCGGAGCTACTAGACACGACATCGTCTAGTAAAAAAAAAGTTGTCCCTCGAGATCATGAGGGTGGCCATGAGACACTCATGGCCGATTATTTTGTTGAAAATCCAAAATTTAATGACGATACTTTTCGTCACAGATTTCGTATGTCCAAGTCTTTGTTCCTAAAAATTGTTAGTGACGTGGAAGCGTACGACGGGCGGTTTCAAGAGGGCTTGGACGGGAGAATGAAGAAAAGTTTCACGCCGTTGCAAAAGGTTACTTCGGCGATTAAACAACTTGCAACCGGTAACCCACCAGACGAAAACGACGAGTATTTAAAGATGTCTGAAAGGACCTCTCGTGAGTGCCTTGAATATTTCTGCCAGACGGTCTGTGCAATGTATGCCGGTGAATTCTTACGTAGACCAACGAGCCACGACGTTGCGCTGTTGTATCAGGCTCATGAGGAGAGACATCATCTACCTGGTATGTTGGGTAGTCTGGATTGTACACACTTCGTCTGGAGAATGTGCCCCACAGAATTGCGTGGACAATATATGAGAGGCGATCATCAATACCCGACGGTTATGTTAGAGGCGGTGGCGTCTCAAGATTTGTGGATTTGGCATGCTTTTTGTGGCCCGGCGGGTTCACAAAACGACATCAACGTGCTCCAACAATCTCCGTTATTTCTTGCTCAACGAAACGGAACGGCGCCATATTGTCCATTTCAGGTGAACGGCCACTTATACAAACGCGGGTATTATCTTACTGATGGGATCTACCCTAGCTGGTCCGTGTTTGTGAAGTCTTTTCCATATCCTCACATCCCGAATGAAAAAAAGTTCAAGAGGCAACACGAGGCCGCAAGAAAAGATGTGGAACGGGCGTTTGGTGTGTTAAAGGCGAAGTGGGGAATACTAAATCGTCCAATGCGTTCGAAAACGGTGAAAAAGATAAGGTTACTCGTGTATACGTGCATTATTTTACATAACATGATTATAAAAGACGACGGAAGGGCGATAGCACCGGTACACATTCAAGATCCTCCAGTCGAACCCGTCTTCGCTGAAACAGCTTATAACGAGCTCATTGACGAAGAAACGCATTGGAGACTAAAACACGATCTCGTTGAGCATCTCGGACGTTTAGATCTACCTCACCTTGAAGTGAGTTCCGACGACGAGTAGTTTGTTTTTATATTTTTCTAGTTTGAATGTAATTTTTATTTTTCTAGGTTGTTTTTTTTTTTTAATTTAATGAAATGTCTTTTATTTAATTTTTATTTTTATTAATATTTTTTTAATTTATAAACATGCATAATTTTACAACAAATAAAAAAAAAAAAAAAAAACCCAAGTCCCCTATTAGGGGAGTGCCGCCATCAAAATGGGGTATTAGGGAAGTTTAAGAGGGGAGTTGACGTGACACTATCTGATTCGTGGTGTGTAAGAGAGGGGACTCCCCTCTTAGGGGAGTGCCCCTCTCACCCTTATCAAGTACGTCTGTATCTTTGAATTAGTTAGGCAAAAAGATATCCTCCACTTGTGGTGGAGTGGTGGAAAGGATTTGGTTTTCCTAGGATGGCCAAGTTCGATCCCCACTCCCATCACATTTGGGGGAATGGCAATGAACGGGTGGAGGGCCAGTTGGTTCGAAACCCGGGAGCCACCCCGAGTTTTCTATTACAGTGCATTTACTCCAGAGAGTCCCCGACTCTTGTGGAGGGTGCAACTACACGCTCCCGGTTAATCGGGTGGGCAGTGGGCTGGAAATTTTCTCGGGGAACGCCTTAGCCAAACTCTGACGCACCAAGCGTGGGCCCGGTTAAGACAACATAGCCTTGGATGCCGGAGTGGGGCGGAGGGGCCTACCCGAGTTATAGGGTAGGTGCGATCTCTATCGCCTGTTGTAGAAATATCGCCGTTCAAAAAAAAAAAAAGGCAAAAAGATTACATAAATTTTTATTTATAGTTCAGATTTCATGCAGGTATCACTCACTCACCATCCGACACGTGTCCATGCCAGTTGTATAATCATAACTGCCTTTCGGTTATCTTTATCTTCTCTTCTTCATCTCATATAAATAAAACCCAACTCATATCTCACAAGTTCAAAACAAAACTCACCCTTTGAGTCACCAAACAACCCAACCCAACCCAACTGGTTGTTGTTACTGATGATAATTTAATGGCTGTGGTTAAGAAGGATGTGGACCGGATCAAAGGTCCATGGAGCCAAGAAGAAGACAATTTGTTACAAACTCTTGTGCAAACGCACGGTGCTCGAAACTGGTCTCTTATCAGCAGTTCAATACCGGGGCGATCTGGTAAGTCCTGCCGTTTACGGTGGTGTAACCAGTTGTCGCCCCAGGTGGAGCACCGTGCGTTTACACCAGAGGAGGATGAGACCATCCTCCGGGCCCATGCCCAGTTTGGTAATAAATGGGCGACTATCGCCCGGCTACTTAATGGCCGGACAGATAACGCCATAAAAAATCACTGGAATTCCACGCTTAAGCGTAAGTGCTCGTGTATGTCGAACGGTGACTTTTCGTTCCTTGACGAGCACGAGCTGGTGAATTATCAACCCGCGTTAAAGCGGTCTGTGAGTGTCGGACCGGGCACAGGCTGCACAGGGTTAATGTTTAACCCTGGCAGCCCAACCCAGTCCGACCTGAGCGGTTCAGATCATCCTGATCTGAACGATCTACAGACTTCTTTGAGCTTGTCCTTACCCGGATCCGAACCAAAACATAAGTCACCCGAGGAGGTGACTCGGGTGACTACACAACAACGGCCACCGACACCGCTGACGGTGCACGGTGGTGGTGCGAATTCCGGGTTTTTCAACCCGGAATTGCTGGCGGTGATGCATGAGATGATAAAAACTGAAGTGAGGCAATATTATATGGAGAAGAAGGGGCAGTGTTTGCAGGCTGAATCTGCAATCAGCAACACGGTGATTAATCGTATGGGTATGAACAGAATATAGATATTAGGTAGGTAGCTGATTATGATTTATTCAAAGAAGTTTATAAATTAGGGGTGTTGCAAGATCAATCTCATTTTGGTAGTGTATAGAGAGATGATGAAATGAATTTTATGATTATAAATTATGGTGAATTTGGTTATTTTAATAATAAATTCAAGTTATTTTGAACGAAGTGTGAGAGCACTCATATTCAATCCATCAAATAATGAGAGGAGAGGTTTTTATATTATAAAGGGTATAAAAAGTGGTTGTGAGTGAAGGAGAGAGAAAATGTTACTGTTCATCTGTATATTTGGGGGGACACTGTTCATCCAGTATAATTTTTTTAATATATATTGAAAGTGGTTGTGAGTGAAGGAGAGAGAAAAATGTAATGATAATATTATTTAATTGAAAGGAGAGAGAAAAAGTATTTGTTTTTAGTGGAAATATATTGATATATGAGTTGTTTTTTAGTGGAATGTATGTATAATTTGATGGATTGAATGTGAATGCTCTGATGTTGTATTCTCTAGTTTTTTAACTATTGAGTTGTAATATGTGTAGGATTGCATAATTTGTCCTATGGTGCATACTGTTTTACCTAATTAGTTGATGATAAAAAAAATATGTTTAAATTAATGTGAAACGATGAAGTTGCTCCTTTATTTAAAAAAAAAAAAAAATTCTAATACCAAGGTTGTTCATGTCATGAGCCGTGTCATGAGTAGCTCAAACTCGGTTTGTTTACAAACTAAGTCGACTAGAACTCACAAGTGAACTATTTTTTAGTTTTTTTATCGAGTTTTGAAGATGAGGGAGGGAGTAGGAGGGACACATGACCAACCTTGCCATCAACACTAGCGATCCATGAGTATACTCTTCAAACTCGTTTATAATTTTCATTCACTTTCCGGATCTCTCAACCCTCACCTCTACAACTGTTGAGTGTGGATTGTTCTCCAAAATCAAAAGTTTCATACCACCATACTCGACAACGATCGTAGTAAATCAACCTAGAGATTATCAAGTGTTCCTCCACCACATCGAGGCACACAAAGGAATCAATATTGTCCTTGCTCCTCAATCCCTAGCCAAACAATTTTTGCCACGCTAGTAGATGTAGAAGGAAAGATGAAGGCGGTGATTCGATTGAACCATTTTGAGATTTATACATGACCATCTTGAACCACCACTTAACCATTAGAGTGGTTAGCCACAATGCCGCAAGAACTTCTATTGAGAAGTTGTTCAGTGAAATCGGCTAACCAAACATCACAAAAGGGGAATTCGGCAGACCAAACAATATGATTCTTTTATGCTTAAACGTATTTGGGAACAATATGGACAACATATGTACATTTTGAACATTTCATAGATATCATTCGTGTAATGAGTGCAAAATTATTTTACATTGGTTATTAAACCCGACGCATTTCTAGCGACCGGGTGAGTAGACCCTCTTGACCCCTAACTCCCCACACACCGGGTTCAGCCCCTAGCCATTAGAAACGAACAAGAATCCACCATACCATAACCTAAAGTTAGATACCATAAATAGCAGCGTGATTTATATTTAAATATTCGACCTTTTTTATACATAACTGCAGGAGCTCTCCATGCCAAAAACCCGTTACAAAATGCAAACCAGAAACCTGAGAAACACTTAGCATGGAGTATTGGTTTAATATTTACATAACTTGTAGCTCATTTACTCGTTGTGCAAGAACCCGTTGGTGTTTCATAGGTTGATACAAAGAACAAGCTCTGTTTCTTCTGTAGGAACCTGAATTTTAGATAATTAACAAACAAAATATAATTAAAAAACCATATTATTTTTTTATTATTATTATTTAACAAGAGAGAATCTACGGGAAAAGGGCAGGTCTTACTTGAGAAAGTCCTGTAACTTGTTTTGCAAGTCTGCCAGCGTCTCCTCTTCGATGTTAGCATGGTATAGTATTTCCGGTAGTTTGACTGCAATCGGTCAGAAATGGTATGAGTCAGGTTAATCTACGGGAAAAGGGCAGGTCTTACTTGAGAAAGTCCTGTAACTTGTTTTGCAAGTCTGCCAGCGTCTCCTCTTCGATGTTAGCATGGTATAGTATTTCCGGTAGTTTGACTGCAATCGGTCAGAAATGGTATGAGTCAGGTTGGGATAGTCTGAACGTTTTTTTATCTTAAAACTTTATATGATTTGAACACAATTAATTTGTCAAATATATAATTTAGAGTAAAATGCCATTTCGTTCCTGAGGTTTGGGCAGTTTTGCAACTTTCATCCAAAGATTTGTTTTTCTGCATTTAGATCCAAAAGGTTTGAAATCTTGCCATTTTCATTCGGCTCGTTAACTCATCCATTTTTCTCCGTTAAGTCAGGGGTATTTTCGTCTTTTTTGTTAACTTAAAGGGCAATTCAATCTTTTTCACTTTATGTACAAGCATTTAGCATAATGTACAAGTATTCAAAGACCAAATGGCCCTTTAAGTTAACAAAAAAGATGAAAATACCCCTGAATTAACGGAGAAAAATGGATGGAGTTAACAAGCCGGATGAAAATGGCAAGATTTCAAACCTTTTGGATCCAGATGCAGAAAAACAAACCTTTGGGCGATAATCGCAACATTGGCCAAACCTCAGGGACGAAAATGACATTTTACTCTATAATTTAAAACATGGTCTTATTCAATATTACTTTAATGTTTTTAACTAAAAATATTTTTGAGATTTTATGCGTTACAAATACAATTTGTGCGACTTTCGACCCATTTGACCAGTTAAAATAAAACATAAGTACCAAAAAGGCGTAATAGATGCTCGGCTCCGTAAACTTTAGAAGGAGAAATTCCGTTTGCAGTTGCTTCTTCATACTGTTTACGCTCGCCTTTATAAAGAAGCATTACAGGCAATGCTTTATCAAAGTAACACCGTAATCCACTTATTATTTCTACAGAAGCACTTCATCCAAAATATAATTACTAATTAGTAAACTATTAAGTTTTAAAATAACATTCAATTGGTAAAGTGCATGCAGGAAAGAGAGACGAAACCTGCCATCCTTATTCGACTGTTGCTCCAGATAAAGCTTTAATATTTCATCCACATTTGGAAAACATGGAAGTTTAACAAGCTGTAAGAAGAGTACAGGATCATAAATACAGGATGAAAATTAATAATAGAGTAAAATGCCATTTTCGTCCCCTGAGGTTCGGACAGTTTTGCGACTTTCGTCCAAAGGTTTGTTTTTCCACATCTGGATCCAAAAGGTTTGAAATCTTGCCATTTTCATCCGGCTCGTTAATCCCTTTTTTTTCTCAGTTGAGTCAGGGGTATTTCTGTCTTTTTTCTTAACTTAAGAGGATTTCGATCTAACAAATTCGGTCAGGGGTATTTTAAATGCTAGTAGCCTAGTACATAAAGTGAAAAAGACCGAATTTCCCTTTAAGTAAACAAAAAAGATAAAAATACCATGACTTAACGGAGAAAGATGGATGGAGTTAACGAGCCGGATGAAAATGACAAAATTTTAAACCTTTCGGAAAAACAAACCTGTGGACAAAAGTATCAAAACAGGCCAAACCTCAGGGACGAAAATGGCATTTTATGACAATATTATAACTGTGAGAACTTAAACTTGACTACCTTGCCCATATGAGTTACGTATTCACAATAATTGACCAGATGCTTTTTCAATGGTGACGGTATTTGGACATCAACGAGTTTTTCATAAGATGCAGTGCCCTTGCATACAAAAGGGTTTAGAGTTAAGTTGAAAATGCAGAAACAACTGAAATATAATTAATAAATAAATAAACAATCAAAAGCAACTAAAAACACTTTATTGGTAATTATCTTAAACAAGAAAGATATAATACCTTAAACAACCTTTTTCTCTTCTTGCCTCTTGTCACTGTAATAATAAAAAACTGGTTATTATTCATTCATGTTAAAAGTCAATGGCAAGTTATTTACAATAGGTTCATAAAATATTTTCCTAACCGTTGGGATTTTTGGGCTTCAAATGGAACGCACGCACTGATTTTTCCAAAGGGTATTCTTTCTCCAATGCTTTCTGTTTCTCAAGATTCTCTTTGTTGTGTCTCATAAGACGATCCATGCCTACCCATTCATCCCAGCTACCAAACCATAAAAACTATTAATAATCGTGTATGAACTACAAAGCCAACAAAAATATAAAAAATGTACTCACTTTTTGTTCCAACCCTGCAAAAACAAAAACAAAAATGTTATTTGATACATGAAAAAAAGTTAAAATCAATTCTTTGATTGATAATACTTACTTGATAATGAACAAAAAAGCGCTCCTTTGTCGGATCAACTTCTAACACCTGTTAGATTGAGATGCAGCCCAAAAGATGTTAAGCATAAAGTGTGGATTTAACTATAATGTACATTGAAAGCATAAATAGGGATTTCAGACAGAGGAGCTGTAATGTTTTATGCAATCAGCTAAATCCCAAAATATATTATAATCCAACATTTCACTAACTACCGTACATTCTTATGACAATTTGTCCCCTTTAAGCTTTCATGTAAAGCAAAGTTTTTATAAGAGACAAAGAGATAATATATAATCTTTGGTATCCAAATGTGCTTTTATGGTCAATCAGCATCAGTGCTAGCCAAGATCAACACTTCATACATATTATTGTTTTTTCTGTTATATTAATTATCACAGTGCAGAATCCATTTAATATAAAGGGAAAAGAAGACAACAATCCTAATAAAAAAATGCACACGAAATTCTTATACACAATGAGACCTGCATACAAACAACTGCATATGTGTATCACATGTTATAATGTTTGGTGCAGAGTCTTTTATATTATCCGTGTTATTTGAGCCACCGATTGCTAGATTTTAAAATAGTATATAGTTTTGTTTAACCTTTCTACAGCAAAGATTAAACATCACTATCAGTGTAGCTCCTAAATAAACATTTTCAAAACCGATGTTAATCCTAAACCTTACGCAGTTACGCATACACCTAAAATTTCATAATTCTATCATCTTTAGTAACAGAGGCCCAATTACAACCAAAAACCAAGCAAAAACCTCACAAATTGCACCAATCATAATAATTTTCTCCGGTTACTTACTATTAAACATACGCTACACCGATTAGATGTACCAGAACACGTAATTCTTAAGCTCAAATAGTATATTTCACTAACTACTATTGACTCATAAGTAGATTTTTTACAACACTGATGCATATACCTAAAATTTATATAAATAAAACATTTTCAAAACTGATGTGCATCCTAAACCTTATTCATACACATAAAATTTCATAATTATATTATCTGTATTAACAGAGGCCCAATCACAATAAAAACAACCTAATGAAAACCTAATTTTCATAACAATTTACTCAAATTACTACTATTAAACATACGCTACAGCTAATACACATCACGATCAGAGATAATACGATCAAAACAACAAAATTAGCGTAAAACAAAGGCTTATAAATAATACGATCGATCGGAAAACGTAACGGAACCTTAGCTTCGTAAATACGACGGCTATGATACGCCAAAACTTTATCTCCTTGAAGGAACGGAGGTAGAGACTCAACGGCGTCGTTTTTGCTTCCGGCGTCGGTATCCGTGTCCATGGTGGCGGCACCGTCGTCGTCGGAGATTGTGGCGGATGCATCGTCGTCGTCTGTAATAGCAGCGTCGGAGTTTTGCATTTTGTTACGTTAGGGTTTGCTGCTCAATTTGATCGGAACATCGAGTGATGATGATAGTGGTGACTGATGAGCAGTGTTTGTTCTTTGATCGATATGCAAAATCCAATTTTTGGTTGGCTAATCGGTCTTGTAAGAATTTGGAGTGGACTTCTAGTCGTCTTGATAGATATTTTGTTAGATATTTTAGTGTAATCGGATTGTCTTAGTGATTAAAGCGAATAATAATACACATCAAGCAAGTTAGGAGGCGTGTGAGTGAATGCTTGTTTGAATTATTATGTACTCTTTGGGGGTTCCAAGGGGGCAACGCCTCTAGGAGCAGGGTCCAAGGGGCCGCAGCCCCTGGCGGGCTCTAAGGGTCAGAATCCCTTGCTGTATTTAATAAATTGCTGTATTAAAACTGCATCAGAAAATTTTATTTTCTAGAAATTGTCACATTTTCAAAATGTTTGAACAATGGCAGTTTTATGACAGTTTTTGTCTTAAAATTAAGTGCCATTAGGCCGTTATTCACCCCCAACCCCAAAATTTTGTATACAGTTTTTGATCAATTTTTTTCTCTGGGTCAGGCAATTCACAGACAAAAACCATATCCATGTTCAATTCTCGAAAATCAGAGTTGTATCCGATTGAATTATTCGGATGAACCATCGAAATAATTTGATCTGAGAGTGACATCACGTCTCTCTGATTATCCGGCAATTCATAAAAATCCCCTAACATATTTAGTTTTTAAAGTTAGATATTTTTAAAAGGATAAAAAAAAAAAAGCTAATAGAGTTTACCCGCTCGATGCGGCGGGAATTTGGTTTTGACTGGTATCAGGCTGGTTTTTTACTGGTATCCGCATTTGGTATTGCAGCCAAAAGAGAAAGCAAAAAAGATAGAGTCTCAAAAGGATACTGATATGTGTTTTACATATTTTGAAAACTATAACAACAAGTACAGGAGGACCGATTCCTATAATATGCGATAACGCTATTGGTTCGGTTTATCACGGTACCACTATAACTTATGATACCAAATAATAACAAACGTTGAACACGACTCCATTTTTAACAAAATTTATTGTTGATGCATATTTTTGTGTCTGTTATTGTACGAATAGGCTAGATCGAGTCTGTATTGAATATGCATTTGTTTTTATCTTATGGTCAAACGAATGGACCATTCATTTAAAACAGTTTAATCGAATGACTCATTCGCTTGAACATGTCAAGCAAATGAAGGCTCACTCGATTGAAGCTCCCAATCGACTGGAATGACCTATGTATATGTGTGCCATTCGATTGAACCATAATAAGTTTTTAAGAGGAGAAATCATACTTGATTTCTTTATACTTAATTTCTCTTGGTTCTTGATGATATAAACTTTTTCGGTATGTATAACAATGTGTTGAATTGTTCGTATCACGTTTATCTACCGAATTTGTTATATTCATCTTAAACTTCCGCCTTTGAACCGAATCCAACACTAATCTTAGGTTCTTGATCCGTAACACCTTTTTAGAGCTGGTATCAGAGCTACGGTACCGACCTAATCGTTCTAACCATCAATTAGGTCACCCAGGCTCTAAATTAGTCTTCGAATTTTAAGTTTTTCATGTTTAAGAGGTTAAAACATGGTGTGAGTTGTATTTTGTCAAACTAAAGATCAAAACTGTGTTTTGAGTCAAATTGAAGATAAAGGATTGCTAGGTTTTGATGTTCGCACCTTTTTAAGTGTTTTCATCATCTAATTTGAAGATTTGAAGTTTTTTGATCGAAAAAGTGAAGAACAGAGTTGGATTTCTGTTCAGTGGAATGAAAGATTCTGTAACTGCCAATCAACCAAATGAGACCCATTCATCTGAGTTTTGTTCATCTAAAAGGGTCAAACGTTTAAGCCATTCGACTGAATAAACTGCCATTTGATTGAAAAGGGCAAACGAATGAGACATTCGTTTCAGGGTCAACTGATTGAGAGAGATTTTGTTAAATTCAAGTTGATTTGTTTCGAGGTGTTTTATAATGTTGTGAACAAGACGCAATCATCTTTCTAAAACAAATTTCGGGAGGATGATTCTAAAAAATTTTAGGAACATGTTTTTTGGGACTTCATGCATTTGGTTTTCAGCGTCAGATACGGGTGTTCGGAACGTGTTGGGTTAATCGGTGATCAGTTTGGGATGATGAAAATACAAGGTCTTGAAGATTGTGGGGTAGTCACGGTTATTGGAGCGAACGTCAAATTTGGTGATGTGACTGTTATGGGCCAAAGCGCCAAATTTTAAATATTTGAAGCTTAGACGTGAAATTTTCCACATTTGGGGTAAAGCATCAAATTTTCAGCATTTGAAGCTTAAATGTCAAATTTTCCGTTGCAGTTCGAGTTTGAAAGGTCATGAATTTACCAAGGACGAGGGGGAATAAATATTTCAAAAATTGATTAATTATTGGGAATTCAGGTAATATTGCGATAACATTTGGGTGAGTTGGCAGATCCAATGAATGTTTGCATAGTGTCGGGATCACTGTTTACACTGACAAGAATTTGAAGTTCTGAGTGATGTGATTTTAATTACGAGTCATATTTTCCGAAAGAGTTTCATGAAGATAGAGTAATGCAAATTCAATTACGACTCAAAGGCTTCCGAAAGACTTCCATTATCGATGAGTTGATATTTCGGTTACCAAAAAACAGGTTTTTAGGTTTTTGTGGGCATTGCCTTATTTGATGTCGATTAGTGTAGAGTTTGAAGTTTTTATCAATTATCGGTTGCGTTTTAAAGATTAGATGCTTAAAGTAATGGAGTTGCATTAAACCGAATATGGATGTGGTTAATGTTGAGATGGAGAAGCTACAATAATTGGTTTCAAGTTTATTAATTCTCATGTGATTGTAGTATAGCCAACTAGAGGATCGTGTCATTATCATGTAGATGAATTTTGATTATGTTGGAGATTTTGAGACAAAACTAAGACTTGTTGCAGACAGTTGAAAGACCGAGCCTTTATCATTTGCCGATTAGTAGAAATGATTGTTGACATAAAACTAGCCCCATAGGAGGTGACGATAGTCAATTGAGCTCCAGTTTCGGGCTAATCGGATATGTGTACTTTGAGGGGGAAGTCTGATACAGAAGTTTCAAGGATTTGGTTTTGCAACAAAAACTCGAGTCAAAGTTTCTGCAAACCAAAAGCATCAGTTAAGAGGGAAATCCGTTGATGCACGTGGGATGAAATCAACATATACATGACTAAAGTTGTAGTATATTCAGCACAACACATCCGACAACAACATCCAAAGTGGAATTTGTTGATGCATATTTGTGTGTCTGAAACTGTACGAATAGGCTAAATCGAGTTTGTATTGAATATATGTATTTGTTTTTTGTGTTATGGTCAAATGTATGGATCATTCATTTAAAACAGTTCAATCGAATGAGTCATTTGCTTGAACATGTTAAGCGAATGAAGGCTCAGTCGATTGAAGCTTACAATCGACTAGAACGGCCTAAATATGTGTGTGTCGTTCAATTGAAACATGATAAGTTTTTGAGAGAAGAATTCGTACTTGATTTCTCTCAGTTCTTAATTCTTAATGATGTAAACTTTTTCGGTATGGATAACATTCTATGTTGAATATTGTTCGTATCACGTTTATATACCGAATTTGTTATATCTATCTCAAACTTCCATCTTTGAATCGAATCAAACACTAATATTTTGTTCTCGATCCATAACACGGTTTTGGATTTATCATGTAACATCGAGAAAAAAAAATTAACACACCTACGTATTTGCCTTTATTTTTTTTTAAAAGTTAATGAAACACGTGTAATTAAAGCTAAATTGGTTAAAAACATATATTATTTAAAATATTATAGTGGATCTGGAAATAATAATATTGTTATTTATATTTATTACTATATAGAAGATCTTTTTGTCCTCCATCGTAATTTCATAAAAACTTTAAGACACCTAACACAATTTTCGATGTGTAACGTACAATTTGTCGATGCAATAAAATGATTTCTACCTATTTAACCCTTATTAATAGTATGTAAACTTTATAAATTTAACTCATTTATAGCATGTAAACATATTTTTAATTAATTATACAAACTAAAATAAAATCAAACAATAAATAAATTAAGAGGTGAAATGTGTGATGTGCTAAAAAGTAGTTTAATAAAATTAACTAAATTAACCTAATTCTAGACTCTAAGTAATACTCTAGACTCACTAAGACACACTAAACTACTAACCGGCAAGTGTACCGATCGACTCTAGTATAGCTAACGTAAGTCCGGATATCGAACCCACGAGACTTTATTGAACTACGTTAATGACTCTATTTAGACTAGACTGACACGGACTGAACTATTTTGTTTGTTTAATGGGGGGGGGGGGGGGGTTCTAAAAATCCTAAGAAAGTAATTAAAGTAAATTAATTAACTAAATTAACTAGAACGAATTACTTTGGGCTTTTACTCAGACGGTGGAAACACTACCTAGACTCGAATCCTGGTTGCTTTTAGTTATGGATTTTATTTGAAGATTGATTACTATGGATCGGGATCATAGGATGCTAAACCTCTCGAGTTACCAACTAAGCTTCCTAACCCTTCTCAAGAGTACATTAGGGCACCCTAAAGGCTGTTATAGTCATCGGTAAATTAGACTCCTTTTCAAGACCTCTAATGATTTATGAAAGTACACTACAAGACTCTCTTCGTTTCGGGACTCAAGTCGAGGATAAGTTTTGGTTCTAAACTAGACTTGTTAGACATCAGCTAATAGGTTTACTTCCTACGAAGGACCCACCTTACGGTTTAATCGCTTAGACCTAACAATAACCTCGCACCTTTCAGCTATTGAGAGTTAGTAGAACACTTGATTTTATAAGATTACCGAATATTGCTTTTAACGTCTATTACGTATTCAAACCTAAAGATTCACGATTTATTATGTGATATAGACACTCACCAAAATCATAGAACCTAACACAACTCTATTATGTGATAAAGACCGTCACCAAGAATTATGTAAAGCAATAAACAATACTCAAACATAATCAAGTATGCATACACATCTAGCTAATAATCAAATCGCCTACAATACATAAATAAATCCATAAATATCATAAATTCATAATAAAAATCCAAACTTTATGCAACCATTCATCTTGTCTAGGTAGTTAATGAAATCTAGCCAATCAAAGTCATGGAAACAAGCATGAACAAAGTATTTTTAAAGAAACAAAACATAGTCAGAGAATAAGAAAGACAAGCGAAAACACCCGGATGTTAGGTAGACGACCTGAATGATTCTCTGAACTTCCAACCTTGAACCGACAGCTTCGAATGCTCAAAAACGCTCCAAACACAGCTCCAAATTCACCCCAAGGTTTGCTAATTCGTAAGTTAGGGTTTCTTGAATGTTTTAATGTGTTTATATATGATTTGCAGCTGAAACCCCTTCTCAACTCGGAGATGTCTGGTGAAATCATTCTCTGGCGGGGCGCGAGAGAGAGGGTAGTGGGTCACGGGGCGCCACCGCCTCAAAAATGCCATTAGGACTTTAAGTCTCTCGCCACTCGCGAGAGACTTTCTTTTCTTTATCGGGGAGCGCCAGAAACCATTTTTCCAGTATTTCAATTCCGTTTCAGCACCCAAGCTCTCCAACACGTTCCAGGACTTGACTTTTCCATGTTTTAACTCGTTTTATTCATTTTCAACAGTTTTAAACGCTCAAGACCTCCAAAACACAATTGGATTAGAAGTACGCTAATTCTAACAGAAACTAAACTATAATTAACAGAAAACTATACAAACTATACACGAATAAAGGATGTATTTTACAATACATCAAATATCCCCACACTTACTCTTTTTTCGCCCTCGAAAAAGAATCTATGCACACGGAATCAGAGATAGATAAATTCTCGAGTCAAAACTATTTATACTTTTTAAAATCAAAACTTGTGTTAGTCGCGATTGCAAATATACTTGTCCCTTTAAACCCAAACTCGGCTCTAAGCCCCTTATCATGCAAATTTAATTCAAGTGCGGTCAATCTACCTAGGGTCTCACACTAGAATCAGTTGATTCACCTATTCCCGCCTCAAGTTTATAGGACAAAATGAACAACCACTGGGTTATTTCCTAACCATTTTATACCAAGATCAAGAGAATTTAAAACCAAATCTTTATTATTATTTTTTTTCCTTTTTTTTTCTTTTTTTGAGTTTTCTAGATGTTGGTGCATACGTCTGTCGACTTCGTCTTCGTTCGAGTCTTAGATTAGTACTGAAAGATCAGAGCATGAAAAACGAGAATTGTATGTAATAAAGGTATTTCGCACGAAATAGCATTGGGCTATTTCGTACGAAATCAACATGTGCTATTTCGTATGAAATAGCATGTTGGCTATTTCGTGCGAAATCAATGGCCTACATATAAGTGCTTGATCATTTCATTTCGTACGAAATTGTATTCCAGAGCCGAAGTGCTGCCGAAGTGTCTCTGTGCTGTAAAACTTTTCAGATCAATAAACCAGACAGTTAAAAGTGAATATTAAGCTGAAATAAGACTGAATCAATGAATTCCGTCTCTGATTCTGTCTGAGAACTCTTCTGAATGACTCGTTTGGTCGGTAAAACGATCCTACATGTGGTATCAGAGCTCAGGAGGAAGAGTTCTTACCATTTAGCTTTTTTTCGCTGGAAAATTCTGATTTCTACACCTTCTTTTCAATATTAACCAGTTTTAACGGATAAAATGGATTGAATTTCACACATTATATGCGAAACAGTGTTTTAACAAAGCCTTGAAAGAATTGGACATAAAATCGGACTAAAACCTGATCAATTTTGACAAAAACAGTTCGAGATGATGACATCAGCAGTATTTCGCACGAAATAGCTTTCAGTATTTCGCACAAAATAGACCTATTTCGCACCAGATTGTCATTTCGTTTGAAAGAGTACTTCATTTCGTACGAAATCACCTATTTCGTACGAAATCACTTTATTTCGCTTGAAAATTCAGCTATTTCGCACGAAATCAGCTTATTTCGCATCAAACTGGTATTTCGTTTGGTTATTTCGCACGAAATCAGTCATTTCGTGTGAAAGGGTATTTCGTGTAAACTGTTTTCGTTTGAAGTTGTCTTCCAGGGTATTTCGCTTGAACAGGGTATTCCGTGTGAATTGGTATTTCGCTTGAAAGTGTGAATTTGTGAAAACTTGTTACTGAAACATGGAAACTGAAGAAGAAATTGCATTGTATTACTATGTATCTCAAGAAGAGAGTTATATTAAGATTGAAGAAGAACCAGTTTTAGAAGAATCAATTTCAAGAAAACCAGTTTCAATAAAAAAGAATTCAGAAATTGTTTTAGATAAAACTGAAAATGGTTTAGAAGTTGATTCAGAAAAAGCTGAAAATAATTTAGAAGTTGTTTCAGAAAAAGCTCCAGTGTTTGATCACTCATCAGATGAAGAGAGTGACGATGGCAGTGAAGAAATTGAAAAACTCGAAAATTATAAAAGAATGTTTGCACCTGAATTGTTTTTTATGTTTTATGCAGGTACACTGGAAAAGCTTAAGAATAAAATCATGAGGCAGCAAATGTGGAAGAAAAGGTAAAATCCAAAAAGAAACAGGTTGACAGTGTTCATCAAGAAACATTTGAACAAGATGAGACAACTGGGTTGTCACAGAACGATGACGTCAAACCTGAAGAAAAAGTTCAAGCGGTAAAAGAACAGATTGAAGAGGTTCCAACTTTCAAGATTGAGAAGGAAGCTGATGTTGAAAAAAAGTCTGAAAAATGCTCAAATTGTGATAAATCTGGAGCAGACAATGTCAAACTCTTGAAAGATATTGAGAGTTTGACATTGGAAAACAAAATTTTAAAAGAAAACGAAAAAGATTTTCAAATTAAAATAAAGATTTTAGAAGATGAAAAATCTGTTTTCAGTAAAAATAATATTGAAAAACAGATTGCAATAAATTCTCATCTCCAGAAAATCATTCGGCTTGAAAATGAAGCTGAAATTGCTAGAAATAAAATCAAGGAGTTAGAGAATAAATTGAAAGGTTTTGTGACTTCGTCATCAGTACCAGATTATATTTGTCCAAAACCGATCAATTCAATTCCAATAAGTGACGATGTCACAAATTATGACAAAGTCATAATTGAAGATTGTGATGATAAATCTGATGATGAAAATGAGAAAAAGAAAATATTTTTGAAATTAAAAGAAAAATTTCAAGAAATTGTTTTGCAATCGACTAAAAATGGTGAATGCTCTAAGCAAAAATCTTTGAAGAAGAATGTGGAACAAAAACAAAAGGTTAAAAATTTGAAAAATCCTCAAAATAACAATAAAAGTTCATCAGTTCAATCATCCAATCGTGATAAAAATCACAAACATTTGAAAATCAAAACTCAAAAACAGTTGGTAATAAGTGGTGCAGGTTTGACCACAGTGCTCAATCGACAAATCAAGGATACAAGAGAAGAAATGATTACCACAAGGCCAAACAATGCCATGATCTAAGTGTTTGGTATGAAAGTGGTGAATGGTACGATAACAAGAATGTGCTACAATTGTGGTTTTAGAGGACACATTGCTGTTAACTGCCAGAGTCGGAGCTTTGAGACGAGGAGATGTTATGATTGTCAAATCAAAGGCCACATTGCAATAGATTGCCCAATGAGATCAAAGGGAAGATCGAGGGCTGAATCTCAGAAAATGGCAAGGAAACCAGTCATTGTAAATGAAAAGCCCAAAGAACAGAAAGTTCAAGAACAGAAAGTGAAGCTTTCACAAGGGCAGAAAGACAGACTGAGGAAGAAAAGGAAGAAAGCACGAGAGTATCTCGAAAAGATTTTGTTCTCGGATGCAGCCGTAAAAGCATATAACAGTTCTGATAAATCGTTTTGCTCTCCAAAGACTGATCAGTCAAGTAAAATGAATTCATTAGATACAAATCTGAGGATGAAAGGGATATTAAAGAAAGAAAAAGTGGTTAATCAAGTGATGAACAAACCAAAGAAAGTGAAATTTTCACTTTCTGGCGATGAGTTTGTTTCTTCGGAAACAAAGGAGCCATGTTTTGGCGATGAATCTGACTTATCAAAGTCAGACAAGCCACGATCAGGCAACGAATCTGGTTCGTCAAAGCCAGAAGAGCCATCTGTTGAGGGAAAATGTGATAAATTCGTTAAGACAATGGATGATGTAAACTTTCCATCATTGTCAAACGGAAATTTAAAACAAAAAATTGAAAAGAAACCGAGTGACGATTACTCAAAGACACCCAAGATTGGTCAGGCTTGGGTGGATTTTTTTAAATGAAAAACCTGACTTGCCGGAGCTTCCAGGTTGGTAAGTGTGAAGCAGGAATCGGCATCTTTCTTGAGAAATTCACAATTGGTGATATTTCAACTTACAAGATTAATCAGGGACATTAAGTTGTACTTGATTTATCTTTCCTACAAGTAGTAGTGTTGATAGAAATGAAAATGTTAAAATTTTCAAGTGATTGAAGATGAACAAAGTGATGAGTAAAACCCCTAACCTACAAATGGTTTGTGAATTCAACAAAACTATTTTTTCTGGAAAAACCATTTTGATTAAAACAAACTTAAGTGTTTTGAAATCATTATGGGAAAATAGTTTGTTGTCAGGGGGAGTTCTGATTGTTTATGCCAAGTGGATGGCGATTTGAAGCAATTCACATCAGTTTGTCACTTTATTTGTATAGTTTGTTTTCAAATTTTCCCAGAAAATCAAAATTGAAACATATTTTGATTTTAGGGGGAGTAAAATTTTAAAAAAATTAGAAATTTTGAAAATGTCAAAAACATTGAAAAAGCAAAAATGAGTTTTGTTGTGAATAAGAGGAAATGATAGAAAATCAGTGGACTATCACAACACGCTAAAGAAATGAAATGTCAAATGTAATAAACGGTCTCACTAAAGATGTGACGATAGGCTCAGCTAGACTAGTAGATTTGCGAAAACGATACAAACATAACACAAAAAGCCTAAGTCTGGTGGGAAACACGGTCGAACGCATAGTACTTAGTTTTGTCCTTCTTGACTGTGTGCATGCTCGGTAATTGCTGATTGTCGAAAGACATAAAACTGGTTAAATTTGTGAACTTTCACAATTTTGCTAAAAAGTCACTGTGATTTTGTGTTTTCATTTTGAAAAGACTTAAACTTGTTTTATTTCTTTATTTTGTTTAAGCATTGGACATCCTCTGCGTATACGTGAGTATCGATCTGGATGTTAATGCCTAAACGTTTTGCTTTATTTTCTTTGGTGTTTGGTTTAAGCTTTGGATCATCTCTGCGTATACGGGAGTATCGAACTGATGGTTAAAGCCTAAACAATTTCAACTTGTTTTTTATTTCTTATTTTGTTTAAACATTGGACTTTCTCTGCGTATACGAAAGTATCGACCTGATTGTTAATGTTTAAACATTCTGCATTATTTTTACACAAATCACAGTTGATAAAAGTTTAAAGGCATTACTTGAGTCAGTGTATTGCATGATGAGGGGATATGCTGAGATCGTGGGGCCCATAAGATTTTAGTGCAAAAATTAATATATCTTAACGTATCGGTAAGCATTTCGAAAGTTTTAGATTGAGTTTAAGAGGATAACTATATTGTCAATCTACGTGAATCGTTTAGAACTTAAAGTGTTTAAAGCTCAATGGTGCTTGTGTTTTGTCTTAAAAACTTATATGATCCTCTTGCACAAACTCACAAAAATATTGTTTGTATATATTTCTTTACTGATTTCCATTAAAAAACAAAAATCCAAAAAGATTTCAGTGTGTTTTAGCATAAAATTTTGAAAAATACAAAAAGATTTTCGACAACTGATGTTGGAAAGCTGATTTTCAAAATTCCAAGTGCTAAACATGATGAATTTTGGATTGGGTTGATTGTTTGAATAATTGATGATTGAGTGGTTTCTACCAGTAAGTTTTTCTTATTGATTTAAGTAAAAACTTATGGTTTGAGTAGAAATTTTGTGCAGAAAATGTTGAAAGAGACAGGTTTCAATTCCTGATGTCTAATTCCAGGTTTTCGACTCTAAGCTACTGTTAAAGAAATTCCAGACTGCGATCCCAGCTGAGTGAAAGGGGGAGTCTGAAGACAAAGAAGCCAGGTTCCTGATCCTGTTGCTATGGAAAGCCAGGAGAAGTTCCTGAAGTACGAGAAGACTAATCAAGACTGAAGAGTCGTCATGCTGAAGACTCGCACCGAAGACTTCGTCAACATCCGAGGGGGAGTCTGTTGGTGCATACGTCTGTCGACTTCGTCTTCGTTCGAGTCTTAGATTAGTACTGAAAGATCAGAGCACGAAAAACGAGAATTGTATGTAATAAAGGTATTTCTCACGAAATAGCATTGGGCTATTTCGTACGAAATCAACATGTGCTATTTCGTACGAAATAGCATGTTGGCTATTTCGTGCGAAATCAATGGCCTATATATAGGTGCTTGATCATTTCATTTCGTACAAAACTGTATTCCGGAGCCGAAGTGCTGCCGAAGTGTATCTGTGCTGTAAAACTTTTCAGATCAATAAACCAGACTGTTAAAAGTGAATATCAAGCTAAAATAAGACTGAATCAATGAATTCCGCCTCTGATTCTGTCTGAGAACTCTTCTGAACGACTCGTTTGGTCGGTAAAACGATCCTACACTAGACTTTGCATACCTTATCCCAGAGGCATTCCCAATCAGAGTCACTATCCCCAAGAGAGATTACAATAGGCATTGGTATTTTGCATTATTATTCAACAATCCCAGAGGTATTCCAAGTCAGAGTCCCTATCCCCAACAGAGATTACGTAGGCCTTGCTGATTTTTTTTAGTCTAGCTCTTTTTATTACTTTTTTTTTCTTTCCATAATATGATAAAAAATTCTAAAGATCTTAACTTATAACGGCATCCCTTATACTATTATTGACAGTTTCGGCTTCACTACCTCTCCTAGATGAGAACCCACTAGTAGGCCGACAATTAAGCTAATATTAAATCAAAGGAACCTAAAACCGAACCGGGCCTATTCACATATCCCAAACTAGACACAAGCTCGACTTAATTAATCTCATATTATCATTATTTGAACCCGAACAAAAACCCATCTTTTATATCATTTTCCGTTTCAATTTTGCAAACTTCTTTATTCAAAAGACATTTTATGATTTTTCAATATTTTTCCGATTTTTAATTTTTTTTAATTTTTTTGTATTTTTTCAAATTTTTATGAGACTCGACTACTACTACTACTATGTATCCCATCCCCACACTTAAAGATTGCATTGTCCCTAATGCAAGAACAGGAATACGACTCAAACTACCTAATGTACCATTAAACTAAATAAACTAAATACCGAATAAAATAAATGTACAAAATATACAAATGGAAAATGACTTAGCTGAATGAATATGTGAGACTGTCAATGTGCCAGTCAATTCCACATATGCCCTCCAATCCGAAAACGCTCAGTAAACAATTCCTAACTCTCTCACGCTAACGGAAGCGGCAAAACCAACACCATACCTATCACATCCAAAATAAACATACCAAAATAATATACGATAGATAAAAGTGTTTCAAACATCCAACACACCTACTAGTTATCCAATCTACCCCAACCTATCCAACCAAGTAGCCAAGTATTCAAAAATTAGGAGTACAGACCGGATTAGCAAAAACAGCATAAAAGAAAAATAAAAGATACTGCATAAAACTCCAACTGCTGCTATCCCCACACTAGTCCTCGTCAGACTCCTCCTCAGACTGCCGGTAGACCTGATATGGTTCAACTCCCTGCATACCACTAGTTCCTGCCTATGGCTGTTGCAAATAACGAGGAACTCCTAAACGTAGACCCTCCATCATGTGCCTCATACCATCTTCCAGCCTCTGTTGACCCTGCTCATGAGCTCTACAACTCTCCTCCATCACCTGCCTAACTCCACCAAAATGATCATCAACATAACCACGCAAATCCCCGAAACCTGTCTGCATCGAATCATATAAAGAATCCAAAGTAAGTGGATCGGGTCGTGGCGGCGCCAATGGGTACTACCTAGCTGGAATCTCCTGTCGTGTACGGGACCTCTGGTAACGAGTAGGAATGGTCCCCTGCATAACTGCTGCAGCACCTGAATCAGGAGGAGGCTGAACCTACGGACCCTGACGAATAGGCTCCCACTCAATCGGATCAGTGTATGTCAATATCCCTGCAGACTGTCGATCCCTAACACTTATGAAGCAAGGGTCTGGGCCCTCTCTCATCCTATCAGCTGGATATCTATAAAAAATCCCCAAGCTCTCAGCCAACCAAGTCACAAACGACCCGCAATACACACGAGCACCCGGGCCACCTCTCCAAAGTCTCCTCATCGACCATGCGAATACAGTAGCCAAGTTCGCCGACCTGTTCTCAACCATACACATCAAGCAAAACAGACTAACTTGATTTACCTTATTATCTCATTGCCCCCTACCAACCAATGTAGCTGCAAGAATCTTGTGGATGTATCGATAAACCGGATCAATGATATCGCTCGCAACCACACCAGTAGAGTACGGAACAGTCGATATAGTACCCCAGAACCTAATCAACTCATCAACCTGAACACTGTGCCGACGCCTTTTCTTGAACACCCCTTGCAAACTTGTAAGAAACTCGGTTGTTTGTACCTCTTCTTGTGTATAAAACTGTGTAGCAACTGCAAATTGTGGGATCGTCATCTCATATGACTGCCTACCCAAGGCAAAGAAAACCGCATCATTCTCATTAAAATTCCCTTGCTTATAATCAAAGGTGGAATGGAACTCCAAAGTAATTTCCTTGTATTGCCTTGCGTCACAGTCTAAAACCCTCCTAAACTTCGGACCCAATACCTGCTCAACTCTAGCTCTCGCCCCTAGGTGATCCATCAACTCCCAATCAATCCTCCTAAACGGTAGCAGATCCACCGAATACAAAGTAGATAACCTTTAAGATTCACCCGAATCCAACTCGAATTGCAACAAAGGGCTATCCAAAAGCCTCGTACTCTGACCATGAGGAACTCCCGGTCCAATATATTCAACTAACCTAACATACTGTGGTGGTTGCACCGGTTCCTGTTGAGTCGGGTCTCCTCTTGAGCGAGTGGCTGGACCTCTCTTCCTTCCAGCTATGCTAGATGAACCTTCACCTGACATTCTGCTAAACAATTCAAGATAAGACAAAGCAAAGCAGATTATTAGCAACGAACTATTTTTGGTATTTTTTTAATTTTTTAATTTTTTTTTGGATTTTTGAAAATTTTTAAGAAAATGGCATAACCGTATAGCATTTCATTCGTGGTTAAAACCGAAAATAAGTTAACAAAATCGGGTTACCGTTTACAAAAGCATAGTTATAAACAACCTCGCCCGAATGGAGATTGAGTACGGGCGAAGTGTATTGTACCTGTACGTGCATATAAGTAAACCCAAGACCAAACTTAGTCCTAAGACTCGACTCAAAATACAAGACTCGATGTACACTACCTCCTCCCGACACTTTAATTGTCCTCAATTAAATCCCAAGTGCCAAAATCAACTTACATTGAGTGTCAAATGAATTAAAGTTAAAAACTTTATGATAACACTGGTGAAAACGGGTCAAAATTATGTATTAAACCTCAAGTTCATCTAAAAAATAACCAACCCGAATCCCCACACTCAATTTTACCAAACCCTAGATCATGGCAACACAAATATGTGTAGCATACACCCAACCGAGCCACCCGCAACCTGCATAGTACTGAAATACCCAAACCAAACCAACCCGCAACCTCAAACTACCACTAACCATGACCAAACACTTGACTAACACAAGACCCGACACTAAAACTAACACCAAACTAACTAAGAACTGAAATAAACGACTCATAGTACAAAGATTACAAGAAAACATACCTTGGATTCGAGTTAAGCAAGAGAAACTACAAGAAATCCGGTTGAAACTTGAAACCCAAAGAAAGATCCCGTGTTTACGGTGAAAAGTGAATGTATTATGGTAGAAATCGATTGGTGGATGATTATAGGTGAAATGGAAGTGAATTTATGGGTGAAAATGGTGGATTTCCGGTGGTCTTTGGTGGCGAATGAGGGTTTACGGCAGTGTGGGAAGAAGGAACTAGGCCAAAATTGTGAAATTTGGGATTAAAACAACTTCCGGCTACAGATATAGGCTCTGGAGCCCCGCGACCAACATGAGACTTTCTCTCGTTGGCCGCCAGCGAGTAAAAGAATTCCGGACCCATTTATCTCTGGCGGGCCGCGACCAAGAGACGTGAGTCTCTCGCCACCCGCCAGAAGCCATTTTTAACAGAAAGTTTCATTTTTTTATGGTTTCATGCCTTAGAAAAATTTTAAACATTACCAAACCTCCCAAAACTCAATCCAAAATTTTTCTAACACTGGAACTTACCTGGAAACTTGTTTTTCTCGCCAATCCCTACACATCCTCGGTAATGAATCCCTGCAAATGACTTGAAACACTACTGAAAACAACCATTAGCTATGAAAAACAATAAAAATAAATGAAAATACAAACGGTACAAACTCTACACTTGAGATCACTCAAGACATTAAACGGTGGTGTTTGGAATGTCTTCGAGAGGAGTTTCCTCCCTCTCAGTTTTGTCAATCGGGCCACCTAAATAATGCTTCAATCTATGGCCATTCACCTTCCAAGATCCTTTAGTAACTTCATCAAATAACTCAATCGCGCCATACGGGAATACCTTCTTCACAACATAAGGTCCTGTCCACTTCGACTTCAACTTTCCGGGAAATAACTTGAACCTCGAATTATAAAGAAGCACTTTATCACCTACTTTGAACTCCTTCAACCCCTTAAGCCTCCTATCATGCAACGCTTTCGTTTTTTCCTTGATATTCCAAGAACGTTCATATGCCGCATCTCTAAAGGCCTCTAACTCATGGATTTGGAAATACCTCTTCCTAGCCGCGGGAGTAAGATCAAGATTGACGGTTTTAAGAGCCCAAAGCGCTCGGTGCTCTAATTCAACTGGAAGACGGCAAGCTTTGCCATAGACAATCATGAACGGTGTAGTCCCTAAGGGTGTTTTGTAGGCGGTACGAAATGCCCACAAAGCATCATCAAGTTTATCCGACCAATCCTTACGACTCTTGCCTACCGTTTTCTCTAATATTCTCTTCACTCCCCTATTCGCATTCTCTACTTGACCGTTCATTTGTGGATGGTACACGGTAGACAAACAGTGAGTAACTCCATAATGTTCTAATGCCTTCTCCATCACGACTTTACAAAAATGTGATCCTCGGTCACTAATGATGGCTTTGGGTATACCGAAACGAGTAAACAACTTCTATAAGAATTTCACCACCACCCGGGCATCGTTCGTAGGCAAAGCTTGAGCTTCAACCCACTTCGAAACGTAATTTATCGCCACAAGGATGTACTTATTCCCACTCGAGGAGGGGAAATGTCCCATGAAGTTAATGCCCCAAACGTCAAAGATTTCAAGAATTTGAATGGGATTTTGAGGCATCTCATTATTGGATGAAATATTGCCGGTACATTGGCAAGCATCACACGTCCTAACAAATTCTAAAGCATCCTCAACTACCGTTGGCCAAAAGAAACCACAATCAAAGACTTTTTGTGTGGTAGTGTGTATGCCATGATGACCTCCCGTCAACCCCTCGTGCACGTGTCTAAGAATATCGATACCCTCTTCCTTGCTAACACACCTCCTAAGAATACGATCTACCCCTATCCTAAAAAGGTAAGGATCATCCCATATGTATTTCTTTGCATCCCTAAACAACTTCCTCCTTTGTTAGGCATTCATATCCTTCATCACATACCCATTTGCAAGATAGTTCGCCATATCACTAAACCACGGCAACCCTTCTTTCTCCGCCGATACAAAAAGTATGGATTCATGAGGGAATCTATCTCCTATCGCCTCCTCACGAATCTCTTCCCTACTCGGATCCTCTAATCGCGAAAGGTGATCCGCCGCTACATTTTCCGCTCCTTTCTTATCCCGAATCTCTATGTCAAACTCGGAAAGGAGTAAAATCCATCGGATGAGACGGGGCTTAGCATCTTTCTTTTAGAAAAGATAGGGTAAAGCCGCATGATAGGTGAAAACTATGGTCTTGGCAAGCACAAGGTATGATCGGAACTTATTAAAAGCAAAGACAACGGATATGAGTTCTTTCTCGGTAGTAGTGTAATTTTCTTGAGCGTCATTGATGGTTTTACTCGCATAGTAGATCGGGTGAAAGTGATTATCCCGTCTTTGACCCAAGACCGCCCCGACCGCGTAGTCGCTCGCGTCGCATATGAGCTCAAAAGGTAAGCTCCAATCGGGGGATACAAGAATGGGTGCACTCACGAGTTTCTCTTTAAGGAAATAAAACGCTTTAAGACACTCCTTATCAAAGACAAATGGGACGTCCTTCTCAAGGAGTCGAGTCATGGGGCGAGTAATATTGGAAAAATCCTTAATAAAGTGCCTATAAAAGTCCGTATGACCTAAGAAGCTACGAATGGACTTAACGCTAGTTGGTGGAGGAAGCCTACTAATAGTATCTATCTTGGCTCTATCTACCTCTATACCGACCCTAGATATCTTGTGTCCTAACACAATCCCCTCGGTAACCATGAAGTGACACTTTTCCCAATTAAGCATCAACTTCGTCTCAACACACCTCTTCATCATTCTCGCTAGATTACCTAAACATTCATCAAACGAATCGCCATAAACCAAGAAATCATCCATAAAAACCTCCATAGAGCTCTCAACCATGTCTTGAAGGATCGCTATCATGAATCGTTGGAAAGTAGCCGGAGCGTTACATAGTTCAAAAGGCATGCGTCGGTATGTATATGTGCCATATGGACATGTAAATGTCGTCTTCTCTTGGTCTTCCGGCGCGATAGGGATTTGAAAGTAGCCAGAAAAACCATCAAGGAAACAATAGAATTGTTACCCAGCGAGACGCTCTAGCATTTGGTCAATAAATGGGAGTGGGAAGTGGTCTTTTCGGGTGGCGTCATTGAGCTTGCGGTAGTCAATACACACACGCCAACCGGTGACCGTACGAGAAGGGATGAGCTCGATTTTCTCGTTCACGACAACAGTCATCCCCCCTTTTTAGGGACAACTTGAGTAGGGCTCACCCATGAAGAATCAGATATGGGGTAAATCAAACCGGCTTCCATTAACTTCAACACCTCTTTTCTAACTACCTCTTTCATGTTGAGATTTAGGCGCCTTTGAGGTTGCACCACCGGTTTAAACTCATCCTCCATAAGAATACGGTGTGTACAAAAGTGGGGCTAATCCCCTTAATGTCGGACAACTTCCAAGCAATTGCCTCCTTGTGCTCTCTTAGCACCTCAACTAACTTCCCCTTCTCCTCCTCCGTCAACTTCGAAGAAATAATGACGGGAAAACTCAAATTTCCCCCCTAAGAAAACGTACTCTAGGTGGGACGGGAGGACCTTAAGCTCTAGGGGTGGAGTATCTACGGGTTTACTCTCACTCTCTTCTTTAATCTCACAAAGCTCTAAGGTCTCGGGGACCCAAGTCGAACCTACTTCCTCACCATCATCAACAAACTCCTCTTCAACTACTCCCTCACTAACTAGATCGGCTCCACTAATGAAATCTATGCACCTATTAACGCACGAGATGAACGAATCCAGGAAGTAAACGGAGTGACATAGACCACTAGAATCATCACTACCACTAGGATATTGCATGGCTCTATCTATCTCAAAAGTGACTATCTCATCGCCCGCACGAAGTGAAATCTTACCGTCAAAGACGTCGATGACTGCCTTTGCAATATGAATGAATGGACGGCCAAGAATGATCGGGACTCTCTCATCGGCCTCCATATCTAAAACCACGAAGTCTACGGGAAACACGAACTTATCTACCTTAACAAGTAAATTCTCTACGGCTCCACGAGGATACTTGACCGAGCGGTCGGCCAAGGACAATGACATAAGCGTGGGTGTAAGCTCTCCTAACCCTAGCTTCTCATAAAGAGAAAATGGCATCAAGTTGATGCTAGCACCTAAGTCGGCTAAGGCATGAGCGGGGGTAACGGCACCCCCGAAGAAGCATGGAATGGTGAATGTACCCGGGGTAGTAGTTTCTCCGGTAGCTTATTCAAGACCACCGCGGAACAACCTCCGGTCAACGAGATGTTTGAAAGATCACCTATCCTATCCTTACGTTTGAGAAGGTCCTTAAGGAATTTGGCATATTTAGGCATGGACTGTAAGGCTTTGATGAAAGGAAGATTGATCTTTAATTGCTTGAACATTTCGATGAATTGCCCATATTCCTTAGCATATTTTTGATGCTTAAGGCAGGCGGGGTAAGGGACGCGTGAATGATCAACTAACGGTGAAGGCCTAACCCCTATGGGACGTTTTTCAACACTCTTTTCTACTTGAGGCTCCTCGGTGTGTGCTGTACTTGCTGGGTCTAGACTATTTTGCACCTTACCAGGAGTCTCCATCTCTATCTCCTCATCGACCTCTTCCTCATCCTCTATCTCTACTCTCTCTCTAACTACCTCTCCTAAGCTCTTTCCACTACGGGTAGTAATAGCCTTAGCTGAATGGTTAGCCGGGTTTGGGTAGGTATTTCTCGAAAACTGACCAGCGGGGTTCTCTAGTAATTGTTGCTATACCACCAACTTGTCTCTGAAGATCTAAGAGTGTGGATTGTTAGTTTTTATTAGGGGTGCAAACGAGCCAAGCTACTCGCCAGCTACTCGAGCTCAGCTCGAAAAAAAGCTCGAACGAGCCGAGCTTAAACGAGCTCGATCCCGAGCCTAAAAACAAGCTCATTTAGTAAACGAGCTCGAGCTTTGCTTATCGAGCTCGAGCCAGCTCGCGAGCCTAAACGAGCTTTTTGTTTATATATTTTTTATTAATATATTAAACATATTTTTAAATTAATATTAATTACCATTTATATAAATATAAAAAAATAACTAAATTATATGTATACTAATAATTATAATTAATATAAATTAATTATTAAATACTAAACGAGTCGAGCTCGGGCCGAGCTCGAGCTTGAAAAATTACCTTCGAGCGGAGCTCGGGCTTTAGAAATAAAGCTCGAATCAAGCCGAGCTCGAGCTCGAGCTTTCATATGTTAAACGAGCTTTGCAGAATTTATCGAACCGAGCTTTGATCTCAGGGGTGAGACCATTGTATAACTTTTCTATGAGTGCCAAATCCGACAAACCATGCTGAGAACAACGAGAAATCAAGGTGTGGAATCTCTCCCAGGCCAGGTGATAAGGCTCATCAGGCTCCATCCGGAACGAATGGATCTGACCGCTTAGACGAGATGCTTTGGCAGGTGGGAAGTATTTAGCTAAGAAAGCATCTCGTAAACCTGCCCAGGTAGTGAAAGTTCCCGCTACCTGCGAATCGAACCAGACGGCTGCGCGGCCAGCGAGAGAAAACGGGAAAACCTGAAGGTACCGAGCATCTAGATTAACACCCTTAATAGAGAAGGCGCTACAAAGGAGGGTGATTTGGTTTATGTGGGCGGGAGCATCCTCATCATCACGGCCGTGGAATTGGCACGAATTAGTGATGGACGTTGATGTGTGTAAAATGCAACATATAAATTACATCAAATAAGGCATAAAACTAACCTTTTTTAGTACTAATGTTGGAAAAAGTGTGCTTTTGTCTTCCTTTTGTATTTTCAAGATTAAATGAGCGTAAATGAACAAAAGAAGCAAATATGCAGAAAAATCTAACATAATTACAAGAAAAGGAATAAACGTGGCATGCCCGACCCCTCGACAGCATCTTCCCAAGCAAAAACAAGAAAACAGAAGGCTGACCATGGCCCCGTGCCCAGCGGACACGGGGGCTTGGCCAGATGTCTGCAGAAAGGACAAAGCTATAGAAGCTTCTATTCCCGACACGGGGGCGTGCCCAGCTCGACACGGGGCATGGTCAACGCTAAGATTCGCAGAATCCAAGCAAATCTTGATATTACAGATACGCTTCTGCACACGGGGCCGTGCCCAGCGGACACGGGGTGTGTGGAGCTAATGAAGACAAATTGCAATTAATGAAGAAAGAGAAAGTGGATGGACACGGGGCCGTGCCCAGTGGACACGGGGCCGTGTTCGGGCTTCTGTGCAGGCTATAAATAGAGGTGCTTGGTTCACTTCAAAGGCATCCCTTGGCAAACCACCTCTCTCCCACTTCACCCACACTCCACCACCATTACAACCCACATCCACCACCATCATCCATCATCCATCATAGAGTGTGTGTAGTAGTCTCGGGATCCAAGATTGACAGTAAGAGTTCTTGAAAATCAAAGGCCATATTTGCCTAAGTCTCTTACATCACTTGGTGAAGACAAGCATTTAGTGTAATACTTTTGTTTTTTAATCTTTTCGCACTTTTTATTTGGTTTTGTATTAATGACTTTAATAACTAGTTTCTTATGTTGAAGGTGAAACTTCCTTATCATTTGTCTGTGGTGTCTTGGCGTTATTTTACTGTTTATATAAAATAAAAGATTTACACCATTCATATCTCTACGGTCTATATAGAGATATGTTGGCTACCTGGTCGGGGGTTAAGGGAATGGTTTGGTAACGTTCTTGCCTTGTTCAGTGTGTAGATCCTACAAGGACCTGGGTCAAGCTTACTAGGAACTCCTTCAATACCTAGTGGTATTGGATGGCGGGTGTGCGAATGGCTTGATCCCCTCATATGTAAACTACTATTAATACATTAACCCGGCTACTTGGGATTGTATCCCTGCTGACTCAAACCACTTAGCCGAGGGTAACGCCACCTTCAAAAGAGGGGCCTATCACATTACGCATTAATAACTTAATTAATTATCTTTCAATATTCCGACCCTTTAGGATTGTATCCTTGCTGACTCAAACTACTGGGTTGAGGGTTACGTCACCTTCAAAAGAGGGGCCTACTACTATAACTAAGATAATCTCTTAAAAAGTGCAAAAGTGCGAAAATCATCAAATGTTACACTAAAGGCGAGTCGGATCCAAGTGATTCATCTTGTCTCTATGTTTTTATTTTATTTTTATTTTCAGCATTTTTAGTTTTTATTTTCTTAAAAAAAACATTTTTCTAAACTTTTGATTTGATTAGAAGTTTAGGATAAACCGGTACTAAAAGCTCTTGTATCCTTGGACGACCTCGGTATCTTACCAACGCTATTCTACGCTCACGATGAGTGCACTTGCCCATATGTGTGTTTAGTGTTAGTAAAATATCGTGTTTTATAACTTTAAAACTTGAATGAAGTGTTAAAAAGGGCTTAAAATATAACAAAAATTATATAACGCTACACACACATCAAGTTTTTTGCGTCGTTGCCGGGGACACAAGGATTTTAAGAAAGTTAGGAATCAATGGCCTGATCGTTTTTCTTATTTTTCTATTTTTTAGGATTTTTCCGTTTCTGCATAAGCTCAGCACGGGGCCTTGCCCGCTGAACACGCCCCCGTGCCCAATCTTTGGTACTGGCAATCTTGTTTTAAGTCAGACAATAGCTGAACACGGGGTCGTGCCCACTGAACCCGCCCCGTGCCCAAGTTTCAGATACTGAAAACAGAACCGTAAGATCCCGACGGTTGGTAATTTCTGACACAAACATGAGTGATACTGATCTTTTTTACTTTTGCTCATCTTATGGCACGTGGTGTCAAATATGTGGTGGAACTCATGAAGATTTAAAATGCTATTTTTTAAATTATACTCCCCACTATTTAGACCTATTATTTTCCTGTAGCCTTAAGATGGGCGAAAGTAAAAATAATCCCTATCTCTCCCTCTAATGCTCTCAATCATCCCTTCCAGATGAAATGATTCTTGAAGAATTCTTTCAAATGGAAGAACTAATCCTCCGATGGATAAAAGAACTTGAGATGGATATAACCAATTCATCTCAAGACGACAATCAAGGAGAATTATTGAGACCACATTCGGATTATGACAACATTGTTGTTCCCGAAATCACCTCTAACTCTTGTGAGGACTTGAGCAATAGTCGTCCCTGTGTCGATTGTGCTGTGAAGGACTTCCCATCGGTTTCCGCAGATGCATACATAGACCCCGAGCGATTCGACATATACCTTCTTTAACGAGAGCCCGAATAAGGGAAAAAAAGGTTGGTCTTGCCCACCGGTAATTAGCTTAGGAATCACCCTTTCTGATAACCTCGTGTGTTCTTGTCTAAATCTAGGGCAACTTAGGTATCTCAGGCACTTCGGTGTAGTTCCGACCAGTAAGGAACCACCCAATCCGGATAAAACTCCTTAAAATAGACAAAACTTCATAAACACTTCTAGCCACGGGGCCGTGTCCAGGTCAGCACGCCCCCGTGTCCACCCAAATATTCCCTTCTGACCTTTGGTCAGAATACGGACAAAAAGTGTCAGAATTTTGTCTGCACACGGGGCCGTGTCCAGCGTGCTGTCGTTTTCTATAAATGCAGCAAGATTCATGCACTCTTGGACCCATTCCAAAGACAAAGATCTGGTGGGATCTTCACATATACCATACTAGGTATATTCTAAATAAGGTTCTCAACAACCATCTTGTCTTTTCTACTTTTGTCATTTGCCTTCTTCTTCATTTTCTCCTCTAAACCTCCATTAGAGTTTGAAATCTACATAGTTTCAAGCTTTATTGTGATATTTGTTAGGTTTTTATTCAAGGAATCTTGTCAAAAATAAGTTTTACAACACTGTTTTAAGTTATTTCTGCTTAAAAATGCTTCAAAAGTCAGAAAAATAATTTAAAGCTCCAGGATTCCTTGTTTCAAAAATCTGCAGAGAGGTGAACACGGGGCCGTGTCCGAGGTACTGTTTCATTAAATTGAACTCTTTCGGTTTGCTTTCTTAGAATGTCGAGCAGAAACAACGGAACATCTTCATCACACTCCAGGAACAACCGACAAGGGAGAATGCCATTGGTAGAAGACTCTCTTGTAAACTACGTGTATGCCTTGAGGGAGGCCATCGATGAAATGACGGGAGTAGAGGAAGCTTTGGTCGACCGTATAAATCATTTGTCGGTGGTACTAGAAGGATGTCTTCGAGAAGTCAACCTTTTGCACCAAAGGTTGAATATTCTTGCTTCCCCTCCTTTGGTACCAATCATTACACAAAGGGGATGGAATGTAGTTCCAGAAGTCATCATTCCAGCCGAATGGTATGTCATGCACCCGGAACCCCCTCAAGACATATTACATGGGGTCCCGGTTGCCAACGCACCTCCTCCACAAGACGTTGTGGAAAATGAGCCAGCCTTCTTCCTCCCATGGGAGATAGAGGAATGGCTCAACGACATCTAAGTGACATCCTTCGGTTGCAAGTTCTACAACACCTTTAAATGCCGGGAAGCTATTTCCGGGTTTTAGATATTCCTACAATAAGGGTAGAACTCCTTGGAATGATTTTTTGCATTACTTGACCTATCTATCTTAGGAACTTTTAGTTTTTCGTTTCTAGCTTTATTTGTAAGTTCTAGGATCTTTTGTAATTCACTCTTTAATGAAATGATGGTTTTTAAGTGTTAAATGATGATTGGATGATGTTGTGATGAATAAAACACAATCGGGATGATGGAGGTTACTAAGGGAAACTTGAAACCTGTACCTCATGCACAAAAACAGAGCCACCCGACAATTTTTCTTCATTACAGCAAGTTCAGCACAGGGCCGTGCTCAGCCCACACGTCCCGTGCCCAATGATCTGCAGAAAATGCCCAGTACAGGTAACTGGACACGGGGCCGTGTTCACTGACCACGCTCCCGTGCCCAGCCTTCTGTTAATTATGATACTGGCAATATGAACACGGGGCCGTGCCCGGATGAACACGGCCCGTGCTCAGACACCCAGTAACAAAAAATTTTGTTTTTAAACACCTTCTTACACATTCAATAAACCTAAAATCTTATTTTTGAGACACATTGAGGACAATGTGTAATTTAAGTGTGGGGGGATGCTAAAACCTTGAATTTTGCAACTCCTAATAACAAGCCTTACACAAAACTCTATTGGAACCGCTAATCACCCCAAATGTTTTCAAAAACTTTTCATATTTTTACTTATCTTGGTTTAAATTGGGAATAACAAGTTCTAAAAAGGTTATATTTTTACAAATTTACAACCGATAGCGTCGTGATAAAAAGAACCAACATGAGAAAATTATGAAACAGCATGACAAATCTAATTAAAATTTGATTATATATACTTGATTACATTAAAAACCCATTCCCACAAAAAGTGATTTTTTGAGCCTTTATGGAGCATACAAGAATATATCTTTAAATTAATTTCTCATTTTACTTTTCTTGTGTGAATAGCCGCTTGGTTTCTTACGACTCTAGAACTTGCCATGACGATACATTCCCGGTCCTTACCAACTTAAACCTAAGTAAGTAAATGATGGCATCATTAGTACTAACCCTTTTTCTTTTCAACACCATTATTTTTCTTTTTTTTTTACCACCTACCCAAAATCCCCCTAGTTAACCCCTTTGAGCCTAAACCTTTCATTTCTAAACCCACAAAACAAACACCCTTTACCCACCATAAACCTTTTTTATTTTTAACCATTTATTTTAGTAAAAAGCTCGGTTTTCATGTGACATCCCTTATAAAAAAAAATGAAGTATAGCAATAAACAAACAAGTTCCTCAAAAGAAACTTTGTTTGAAAATGCTTTGTTTGAAATAAAGTCACAAAAGCAAAAAGTTTTACGACGACCGACGCTTTTTACGTTTTTCGCCCTTTTTACTAACCACTAACCCAAAACCACCTACCTTTAACCAAAGCCTAACCCTTCCCCAAGTCCTCTTGATATTTACAAAGGTGTATAGTTAAAAAGAAGGAGGATTGATTGCTTGGCAAGCATATGGTAGAAGTAAGTTCCATGCCGGTCTCGAGTGTTTCACAAAAATACATCTTCGGCCGAGTGTTGAGTGATCTCCCGTGAGATATGTGAACTTGTATATAAATGGAATTTTAAAGAGGCATGTTATGCCCAAATAAGTAATTTCTCTTATGAAATGTTCTAAATAAATCATAACGAATAGGATTGTACATAACATAAAAATAAAGCCTAATAAAGATCTTGGATTCCCGACTCTCAAGACAAGCCCAAAACTTCTCTTCTACCCATTCCATTTGGGAGTGTAAGCCACATTATAAAGAGTTTTGCTTGAGGACAAGAAAAGATTTAAGTGTGGGGGTATTTGATGTGTGTAAAATGCAACATATAAATTACATCAAATGAGGCATAAAACTAACCCTTTTTAGTACTAATGTTGGAAAAAATGTGCTTTTGTCTTCCTTTTGTATTTTCAGGATTAAATGAGCGTAAATGAACAAAAGAAGCAAATATGCAGCAAAATCTAACATAACTACAAGAAAAGGAATAAACGTGGTATGCCCGACCCCTCGACAGCATCTTCCCAAGCAAAAACAAGAAAACAGAAGGCTGACCACGGCCCCGTGCCCAGCGGACACGAGGGCGTGGCCAGATGTCTGCAGAAAGGAAAAAGCTATAGAAGCTTCTATTCCCGACACGGGGGCGTGCCCAGCTCGACACGGGGCATGGTCAACTCTAAGATTCACAGAATCCAAGCAAATCTTGATAGTACAGATACGCTTCTGCACATGTGGCCGTGCCCAGCGGACACGGGGCGTGTGGAGCTAATGCAGACAAATTGCAATTAATGAAGAAAGAGAAAGTGGATGGACACGGGGCCATGCCCAGTGGACACGAGGCCGTGTCCGGGCTTCTGTGCAGGCTATAAATAGAGGTGCTTGGTTCACTTCAAAGGCATCCATTGGCAAACCACCTCTCTCCCACTTCACCCACACTCCACCACCATCACAACCCATATCCACCACCATCATCCATCATAGAGTGTATGTAGTAGTCTTGGGATCCAAGATTGATAGTAAAAGTTCTTGACAATCAAAGGCCATGTTTGCCTAAGTTTCTTACATCACTTGGTGAAGACAAGCATTTAGTGTAATACTTTTGTTTTTTAATCGTTTCGCACTTTTTATTTGATTTTGTATTAATGACTTTAATAACTAGTTTCTTATGTTGAAGGTGAAACTTCCTTATCATTTGTCTGTGGTGTCTTGGCGTTATTTTACTGTCTATATAAAATAAAAGATTTAATCCATTCATATCTCTACGGTCTATATAGAGATATGTTGGCTACTTGGTCGGGGGTTAAGGGAATGGTTTGGTAAGGTTCTTGCCTTGTTCAGTGTATAGATCCTGCAAGGACCTGGGTCAAGCTTACTTGGACCTCCTTCAATACCCAGTGGTATTGGATGGCGGGGTGCGAATGGCTTGATCCCCTCATATGTAAACTACTATTAATACATTAACCCGGCTACTTGGGATTGTATCCCTACTGACTCAAACCACTTACGCATTAATAACTTAATTAATAGGGTAACGTCATCTTCAAAAGAGGGGCCTACCACATTACGCATTAATAACTTAATTAATTATCTTTCAATATTCCGACCCTTAAGGATTGTATCCTTGCTGCCTCAAACTACTGGGTTGAGGGTAATATCACCTTCAAAAGAGGGGCCTACTACTATAACTAAGATAATCTCTTAAAAAGTGCAAAAGTACGGAAATCATCAAATGTTACACTAAAGGCGAGTCGGATCCAAGTGATTCATCTTGTCTATCTGTTTTTATTTTATTTTATTTTTATTAAAAACCTTTTTCTAAACTTTTCATTTGATTAGACGTTGAGGATAAACCGGTACTAAAAGCTCTTGTGTCCTTGGACGACCTCGGTATCTTACCAATGCTATACTACGCTCACGATGGGTGTACTTGCCCATATGTGTGTTTAGTGTTAGTAACATATCGTATTTTATAAATTTAAAACTTGACTGAAGTGTTAAAAGGGGCTTAAAATATAACTAAAATTATATAATGCTACACACGCATCAGCCGTCATGATGTAGGACGGGATTTGCCAGGACCTATCATTAGCGATGTTGGGAAGGGTGATGGGTGAAGTAGCACCGGTGAAACCAGTGGTGGCTTGTTGGTAAACGGTGCGGTTAGCCATTTGGGCAATGGGTGTAGGACTAGGTGTACGGGAACAGGAAGGTGGTGGGGAATTGTGGGATGACGACTTCGGGGTGAAGTCAAAGCTGGTAGTTTAGATTGGAGTGTAGAGTCAGAAGGGGCAGAAGATTAAGTGGAAGATTTTCTAACCTGTAAACTAGATGACGATAAGGCAGACTTGTCGATCGGTGGCTTCAGTGGTCCCTGTGAACATGTATGGGGCATTCACTGCAAAACTGAAAATAAACAAGTAAGACGACTCTAACAAAAGACTCTAAAATAGAAAACAAAAAGACACTAGAACTATTTAGACTCCTACGACTTGAAAACACACAAATAGCACGTAATGATATCATATGAAGTCCAAACAAAGTAATCAACGCAATTGCCAAGAGTCCTCGGCAACAGCGCCAAAAACTTGATGTGCTAAAAAGTAGTTTAATAAAATTAACTAAATTAACCTAATTCTAGACTCTAAGTAATACTCTAGACTCACTAAGACACACTAAACTACTAACCGGCAAGTGTACCGATCGGCTCTAGTATAGCTAATGTAAGTCCGGATATCGAACCCACGTGACTCTATTTGTTGGGATTGAACCCTATCAGAGGAACAGATAATTAAAGCCAAAACTGGATCAGAGCAGTGGATCCAGAATAAGCAGACGATTACAGTTGGTTCATACAAATCTCTCCCCTTGAAAGTGGTTTCATATCTACTGACCTCCTATCTGCTGATTTTACTAAGTGCTGACCTACAACTGCTGCCTTGCATCTACTGCCAAATGTCAAAGACTAATGGAAGACCAAAGCTCTGCTGGTTCAATCTACTGCCTTGAGTCAATTACTGCTGATCCGGACAAGCACTGCTGGGTTCACAGCAGTGGAAGGATGCAGCAGCTGTTTAAGTGTCTTTTATGTAATGAAATGTAATAGCAGTAGTTAGTACATCAGTGTTTGTATAGATTAGAGGTTAGAGTTTGTTAGGAGGTTAGATGTCACTTTCATGGTGACGTCAGCTAAGATGCTCAGTGGTTTGCAAGTGCCTATAAATAGTTCAGTACTTTGTACTGTTCTATTAGCTCTTTTGCAACATCGTCTTCTTTGCACGAACAAACTACTGAGCTCTGGCTGAGGGGGAGTTTGCATCCATTCATCAATCATTGTAATCGTTGTTGAAACAAATTCAATCTTTCGATTCATTGTGAAAAGATGTTTGATTAAAGTATTACTCTCGTTTGATTGTATGCAAAGTTTGTTTTCATCATAATTCCGCTGCACAACTCTTTCATTTTCATCTTAATTTCAAACGAAAATACAATAAAAAACAAACTCAGATCCAACAATTGGTATCAGAGCTTGGACAGTCAAATTTGATTTAACAATCATTTTGACGTAAATAGTTCAGCTCATAATAGTTGATACTGATCGTTTGTTCGTCCGTTGAAAAACAGAGCAAGGATTAATCACCATTAAAGTTGATTTCTCAGTGTCTGTAAAACAACAAGAATGACGTCACAATCTCAGGATGATAAAAACATCGACTCACCTTTTAAACCACCTATGCTAAAAAGAAATGAGTACAACATCTGGCAGAGAAGGATGGGTTACATCCTTGCTCAACAAAGCACAGGTTGTTGGAGGTCTGTAATTTATGGTCCCCATGTTCCTTCAGTGCCAAGCGCTGAAGATGCTAAAAAGTTCGTTCCAAAACCAGTTGAAAATTATACCGAAACCGACTTTCAAAAGATCGAACTAGATGCTAAAGCGTTTAGCATCATAGCATCAGCGCTGCCCAATGAGATATATGCTGGACTGTTACACTGTAACAGTGCCAAAGAATTATGGGACGCACTTAAGGAACAGTTTAGGGGACTGAAGAAGTCATAGAAAACAACAGGGAAATCTTGAACCAACAGTATGAAACATTTTGTTACATTAAAGGTGAATCACTAACGCAACAATTTGAACGTTTCAGTTGTCTCATCAGTGAACTGAGGCTTGTTAACACCACTTTTACAAACTCAACTCAAAATAGCAGGTTCCTCAGGTCACTGCCAGAAAAATGGGACACCATAGCTTTTGTCACCCGAAATTCACCTGAATTCAAGGATCTGACCTTGACCCAACTCCACGGCCGACTCCTGACCTACGAAAGGGAGTTGAACCAGAAAAGGAGATTACAAGAGTCAGGAAAAGTTACCGATGATTACACTTTCGGTAATACTGCTCTTCTGGGTCAAGAAGAATCTGGGAGCAGTGGTAAGGATCAGGGTTATGATCACTTCATTGACATAACTGCTGGTGCAAATTTCAACAACCCTGATCCTCACTCTGCGAGTTATGCATTCACTGCAAACGAAAACCAGATGTCAGATAATCTAAGCTTTGAACTCAATGATTTACAACATTTCGATCCCACTGACTTAGAGGAAATGGACATCCTGCACCAACAGGCTTTGCTAAGTGTTAGAACTAGCAAATTTTACAAGAGAACAGGGCGAAAATTCCCAGGTTTGCATGGGAATCTAAGGGTTGGGTTGGATAAATCGAAAATCAAGTGCTACAAGTGTAATAGGTTGGGACATTTCGCTAGGGAATGTAGGAGTCAAACTACTGGTCCCATAATTACTCATCCTAGCTCAAATCCTAGACCTCAAAACCAAAGCACTGTGCACTATGCCCAGTATACCCCAGCAGCTCAAGTGAACACTGCTCACTATGCTGCTGCCCCTGTGCCAGTACACTATGTCCAAACTACTGTTCCACAAATCCAATATGTTCAAACCCCTGCTCCACAGGTACAAGTGCAACCTGTTGCACCTCAAACCACTGCTCCAGCAGCAGCACAACCAGATCAACAAAGTTTCTTCACTCAAGGGTTTGTTGACTGGAGCAGTATGCCTGAAGACCTTAGTGATGAAAATTTTGCACTCTATGCTTCTAATGATTCTTCTCATGATAAGTTTTGTTTGATGGCATTAGAGTCAATACAGGAGGGGGTTGAAACTGAGGAGGAACAGCAGAGCTTTGAAACAGTGGAAGAGGTGACTGAAGCAGTGGTTACTGCTGTGGCTGGTGAACTACTGTTGGGAGAAAGTTCAGGTACCCTGATTGAACCAATGACATGGTCCAAAGAGGACAAAGAAGAAGAGAAAGAAGAAAAGGCTGGTGAAAAGAAGGTGAAAGCTGTTGATAAAGAAGATCATCAATGTGATTGTGCAATGATGGCAGCTGCCAAGGTATCTCCTCAAGTTCTTGAAAAACTGTGTTCTGACAATTGCATAATTGCTTTTGCTAACATTAAAGAGGTGAATGAAAACCTTCGGGATAAAATCTTGACTGATGAGGTTAAATTTGAAAAGTCTTTAAAAGAACTTAAAAACAAATTGACTGAAAAGAAAAAAGAGATCAGCTGTCTAAAAGAAGAGCAAAGCATAACCAAAACCCAACTTCAAACTATGGTAGAAAAATACCAAGTTTGCAAAAAGGAGTTGGAATCCACCCAGATTACTTGTGAAAGATGGGTGGAATCCTGCAGAGGATATGAGGTTATGCTTGAAAAACAGATAAAAAGCAATGTGAAATTTGGGGTTGGCTATAGAAAACATGATGATGAAAACACTGCTTTTGGAAAATCTGTTCAAACCACTGAAGTAACCACTGAGTTCATTCCCACAAACAAGAATGGCCAAGAAGTGAAAATCACTGACAAACTTGGTAACAAAATCACACTTGACAGACCAATGGGATCCTCTACTTTTGAGGAGCTTGAAGAATACCAGTTTAAACCAAAATGGTCTGATGAGTGTGACATTCTTGAAAATTTCAAGCCAATGGACTTTACATCAACTGATGGTGTCAAGGCTCCAAAAGCTAAAGTCATACCTCTCAAGGACATCCCAGCAGTGGTTAAAACCTCTGCTGCAAAGGAGTCTGAAAAGAGAAAGAAGAAAGAAAAAATTGATAACTTGTTTTGTGAATTCTGTGAGAAAAGGAATCATCTAACAAAAGATTGTTTCCACTTAAAAGCTTATGATTTAAACAGAACAAGTGTCATTGTTTCAGCTGAAGGTTGCATTGTCTGTGGTAAAACAAACCACAAAACTCAAGCATGTGTGTATCTAAAAAACTTTGATGTGAAAAAGAATGAGTACATTGCTAAAACATCCTTGAGTCCATCATCATCATCAACATCTGTCAAATTCACCAAGAAACAACCACTGTTTGTGCCAGTTCAAACAGCTGTTACAAAACAGCTGAACCAAACATCTGTCAAAAGAGATGTTCAGGTTACTGATGCACCCCCTGCCAATCAGTTCAGAAAAGGCAGAGAAAAACAGTCTTACCAAAGGATTCCACACGTTTATGAGGCCTACAAAAGGCCCTCTAAACCCAAAGTGAACAGGCATCCTTTTGGTTACCAGCAGATGATTGGCCAGGACCCACAATAGTGGTTAGAGAAACACTGTCCTAAAACAGTTCAAACCCCTGACCTAACCACTGTCCACCATTCTGCATCCATCCCAGACACTGTTGAGACCCCATCCAAAGCCTTGTTGGCTTTGGAGACCTTAATGAACTAATCCGTTTACTTCATGTGCAGGGAGCTTCTGCATGCTTTGATAGTCTTTGGTATGTAGATAGTGGAGGCTCCAGGCACATGACAGGATGTAAAGCCCTCCTCAAAGACTTTAAAATCCATGGAGGGGGTGATATATCCTTTGGAAATAATAGTAAAGGGAAAGTTCTGGGGTCTGGTACAGTACAATCTGGAAATGTAAAATTTGAAAATGTCAATCTAATAGACAATCTAAAATTCAACCTTCTGAGTGTGTCCCAAATGAGTGACAAGGGATTTGGGTCATTCTTCACAAAAGACTGTTGTAGGATTGTTGGACCAGAAATGGTCAAAAAGATTGAAGCAATACTCAAAATTGGTCAAACTAAACTTGTTGCTCAAAGAAGTGGCAATGTTTATGTTGTTGACATGTCAAAAGAGTGTCCCAGAGCTGATGCCTGTCTGTTCTCAGCTGCCTCTAACAAAGAGACAGAACTTTGGCACAGAAGGCTGGGGCACACAAATCTTAAGACTATCACAGAAATTTCAAAAAATGGTTTGGTGAGAGGCCTACCACAAAAATTGTTTTCATGTCCTGAACATTGCATTTCCTGTTTAAAAGGAAAACAACATAAAAGTTCTTTCAAGTCCATTGAAGAGTCCAAAACAACCCAGTGTTTGCAAATGCTACACATGGATTTGTTTGGCCCAGTTCAAGTCATGAGCCTCAAAAAGAAAAGATATTGTTTGGTTATTATTGATGACTTCTCTAGGTTTACATGGACTTTCTTTTTACACTCAAAGGATGAGACTGCAGGCATTTTGCAAGACTTTGTAACACAGGTTGAAAAGCAATTTGACCTTCCAGTTAAAAGCTTCAGGAGTGACAATGGCACAGAATTCAAAAATAGGGAGTTGGATGCCTTCTGTGTGAAGAAAGGGATTGTAAGGCAGTACAGCATCCCTAGAACACCAGAGCAGAATGGAGTAGTGGAAAGGAAGAACAGAACTCTGATTGAGGCTGCCAGAACCATGCTTGCAGATTCAGGTTTGCCATTAACTTTCTGGGCAGAGGCAGTAAACACTGCTTGCTATGTTCAGAACAGAGTTTTAATAAACCCCAGGCACAAAAAGATTGCCTATGAAATTCTGTATAAAATTAAACCACTGATTTCATACTTCAAGGTGTTTGGCTGTCCATGCTTCATTTTGAACTTAAAAGATTCCATTTCAAAATTTGCAGCCAAAATTGATTGTGGTTATCATCTGGGATACTCAACCACTGCCAAGGCCTACAAAGTGTTCAATACACGGACCAAGGCAGTGGAGGAGAATTTGAATGTTAAGTTCAATGAACTTTCTTCAATGAAAATCCCAGCAAACCCTGCAGATCTGTTTGATCTTGAAAAGTTTACTTTTGAAAATACTGCTGTCAAGACTAACAGCGCAGGTTCATCAGAGGATACAACACCAGACTATGGGTATGAAATCATCATCCCTCAAAGGTCTGCCACAAAAGGAAAAGCACCAGCTGTTCAAAACAGTTGTCAAAGCTCAACCACTGCTACCTCAACAGTTGTTGACCAAAGTAGCCCATCAACCACTGCTTCCACATCTTCAAACACTGCTGTCAAAAGTCCTCAAACAGTGGATAAAAGTCAGCAGGTGTCCACTTCATTACCTCCTATTCCACCACCTTTTGAAGCCACTGCTGGATCATCAAAGTCCCTAGCAGTGGTTAGCTCAGATGATACACATTTGCAGCCTTCACCAACAAATGCCATCATACCATACCAAGGAGATTTAATCTTCTTGAGATCTCATCCACCTGATCAAATCATTGGCAACATAAATGAAGGGGTGCTCACAAGAAGCCAAACCCAAAACATTTGTCTTTTTGCTGGTTTTCTATCACTCCATCAGCCAGTCAAGTACCAAGAGGCACTGAAAGACAACAGCTGGGTAGAAGCCATGCAAGAGGAGCTCCAACAGTTTAAAAGACAACAAGTATGGGAGCTTGTACCATTGCCAGAAGAGGTTAGTCCCATTGGCACAAAGTGGGTCTTCAAGAACAAAACTGATGAAAGGGGTATTGTTGTCAAGAATAAAGCCAGGCTTGTGGTTCAAGGTTAAAGACAGGAAGAGGGGATTGATTATGATGAAACATTTGCCCCTGTTGCAAGATTGGAAGCCATTAGACTGTTCCTGGCCTTTGCTGTCAACCACAATATGAAGGTGTTTCAAATGGATATCAAAAGTGCTTTCCTCTATGGTACAATTCAAGAAGAGGTATATGTTTGTCAACCTCCAGGTTTTGAGGATCCATTTTATCCAGATCATGTCTACAGGCTAAACAAAGCCTTGTATGGCCTGAAACAAGCACCAAGGGCCTAGTATGAAACTCTTTCCAACTTCCTACTCTCAAATGGTTTCAAAAGAGGTACCATTGATAAAACATTGTTTTTAAAATGGAGAGGGAAGGATTTAATGATTGTCCAGATCTATGTGGATGACAATATTTTTGGAAGCACATGTAACTCAATGTGTGAAGAGTTTAGAGAACTCATGGCAGCTGAGTTTGAAATGAGTGCAATGGGTGAGCTGCAATGCTTTCTTGGTCTCCAAGTACAGCAATTGCAAAATGGAACTTTCATTCATCAAAGCAAATATGCTAAAGAACTTTTAACCAAATTTGATATGAATGATTGTAAACCATGCAGCACACCCATGGCAACAAATAAGCTGGTCATGTCTGATGAAAAGGATGAGCTGATTGACCAAACACTTTATAGAAGCATGATTGGGTCTTTATTGTACCTAACTGCATCTAGACCAGACATCATGTTTGCAACATGTGTCTGTGCAAGAAGTCAGAAAATCAAATCTCATTGCTGTAAAAAGAATCTTCAGATACATAAAAGGTGCTCCCACACTTGGTATCTGGTATCCAGCTAATGGGAACATCAAGCTTTCAGGTTTCTCAGACAGTGACTTTGCTGGATGTCACACCACAAGGAAGTCCACATCAGGAGGGTGCCAATTTCTAGGTGATTGCTTAGTTTCATGGCAAAGCAAAAAGCAAGCAGCTGTTTCAACATCCACTGCTGAAGCTGAATACATTGCTGCTGCAAGCTGTACAACCCAACTCCTGTGGCTTCAAAATCAGTTGCTGGATTTTGGTATCACTGCCTTAAAGACACCACTCATGTTGGACAGTCAGGCAGCAGAAAATATCATCAAAAATCCAGTTTCCCATTCAACCACCAAACACATCGACATCAGACATCACTTTGTGAGGGATTGCTATGAAAAATGTTTGATTTCTCTGCACCATGTCCCAACTAAAGACCAGTTGGCTGATGTGCTCACAAAAGCACTTGATACAGCCACTTTTGAAAGTTTGGTCTCTAGAATTGGGATGCTGAACATGGAATAACAAGCAACATCTTGTTTTCTATGAATAAAGGCAACAAAATGTTTTCAGAAAATCAAAACTCCATCCTTAAAAATAGCTAAAATGAAATTTTTCATTAAAATCCTTAAAAGTCTGCCATTAACCACTGATTGTTCAAAAGTCTGCTTTACTTCAAAAGTCTATCCCCTGCTGAAAGTCAACCACTGTTCTCTCATTCCTTTGATAAACTCTGTTGTTCAAAAGCAGTGTCTTATCCACTGATATACTATCCACTGATAGTGAAAATCATCCACTGCTCTACTACCACTGCCTTCATCAGTCACTTTCACAAAAGTACTGTCCTTCACTTTCACCAGCGGTTGTCACGTGGGCAGTACATATTGGTTAGACTTTTTGTAACGGCTGCCACCTCAGCATTCACTTTCTTCCCTATAAAATCCCCCATTCACCACCAAAACAGGGTTTTACTGTCGAATTGAATTCTTAAAAATTCTCTTCTCAAAGCAGTTTTTTCTTCTCATCTCTCACAAATTTCTTCGATCATTCATCTTCAAAATGACAAAATCGAAGTCATCTTCAAAACCCTCATCCAAATCATCATCGAAAACAGCCTCTCAAAAGGCAATCTCCACTGAAATTCCACATAAACCATCTCACAATCTCCTGGGTCTTCTCACAAAACCAGGAACCACAAATGTTTTCGATTCCATCATTGACACCATGGCAAAATCAAAGTACAAAACTTTGTTCACTGTCGATGCACCAATCTATTTGGAAACCCAAAGGGAGTTTTGGAAGAATGCAACCCTTGAAAAACAAGGAGACACTGCAACCACCATACACTCTTCTATAAAGGGTAAAGCTGTCCAAATCACGCCACAATCCATTTCAGAAGTCTTTCAACTCGATGATCAAGAAGGTAAAATTTCTTTCACTAAAAACGAGTTGCAAACTGACTTTATTGAGAGAGGGTATGAAGCCACAATGATGAAGAAACTTACCTTACAAAAAGGTTATTTTCCTTCTGCAACCAGATTTTTATTTCATACCCTCCTACTATGTGTTTCAAACAAAACCACTTCTTTCAATGAAATCCCTCTAAAGATTCAAAATCTGGGATATGCAATTCTTCAAGGAGAAAATTTTAACTATTCTCGGGAAATTTTTAAAGATTTGGTTAATAATGTTGAAACAAAATCATTCTTACTGTTTCCAAGGTTTTTAAGTTACTATTTTGCAAAGAAATTCAGTAAGGATGATTTAGCTGTAATAAACCAAGGTGATTCTACTCAAATAAACAGTTTAACAACTGAAACTTTTTCAAGAATGTTAGCACCTTGCAAAACACAAGCAAAGGTGCCTGAGCAGATTTTAGCAGTTCCAACTGCTCCCCAGGTATCTGCTGCTGAGCCCACTGCTCAAGGTAATCAAAGCAGCAGCACAACTATTTTGAAACCCACACCTAAAATCACCAAAAAGCCAACAAAAAGAAAAACACAAAAACCCCCCAAAACCATCAAAAAGGCATCTCTGGAGGATGAGATACCAGAGCTTCTGCCAGTGACAACACAAAAGTCACAAGAAACCACTACTGCTACTTCCTCACAGCAGTTGGTACAAATATCTCAACCCATAACCGAAACTCCTCCTGCTTCTTCACAAAAAGAACAGGTTGTACAAATAGGGTCTCCACATCATGATGCTCTGGAAACACTCGTTTCTATCATCCACAGCTCAATACCCGGGGCAAATCCACTTTCTACACCACCCTTCACATCCACAATTCCCCCACCAACTAAACTGCTGTTGGATGCAATTGATTTGAACCAGGCATTAACCAGTCCTTCTCAATCACCTATCAAAGAGAATATACCTCAACAACTGACTGGGTCTGATGTATCAATCTCTGCTAACCCACCAACACAACCTGAGGAGGTTAGACCCCTTGAGTTACAAGTAACTCTTGGTGGTAGTCCAAGTGAAGCAGCCACTACAACTGTTGAACCCACTGGTTTACAGTTGGACAGTGGTTACATTAATAAGACTTCCTTGGAGGCAATTCCTTTTATAGCACCTTTGCCAACCACCAGTGGATTTATTTATCCTACTGGCAACATCAAAAGGTTGTCAAGTGTTGAAGGAAGAAGACCTCAGTACCAAGAAAAAGGGGCATCAGTGGTTAATGTTTGGAGTATACTCCCCACATCTACCACTGATAAAACCACTGCTAGTGGGAAATCAGATGATCTCATTCACTTGGGTGATGATTTAAAGTACCAGAAATTGACGGATCGCATTGAAAAACTTGATAACTCTGTTGCAGAACTCAAAGATATGCTACAATAGGTGTTACAAGTACAAAAGGTACAATCAACTGCTATTCCACCTCAAGCACCTGCTCCACAAAGGTCACCTGCTACAAATGAGCTCTGGGATTTATTTCAACCTTTTCTCCATCAACAAGCAAAACTAGCAGATCAGCAACATGAAAAACATGTCCAACAGCTGCGAAATGCAATGGAGTCAAGGTTCAAGAACACTCAGGCTGATCTGAAGGCTCTCAAAACTCAGCTCTTGCAAACCACTGGCACTGCTCCTCCAACAGTACTTTTCATTGATCAACTCCCAGACGATAATGCCAAAAAGGGGGAGAAAATTCAGGAGTGGAAGAAGAAAGGAATAGATGATGGTCTCTACATTGAACCTGAAAAGGATGCCATGACCAGAAAAATTCCTGTGCCAGATGGTAGTAAGAAGGTTGATGCTACTCAAGAAGCACTTGATGAAGGAGTAGCAAGTGTAAAAAGAGATAGAATGGCAAAGGATATTTCAAGGTGGAATGAGGAGAAAAGAGCTTTCATGGAGCTGTATGAGCAGGGTTGTTCTGGTTCAAAGGATACTAAAAATCCTAAGACAAAAAGGAAGCCTAAGTCCACCTCATCCAGAATTCCAAAGCATATTCCAAAACCACCATCCAAAAGTCATCAGCATTAAACCTCCACCCAAACAACTGTTGTAACTCTTGCTTTATCAACTACTGCTGGTACCTCAGTAGTTTCAACATCTGTCCTCACTTCAACACACACCACTTCAAAATACACCAAATCCACTGCTTTACCACCATTACCACCAAAAACAAAATCACCTCCTGCCAAAAAGCAGAAGACAGTGGTTGTTACAACATCTGCTGTAATGACAACAGTGGTTGGAACACCAGTTGTTTCAACAACTGTTAGTCAATCACAAACCACTGCCACTACATCCACCACCACTGTTCCATCCAAAACATCATCAGCCCCTCCTCAAACAAAAAGGAGAAGGCTAATTCTCAAAGATGATGACACTTCACCACCACAAACATCTTCAAAATCTTCAGCTCTTGTCACAATACCAAAACCTGTTCCTCTCTCTTCAGTTCCAATGTACAAGCCCTTACCTCCTGCAGGTGTTCAATTTCCTCTTGAACTAGCAGCTGTTAGAGATGAAATAAAATCCTTTTACTATGAGGATGACCCTGCCAAAAGGAGTTTGCCATCAATAAAGGGATATCCCTGGCCTAAAAATGTTGATGAATATTTGGAAATCAAGGCCAAGCAAGCAGAGGATATCTCAAAAAGAAACACACAAGGAAAATCTGACAAAGAAATTTCAAGAAATTATCAATATCTGCTCACACAAGTCAGATCCCTAGAACAATTTGCAAAAAATGTTAGTCAACAAATTTCAGAAAGAGCAGCTGAAACTTTGAAGAAAGACTACATTGAAAGCATCATGGATCACAAAAAGTATAAAGGAGAGAGATACATGTACAAAGAGTGGACTGTTCCTGAGCTTGAAGATGAAGCTGCAAGAATTCAAGACATGATAAAAAGGAAGGTCACTCACACTCCTCCTGACTGGGCAAAGTTTAGAAAGAATGTACCTGACAAACAGGTAGAACTGCAAAGAATGAAAGAGGAACTGGTTGCTGCTGAATATGGAAACAAAAGACAAATTGCCAGATGGAAAGAAGATGTAGTCAGGGCCACCTACAAAAGGTTGGAGGAACTAAGAAAGAAAGACCCAAATGTTCCTCAAAAGCCTAACTATTCTAAAGCAGAGGTTTCTAAAAGACCACCAAAGCTGCAAGTCAAAAGAACCACTGCTCCAGCTGGTGCTGCCATCTACAAAAGAAGGAGCAAAAACCAGTTTAGTATGGAAACAATTCAAGATCTATTAGCTGGAGATGCCATTGTAAAAGCAGGCACGAAAGTAATGATAAAAGAAGATCTTGAATTGGAACAATCTGCAAGTGCTGCTCAGCCAGTCATGAACAGGCCAGCCTCACCAAATACTTCTGCAAATAAACATCTCCCAAGAAACCCACCAGGCTCAAAAATACAAAAGTGGGAAACTGACAAACAGACCTGCGTATTGACTTTGCTCAGGTCTGGTGGAGAAGTGGAGAAAATATCAAGGGAACAAGCTCTTGGCCTGAGTCTTGAAATTTGCAGGATCTCCTTGATCTTCCACTTAGCAGGGATGATGAAGATACAGATGCCCTAGACTTTGAATTACAATTTAAAGGTCAGATAAGGGAACTGTTGATGAGGCAATAAAGTCTTCCACAAATAATGAAGAGTTTTGGCATTATCTGTTCCAGGGGGAGATTGTTGGGATTGAACCCTATCAGAGGAACAGATAATTAAAGCCAAAACTGGATCAGAGCAGTGGATCCAGAATAAGCAGACGATTACAGTTGGTTCATACAAATATCTCCCCTTGAAAGTGGTTTCATATCTACTGACCTCCTATCTGCTGATTTTACTAAGTGCTGACCTACAACTGCTGCCTTGCATCTACTGCCAAATGTCAAAGACTAATGGAAGACCAAAGCTCTGCTGGTTCAATCTACTGCCTTAAGTCAAGTACTGCTGATCCGGACAAGCACTGCTGGGTTCACAGCAGTGGAAGGATGCAGCAGCTGTTTAAGTGTCTTTTATGTAATGAAATGTAATAGCAGTAGTTAGTACATCAGTGTTTGTATAGATCAGAGGTTAGAGTTTGTTAGGAGGTTAGATGTCACTTTCATGGTGACGTCAGCTAAGATGCTCAGTGGTTTGCAAGTGCCTATAAATAGTTCAGTACTTTGTACTGTTCTATTAGCTCTTTTGCAACATCGTCTTCTTTGCACGAACAAACTACTGAGCTCTGGCTGAGGGGGAGTTTGCATCCATTCATCAATCATTGTAATCGTTGTTGAAACAAATTCAATCTTTCGATTCATTGTGAAAAGATGTTTGATTAAAGTATTACTCTCGTTTGATTGTATGCAAAGTTTGTTTTCATCATAATTCCGCTGCACAACTCTTTCATTTTCATCTTAATTTCAAACGAAAATACAATCAAAAACAAACTCAGATCCAACAATTGGTATCAGAGCTTGGACAGTCAAATTTGATTTAACAATCATTTTGACGTAAATAGTTCAGCTCATAACAGTTGATACTGATCGTTTGTTCGTCCGTTGAAAAACAGAGCAAGGATTAATCACCATTAAAGTTGATTTCTCAGTGTCTGTAAAACAACAAGAATGACGTCACAATCTCAGGATGATAAAAACAACATCGGCTCACCTTTTAAACCACCTATGCTAAAAAGAAATGAGTACAACATCTGGCAGAGAAGGATGGGTCACATCCTTGCTCAACAAAGTACAGGTTGTTGGAGGTCTGTCATTTATGGTCCCCATGTTCCTTCAGTGCCAAGCGCTGAAGATGCTAAAAAGTTCGTTCCAAAACCAGTTGAAAATTATACCGAAACCGACTTTCAAAAGATCGAACTAGATGCTAAAGCGTTTAGCATCATAGCATCAACGCTGCCCAATGAGATATATGCTGGACTGTTACACTGTAACAGTGCCAAAGAATTATGGGACGCACTTAAGGAACAGTTTGGGGGACTGAAGAAGTCATAGAAAACAACAGGGAAATCTTGAACCAACAGTATGAAACATTTTGTTACGTTAAAGGTGAATCACTAACGCAACAATTTGAACGTTTCAGTTGTCTCATCAGTGAACTGAGGCTTGTTAACACCACTTTTACAAACTCAACTCAAAATAGCAGGTTCCTCAGGTCATTGCCAGAAAAATGGGACACCATAGCTTTTGTCACCCGAAATTCACCTGAATTCAAGAATCTGACCTTGACCCAACACAACTCTATTATGTGATAAAGACCGTCACCAAGAATTATGTAAAGCACAATCAAGTATGCATACACATCTAGCTAATAATCAAATCGTCTAAAATACATAAATAAATCCATAAATATCATAAATTCATAATAAAAATCCAAACTTTATGCAACCATTCATCTTGTCTAGGTAGTTAATGAATTCTAGGCAATCAAAGTCATGGAAACAAGCATGAACAAAGTATTTTTAAAGAAACAAAACATAGTCAGAGAATAAGAAACACAAGCGAAAACACCTGGATGTTAGGTAGACGACCCGAATGATTCTCTGAACTTCCAACCTTCAACCGACAACTTCAAATGCTCAAAAACGCTCCAAACACAGCTCCAAATTCTCCCCAAGGTTTGCTAATTCATAAGTTAGGGTTTCTTGAATGTTTTAATGTGTTTATATATGATTTGCAGCTGAAACCCCTTCTCAACTCGGAGATGTCTGGTGAAATCACTCTCTGGCGGGGCGCGAGAGAGAGAGGGTAGTGGGTCGCGGGGAGCCACCACCTCAAAAATGCCGTCAGGACTTTAAGTCTCTCACCACCCGCGAGAAACTCTCTTTTCTTTATCGCGGGACGCCAGAAATCATTTTTCCAGTATTTCAATTCCGTTTCAGCACCCAAGCTCTCCAACACGTTCCAGGACTTGACTTTTCCATTTTTTAACTCGTTTTATTCATTTTCAGTAGTTTTAAATGCTCAAGACCTACAAAACGCAATTGGATCAGAAGTACGCTAATTCTAACGGAAACTAAACTATAATTAGCGGAAAAATACGCTAATTCTAATGGAAACTAAACTATAATTAACGGAAAACTATACAAACTATACACGAATAAATGATGTATTTTACAATACATCAATGTGGTATTTTAAAATAATAAATCCCAATCAATAATTATAGTTGAACATCTCGTTGTCCTCCATTGAGTTTATTCTATAACTTTAGTGTCAATTTTTTTAAAACAAACAAAAGGGTTTAATTTGTATTTTACATATTAATATAAATGTTTAAGTGAAAAAAAAAAAACAAACCAAGAGAGTGAAATTTGTATTGTAACAATATATTTATGGCGTAAGTGAAAAAATCCATCCTGGGCTAAGGGGTTGGTGTTCCCGAACGGGGTAAATTTAATTTTTAACAAAATAAAAAGATATGAAAAACGCGTGTTATGTTTTGCTTTTTCTTATATAACGCTTTCATTGAGAAGTGCTTTTAACAAAATAAAAACGTTACGCAACATGAATGTTAGGTTTTCATTGAGAACTGTATAAATGATTTTGTTAGCAAAATAAAAAACTTTAATTTATTGAGAACGAAGCAAGACTTGTTGTGAAACACTTTTTATTAAGAAAATACGGTTGTTATAATATCTCTTCGTAAAACTTTAAAATGATTATTATAAAGAAATTTTCAATTTGAATATTAATTTAAAAAAATTGTGTTGTTTAAGAGCAAATTGTTTGAATCGCGCTTGGAAGAAGCTCACTTGAAAGTGGATCGGTTGTAAACCACTAGAAATTGAACAAACTCTCGACATGGTGTTGTCTCAGATTTCCCCAAAACAAAATTATTTTAATCTAACATAAGCTAATATATTTAAAATATTTTAATTAATTAAAAAACCTAAACAACATCATATAATAAACATACAAATAAATAATAATACTTATAATTATAACAAAATAATATGAATTAAGTTTGATTTTAATAACTTTAGGTTGATTCTTTTAAAACAAACAAGAAAGTTTAATTTGGATTCTACATATTAATATAAAGATCTAAGTAAACAAAAATTAAATCAAGAAGATTTAATGCATATTTTAATTATTAATATAAGGGTTTTAGGTGAAAAAATCTACCACGGGATCAGGGGTGATATTCCAGGACGAGCTAAATTTGATTTTAACAAAATAAAAAGCAACACAAAGCACGTGTTGCATTTTGTATTTGTTCTATATAAAGTTTACATTGAGAAGTGCTTTTAACAAAATAAAAACGCCATCTAATGTGTTTGTTATGTATTCGTTGAGAAGTGTATTTTCTATCTATGTTCTTATTTTACTTTTGTTGAAAATCATGAAGTCCCTCGTCGCAAGGCGCGAGTTCTCCCGCTAGTATATTAATATTACTGTCCATATCTCATTGTTTTTTATATATAATATAAAAAAATTTATCCTTAATTTAAATTACACATATACATGGTTGTTTATATATATAAACCAAGAATACGTAGAGAACTCTGAGAATTGCATAAAACCATGCATAATGGTGGTATTTTTAGGCGCTTTTTTGGTCATGCGGGGGAAACATGGTGTTGGGTGGTTCTAGTGTACGACTTTTATAAACGAGTTACATGAGATGGAATAAGGAGAGATGAAAGAGAAGACATGGTGTTTTTTAAGTGTGTGACTTAACTAGAAAGAGAAAAAGTTGGACGCACATCACCATTATGGATGCTCTAATAAACTTGTATGTTTTGCTTTAAGTGTGATAAAGAAAATGATTATATAACTGCTTATTCCACTCATTTCAGCAACTCTCTAATTATCCTATCTGGTCATCTTCTCCAACGACAATATTTTTTCTCGGATCAACCATAAAGGCAGAATTAATTGGAAGAATTAAGATGATAAACCCTTGGCTTTTAGAAGGGATTTAAAACCCGATAGAGTGAGTGTTCTTCCTAGCCTCCTAAACCTCCTCCTTAACCGAGCAATGAATTGGATTGTGAAGAAGATAGTGTTGGAAATTTTAGTGAAAATGGGGTTTTCACTAAATATTTTGGACATCAATAATATTTATATATGTGTTGTATAAATAATTATTTATGGGTTTGTGTTCAAATTATGTCCAAATAAATCAAAGATGAATGAGATATCGAAGCTTGAAGTTGTATGTTTAGAACAAAAAAAATGAATAAAATGGATTAGTTTTGTCAACTTGTCCCACATAGGTGGGATGACAAAACTCAAAGTGGTATATAAGGAGGAGCACTCCTTGTAAATTGTTTCCTTAAAGGCAAACACTAGTGGGGATTAAAGGGTGCGCGACACCCACACATATGCGCATGAGTATGGATGGCGCATGACCAGGTGGCGTCCTGGTATGCGCAGTGGCATCTATTTGGCGCGCGACTCCACATCACATATGCACGCATAACATGGGCTATAGGCCAAATGTGGTGCACTTTGAACTTCGCACACCTCCTATGTATTTTTGCCCATGAGCGTGTGGTCAGATACATGGCAGGTCCGCTTATGGTGCACCAGTGGGTGACTTAGGCGGATGATGTGGCGCAAGCCTCTTAGGCACGCGACGGGTAGAGAGCGTTGAGACGTGAGAATAGGAATTAAGGATGTGTGTAATATAGGTCTACGAAGATTCTTTGTAAGAATCAAAGTTTATTGCAGAAACTATAAGACTATATTCATTAAACCTGTTTTTGCTATTTCCATCCAGTGCAAAAACAAAACCTGCAAAGTAAAAATTTCGGGGACGAAATTTTCTAAACAGGGGGAGACTGTGACACCCGACTTTTCAGGTCGTACCGTACAATTGTAACACGTGTTGTGAATAGGTAACTGGGCTGTATTTGACTGATTTTGATGTTTATATGTGAAATTTAATGAGTTGGTAAATTTAAAATATGATAAAAATTAAGTTGGCAACGATAAGATAAACGCTTATCGCGTAACGGATAAAATGCGAAACGAACGTCGGTGACCACCCGATCAACGTTAAAATCCTAAAAATAGTCTGTTATGATTAGAATAATTATTTTAATCATATTCGTGAGGAAAAATAAATTAAAATGCTAAGAAACTCTATTTTTCGAGTTTAAGCGCGTACCGCGCGATGAAGCGCGTACTGCGCGATGCAGCGCGTGTACAGACAAAATACTGTCAACACAGCCTGTCAAGGTAACTGAAAATCATCATAATAATAATTTGATGAGTTTATTACTATAGAATGATAAAAATAAATAAAAACGCTTAAATTCCTATTTTTGTGATTTTAAGTGCGTACCGCGCAGCGCAGCGCGCATACTGCCAAATACCGACAACGTCGCCAGTCCCGGCAAATAAAATATTGTTCAATAATATTTTGGTGAGTTTATTTTTATAGAGTGTTAAAAATAATTTAAAACGCGCTAAAACGGGATTAAAACGCAAGATAAAATACCCGGTATCTAGTAAAATACCAGTTTTTAATCTATATTGTATATATATATGTGTGTATCGTATATATGAGAGAGAAGAGACATGTTGGCAGCCATGCACCTCATTTTCACTCTCTCTCCTTCTCCTATTGATCATCATGGGAGGTGGGGTGATAATACATCACCTTGATCTTCTACAATTCTACAAAGATCAAGAAACTGAAATTAAACCAAACTCATCCTCTCTCTCTCTATAATTTCATCCGAACACCTCCTATCTCTCTCTCATTTTCGAAATTTCAGCCATTACATAAGATTCAAGTCATTTTCAAGCTTATTCCATGCACTTTTGAAGATCCAATGGTAATTTGAAGGTGTTACAAGCAAGAACCAAGCCTCATATCATCATACTTTGTCAAAAACCCACTTGAATCTTGAGGGTATAAAACCATTCTTTTTAAACATGTTCTTGATTCTTGTTGATGAGAATAATAGTGAAAAGTTTCTCTTGTTCTTGAGTTTAATCACAAAACTTGAAACTAAAAACAAATGGGTTTTTGAAATAAATAAAAATGGAGATGTATGTGTGTGTGCATATGGCCGTGAGTATGTATACATGAGTGTATGAGGTTTAGATTTGATTTTTGATTGATTCATGTTTGATTGATTCTTGGTAGATGAAGCATGCATGTTTAAGAAGTTGTCATACGAAAGCTTTTGATTTAAAATGAGTTTATGTGAAAAGTGAATTCCTTGAAATTATAAACATATATGTATGGTTGTATATGTATGTATATGTATTGCATGCAATTGAATTTTTGTTATAAGTTCATGAATATATGTAAGAACACGATTCTTGCATATATGATAAATGATGATAAATAATCATATGTAGATTATGATATTTTTGAATACTTGAACATGATTTAAAAATATTTTGAATGTATATATTTTAGTTCATGAAAAATGATGATGATGCTATATGGATGTATTAAATGCATTTACATGAACATGCATGATGAAATATGAACATGAAATGATGATTTGAATATGATTTGATAAAAAATAAAGTATGATCAGAATCTAAAAATTAAAAATATGAATTTTTAAAGTGTTAAATGGTATATAACTTTGTCCTAATGTTTGCTAGCTTTGCATGTTGTACATGGTGCATTAAAAGTTGTAAAATACGTGAAATCGCATGATTTATGTGACTTATACAAAAACTGAACTAATCTGATTATAACCACTATTTTAATCAGTAAATAAAATGTATTGTGTTAAAATATCAAGTTGTTTCGAGTTGGGATGATTATAGTAACGCTTAACGCAAAACTATGCGTTAAAACGGTCAAAAATCGGCTTTTCGAGTGATTTTTATAAAACTGATTTAGATCAGTAAGTAAACTGATATTTTTAGTTTAAAAATAAATATTTTAACTAATTTTAAGTTTACTTGGTGTTTGGTTGGTCATACGTGACTTCCGACGCCCGAAAACGTTACCGAATCGCTAAAATACGTAATTTTCGATGAACACTAGTATGGGTAAATTTTGAGTGAACCTTGTGTGATAAATGTGTCAATTTATTTAAACATGTAAATGTGATAATATGTTAAGTGTTAACTTGATAGTGGGAAATTTAGACTATGCATGTATACTTGTGCGTTGTGTGCGGTAGAAACGGTAAAATTGCTTTAAATGTGTAACTTGTTTGTCGAGCATGAAATTTGGTATATATGAGATGTTTTATTTATATTTTCTTTAAAGGATAACAAAATAGATAAGTTAACAAGATCTCGCGTGTTACGGTGTTAAATTATGTGAACGTTTATGTATATATATTACGACGCGCAAATCGTAGATATATTGCGTATAAACGGGAGTGTTAACGTATTTAAACATGTAAATGTGATAATATGTTAAGTGTTAACTTGATAGTGGGAAATTTAGACTATGCATGTATACTTGTGCGTTGTGTGCGGTAGAAACGGTAAAATTGCTTTAAATGTGTAACTTGTTTGTCGAGCATGAAATTTGGTATATATGAGATGTTTTATGTATATTTGCTTTAAAGGATAACAAAATAGATAAGTTAACAAGATCTCGCGTGTTACGGTGTTAAATTATGTGAACGTTTATGTATATATATTACGACGCGCAAATCGTAGATATATTGCGTATAAACGGGAGTGTTAACGGATTTACACAATAATGGTCACCAATAAAATCGTTCAAGTCGCAAAATCATAAATATATATATATTAACGTGTCAACATAATAAAAAATGACAACTTTTCGAGAAAATCTCAAAGTTATGTGATAATTCTAAGAAACGGAGAAACTTAGGATTTATGTGTTAAATATATATTGATTTAGAATTGTTCCTATATTAGGACATATATAAAAATCAATCTCTGGGATTGCGGTATTAAAATACACACCCAAAGGTAAGTGTCACTAAACCCCTCTTTTTACTGTTTTGTATATATTTTGGGGGTGGAACACGCCGTTAAAAGGGTTTAATAATGTTTTCGAAATAAAACATACCTTTTAATATAAAATATATATTTTCGCTGAAAATATATGAATTTGATAAGTTATACGTTTCGAAGTAAAACGTTTTTTATGAATGAATATTATATGTGCGGTATTTCTTAAGTGAAACGAGACCGTACGGATTGGGGATGAATTCCGGACTAAGTCTCAACATTTGAGTGACAGGGGAATTCGTAAATCGTCATGTATTAAATTGTCATATTAGTAGGATATATATATATATATTGTACATGAGGCAGACATCATATTGTTCTTCGAGAAAGAACCCAGCGCCCATGATGTCGTTTAATCAGTTAAGTATTGTACGCGATGAATTGTTGGTAGATCTATCGGGTTGACAACCCCGTCGTGACCGGTCGCCCCGTGTCCATGTCAAACGACGAATTAATATTCTGTTTATTGTCTAGCTTTGATTATCTCTGCATGGTTAATATATAGTTCGTATCGTCTAGCTAACATACGAGTCTGAAAATTGACGCAATAATTTAATATACAAAACTTGGGCAGTAACAATATTGTCTGGTCGTGAAACTGCGACGGAAGGCCCATCAATTTTATTAAGAAAGTAAAATGGACTTTCTAAGAATTAAATGGATGTTTTTAAATAAACACCTAATCAAAAAGTTTTCCTTGAAATAAAATTGGTAGTAAGTGAATACGTGAACTCACCTTCCTTTGTGTTGACACTTGATTTTTAACGTGTTCTACAGGTACTTGAGTTCGGCTTCGGGAAATTATGGCGTATCTTGTGGTTGTTGATGCATGTTTTATTACTTAAATATGTTGGACTAATTTTAAAACTTTCTGGGACAAATGTAATAAGATCCATAAGGATCAAAGACAATTTAACTATGTCGTGGTTGTGTCATATTATGGGACGTCATGTTTAAAAACTTATATTTTAATTAAGTTAATATATCCAACAATTAAATGCATCAAACATCAAGATAGAAATGGGCACCAACTTCCGTCACCACTACGTCTTATATTCCGCTGTGACGTTTTTGGGGTGTGACAGAAGTTGGCATCAGAGCCATTGGTTGTTAGCGAACTAGATGTTTTCGGAGGAAAGCACTAGACTTCAACCGGAGAATTTTGAAATATAAAGCCCAAAATTCTCGAAGCCAAAATTTTTAAATAAACATAGAAAAATTTTAAAACCTTTATGTGTTTATGTGCATACGTAATTTTCCGTTTATTTAGGCCTTATGTGTTACTATTCACGTTGATCACACACTTACTTTGTACGGTTACGATATGTCACATCACGGCCTATAGAGCCATTAATAGACCTGCTCATTAGTATTGTCGAGCCAACACTTGAGATTCTTTCGCCCGTCGTTACAGAATCGTTTATTCTGCTACTCGAGTTACGTGTTTTGCTATACCTCTTTTAATTTTACACTCGCCATAGGAAGAGGACTCGACCCATTAGTGAGATTGCATCGACTTCGAGAGTTGAGACAGTGTCCGCTTTGAAGAAGCAGAAGGGGATTTGGGCCAATCGCTCTCACTGTAATTGTCATTTCGCCACGTTACGCGGAGGCATGGAGACAATGAAGGACTTAGAGGGACAGATGGACTGTTATGATGAGCTAGAGGAGCTTGTTAGGAAGATGTTGGACTTCCAGAGATTGAAGCGTTAGTTGCTGGTTGCTTCTGTTTTTTGTTTTGTATGTCTCCTTTGATGAACCCTATTTATGGCTTGCATGCCAAATTTTCAGATATTTAGGAGGAAATTTCATATAGACTTGTTGCGGGTGTTTATGTAGACACGCCGAATTTTGATTAGTCTTAGTACTAAAAACAAGCCTTGTAAATTTCTGGTACAAATATCAAATGGGTTTCTTTTGGTTTAAGAATTGTTCTCATTAATATGTGGATATTTTACATGCGCAATGTTCGGTCCACTACCATTTAATGATTGAATGAATTATTTTTGGTCATCGTCTTATGTGATTATTATTGTTGTAAATAATAAAAACAATGAAATGCCACCAAAAGAGAGACAGGGTTCTGGACTACCTATTACCTCAAAAAGAGTTGGCACAACTCATAGCCCAACACGTTAATACTGCCATGGAACAGCGCGATGCTAACCAAAACAATGGCCAGGAACGTGGATGTGATGCTTGTGGGCATGGTATTGGTGGGACACAGATCGGAAACCCTTCAGGTGATACAATGATCAGAAAGTTTTAGTAGTTCCTGTGTTATGATATAATCGGAGCGTATTCCTGATTTTCATTAACCTTGTGAACAGTACCTAGATGTACACACAAAACAATCCAGGGTTGTAACCCAAGATCATTTGCTGGTACCCTATGCAATGACGTGGCAACGGTAGGCGTGATGTCGGGCCGTCTTAGCGGATCGACCATTCAAATAATTCCGCATTTCGAGCCTAGATCTGGGGATTCGCGAAAGCGAGAGTCTGAGAGAGTTCGAGGAAGGCATATGTAGCCAGTTCTAGCCGTTCTAGAAAGGATAATGCCAGGGATGGCAGGAGTAGTTGGGAGAAGAAGTCTCACGAGGATGAGCGGAGAAACTGCGCCAGATGTGGTCGGACTAGACATATGACTCGCGAGTGTTATGGTAAGAGTACATCGGAGGGAGATACACTCGAGGGATGCTACAAGTGTGGTGAGCAAGGACATTTCGAGAGAGATTGTCTGAAAATGAAGGGTCAGGATGCCAGGGGTAGAGCGTTCGAGCTAAACGCTGGGAAGGCACGAGACGAATTTGCTGTTGTTACGAGTATGTTTCGAATTAAAAACCAATCTATGTTCATACTTTTAATACCAAAGCTGACTTGAGTTTTGTTCGAAAAACTTTGAACCATTTTTGTGTTCACCTACAAGTAAGCTGAGTATAGAGTGCCCGATAGAACTAATAATTGGTAAGTTGATGGAAACTAGTGAGGTCGCTTATGGTTGTAGTATTTAGTTAGGAGATCGTAGTTCTAGAGTTGGTTTATTTCCAGTGGAGTTGGGGAGCTTTGACAAAGATGCAAGAATGGATTGATTTTCCGAGGAAGAAGTGGGGACTATCGCTTGAAGAAGCTAGCTGGAATATCTCGTCCTGATAATGATAGAAAGGTGGTAGTTGTTCGCGGAGATCGACCGAGTCGAGTGCCGACTTTCAAGTATTGAGTGTTGATAATTGAGAGTCATTAGTATTGTGAGGATCCTCAATTTGTTGCGAAAAGGCTGTCCTGCGTTCTTTGTTAACGTGATGGATACGAAAGCCGAATGTAGGAATACCGGAGAGATTTCTATTGTTCGCAATTAGCCAAAAGTTTCCCTAAAAAGACTTACCTGGATTCCCCCCTGCGAGACAGATCGAATTTTGGATCGATCTAGCACCTGGTGCTGCACCCGTTCGCAAAATCTCCTTATAGATTAAGCACCGTTAGAAATGAAGGAAATGTCAGATCAGCTTCAAGAGCTATTGGACAAGGTTTTCATTCGACCAAGCGTTTCGCTTTGAGGCGCATCTATTTTGTTGAAAGAAAGAAGGATGGATCCTTCAGGATGTGTGATGATTTCAGAAAACTAAACAAATTGACTATCAAGAATCGATACCCTTTTATCGAGGATTTATAATTTATTCAATCAAGCTACCGGGACTCAGCTGCTACATGAAGATCGATCTACGATTGGGATACTATCAGTTGAAGGTTGCTGACGAAGATATGCTGAGGACTACTTTTCGAACACGATATGGCCATTACGAGTTATTAGTCATGCCTTTTGACTAAATTAATGCGCCATTTATATTCGTGGATCTCATGAGCAGGGTATGAAAACCCTAATCGGATGAATTCGTGATAATATTCGTCGACGACATACTTGCTTTCATGCGAGCCAAGGAAACTCATGAGAAACATTGAAGATAACTATGGAGTTGGTGAATGATGAGGAGCGCCAAAGACCCCGTCGGGAGTATGATGATCCATATGACTAGCTAGGTGCTACTGGAGATTTATTAAGGATTTCCCTAAATTAGTGCAGCCTTCGACACTAATAACCCCAAAAGGAAAAGGGAAACTGATTGGACAGCAAGATAGTAGGAAGTTTTTTCGGACCCTTGAAAGAAAAGTTGGGAGCGTGTATGATGGACTCTGAAGGAAGATAAGTTACTCACATGCCCTTGGCAGAGTTATCTTACAATAATAATTAACACGCTAGTATTTAGGTTGCTCCGTTTGAAGCCTTGTATGGACAAAAGTGTTGATCACCATTTTGTTGAGCTAACGTGACAAAGGACAATTAACCAGACCCGAGTTATCTAGGAAACCAGCGACAGGATTTGCCTAGATCGAGGGAAGGTTAAAATTCGTCAATTGATCGACAGAAGGATTACATGGACAATTGAAGGAAACTATTGCGATTCCAGATTTAAGATTTGGTTCTGTTAAAGGAGTTATCTTGCAAAGATGCTATTAGGTTTAGCAGAGAAAAGAAGAGCTGAGCCACAATGATTAGGTCCTTTCAAGAGCCCATCTTGAGTTGGATCAGTCACTTATAGGCTCAAGCTTCCATCAGGATTGAGTGGTGTACATGATATACTATTTGGATGCAGTTGAGAAAGTGTATAATGGATAATACACTGATTTTGCTCCTTTTGTTCATTTGAGCTCATTTAATCCTGAAAATACAAAAGGAAGACAAAAACATACTTTTCCAACATTAGTACTAAAAAAGGGTTAGTTTTATGCCACAATTGATGTAATTTATATGTTGCATTTTGTGCACATCATTGCCAACATAATTTTTATCATATTTTAAATTTACCAACTCATTAAATTTCACATATAAACATCAAAATCAGTCAAATACAACCCTATTACCTATTCATAACACGTGTTACAATTGTACGGTACGGCCTGAAAAGCCGGGTGTCACAGTCTCCCCCTGTTTAGAAAAATTCGTCCCCGAAATTTTTACTTTACAGGTTTTGTTTTTGCACTGGGTGGAAATAGCAAAAACAGGTTTAATGAATATAGTCTTATAGTTTCTGCGAGAAACTTTGATTCTTACAAAGAATCTTTGTAGACCTATAATACACACATCCTTAATTCCTAATCTCACATCTCAACGCTCTCTACTCTTTCCAAGGTTCAACATTTACGAGCACTTAATCAAGAAGATTGAGTCAAAGTTCCACCATTTCGGGTTTATCATACGTATATTTACATATACATTGCCATGTACCCGAGGTAGTCTGAGTTTAGGATTTTCCTAGTTTTTCAGTTTCTGCAGAGCTCAGCACGGGCCGTGCCTGGTCGGACACGGGCCGTGCCCAGCATTGTTACTGGTAGTTTTTATTTTCCGAGTTACAGGGAGCTGAGCACGGGGCCGTGTCGGTGCAACACGGGGCCGTGTCGAACTCCCCAGTAACAGGGATCCGGAAAACAATCACTGTATCTCCGACCACGGGTCGTGTTCATTTGCAGGACTTGGAACCCAGGCGCCACATCTGAACTTTCTACGCAGTGTATGAGCTCCAGTTCTAGTAGAGACATAAAAGAACCTCTTGAAGAACCCGAACGCTTTCTCAGAAAAAGACTTAAAGCTAAAAACCAAGAGAAAGTTTCGGGGGACCCACTTCCAATGGCGGACCAACGTACCCTCATGGATTACCTACGAACCACCGTAGGTAATCTCGGCGCCGCTATCAATGCACCGAATTTTGAAGCCAATAACTTCGAACTTCGACCGCATTTGATACAAATGCTTCAAAACTCCGCAACCTTTCATGGGCTTGCGGACGGGGATCCCCATCTACATATTACTAATTTCTTAGAAATATGTGATACCTTTCGGATCAATGGAGCATCAAACGATGACATCCACCTTCGAATGTTTCCATTTTCACTAAAAGACCGAGCTAAGGCTTGGCTAAATACCCTCCCAGTTTCTCGGTAAACACTTGGGATGAACTAGCCCAAAAGTTTCTAAATAAGTATTTCCCTCCTGCTAAAACGGCTAAATTAAAGACTGAAATTAATACATATTCACAAGAGGATGGGGAATCCTTATATGAAACTTGGGAAAGGTTCAAGGAGCTACTAAGAAAGTGTCCTCATCACGGTCTTGCGGTATGGCAACAAGTATCCACTTTCTACAATGGGTTGTTGCTACACACAAGACAAACACTTGATTTTAGCTCCGGGGGACTTTTAGGTAATCGTCGCCCAAATGAAATATATAATCAAATTGAGGAAATTGCTCAAACCAATTTTCAGTGGCACACTCCCCGAGGCAATAAATCTATTGCCCCGGGCGCTCATAAGGTTGATGAAAGCACTTCTTTACAAGCTCAAATCGAGGCCCTTTCTTCAAAAATCAAAAAGTTAGAAATGGCAAAAACGGTCTCGGTTATGGCTTGTGAGGGGTGTGGTGGGCCACATGAAAATTGGAGTTGTATGAAAGAATTAGATGATCAAACAGAAACGATTAACTACATTGATAATAGGCCTAGGCCGTCGGGTCCTCCAACGGGTACCTACAACCAAGGATGGCGTAACCACCCCAATCTTAGTTGGAGAGAACCCGACAATAGTAGTAACCAACAAAATCTAAACCAACGAACAAACTTTCAACAACCACAAAATTTCTCTCAACAACAAGGTGGATGAGAAAGGCTTGAAGATACTGTATCTCGCCTCATCTCCGACACCGAAAAGAAAAACTCGGATCGATTTCAACAATTGGAATCGAATTTTAGAAATCAACAAGCTAGCATTCAAAACATTGAAAAACAATTAAATCAAATAGCTCAAAATTTCTCCGAGAGACCACAAGGCGCGTGACCAAGTAATACCGAGACCAACCCAAAGGCACAAGTACATCTCATAACACTGAGAAACCGTACCGTGGGTCCCGAAGAGGCTCCACTTCCACCAACTGAAAGAAGCCAATCTAGCAAAACCACAACTCCACCCGCGCCCCAACAAGAGAAGGCTTCTCCACCAGTCCAAGAGCCTACTAAGACTCCTCCGGTTCCATACCCCGGTTGGTTAATTCGTCAAAATACCGATAAGCAATTCGCAAAGTTTGAAAATTTACTAAAACAATTGCATGTTAATATTCCATTTATCGAAGTCCTAACTCAAATGCCTAAATATTCAAAATTTATGAGGGACTTCCTCACTCATAAAAGGAAAATTGAATCATTGCAATTAGTTAACTTAGGCGAAGAATGCTCCGCCTTACTACAAAACAAACTCCCGCAAAAGAAGCTTGACCCTGGAAGCTTCACAATTCCTTGCTCGATTGGGAAATCCCCCATTCGTAATGCACTAGCCGATCTCGGGGCAAGCATCAACCTCGCCGATAGATCCGTCAAATATCCACAAGGTGTAGCTGAAAATCTATTGGTCAAAGTCGGCGAATTTGTCTTTCCGGCCGACTTTGTCATACTAGATATGGAGGAAGATACCGAAGTACCACTCATCCTAGGAAGGCCATTCCTAGCTACGGCCCAACCAGTGGTAGATATGAATGATGGAACACTAACATTGAGGGTTGGGGACGAGGAAGTAAAGTTTGGAGTCGGAAAAAGAGTAGAAGACGAAGACCCGGTCAACTACATGAAGGTCATTGACTCAAGTTTGGATGATGCTCTCCGACGGTGTAGCATGGGATGCAAAACATCCCACTTGGGTAATATATGACCAGGCTTTGGGTCTAGCCAAGGACCCTTATAAACGTGGCGCACCACAGAGGCATTCCGCGGAACTATCCTTAGTTTAGTTTAGATTAATTTTTATGTTTTCTAGTTTAGTTTTAATTTTCAGGAATAAAACACACTCGGGATGGGGAAGGATACCAAGGGAACTTGAACCAGCACCCCATGCACGAAAACAGGGCCACCAGACAAATTTTTCTTCATTACAGCAAGTTCAGCACGGGCCGTGCCCGCCCAACACGGCCCCGTGCTGCACAATCTGCAGGAAATGCCCAGTTCAGGTAAGTGGACACGGGGCGTGCTCACTGAACACGCCCCTGTGCCCAGGCTTCTGTTTCTTTTTGACAATTTGTGTTACTGGCGATCTGAACACGGGGTCATGCCCGGACACCACGGGGCCGTGTCCAGACGCTCAGTAACATTAATTTTTGCTTTTTCACACCTTTTTACACATTCAATCAACCTAAAAACTTATTTTTGGGACACATTGAGGACAATGTGTAATTTAAGTGTGGGGGGGGGGGATGCTAAAACCTTGAATCTTGCAAGTCCTAAATACAAGCCTTACACAAAACTCTATTGGAACCGCTAATCACCCCAAATTTTTTCAAAAAATTTTCATTTTTTTTACTTGTCTAGGTTTAATTTGGGAATTTCAAGTTCTAAAAAGGTTATATTTTTACAAATTTACAACCGATAGCGTCGTGATAAAAAGAACCAACATAAGAAAATTATGAAACGGCATGACAAGCTTAATTAAAATTTGATTATATATACTTGATCGCATAAAAATCCATTCCCACAAAAAGTGAGTTTTGAGCCTTTATTGAGCATACAAATATATATCTTTAAACTAAATGCTCATTTTTCGTTTCTTGTGTGAATAGCCGCTTGGTTCTTACGACTCTAGAATTTGCCACGACGATACATTCCCGGTCCTTACCAACTTAAACCCGAGTAAGTAAATGACGGAGGCATTAGGACTAACCCTTTTTATTTCTACACCATTATTTTTTTATTTTTTTTACCACCTACCCAAAATCCCCCTAGTTAACCCCTTTGAGCCTAAACCTTTTCATTTCATAACCCAAAACAAACACCCTTTCACCCACCAAAACCCTTTTTATTTTTAAACCCTTTGTTTTAGTGACAAGCTCGGTTTTTCTTATGACTTAAAAAAAAAAAAATAATATGATGATGATGAAGCAAAAGAAAAAAATAAACAAACAAGTTTATCAAAAAAATAACTTTGTTTGAATAATGGCTTCGTCAAAAATAAAAATTTCCAAAATAAAAAGTCTTACGAAAACCGACGCTATTTACGCCTTTCGCCCTTTTACTAACCACTAACCCAACCACCTACCTTTAACCCAAACCTAACCCTTCACCCCAAAAGTCCTCTTGATATTTACAAAGGTATATAGTTAAAAAGGAGGAGGATTGATTGTTTGGCAAGCTTATGGTAGGAATAAGTTACATGCCGCTCTCGAGTGATCCACTAAAATACATCTTCGGCCGAGTGTTAAGTGATCTCCCGTGAGGTATGTGAACTTGTATATAAGTGGAATTTTAAAAAAGGCATGTTATGCCCTAATAAGTAATTTATCTTATGTAATGTTTTAAATAAATCACGACGAATAGGATTGTAAATAAATAAAAATAAAACTAAATAAAGAATCTTGGAAATCCCGACACTCTACGACAAGCCCAAAAACCTTCTCTTCTACACATTCCATTTGGGAGTGTAAAGCCACATTATAAAGAGTTTTGCTTGAGGACAAGCAAAGATTCAAGTGTGGGGGTATTTGATGTGCACAAAATGCAACATATAAATTACATCAATTGTGGCATAAAACTAACCCTTTTTAGTACTAATGTTGGAAAAAGTATGTTTTTATCTTCCTTTTGTATTTTCAGGATTAAATGAGCTCAAATGAAAAAAAGAAGCAAAAAGGCAGCTAAATCTAACATAAATACAAGAAAAGGAACAAACGTGGCATGCCCAGCCTCCCCGACAGCATCTTCCCAAGCAAAATAAGAGAACAGAAGACTGAACAAGCCCCGTGCTCAATGAGCACGGGGGCGTGCCCAAGTGTCAGTAGAAAAGACAAAGCTGTAGAAGCTTTTATCGCTCACCACGGGGCCGTGCTCAGCGGACACGGGGCCGTGGTCAACTATAAGATTCGCAGAATCCAGGCAAATCTTGATAGTACAGATACGCTTCTGCACACGGGGGCGTGCCCAGCGGACACGGGGGTGTGGTCAACTAATGCAGACAAACTGCAATTAATGAAGACATAGAAGAGGGTGGACACGGGGCCGTGCCTAATGGACACGGGGTCGTGCCCGAGCTGCTGGTCAGGCTATAAATAGGGGTGCTTGGCTCATTTGCAAACCATCCCTAGGCGCACCACCTCTCTCACACTTCACCCACCACCCACCACCATCACAACACCATCATCCACCACCATCATCCATTGTCCATCGTAGAGTGTGTGAGTCGTCTCGGGATCCAAGATTGATCGTAAGAGTTCTTGACAATCAAAGGCCATGTTTGCCTAAGTCTCTTACATCACTTGGTGAAGACAAGTGTCTAGTGTAATACTTTTTATTTTTAATCTTTTCGCACTTTTTACTTGGTTATGTATTAATGACTTTAATAACTAGTTTCTTATGTTGAAGGTGATTCTTCCTTATCGTTTGTCCGTGGTGTCTTGGCATTATTTTAATGTCTATATAAAATAAAAGATTTTCACCATTCATATCTCCACGGTCTATATGGAGATATGTTGGCTACTTGGTCGGGGGTTAAGGGAACGGTTTGGTAAGAGTCTTGCCTTGTTCAATGTATAGATCCTGCAAGGACCTGGGTCAAATATAGTAAGATCTCCTTCAATACCCACCGGTATTGGATGGCGGGGGTCCAAACTCTTTGATCCCCTCATATGTAAGCTACTATTAATACTTTAACCCGGCTACTTAGGACTGTATCCCTGCTGACTCAGACTACTTAGCCGAGGGTAACGTCACCTCCAAAAGAGGGGCCTACCATAATGTGCATTAATAACTTAATTAATTATCTTTCAATAATCCGACCCTTTAGGATTGTATCCTTGCTGACTCAAACTACTGGGTTGAGGGTAACATCACCTTCAAAAGAGGGGCCTACTACAATAACTAAGATAATCTCTTAAAAAGTGCAAAAGTGCGGAAATAATCAAAGGTTATACTATACACGAGTCGGAGCCAAGTGATTCATCTTGTCTATCTGTTTTATTTTTATTTTTCAGCATTTTAGTTAGTTTTTATTTTCTTAGTTAAAAAACCTTTTTCTAATTTTTGATTTGATTAGACGTTGAGGATAAACCGGTACTAAAAGCTCTTGTGTCCTTGGACGTCCTCGGTATCTTGCCAACACTATACTACGCTCACGATGGGTGCACTTGCCCATATGTGTGTTTGGTGTTAGTAAAATATCGTGTTTTATAAATTTAAAACTTGGCTAACATGTAAAAAGGGGTTAAAATATACTTAAACTTATATACACACCACACACGCATCAGCAACGATAAGATAAACGCTTATCGCGTAACGGATAAAATGCGAAACGAACGTCGGTGACCACCCGATCAGCGTTAAAATCCTAAAAATAGTCTGTTATGATTAGAATAATTATTTTAATCATATTCGTGAGGAAAAATAAATTAAAATGCTAAGAAACTCTAATTTTCAAGTTTAAGCGCGTACCGCGCGATGCAGCGCGTGTACAGACAAAATACTGTCAACACAGCCTGTCAAGGTAACTGATAATCATCATAATAATAATTTGATGAGTTTATTACTATAGAATGATAAAAATAAATAAAAACGCTTAAATTTCTATTTTTGTGATTTTAAGTGCGTACCGCGCAGCGCAGCGCTCATACTTCCAAACACCGACAACGTCGCCAGTCCCGACAAACAAAATATTGTTCAATAATATTTTGGTGAGTTTATTTTTATAGAGTGTTAAAAATAATTTAAAACGCGCTAAAACGGGATTAAAACGCAAGATAAAATACCCGGTATCTAGTAAAATAACAGTTTTTAATCTATATTGTATATATATATATATATATATGTGTGTGCATCCTTGGAGGAGGTGGTGGAAGCACCGAACCGGTAGTAGCTGAAGTCATAGCAGACACAGTAGAGGAACTCATGTTTGATCTTGAGGCCATTATGGACAATGTGGCAAAAAGTTTTGAAAATAGAAAACCGATTAGCGATTTGACAAAAATTTTTAGTAAAGAGAGCACCACTTGCCCCACGGTGGGCGCCAAATTGTTTTGGTCAAAAATTACCGAAGCAATTTAGTGATCAAATTAGTAAAGTGAGGTAGTGTGCTAGAAAGTAAATTAAAAATGTGCTTGTTAAGTTGTTTAGAAAATCAGTATTCAGGATACGGCTCAGGATATTGAGCTGTATCTATGATCAAACAATGAGCAAAAGTAAAGTAAACGACACGAGATGTACGAGGAAAGCCCTTGATCAATCTAGATCGCCGGCATAAAACCTCGGGAGCTGACAATCGCAGCTGCCTAGTTCTTCTATTGCTTCAAAAATCAGGATACAGTGCAGGATGTGGTACGGATCGACTAAGTGTTACAACGAAACTTGAATACAAGTGTAGTGTTTGCGATGAGCTAGAGAGTGAAAGTGTATGAGAGTGTTAGTGAAAATTGTGTGTTCTAAGCTGATCCGCCCCCATCTATTTATAGTAAAGATAAAATAACAAACTACCCTAAACTTGCGGGATCCACCGAATATTCCTTCTTCGAACGTTGTAGACCTGGTCTTTCGGGCTCAACGTCTTTCCCTCAACAAATTCGTCCGAGTCTTGAGGAGAAGAAATCCTCTTGACCGTTAGCAAGTCTCAGCCTTTAACCTGCACGTGGTTAATTCAATAAGCCTCAGGATATCGCCCAAGATGTTAGCAATATCCTCTTCCAGCATCCTGGTCACAAATAAACAAACAAAGGCAGGATATTGGTCAGGATACGTATGTTAAGAAAATGAGCCCTAACAATTGTCCCCAAATATATCAGTTGGGATACCAATCCAACGGATATATTTCAAAAGTTTCACCTCATAACTTAAGGTAATTAATAAGACTAGACCCTTGAAATGACAGCGGTGCAACTTCCAAAGCATTATTTACTCTTTACCCCCTATATTCATCCTATATTAACCGAGGGACTCCTTATTACAGTTATCCTTATCTTCAAGCGGACATCAGGTATTTCTCTTTCTATCCTTCTTTCTTGAATCGCCTTTAGTTTGCTCGATACTTTTTATGGCACCACGAACGAAATCCCGATCGGACCGACCAGCCTCAAGCCTCGTAAGCCAGGACTTCATTGTTGATCCAGCAAAGGAGAGCTGCTGCTTCAACAATGCCGACATCGCTGCTCTTAAAGATTCCGGTGCCTTTCCCACCGGAACAGTCTTTTGCCCTTTTGATCGGGAAGCCCGATCAGATGCAATATCCGATGAGTGGGTTTGTTTCTTCGCCTACCCCTTCTCTCTTGGACTCCGGTACCCGTTTCCACCCTTTATTTCTAGCTTTTTCGACCTCACCGGCCTTAGTTACGCCCAGGTTATGCCAATGGTTTGGCGAGTTTTAATAGTGCTGGATCAAATCAAATCTCGTCATTTTCCTAACCTACTTGTTGAGGACCTTCCTATAGCATACCGGTTGAGATCCCACGGCAACCATCGTTATCTTCTGTTTTCTACCTCTAAGAACCCCCTGGTTCTTAAAGCCACCAAGAACGAGGATCGATGGCGACGAAATTTTTTTTTCGTAAAAAGAGACTCTATTGATAAGGGTTTTGATCTACCGGTTAAATGGTTAACCAAGGGTAGGATTTAGGGTTTTAGAAATATCCCCAATTGTATCTTCAAACTGTATCCCAGACTTATATCCTGATGTTTTTATGCAGCCAATTTTAGAGATTCAGTGCCTCCTAGTGCAGAATCCGAATCCAAGATCGAAGAAATATACCGTCTTCCTGCTAGTGAAAGAACTTTCTCCCTGTCTCTTACCGATTCAAGCCAGAAATCAAGCTCAGAAATGTCTGGTAAGCCCATTCTCAACATATAAATTATTTTTCAAAAGTATAATAAATTTAAGAACATCTTCCCTTGTGTAGTACCAGTCGTCAACCTTGAAGGTTTTGAACTTGATGAGTTGGATTGCTACTCCAGCCTTGAACCCATCAAACAAGAATCCAAGCCAAAGCCGTCTGCTACACCAAAGCCTACCTCCTCGAAGACTGTTTCTGCTCCCAAAGGCCCTCCGGCATCCAGGACCCGGGCATCCAGCTCTCGGAAGAGAAAGGAGACGGATTCCCCATCTGTTTCCTAAACATTCTCTCTCGAGAATCATGGGTTCAATGAAGCCACCTCATTCCTCAAACAGGTAGAATTTTCTCTTCGATATCCTGCACGAGTATGTTAGCCCTTATCCTGCTTATTTTTTACATCAATACCTGTGTCTTTATTGATAGGGTCTGGATCGTCTTATGCACTTGTATGAAGACTCTTGCGGGCTTAACAAGATGTTGGAGATCAAGCTGGAGAAAGCTGAGGCCACCATAGCCGACCAAGGAACCATTGCAGCTGCTAAATCCCAACATTACGAAGACAAATACAAGGCAATGATCCGGGATCACCAGGCTACTCTTCACAAAGCCAATGAGGATGCTCAAGCCAAACAAGATGCCGCTCTTCTTCAATATCAGCAGAATATGAGCTCATACCGGGATAGTCTAAAAGCTTCTGTGGTCGTCTCTCTTCTCCAAGCCAGGATAAGGATGGCTTATGAGGCCATGGATCTGGATTTTGAATGCCTCTCCTGGAATGTAAAGGCTTGGGAGGAGAAACTACAGGGCCTCGGAGGTCATCCCGTTGCTCATCCTACAAAACATACTGGTGAAGAGCCTTCTAAGGCGGCAGAGGAAGCGGCCAATGCTGGTGGTGATGCCGAGAAGAATCCTGAGGCTGATGCTGGTGCAAACGCTGGGAAGGAGGTTGCTGTTCAAGAGGGTGCTGCCCCTTAGGCAGCGGAGTGGGCGATGACGGATATACGTGCCAAGGCCGGAGCCCACTTTTCAATTTCATGGTTGTGGTTGCATAAACAATTTACTTTTCCTGTCTTTGAACAATTTACATTTCCTGCACTAGAACAATGTGATGACCAAAGGTGGATGGGTCCTAGGTTTTAGGACGAAGCCCTTGGTCATCAATTAGTATAACTTGTTTTGAATGTGATAACGGTTGTAGGTGGACAGGTCCTGTTTTGAGATATACCCTGCAACCGTTACACAAATATGGTAAAAACTGATCGTGCTTTTGGCGGATGGGCCTTGGTTTTAGGTGAAACCAAAAGCACAACTTTTGACTTGTTAATAATCTAACTATCTTTTGACTTATTTTCTGTTACCTTGCATTACTTGGTGTGACTCTTAGCTTTGTAAAGATTTTGTATTGTTATCTTATAAAATATCCTGATCAATATGCTCAGCGATATACTGCAAAAGCCTTTTACTAGATAGACTTTCCAAACGTTCCTTCAACTTTGTAGAAATTTCTTTAGAAAGTGAAAAACACTCTATATTTTTCAAAACCAAGTTTTGATAATATTAAATGATCAAAGTTCCAAACTAATACTAGTTTCAAACACCCTAATCAAATATCCTTAAAAGGACTTTGAGGATATATATCAGGATACTTAACATAATGTCACTAAAAACTTAAATGAGGCTTACAAAGGAAAGATCATACCAGAAATAGGGTATAAACCTATTACCAAACTTCAATCCCTTTGCAACTCTTCCAATGAAGATGTCCCCTGTGCAAGGTACTTAGTGCATTAGTTGCAAACCTCATCCTTTTAGCTTTACACCACCACCTTGGTGGGAATGTCCCCTGTGTACAATGTCTTCAAATACTTTAGAAATCTTCTGAATGTCAGTTTCCATAGGCAATTTTTTACGTCCCAAGGGCAAAACCCAAGGATGTACTGGAGATAAATCCCTTGTATCCTGGGGAAAATCCCAAATTTTCATGCGCTACAGGCGGGAGCGTATAAACTCCAAGACTTAGAAAGGTGAAAACCTTTAAACCTTAGAGAGTATGAAAATACCCTTTCGTGAGAGAGGGTGATCAATCCTCATATACCTTTAGGATTCAGGATATAGCCAACAGTAATGAAATTGTCAGCCACTTTTACATGGACTGGTCCCGCCACCTTAAACCATCCCTGAATAACTTGCGCTCCAGGCGGGGTGTTTAAACCCAATTCCGAAGAAAGGTGAATACCTTTAAACCTGTGAAGGGATCAGTATCCCTTAAACGTGAGAGAGGGGGCCAATCCTCTAATCTTCCGAGTTATCCTGAGTACATATCCTGGAGCTATATCCTGAAACATATCTTGCAAAACAATTGTAAACTAAGGTGGGTGTTAGCTTGGCTAACACCCCTCCGATGCTTAAGTCAGTATTGAGTTTCAAAGAATAAATTACACCAAAACATATTTAAAAAAAATAGAATTCATACCATTCTGAGTTAGAAATTGAATTCTAAACTCACTTGAAATAGAGCTTAAGGTGTATAGCATTCCAAGATCTCGGTAGCATATCCCCCTCCATATTCTTGAGTCTGTATGATCCTTTCCCTGCTTCTGATTCAACTTCATATGGTCCTTCCCATTTTGGAGCTAACTTGCCATCGGCAGGATTAGTAGTATTCTGAAAAGCCTTTCTTAACACCCAATCTCCAACCTTAAATCTTCTGGTTCTAATATTCTTGTTATATGCCCTGGATATTCTCTGTTGATATGCTGCCATCCTTAATCTTGCCGCATTTCTCTTTTCATCTATAGTGTCTAAATCCTGACTTAAGGCTTCAGGATTCTGCTCAGGATCACTTAAGGTAGATCTTGCAGTAGGTATTGTCATTTCCGTTGGAATCATTGCTTCTGCTCCAAATACCAACGAAAATGGGGTTTGGCCTATTGCATTCTTTACCGTTGTCCTATCAGCCCATAAAACAAAGGGTAATTCTTCTGCCCATCTTCCTTTTTTGGCTCCAAGCCTTTTCTTTAAGTTATTGACAATTATCTTGTTTGAGGATTCTGCTTGTCCATTTGCTTGAGGATGTACCGGAGTAGATGTAATCATTTTGATTCCCCAACTCTTGCAAAAGTCAGTAGTCCTCTTACTTATAAACTGAGAACCATTGTCACAGATTATCTCGGCTGGTACTCTGAATCTGGTCAGGATATTCCTCTTGATGAAGGATACTACTTCTTGGTCTCTAACTTGAACAAATGCTTCTGCTTCAACCCACTTAGAGAAATAATCCGTCATTGCTAGCATAAAGACTTTTCCTCCCGGAGCTTTTGGTAGCTTTCCCACTATGTCCATACCCCACTTCATAAATGGCCAAGGGGAAACAATAGGATATAATGGTTCAGCCGGCTGATGCAGTATGTTACTATGTCTTTGACATGCGTCACATCTTCGAACATATTCTGCGGCATCTTTTCTCATCGTTGGCCAATAATATCCTGTCCTTAATACTTTTGAGAATAACGACCTGCCCCCAGCATGGTTACCACAATCCCCTTCATGTATATCCTGAAGTACTTCCTTGGCTTCAGGATCCTCCAAGCACCTCAAATACGGTCCTGCAAGAGATTTCTTGTATAAAATATTATTTATAATAGTGAATCGTGATACCTTCATCCTAAATGCCTTAGGATTTTCATTTCTAGGGATGTGTCCTTCTTTGAGATATCTCATGATTGGAGCCGTCCAGGATTTAGGATCCTCTTCAGGATGTTCTACTCCAGGATCCTGAATACCAGCTACTTCTTTATCCTGAGGATTCGTTGCAGGATATAGGACATGTAATATTGGTATTTGCGTCCCTTCAGGTATCTTGATCGATGATCCCAAATTTGCTAAGGCATCCACTTCAGCATTATCCTCCCTTGGTACCTGTTCAAGTATAAAAACATCGAAATATCCTGCTAATTTTTTGAGAATATCGAGATATTCGATTAATTTCTCACCCTTAACTGCATAGGATCCATTAAAATGGTTAGTAATTAACAAAGAGTCAACATTTACTTGCAAATTTTTGATACTCATGCTCTTAGCCAACTCTAATCCTGCAATTAAAGCCTCATACTCTGCTTCATTATTAGTAGCATGAAATTCACACCTAATAGCCTGGGGTAATATGTCCCCCTGTGGCGATTTTAGTAGTATTCCTAATCCTACTCCTCTTACATTAGATGCACCGTCAGTATATAATGTCCAGGATCTTGAGGATTCTCCTAACTGTTGAACTTCTAGGTCTACCTCGTCCTGAATGTCACTACTAAAGTCAGCCACAAAGTCAGCTAAAGCCTGAGATTTTATGGCATTTCTAGGTTCATATACTAAATCATAAGCACTCAACTTTACTGACTACTTGGCCATCCTGCCTGACATCTCTGGTTTCCTAAGCACATTTTTGACAGGATAATTTGTTTTAACATGTATCCTATGTGTCTCGAAATAATGCCTAAGTTTCGTTGATGCCATGACTAATGCTAGTATCAATTTTTCTAAATGAGAATACCTAGTTTCAGCATCTAGCAAACTTTTACTAACATAATAAACAGGATATTGCTGACCTTCATGGTCTTTTATAAGAACGGCACTTACAGCATTCCCTGATACAGCAAGGTACAGGGATAGTGGTTCACCATTTTCAGGCTTCATTAATAGAGGTGCGGTTGAGAGATATCGCTTCAAATCCTGTAGGGCCGCTTCATGCTTCTCACCCCATTCGAATTTTTTGTTCTTCTTCAGGATATCATAAAAATCTTTGCATTTCTCTGAGGATCTCGAGATAAACCTGTTTAAAGCTGCTACTCGGCCTGTTAATCTTTATACGTCCTTCATGTTTGAGGGTGATTTTATATCCAGGATAGCTTTGATCTGCTCTGGGCTCGCTTCTATCCCCCTCTTTGTCACCATATATCCAAGAAACTTTCCTGCCCCCACCCCGAAATGGCATTTAGCAGGATTCAGCTTCATGTTGTATTGATCCAGGATATCAAATGCTCCCTTGATATCCTGGAGGTGATCCTCAGCCTTTTTAGATTTCACCACCATATCATCGATATATATACCTCCATGGTGTCCCCCAGTTTGTCTTTGAACATCATGTTTACCAATCTTTGGTATGTTGCACCTGCATTTTTCAAACCAAAAGGCATAGCTGTATAACAATAAATACCTGTTGGTGTCATGAAGGCAGTATCCTCCTGGTCAGAAGGTTCCATTTGGATCTGTTGAAATCCTGAAGATGCGTCCATGTAGGTCAGCATTTCATGCCCGGCAGTGGCATCTACCATTTCATCAATGTGGGGAAGAGGAAATGGGTCTTTAGGACAAGCTTTGTTCAAGTCTGTGTAGTCCACACAAACTCTCCATTTCCCATTCTTCTTATGTACTACCACCACGTTTGCTAACCACCTTGGGAATTTAATCTCTCTGATCATTCTAGACTTTAATAATCTTTCAACTTCCTCCTGGATAATCGTGTTCCGCTCAGGAACAAACTTCCTTCTTTTTTGTTGCACAGGCTTGAATGATTTATCAATTCCAAGCTTGTGAGTGATAATATCTTTGGATATGCCTGTCATATCCTCATGCTTCCATGCAAACGTTGACATCCTGCATTTTAAAAAGTTAATTAATTGCTCTTCAATATCCTGAGGGATATTGGTTCCCACGAGCACCGAAATATCGGGATTATCCTGGTCTAGGATAATTTTCTTCACATCCTGCTCCGGATCTTCCACGATATCCTGGGCCCGCGTCTTTAATTGCTATGCTGCACTAGGTTTGGTTGAGGATTTCATCGAGGATGAGTAGCATTCTTTCGCCTCCTGCTGATCACTATCAACTTTGACAACTCCCCAAGGGGTAGGTATCTTAATGCATTGGTGATATGTTGATGGCACGGCCTTCATATCGTGAATCCACGGTCTTCCCAGTATGATGTTATAGCAGGATAGAGAATCCATCACACAGAAACGTTGTATCGAGTTGACTCCTTCAACGTATACTGGCAACTTTATCTCTCCCACTGTGTTTCTAGCCTCTCCACTGAACCCAACAAGCACGGTAGACTTCGAAGTAATATCCATTGGAGACACATTCATTCTCTTCAGAGTCTCTAGTTGGATTATGTTGACGGAGCTGCCATTATCAACCAGTATCCTGCGTACAAAATGGTTAGCCACATATAACGTTATTACCAGAGCATCATGGTGAGGATCCTGGACAGTATCCCTGTCATCTGCATCAAAAGTGATCACTTTGTCAGTTGTGAGGGTAGTCACCCTGACAGGTTTGTCTCCCCTTTCGGCCTTGGCTTCCTTTGCATGTCTCTTTGCTGCCGAATACGAAGTTCCACAAATGTCAGATCCTCCCGAAATGAAGTTGATTATCTTGGCATCCGCGGGAGGTGATGCTGCTCGTTCAGGATCCTTCTCAGTATCCTGACCCTTATTCTTCTTTCTTCCTAAGAGATCTTTCAGATATCCCTTGCTTAGAAGATAACTTATTTCTTTCCTTAGAGCAATGCAATCCTCAGTCACATGTCCGAAATCTTCGTGGAAAGCACACCATTTTGACTTATCTTTCCAGTCAGCCTTTTATTGATTCTTTCGAGGCCACCTAGCCTTGTCTCCTAGACCCTGCATAGCATACATCAATTCAGGAATATTAACAGAAAAGCAATATTCGGACAACTCAGGATACTCTTCAGGATCCACATCTTCGACAGCATTCACTCTTTTGTTTTCATTTCTACTATACGGCTTAGGCCGATATGACTTGAACGAGGATTCTGACTTCCTATTAGTTGACTCATAAGTGTTGGATGAGTTCATCCTTTCTTGCATCTTCCTGTCATCTTCCAGAGGGATATATCTCAAAGCCCTGTTACGAGCTTCGTCGAGATTCCTGCAGGGATTCATTACAAGATCCTGATAAAACTGAGAATCCTTTTGTAATCCCATCTTAAAAGCTTGCACAGCTGTTGCAACATCAAGATGTGGGATATCCAAGGATTCTCGACTGAATTTGTTCACATAATCCTTCAAGGATTCCTGAGGCCCTTGAGTTATCCTGTAAAGATCACTGGTTAGTTTCTCAAAACTCCGACTACAAGAAAATTGACTGTTAAATAAATTAACCAAATGAGCAAATGAAGTAATTGAGTGAGGAGGAACGTTTAACAGCCATTTTAAGGCTGATCCTGTTAGAGTAGAACCAAATCCCTTGCACAAGCACGCTTCCTTGAGCTCCGGAGGGATAGGGTTAATCTTCATTCTTTCCCTATACTGAGCAATATGCTCCTCAGGATCCGTAGTCCCATCATAAAGCTTCATGTTGGGGGTTTGGAATCTCTTTGGGATCTCAGCATCACAGATAGGATATGCAAAACGAGATATCTTGTGGCTGTCTTGAGACACTTCCGGGATCGGCTGGACCACCCCAGGTACACTAGATATCATGTCCTTCAACTTCTGAAGTTCCCTGGTAAGTGCTGATGTTACACCTGTATCCTGCAAAGATCCACCACTGTTAGTAGCATGAGTATTATTATTATTCGACACGATACCCGTTGGAGGATTTTGCCCATATCCTGAAGCATATCCCGAGCTCCTCATGGTTGACATCCTGACCGAGGAGGGTATTTCAGGAGTATGATTCTGAGGAAGACTGGGCACAATATTCCCCCTGTTATCCTCAGTATACACAGCTGAACTGAAGTTCAACGTTCTGGGATGTAATGGAGTGACAATATCCTCAGCAGATCTGCTCGAGCCAGACTTTAGGAGTTGTATTTCCCTTAAAAGCATCTGGTTTGTTTCCTGTTGCTGCCTCATTTGTTCCTGCACACTTCCAAATAAGGTTAAAATTTAATCATTAGAAGCTAAAACGGGAGCAGATCCCTGGACACTCCGAGTAGGGATAACATCTTGAGATTGTGTAGAGGCTGGCATCCTTGGAGGAGGTGGTGGAAGCACCGAACCGGTAGTAGCTGAAGTCATAGCAGACACAGTAGAGGAACTCATGTTTGATCTTGAGGCCATTATGGACAATGTGGCAAAAAGTTTTGAAAATAGAAAACCGATTAGCGATTTGACAAAAATTTTTAGTAAAGAGAGCACCACTTGCCCCACGGTGGGCGCCAAATTGTTTTGGTCAAAAATTACCGAAGCAATTTAGTGATCAAATTAGTAAAGTGAGGTAGTGTGCTAGAAAGTAAATTAAAAATGTGCTTGTTAAGTTGTTTAGAAAATCAGTATTCAGGATACGGCTCAGGATATTGAGCTGTATCTATGATCAAACAATGAGCAAAAGTAAAGTAAACGACACGAGATGTACGAGGAAAGCCCTTGATCAATCTAGATCGCCGGCATAAAACCTCGGGAGCTGACAATCGCAGCTGCCTAGTTCTTCTATTGCTTTAAAAATCAGGATACAGTGCAGGATGTGGTACGGATCGACTAAGTGTTACAACGAAACTTGAATACAAGTGTAGTGTTTGCGATGAGCTAGAGAGTGAAAGTGTACGAGAGTGTTAGTGAAAATTGTGTGTTCTAAGCTGATCCACCTCCATCTATTTATAGTAAAGATAAAATAACAAACTACCCTAAACTTGCGGGATCCACCGAATATTCCTTCTTCGAACATTGTAGACCTGGTCTTTCGGGCTCAACGTCTCTCCCTCAACAAATTCGTCCGAGTCTTGAGGAGAAGAAGTCCTCTTGACCGTTAGCAAGTCTCAGCCTTTAACCTGCACGTGGTTAATTCAATAAGCCTCAGGATATCGCCCAAGATGTTAGCAATATCCTCTTCCAGCATCCTGGTCACAAATAAACAAACAAAGGCAGGATATTGGTCAGGATACGTATGTTAAGAAAATGAGCCCTAACAATGATGATGCTATATGGATGTATTAAATGCATTTACTTGAACATGCATGATGAAAGATGAACATGAAATGATGATTTGAATATGATTTGATAAAAAATAAAGTATGATCAGAATCTAAACATTAAAAATATGAATGTTTGAAGTGTTTAATGGTATATAACTGTTATGGGTAAAATTCTGAGCCCATATCCTGGGAAATATCTTGAGTTATATCTTGATTGTATGATATCTGCTCATATCCGGGATGCTCATTCAGGATATTGGTAACATCCTGAATGGTATCCTCAGGATTACTAACGGGTTGTGTGCAGGAGTACGCGTCCAGATGCCCAACGTTCACGAAGACCCTTTCTCTGGGAGACTCGGTCCAAGTCGTTCAAATGAAGACGTTGAAGCCGCATTACTCGGTCTACAACGTTAACAATGGAATATTCGGGAGCATCCCATATTTATAGGAATTTTAGTTTGTATTTCGTTACTATAAATAGGTGGGTATATCAGATCGAATAGGACATCACAGCTACACTCACTACACTCTCACACTTGTTCTCTCGCAATTTTTACTTTTACACAAAGCATTGTAACACTTAGCGATCTGGTCGATATCCTGCACTGTATCCTGACGTTTGAAGCAATAAGAAGAACTAGGCAGCTGCGATTGTCAGCTCCCGAGGTTTTATGCCGGCGATCTAGATTGATCAAGGGCTTTCCTCGTACATCTCGTGTCATTTCCTTTACTTTTTGCTCATAGTTTGATCGCAGATACAGCTCAATATCCTGAGCCGTATCCTGAAAGCTGTTTTTACAAACAACATAACCAGCATATTTCCAACACACTTTTTAGCACACAACCTCACTTAACTAATTTGATCACTAAATTGCTTCGTTAATTTTTGACCAAAACAATTTGGCGCCCACCGTGGGGCAAGTGGTGCTACCTTTACTAAAAATCTTTGTGAAATCGTTAATCAATTTTCTGTTTTCAAAACTTTTTGCCACATTGTTTACAATGGCCTCAAGATCAAACATGAGCTCCTCCACTGTGTCTGCTACGACTTCTGCTACTACCGGTTTGGTGCTTCCACCACCTCCTCCAAGGATGCCAGCTTCTTCACAACCTCAGGATATTATCCCTACTCGGATTTTTCAGGGATCTACCCCCGTTTTAGCCTCTAATGATGAAATTCTAACTTTATTTGGAAGTGTGCAGGAACAAATGAGGCAGCAACAGGAAACTAACCAAATGCTGTTAAGAGAAATACAACTCTTAAAAGCTAGCTCGAGCAGATCCGCTGAGGATATTGTTACTCCTTTACAACCCAGAACTTTGAACTTCAGTTCGGCTGTGTATACTGAGGATAATAGGGGGAATATTGTGCCCAGCCATTCCCAGAATCATACTCCTGAAATACTCTCCTCGATCAGGATGTCAACTGTGAGGAGCTCAGGATATGTTTCAGGATATGGCCAGAATCCTCAGACTGGTAACGTGTCAAATAATAATATTCATGCTACTAACAATAGTGGATCTTTGCAGGATGCAGGTATGACGTCAACATTTACTAGGGAGCTTCAGAAATTGAAGGACATGATATCCAGTGTACCTGGAGTGGTCCAGCCAATTCCGGAAGTGTCCCAAGACAGCCACAGGATATCTCGTTTCGCATATCCTAGCTGTGATGCTGAGATTCTGAAAAGATTTCAAACCCCCAACAAGAAGCTCTACGATGGGACTACGGATCCTGAAGAGCATATTGCCCAGTATAGGGAAAGAATGGAGATTAATCCTATCCCTCCGGAGCTCAAGGAAGCATGCTTGTGCAAGGGCTTTGGTTCTACCTTAACAGGATCAGCCTTGAAATGGCTCTTAAATGATAACTCAAGGACCTCAGGAGTCCCTAAGGGATTACGTGAACAAATTCAGCAGGGAATCCTTGGATATCCCAAACCTTGATGTTGCAACAGCTGTGCAGGCTTTCAAGATGGGACTACAAAAGGATTCCCAGTTTTATCAGGATCTTGTGATGAATCCTTGCAGGAACTTGGACGAAGCTCGAAATAGAGCCTTGAGATATATCAGGCTGGAGGATGATAGGAAAATGCAAGAAAGAATGAACTCATCTACTACCTACGAGTCAACCATTAGGAAGTCAGAATCCTCATTTAAACCATATCGCTCTAAGCCATATGGTAGAAATGACAACAAGAAAGTGAATGCTATTGAAGATGAGGATCCTGAAGTATATCCTGAATTATCTGAATATTGCTTTTCTGTTAACATTCCTGAATTAATGTATGCTATGCAGGGTTTAGGAGACAAAGCTAGGTGGCCTCGAAAGAATCAACAAAAAGCTGATTGGAAGGATAAATCGAAATGGTGTGCCTTCCACGAAGATTTTGGTCATGTGACTGAGGATTGCATTGCTCTAAGAAAAGAGATAAGTTATCTTCTGAGCAAAGGATATCTGAAGGATCTCCCAGGAAGAAAGAAGAATAAGGGTTAGGATACTGAGAAGGATCCTGTACGAGCGGCATCACCTCCTACGGATGCCAAGATAATCAACTTTATTTCAGGAGGAACCAACATTTGCGGGACTTCGTACTCTGCGGCCAAGAGGCATGCAAAGGAGGCTAAGACTGAAAGGGGAGACAAACCAGCCAGGATGACCACCCTTACAACTGACAAAGTGATCACTTTCGACAGTGATGACCGGGATACTGTGCAGGATCCTTACCATGATGCTCTAGTAATAACATTGTATGTTGCTAACCATTTTGTACGCAGGATATTGGTGGACAACGGTAGCTCCGTTAATATAATTCAGCTGGAAACATTGAAGAGGATGAATGTATCTCCGATGGACATTACTTCGAAGTCCACTGTGCTCGTTGTTTCAGTGGAGAAGCTAGGAATACCGTGGGAGAAATAAAGTTACCTGTATATGTTGAAGGGGTCAACTCGATACAACGTTTCTGTGTGATGGACTCCCTATCCTGCTATAACATCATACTGGGCAGGCCATGGATCCATGATATGAAGGCTGTGCCATCAACTTATCATCAATGCATCAAGATCCCTACCCATTGGGGGGTTGTCAAGATTGACAGTGATCAGCAGGAGGCAAAAGAATGTTACTCATCCTCAATGAAATCCTCAACCAAGCCTAGTACAACATAGCAATTAAAGTTACGGGCCCAGGATATCGTGGAGGCTTCAGAGCAGGATATAAAGAAAGTTATCCTGGATCAGGATAATCTTGATATCTCGATGCTCGTAGGAACCAATATCCCTAAGGATATTGAAGAACAAGTAACTAATTTTTTAAAGTGCAGGATGTCAACATTTGCATGGAAGCATGAGGATATGACAGGTATATCCAAAGATATTATCACTCACAAGCTTGGAATTGACAGGTCATTCAAGCCTGTGCAACAAAAGAGAACGAAGTTCGCTCCTGAACGAAATACAATTATCCAAGAGGAAGTTGAAAGATTATTGAAGTCCAAGATGATCAGGGAAGTCAAATTTCCCAAGTGGCTAGCAAATGTGGCCCTGGTTCAAAAGAAGAATGGGAAATGGAGAGTTTGTGTAGATTACACAGACTTGAATAAGGCTTGTCCCAAAGACCCATTTCCTCTTCCTCATATTGACGCAATGGTAGATGCTACTGCCGGGCATGAGATGTTAACCTTCATGGATGCATCCTCAGGATTTCAGCAGATTCAAATGGAGCCTTCGGACCAGGAGGATACTGCCTTCATGACACCAACAGGTATTTATTGTCATACCGCTATGCCTTTTGGTTTGAAAAATGTAGGTGCCACATACCAGAGATTGGTGAACATGATGTTCAAAGATAAGCTGGGGGACACAATGGAGGTATACATCGATGATATGGTGGTAAAATCTAAAAAGGCTGAGGATTACCTCCAGGATATTAAAGGAGCATTTGATATCCTGGATCAATATAACATGAAGCTAAATCCTGCTAAGTGTCATTTCGGAGTGGGGGCAGGAAAGTTTCTAGGATATATGGTGACCAAAAGAGGAATAGAGGCGAGCCCGGAGCAGATTAAAGCCATCTTAGATATTAAATCACCCTCAAATATGAAGGATGTTCAACGATTAACAGGGCGAGTCGCAGCATTGAACAGATTTATTTCAAGATCCTCCTAGAAATGCAAAGAATTTTATGATATCCTGAAGAAGAACAAGAAGTTCGAATGGGGTGAGAAGCATGAAGCAGCCCTGCAGGATTTGAAGCAGTATCTTTCAACTGCACCTCTACTGATGAAGCCTGAGAATGGTGAACCACTATCCCTATACCTCGCAGTATCAGGGAATGCTGTAAGTGTCGTCCTTATAAAGAATCATGAAGGTCAGCAATATCCTGTTTATTATGTTAGTAAAAGTTTATTAGATGCTGAAACTAGATATTCCCATTTAGAAAAGTTGATACTAGCATTAGTTATGGCATCAACGAAGCTTAGACATTACTTTGAGACACATAGGATTCATGTTAAAACTAATTATCCTATTAAAAATGTTCTTAGGAAACCAGAGATGTCAGGTAGGATGGCTAAGTGGTTAGTGAAGTTAAGTGCTTACGACTTAGTATACGAACCTAGAAATGCCATAAAATCACAAGCTCTAGCTGACTTTGTGGCTGATTTCAGTAGTGACATTCAGGATGAGGTAGACCTAGAAGTACAACAATTAGGAGAATCCTCAGGATCCTGGGCATTGTACACTGATGGAGCATCTAGTGTTAGAGGAGTAGGATTGGGAATACTACTAAAATCGCCACAGGGGGACATATTACCCCAGGCTATTAGGTGTGAATTTCCTGCTACCAATAACGAAGCAGAATATGAGGCTTTAATTGCAGGATTAGAACTAGCTAAAAATATGAATATCAAGAATTTGCAAGTATATGTTGACTCCTTGTTAATTACTAATCATTTTAATGGATCCTATGCAGTTAAAGGTGAGAAGTTAATCGAATACCTCGATATTCTCAAAAAATTAGCAGGATATTTCGATGTTTTTACACTTGAACAGGTACCAAGGGAAGAGAATGCTGAAGCAGATGCCTTAGCAAGTTTGGGATCATCGCTCAGGATACCAGAAGGAACCCAAATACCAATATTGCATATCTTGTATCCTGCAACGAATCCTCAGGATAAAGAAGTAGTAAGTATCCAGGATCCTGTTGCTGAATATCCTGAGGAGGATCCTAAATCCTTGACGGCTCCAATAATAAGATATCTCAAGGAAGGACACATCCCTAAAGACGAAAATCCTAAGGCATTTAGGATGAAGGTATCACGATTCACTATTATAAATAATGTCTTGTATAAGAAATCTCTTGCAGGACCATATCTAAGGTGCTTGGAGGATCCCGAAACTAAAGAAGTACTTCAGGATATACATGATGGGGATTGTGGTAACCATACTGGGGGCAGGTCATTATTCTCAAAGGTGTTGAGAACAGGATACTATTGGCCAACGATGAGGAAAGATGCTGCAGAATATGCTCGAAGGTGTGACGCGTGTCAAAGGCACAGAAACATACTACATCAACCAGCTGAACCACTGTATCCTATAGCTTCCCCTTGGCCATTCATGAAATGGGGAATGGATATAGTAGGGAAATTACCAAAAGCTCTAGGAGGAAAAGTCTTTATGTTGGCAATGACCGATTATTTCTCTAAGTGGGTGGAGGCTGAAGCATTTGTGCAAGTCAGAGACCAAGAAGTAGTGTCCTTCATAAAGAGGAATATCCTGACCAGGTTTGGAGTACCAGCTGAAATCATTTGTGACAATGGATCTCAGTTTATAAGCAAGAGGACTACTGACTTTTGCAAAAGTTGGGGAATCAAAATGATCACGTCTACCCCGGTACATCCTCAAGCAAATGGGCAAGCTGAATCCTCAAATAAGTTAATTGTCAACAACTTGAAGAAGAGATTAGGAGCCAAGAAAGGCAGATGGGCAGAAGAACTACCCTTTGTTTTGTGGGCTGATAGAACAACGGTAAAGAACGCAACTGGCCAAACACCATTTTCCTTGGTATTCGGAGTAGAAGCAGTTATCCCAACAGAAATGGTGATACCTACTGCGAAATATCTTGGGAAATATCTTGAGTTATATCTTGATTGTTATGGGTAAAATTCTGAACCCATATCCTGGGAAATATCTTGAGTTATATCTTGATTGTATGATATCTGCTCATATCCGGGATGCTCATTCAGGATATTGGTAACATCCTGAATGGTATCCTCAGGATTACTAACGGGTTGTGTGCAGGAGTACGCGTCCAGATGCCCAACGTTCACGAAGACCCTTTCTCTGGGAGACTCGGTCCAAGTCGTTCAAATGAAGACGTTGAAGCCGCATTACTCGGTCTACAACGTTAACAATGGAATATTCGGGAGCATCCCATATTTATAGGAATTTTAGTTTGTATTTCGTTACTATAAATAGGTGGGTATATCAGATCGAATAGGACATCACAGCTACACTCACTACACTCTCACACTTGTTCTCTCGCAATTTTTACTTTTACACAAAGCATTGTAACACTTAGCGATCTGGTCGATATCCTGCACTGTATCCTGACGTTTGAAGCAATAAGAAGAACTAGGCAGCTGCGATTGTCAGCTCCCGAGGTTTTATGCCGGCGATCTAGATTGATCAAGGGCTTTCCTCGTACATCTCGTGTCATTTCCTTTACTTTTTGCTCATAGTTTGATTGCAGATACAGCTCAATATCCTGAGCCGTATCCTGAAACCTGTTTTTACAAACAACATAACCAGCATATTTCCAACACACTTTTTAGAACACTACCTCACTTAACTAATTTGATCACTAAATTGCTTCGGTAATTTTTGACCAAAACAATAACTTTGTCCTAATGTTTGCTAGCTTTGCATGTTGTACATGGTGCATTAAAAGTTGTAAAATACGTGAAATCGCATGATTTATGTGACTTATACAAAAACTGCACTAATCTGATTATAACCACTATTTTAATCAGTAAATAACATGTATTTTGTTAAAATATCAAGTCGTTTCGAGTTGAGATGATTATAGTAACGTTTAACGCAAAACTATGCGTTAAAACGGTCAAAAATCGGCTTTTCGAGTGATTTTTATAAAACTGATTTAGATCAGTAAGTAAACTGATATTTTTAGTTTAAAAATAAGTATTTTAACTAATTTTAAGTTTACTTGGTGTTTGGTTGGTCATACGTGACTTCCGACGCCCGAAAAGGTTACCGAATCGCTAAAATACGCAATTTTCGATGAACACTAGTATGGGTAAATTTTGAGTGAACCTTATGTGATAAATGTGTCAAGTGATTTAAACATGTAAATGTGATAATATGTTAAGTGTTAACTTGATAGTGGGAAATTTAGACTATGCATGTATACTTGTGCGTTGTGTGCGGTAGAAACGGTAAAATTGCGTTAAATGTGTAACTTGTTTGTCGAGCATGAAATTTGGTATATATGAGATGTTTTATGTATATTTGCTTTAAAAGATGACAAAATAGATAAGTTAACAAGATCTCGCGCGTTACGGTGTTAAATTATGTGAACGTTTATGTATATATATTACGACGCGCAAATCGTGGATATATTGCGTATAAACGGGAGAGTTAACGGATTTACACAATAATGGTCACCAATAAAATCGTTCAAGTCGCAAAATCACAAATATATATATATATATATATATATATATATAGGGAGCCGCTAGAATGAGAACCACCACGAGTTATGAGAACCACGAGAACCAAGTGCCACGGAGGGGCGTTGACCACGAATTTTTTTTTACACCTAGATCCGTATATTTTAAGACCGGGTGTAAAAAAAAAATTTCAAACGGCGCGCCCGAGGGGGTAGTTTTTTACACCCAAAGTTTGTAAAAAAAAAAGAAAAAAGAAAAAAAAATTAAAAACACCAAACTTTGGGTGTAAAAAACTACCCCCTCGGGCGCGCCGTTTGAAAAATTTTTTTTACACCCGGTCTTAAAATATACGGATCTAGGTGTAAAAAAAATTTCGTGGTCAACGCCCCTCCGTGGCACTTGGTTCTCGTGGTTCTCATAACTCGTGGTGATTCTCATTCTAGCGGCCCCCTATATATATAGGGAGCCGCTATATATATATATAGGGAGGAGTTCATGCGAGAACCACGAGAATCAATGTCAACACAACCTAAAATAGCTAAAATAAACCTAAAAAAAACCTAACCCCCACCCCCCCCCCCCCCCAAAAAAAAAAAAAAAAACCTAACCCCCCCCCCCCCCCCAAAGCTAAAATGCTTAAAACTAAACCCCCAAAAAAACCTTAAAAAATCTAAAAAAATAAAAAAAAATCTAAATTTTTTTTTAATATTTTTTATGCTCAAATCGCTACTTTTAGTGGCCAAATTTTTTTTTTTCTTCGAAAAGTAGCGATTTTTATATAAAAAATATTAGAATTTTTTTTTTTGTGATTTTTAGCTATTTTTAGGCATTTTTGGTTGTGTTCACATTGGTTCTCGCGGTTCTCGCAATAAGAGGTGGTTCTCGCATGATCTTCTCCCTATATATATATATAGGGGATGGATCATGAGAAAACTAGTTTAAATGAGAAAACAAAAAAACTAACTAAAAAACATACCAATTTTTTTTTAATTTTTATAAAAAAAATCGCAGCTTTTTATGCGTGGAAAAAAAATAAATAAATAAAAGTATTTTGTTGTATTGCACATGTGTAATACTACACATGTGTAGTACACATACACATGTGCAGTACAACAATTTTTTTTTTTTTTGAAAATTTTTTTATATATAAAAACTAGCGATTTTTTTATAAAAAAATGTAAAAAAAATTGGTATGTTTTTAGCTTTTTTTTAGGTTTTTTTAGTTAGTTTTCTAGTTTTCTCATTTATATGTAGTTTTCTCATGATCCTCTCCCTATATATATATATATTAACGTGCCAACATAATAAAAAATGACAACTTTTCGAGAAAATCTCAAAGTTATGTGATAATTCTAAGAAACGGAGAAACTTAGGATTTATGTGTTAAATATATATTGATTTAGAATTGTTCCTATATTAGGACGTATATAAAAATCAATCTCTGGGATTGCGGTATTAAAATACGCACCCAAAGGTGAGTGTCACTAAACCCCTCTTTTTACTATTTTGTATATATTTTTGGGGTGGAACACGTCGTTAAAAGTGTTTAATAATGTTTTCGAAATAAAACATACCTTTTAATATAAAATATATATTTTCGCTGAAAATATATGAATTTGATAAGTTATACGTTTCGAAGTAAAACGTTTTTGATGAATGAATATTATATGTGCGGTATTTCTTAAGTGAAACGAGACCGTACGGATTAGGGATGAACTCCGGACTAAGTCTCAACATTTGAGTGACAGGGGAATTCGTAAATCGTCGTGTATTAAATTGTCATATTAGTAGGATATATATATATATATATATATTGTACGTGAGGCAGACATCATATTGTTCTTCGAGAAAGAACCCTGCGCCCATGATGTCGTTTAATCAGTTAAGTATTGCACGCGATGAATTGTTGGTAGATCTATCAGGCTGACAACCCCGTCGTGACTGGTCGCCCCGTGTCAATGTCAAACGATGAATTAATATTCTATTTATTGTCTAGCTTTGATTATCCCTGCATGGTTAATATATAGTTCGTATCGTCTAGCTAACATACGAGTCTGAAAATTGACGCAATAATTTAATATACAAAACTTGGGCAGTAACAATATTGTCGGGTTCGTGAAACTGCGACGGAAGGCCCATGAATTTTATTAAGAAAGTAAAATGGACTTTCTAAGAATTAACTGGATGTTTTTAAATAAACACCAAATCAGAAAGTTTTCCTTGAAATAAAATTGGTAGTAAGTGAATACGTGAACTCGCCTTCCTTTGTGTTGACACTTGATTTTTAACGTGTTCTACAGGTACTTGAGTTCGGCTTCGGGAAATTATGGCGTATCTTGTGGTTGTTGATGCATGTTTTATTACTTAAATATATTGGACTAATTTTAAAACTTTATGGGACAAATGTAATAAGATCCATAAGGATCAAAGACAATTTAACTATGTCGTGGTTGTGTCATATTATGGGATGTCATGTTTAAAAACTTATATTTTAATTAAGTTAATATGTCCAACAATTAAATGCATCAAACATCAAGATAGAAATGGGCACCAGCTTCCGTCACCACTACGTCTTATATTCCGCTGCGACGTTTTTGGGGTGTGACAATACTTGCTTGACATGATATTTCTATGAAACATCTTTATGTGCTATTCTTGAAATGTCTTTTACGTGTCATTTTCTTGAAATGCTTTATGTGCTTATACTTGTTATTATTATTTTGAACATACGTCTTTTACTCGTTTATACAAAAATCGAAACCACTCGTAATACACAAACGAGATGACTTCACCAAAATAGGCGTGAAACCCACAATTTGGTGAACCACTCTCAATCCGTCTACTTTTTCTTTTTACATGAAATTCACCATCAAGTTAGGAGTGAAATCCTCACTTTGATGGAGAAATTCAAATTTCAAATTCTAGTGTACCCTCGTCAAAGTGTTGAAATTAAATTTTGACCCGACGAGTACCAACCACACTTAGGATACGAAATCGTCAAGTTAGGGGTGAAACCCGCACCTTGTCGACTAGTCCCACTCCTTGATTTTTATAAATCCCGCCAAGTCTCGAATTCTCAATTGAATTTGGAACATGTAGTAACTGGAAGGGTGAATACCGTTAACCGGGATATCGGCGAGAGTATTCCACCTATTAGGCCAAAGCATGTTTCTCAAATTCAAAGGAGTTTTCGACCACTTTGGTTTAGTCAAAGTTTCGTTTTGAACAATCCAAGTTTTAATCAAACCTGTGCTTCGCTTTTGTATGATACAATTCACTCATCTCAAATTCAAATTTATTTTCGAAATCATTTTTGTCTCACACACACATTATACTAAATCTTTTCATACATTTATACATATGCATAATTTCAAAACGTCACTCAATTTTGTTTACATTTATTGTAACACCAAAATGGAGACATATCATCGAGATAGAAGTGATTTCCTTACCTTGACGATTAACTCCACTCCTTCTTTTCCTATAACGACCTCACCGACGAGCTAGGGGTGATTCCATTACTTAGGTGATCGTTACCAAAATTTTCTTTCAAAAGAGACTTCATCATACAACACAATCATATTTTACACCTAAATCGTTTATCACTCGTTAAAATCCCTACTTATGCGAAATTCAAAATTTATTATTTTATTAAACGTATTCTTTATCTCATAATCTATTTCACGTAAATCATATACACGAAAATTCTTAATCATGCCTTAAAATGTTTTATCACCCGAATTCCAAAACCTTGCGAAATGCTACCTATCAACTTAATCGGTCCAATGGATCTCTTGCCCATGAACTACTTATTTAACCTAATCACTAAAACGCGCTCACGTTATACCATCATACTAAAGACTTTCATTCTCAGTCGTAAATCAAACCAACTTTCTCATATATTGATAAGATCTTATCGATATTATCAAATCATCTTTACCAGAAACTCTTTTCAAAATCAACAAATCATTTTGTTAAAACTCTTTTCAATGATCACTAAGTCCGTTTTGTTAAATTCCTTTTCTAAGGATCAACGTTTTCATAAGAACCTCCAAAATTCAAAATTCCTTGTTTTGACGCAAATGAAACAAACCCATTATATTCGAAAACTTTTTCTACACCGCTTAATTCATCATTCAAATTTCAAAATGCGTGGGCAAGAAGACTTCATGGGGACCGACAATCTTCAACTTACGTAAACTTTTTTTTAAACAAAAGTAGCATTTCCATTCATTACCAAATACGTTATGCATAACCAATGAGTACTTTATGCTCTTTACAATTACAAACTATATTTTACCTCCTAAATCAAACTCGATCTATTTTGATTCAATAAACTCAACATTTCGCTTACACAACTATACATGTATATCATCATACACGTTTTAATCGATACCTCGCGACGAAATCGCTTATATCATTCGTTTTACATATTCAAAATTTCTCGAGCGTTTTATATGTCCAAATTCGTTATGCTCTAATGTACACTATATACGTAACTTTTATTATTCGTACCTACACTTATACTCATACATTTTATGCTTATACTTTTACTTATACTCATACTACCAGTACGTTTCATGTCTATACTCATACTTACGTGAATGTTTATACTTAAACTTATATTTATGCTCATACTTTCCTTCATACTCATGATTTATTACATTTGTACATGTACGCGAGTGGAATCCGAGGGATTCGCTTACGTGGGTCTCATACATGCTTATATATTACATTCGTACCCATACGCGAGCGGAATCCGAGGGATTCGCTTACGTGGGTCCCATACATGCTTAAACATAAACATGCTTATACGCCACATTTGTATACGTACTTATTCTTATTTTTATTTTCAAATACCCTAACTCATACGCAATTAGTACAAGCTATGTGGATCATACGATGGTCAATATAATCGCGGATGCACACGGGATTATAGTGATGGGCGTATGAAAATCATAGAGTGTATTACTGTGTATGGTGAGACACGGAACGTAACACGCCACCGAGTAACGAGACGGACGTAACATGGTCAAAACATGGTGGATACGCCGCTGCTACTTCCTATATATAAGTGTTTTCATCATGTTACCAAACCTTCGTAAAACGTGCCGTGAGAAATTCGGTGTTTTGCAAACCTACTTAGACCTAATACGTAAACTTTAACAACTCACAAACGCATTGCTAAGCGCGCGATATCCGATTATTCATGATGAGACTTCATTCCCAACACATTGCTTTCGTTCATCCAATACACTTACCCTTCTCATACTTGAATTCGTTTATTAGATCAATCATTCCCTCCCCTACCTCCGTTATTCCCCGTTATCCGTTGTCCTTCATACAAACCTCGTTACGAACGAATCTGTTTACACGTGCGAAGTCTAAATGTACTTTCTTGGTCAAAACTATCTTTCTATTCTTTATTTATGGGCAAACATACTTAATTGGCGGTTACCTCCAAAAAAAAAAAAAATCGTTTTACTTAAAATACCTAATGTTCTCGTTCCTCGTCAATAAATAATTTCTTACAAACAAGTGATTTATTATTCTTCTTGGAAATCAACGAAATTCTTCTTACAATTTACAGTGCGGCCACACTTTTCATCAAAATTCTTACCATTTTATACGAAATTTTTACTCCTTGGATTTCATATATTAAAGATACCTCTTCATTTGAGTTATTCAAAATTGCTTAAACTCATTTGCCTATGCGCACGGCTGCACATTATATTTATGCTTAACACTTAAACTCGTTTTAATCGAACAAACTCCCTTTTCAACAAAACCTATCCTTCTTTCCTTCTTAAAGTCATCCTCTTTAATAAATTTCGGGACGAAATTTCCTAAAGTAGGGGAGACTGTAACATCCGTCAAAATGGGTTTCTAAAATCCGACCCGCTTTGAAATTCGAATCCTAATCCTATCCTAATCTGTAATTCTTTCGGCATTCGGTTAGTTTACCAAATAAATTATTAATTTAAAAAATAATTTAATGGTTTAAAACCTAATTTAGTTAATTAATACACTAATTAATAAACTAACAATGATATTTTAAGTTAAAGGCAACATTTGTTAACCCCAGAGACCAAACTGTAAATAACAGAAAATGGGGTTCTAAAAAGAGTAAATTGCCAATTTCGTCCTTTAGTTTTAACCAAATTTGCCATATCCATCCAAAAAAGGTTTTTTTTATCACCTGGACCCTTAAAGTTTCTAATTCACTGCCAAATCCATCCAAAACCTAACAAATGTTATTTCCAGCTGTTAAATGAAGGGTAATTATGTCATTTACCATTTTAAATTCATTTATAATTATTTAAATGGAGGGGTATTTATGTCATTTCTCTTTATTATTTCATTTATAATTTTTTCTCTGGTCTTCCCTCCATCTTTATAAGCATAACAGAAACCCTAAAAAACCACCCACTAAATTGCAGGTCCAAATTGAACGATGGTGCAATGTGATTGTGGAGCCCCAACCCTAGTCCGAACTTCGTGTACACAAACGAACCCCGGAAGGCAGTTCTATTATTGTAATCGACAGGTATGCCATCAAATTTTGCCCCAACTGATCTGTTTATTGTTAACCTAATTTGGGGAATTAATTAAACAGGGACGAAGTTGTGGGTTTGTTTGTTGGGCACAAGAAGCAGTGTCGCCAAATGCCAATGATTTGATACAAGGTTTAATGAACACACTAAACTAGGTTGAAGAAAACAATAGGGTGTTGAATGAACGTAATCGGGTGTTGACTCAACGAAATAGGATTCCAGAAGATGTTGCAAGGACTTTGAAGAATGAGAATAAGCTTCTGAAAACAATGTTGCTGGTTTGTGTGTTGGTGTTCATGTGCAAGATGAAGTTTACTGATTAGGGACTCTAATTGTAATATGTATTATGAATGTGTAACAAATTTAGGAATGAAATGACTCGTTCATTTTTCCAGCATGTGTGTATGTGTACAAATGACCAAGAACCTTTGACCCATTTAAATGCACAAAAATATGAGTCATACTGCATATGAAAGCAGTGTACAATAAACCTTTTGACCCATTTGAACATGTCTAGTAGCGTACCATCCTTTTGACCCATTTGAACATGTGCTAATGACCAATATAACCCACTGGAACATATTGCATATGACTCTTGTGTACAATATGAAAGCAGACTTTAAAACATTAAAAGTGAACCATCTAAGTAGTTACTTTCATTCATAAACCTGAGGATAACATGTCATATTACATAACAACCAAAAGTGAACCATCTAAGTATTCAGGAATCAACCAAAAGAACAATAGGGTTTCAAATTACATAAAACACAAAACATGCCATCTGCAGCCTTCAACCTAAGCCATCCCTTCAGCCCCTCCTGAACTACCAGTAATGCCATCTGCCCCACTTGAACTTCCCTTATTCTTGCAGGTTCTCCTGTTGTGCCCTTTGACATTACATATGCTGCAACGAAGAGAATTTAAATGTTTTGGCATTTTGTTAGTTGTTTCAACTTTATTCGTCAATTCTTCAATTTCCACTGCACTTTTTTTCCTACTTTTCTTTGGTCTTCCTGCAGTCTTGTGAAATTTAGGAGGAAGCAAGGTTGTTGGGCATGTAGATTTGGGCCACATGTCCATTCAATTGATTGGCTCAATTGTTTGCATATAAATTGACTTCCAAGTCTCTAACCAATACGCCCTGTCCACATCCTTCTCAGGTATTCCATCTCCTATACCATGCAGCCTCATATTCCATATGCAAGCAACTGCATGCCTACAAGGCATTGCAGTTAGATCCCACCTCCTACATGAACAGGTCCTTTGCTCCACATTCACTATCCTTTGTTCATGTATATCTGGACCAAAAACTTGGTACTTGGAGGGTCCACACCAGATAACTGTGCAACCAGCAGCATCTTTCTTGATCTCATCAAATTTCTTGGTAGCATTAGGTGTTAGAGGGCCATTACAAGCTGCAGTCATTCTATGCACTATAATAATCCTCTTCATGAGATACTCTCTAATTTGTTCCAAGCAAGTAATGATAGGCTTGTCTCTGCCTAGTACCAGCTGCTTATTGAAAACCTCACAATGGTTATTCAATAACATGTCACATTTGGCTCTCCCTACAACAATAGTTATACCAGAAAATTAGCCACTAAGATGGTTATTCAATGCATAACAGCTATAAGTAATTACAATCAAAGGAAAGCACGTACCAGAAAAATAAGCCCTACACCATGTGCTTGGAGGTGGAAGTTTTTTCAACCATTCATGCAATTCCTTGTTCTCTGTTTCAACCTTCTTCATAGCCTTATCAAATTCCTGAGTAGTTGTTGAAGTTGCACAACCCCACAACAAGTCTTTGTACAAATCTCCTTTCCATGTGGATTTCATGTTTTCATGTATATGTCTCAAGCAAAATCTATGCTCTGCAGCTGGAAAAACACCAGCTACAGCTTGTATTAAGCCCTATGCATAAAACTGTTAAGACATTTGAACATTAAGACAGTTAAGACCAGTTATTAAACATTTAAGATTATATATTACCTTTTTCCTATCACTTATAAAAGTGAAGTTGCTGTTACTAGCCAGACCCAAGCATCCCCTAACAACTGTAAGAACCAGCTCCATGAAGCATGAGTCTCAGCCTCAACCAGTGCATAAGCTACTGGATATATCCCACTGTTTCCATCTGCCCCAACTGTTGTCAAGATTTGACCAGTAAACTGACTTTTCAAAAAACAACCATCCAACCCAATTAGCTCCCTCATACCTGCCTTAAACCCTTTTTTCAGTGCACCAAGACACACATAAATCCTCCTAAACTGTCGCGTACTGCTGCTTGTATTATGCTCTGGTTCAACATCAATTTTTACTGTAGATTCTGGATGTGCTCTAAGAAGCTCCTCACTATAGTCCCTTAGCACGCTATACTGTAACACATAATCCCCTTGAATTTTGTTAGTTGCCATTTGCTTAGCCCTGAAGACTTGGTTACCTGTCACTTGCACTTGAAATCTTTTCTGCAGATCACAACCCTAGTGTGCAAGCAGGTATGTTGATTTATAAATGTTTTTACAACCCAAACTTCTGTTTTCTTCTTTCTGGATATTAATAGAGTCCATGGACACTTTGCAGGTGGGTATCTCTTTTTAGGTTTCTTGACTGCCTTATTTACACTACTACCCTCCTCTACACTTGGTTTTTTGGACAACTTATCTGAACTTCCTATTTTGCCCTTTTCTTTTTGGGTGGTCCCACCATGTGCCTTGCATTCGGCTTTAACAACATCCTCATTTTCAGCTGATTCATGCTCCACTAAAGCTAAAAATTCAGTAAGGTCATCTACATGCACTTCTTCCACTATGTTATCCTCATCTACTATATAATCAGGGTCATTTTCTTTTTCAATCTCACTCTCATGCTCAGGATCTTGTGTTACCTGACCATCCTCATCACTTACAGCCTTCCTTGGATGTGTTTCTAAATGTTCAATGTATACTTCTATCACTTTACTTCTCTCAGAATGTTTGATCAAATTCAGTGCATCACAATCAGTGCCTAAAGGTCTTAAACCTACTACCAGGTCTTATCCAGGAACATTAAAATGATAAGTGACTATGTCTTCTTCTGAGTAGCCTAATGATACCAGCATATCATTCACAATAATAACTGAGAAAATGTCAGAATTCACCTTGTCTATGAAACTAACAAAACCCCCCTCGAATCTGATGTCCGTAACATCTATAAACTTTCCCCCATGATGGAATTCTAAGCTGAAGAACTCTTCCCTATTTGTTGCAAGATTGACCAATAAAGAGTCACAATGTGCCACGGATTTAAAAATATATCAACATTGGGATACATACCATATTCAACACTGGGATTGAAGGTCGAATCTGGCTTTCGAACAAACCAGCATCCCCAATCTTCGGCTTTTTCGCTTGGAATCATCGTATTAGGTTGAATCGCATGAATGGGGGAAATTTTAGGGTTCCTGAAATTAGAATGTTCGAGATGGAATGAACAGGCATTTTAAACGTTAAATAATTATTCATGAAATAAAAAATTAAATGCAAATTAATGGTAAATGACATAGTTACCCTTCATTTAACAGCTGGAAATAACATTAGTTAGGTTTTGGATGGATTTGGCAGTAAATTAGAAACTTTAAGGGTCCAGGTGATACAAAAAAACTTTTTTGGATGGATATGGCAAATTTGGATAAAACTCAAGGACGAAATTGACAATTTACTCTTTTAAAAATATAGGCCGGAGACCAGGGGCGAACCCGGGTCTCCCAGCACACAGCCTTTGGTCTTAACAGCCCTGGACTCGAACTCGGATCTCGCATATAACAAAGCAAATCACAAGACAACTGAGCTGGCCCTGAGAAGGTTATTATACGAGATTTGATTTCTTTTATATACACCTTACGTTGAATTTCTTTTTTTTCCAATATTGCCGCCAAACAGAAACATAACAGTTGCAGGTTCATATATTTAACCACGGCTGAATTTTTGCGTTTAATCATTTCGCAATTAATTCTACATTTCTGTTTTGCGAAACCGATCAAGAAATTTAATCCATAATCATGGCTCATACGTTGACTAAACCACCTATATATACTTCAATTTCGATACGTATCTCGCACATCTCGATCACCCTCTCTGTTTCAAGAACACCTCACTGTTTCATACACACCTCTCTCACAAACTCAACCATCCTTCATCTCGATCCCCACACCTTTCCCTATCTCCCTCACTCCCTCTCGTACATCGGAACGCCACCGGAGTGACTTGCAAGCCGCCGGAGTTCATCAAGTTACGACGGGACGCGGTTCTTCTCGTTTCGCCACCCCATCGGAGACAAAGTCGACGCCGCCGGACATCGAGATGGCGACCGGAATTCACGTTGAACACACACCTTATCGTTCGGTATACATTTCTTTAATCCTTTGTTTCTCGTTCAACCCACTGCTGAGATACTACAATTTCTTAATGTTTATGAAATTTCAAACCAACTAAAAGTAGGAATCAAGATATCACAGTTACGTATGTTTTTATTTGGTGAAGAAGATGACATGCAAAGTGTGTTTCTTTTTTTGTGTTATTTAAAAGACTAAATAAATGAGTGAATTCAATAATTTATATATTAAGAAATCCTTTACCAAACATCAGATAGCGGACCCGAGTTCGATTGGGGATTCTCACACATCTGTTGCAATTTTTTTCTGAGTTTTTTGCAGAACTAGGGGCTTTGAGCTCCCTAAAAGTGGTTTTAGGTGGCATCCAAGAGAATAAGTGAATTTAGGTAGTTTGCTTAATGATTCAGCGAGGTTCCTCTTCATTTCTGCCAAAAGCTGAAACAATTTCCACTTTTCTGACATATACATGAAGTTCGCTGTTTGCTTGTGCCAACTTCTGAAACTCGCTGATTCAATCAGCAATCTTGTAATCAACTTCGCTGATTGAACAGCAAATTAAAGAGCCTCGCTGAAATGATCCACCAACTTTTAAAATTCGCTGATTCAATCAGCAATCTTGGATTCAACTTCGCTGAATTGATGTACAATTTACTGAAGGTTCGCTGAAGTGAAGCCCAAAGTTATCAAGCCTTGCTGATAAGAAGCCCAAAGTTGAAGAACCTCGCCGATATTAACCGCAATCTTGAAGAACCTCGTTGAATTGAAGGCCAATCTTCAAGAACCTCGCCAATATGATGTGCAAAGTTATCAAGCTTCGTTTATTTCATATGCAAAGTTATGAAGCTTCGTTCATTTCATAAGCATAGTTGTTATTTGCTGATTATTTTATGAAGAAGGTGTAGCCTTCTTTTGCTTTTGCTTTTCAGATTTTTGTCTGGGTTCCATCATCACCCACATGGCATTGATAAATTAAAATATTGAGGTTGTAGCATTCTTTTAAAATATAGAGGTGAATGACAAATTTTCAAATAGTGAAAATTTATTTTTGCATAGAGTGGTCTTTTCAATTCACAATTGAGTGTTGCAGGCTTCTTTTAACCATACCTTCTGATACGCATAGGGAACTAGTAGCTTAAACAGGGCCATCTAATCACCCCTAAAATTCAGAATAGTAGGTTTGCAGAATCTGGTGGCTTATCATATCATCAGTGGAATCAAGAGACCTTTGTTGCTACAAATACGTACATACAATGGAGTTTATTGATACAAAGTTAGAAACCAAAGCTAAGAAACTTTCACACCCTAGTTTAAGCACGCACAAGAAGATCTCAAAGTTAAAAATGAGTTATCAGTTGAATCCTGGTCCTCTCAATAATGAGGTTTTGTTTTTACACAAGAAACACCGTGCGTAAGAGGTTTATAATAACCCGGAAAAATTCGGATCATCCATAAACATCAAGCGTTCTGATCCTTCGTTTTGGAAGTTGGTGAAGCAAAAGCTTATAGGACCACGTGTGGAAGGTTATATACGTGAAGCAGGGTTTGGTGGGTTGCTTGATAGTGGGTACCGTTATATAGACCACGCTTTAATAACGGCGTTGGTTGAGCGGTGGAGGCCTGAAACCCACACGTTTCATCTTCCAGTGCGGGAAACAACTGTCACATTACAGGACGTTAACGTCTTGTGGGGCCTGCCAATTGAGGGGGTGCCGGTATGTGGGGCGGATAACACCCTCACATTTTCTGAGGTTGCGGAGAAGTGTGAACGCCTGCTTGGGTTCACTCCAACGAATAATCAACTCAGCAGTAAACGAATTAGTTCTGTCCGTATTATCGCTGAGTTAGATTCTACTTTTTCTGAAGTTGAGGCTACGGACGATCAGTGCATTATACGTGCACGTTTAATAATATTTTATCTAATAGGTTGTACAGTTTTTCCAGATAATTCGAACAACTGGATTAATCTTCATTTTTTACAATACTTAGAGGATTTAAGTTCGTGTGTTAATATTAGTTGGGGCAGTGCTGTTTTAAGTTGTCTCTACAGAAACCTGTTGTCACGGCCCCCGACCCGGTTTGACCCGTTTCAGGAGCCGCGGGACAGAAATCCCGTGGTATTTTAATTAACAGCGGAAGTTTCTTCAGGATCTTTTTAAAACTGAAATATTTCCCGTTTATTTTATTTCACAACTCGGGATAAAACCCGGTACTTTACAATATTGAGATTTCACCCAGAAATCTTTTATTTTACAAAACATGTTTCTTTATTTTTATTCTGAGCCACTTCCTTAAGCTGATAGTGCTTCACGGCACTTTTCCTGGATCACAACAGATCACCTGAAACATGTTTGAAAAAGGTTTTGTCAGCGGGAAATACTGAGTGAATCATTCATTTTGCTAAAATGATTCTTTTGTTATAATTCACAGTATTAAGAGAGATTACAATGTTTATTTCAACCAAATACCCACAGTACTTGTCATCGACTCGTTTCAGTGACTGTGGTCATATTACTATTGAGTCCGTTCACCCAATAGTAACGAGTATCATTAATTAGGTTCGCCCACCTAAAGTGATAAAATAGCAATACTGTGCACAATACCCCACATACCGGCTGTAATTTGGTGACTACATAAACTTAACCACTGTAATTATAATCTTGAAAATAAACATACTTTTATAAACAGATTTGATAAAAAGAGAATGACTCACATTGCAGATTTAACAGAGCTTAGTTTACTGATTAGCCTTGATAACCTAGTTTAAATAATCAAGCACACAAACTAGGTTAATAACTTAATACAGCATTTACGATAACTCACGAGATTGAAACCTTCACAACGAATGACAAAGTGCGATACTTAAACATCCATCGATTTAACGACAAATGACAAAGCATAAACCCTAATGTGGGCAGCACTTAAACATCCATTGGATAGTTTAATCGATCGGACATTGAATCGTAGCAGCGATCGAGTTATTACCCTGAATTGTGGCAGCACTTCGTGATCAGTGTGTGTTTTTAGACTATTTCTATAATAACTCGGAGTATAATTTGAAACTAAACGTCGCATCAACGCCCAGAATCAAGTCCCACAGCAACCTATTTATATTTGAAAAATCGCCCCCCTCGCCCCACGCGAAAGGTTTCCTTGCGCGCGTCGCGTGGCGCGAGAGACCCTATTCTACCCTAGGGTTGCTTCGTGTCCCAGTAGCTTGGCTGAGTTGGTTTCGTGTGATTTTTAATTTTTGACAGCAAACTGTGTGGATTTTACCGACTAGGGTTTACCCCCCTGATTTTTAGGGGCCCTGATCCTGATTCCGATTATTCTGAAAATTTTAGGGTTTGTTCAGAATTACTTGGGTTTCTCAATTAGGGTTTCCTATTGGACCATTTAGTTAAATAAATATGACTTTTGATGAGAGTTGTTACACCTGTGTAACGCTACAGCACCCGATGCCGTAAACGTTAGCGGACCAATGTCAATTCTGCAAGTCTGGGCCTGGGAGAGGATCCGTTGTGTTTCACCGGAGCCCTACCACCGGTTTAATTACGACGCGCCTTTAGCTGCTCGGTATGTTGTAAGCTGATTAAGTATAAAATTGTTTATGAATAAATTATAGAAACTTAAATATATAATATTAATTTTTGGCACTTTTTATTTTTTTTAGCTGGAAGGGAAACCTTAATCATGTTGACGCCCCCACACACTGTCTTAGATCTTATCGATCTCAACTTCAGTCGGTTCGCGAGGAGATGGTACCCTAGTTATAGGAAAATACACATAATTTTATGTAGTTGTTTCTAAACTATTCAATTTTTAATGCAGTTTATTTGGACACCGTACGATGATGTTCTCGGTAGACTCCCAGAAATTTGCACTGGTAGGAGTTCTAGTTGGAGGAGCACATGCCCGCTGATTTACTGGGAAAATGTCGAGCATCATTACCCGCAACGGGTTATGCGGCAGTTTGGCATGGTTCAACATATACCTCCCAGTATACCATTAACCGTTGAAGAGCTTGCCAGACTGCATAAAACGACCCGGATTGGGAAAACTGGTTGGAACTGGACCATTCGACATGATGTTTATCTTTATGCTTGGTACCATCGTCATGACTCTGTTGTCGAAGGAGAAACAATAACCTCTTATCCGGTCGCAGACGATTATATGTCTTGGTTCATGAACCATACAGTGCTCTATTTGACAAATCCAAGGTCTTCGGCAGTTCCAATGCGTGGTTTCCAAGATGATGGGGCTCGTGCCCAAATGCTGGTATATATATATATATATATATATATATATTAGTTTAGATTTATTCATGTTAGAAAGTCTAAATTAATACGTTGTGAACTAAGTCTTATTTTTATTTATTTAGACGGATGCAATGGGGGTAATACAATGGTGTGATGATCTAGAGTTGGCCCAAGCTGCCGCTTATCGAGCTATAGAAATGTCACGGCAGGAAGGATACTCACAATATCCGAGTCACTTGACAACAGAAACTGTTGACCTAACACCTATTCCTCGTCCGCAGAGGTTACGCATGCGACGGCAACGTCAACAATGAGGTTCAAATGTTGAAGGGGGTGGATGTTCCAATTGGGGCATGAATATGGAACAAGGGGGACCGTCATGTTTTAACGAAACTCAAATTGATGATCAATGGCGTATCCTCGGGTTAGACAATATGGAACCAGGGGGGCCTTCATTTGTGAATGAAAGTGGTAATTTGGGGGTCAATCAAAATTATAATGATGTTGACCACCCATATTTTTGGGCTGCAAATAGAATATCCGACCTTATCGGTGGGGACGTTAATACTGTGGTTACTGACAACCAAATATATACGTCGAATGTCCAAAATAATCCCCCCATGTATACAACACCCGCATCACAAATGTTGACGTTTTTTCCGGATACGCAGGGTGACTTCAATTATTTTCCACCACATCAAAATTCGGAAGATCCTCGTGCAAATTACTCAAATGTAGAACCCACTCCCTTGGAATGGGGACTTGATTTAGATTTGAACCTATTTAATCATCCACCCCCATCCAACTAAGTTTGTTGTATGTAATTGTATTTCCATGAGCATAAAATATTTTAATATTAAGTTGCTACTTTCTTTTGTTTTGTCAGTATTTGATTTAAATATTAAGTTGTTGAGATTTTGTTCTACTTCATACCACTATAAATACACCCCCACTTTCCCATCTCATAACCACACAAAATTTCACTCATATTACTCAACCATGGCACAACGTCGCGACAAGCAAGTTTCCGAAGAACAACATAATCCGCTTCACGTCCCGAAAATGTCAAGTATGATAATAAATAAGTTAAGGCGTCCAACCAGTCGGTCCAACACCTCGTCTTCTGATTCTGTTACCCGAAACGTTATCCAACATAACCCCGGGTCCTCCTTGCATAAGTCGCTGACAAAACCGGCCGAAAATCGTGTAGAAGGTAGTATTTTTGGTGTTCCAACAGATGAGTCCGGGAAATGGTCAACTGATGTTGAAGAGTTTTACCGCAATGAGGATTCTACATTCTGCTATTCTCGCTTCTTAGGTGAAAAACCGCTACATAGAAACTTATGGGGTTGCCTTTTAGGCTACGAGTCTAACGGTTGCCTAAATGACCTTGTAAGCTAATAAAGATATATTTGTTATTATATTAATCCCATACCAAGCACTGACTACATTTATTTATATCATTCTGCAGCATGTTGAAGCGTGGACCTTAAGGCTAATGCGTCTTAGACAGTCCAAAATTTTAAAAAACCCGTCTAAAAAATTGGCTTGGACGGTGTTACCCCCGCAATTTTATGAAGATGTGTGTTACACGAAGGATTGTTTTAAGGGCGTTAGACATGGCGGGAAGGAAGGAACCATATCCTCCATTTTGGGATGTTGATTATTTGTATATCCCGTTATGGATGAAACAAGAGGACTGGTTACTATTTCGTGTCGATATGTTTACCATGGAAATTACTCAATTTTGGACTGATAAAAGATGGGGAAATGAAAAAGGACGGCTGGTTGATCACGTTATGGACATTTTTCCGATCTTCTTTAAGCACTTTTTGGACCAGATTAACTATTGGCGAAACTAAAATACCGCACAAATAAAAAAGTTTCCTTTAGTGTAGTTGAAGATGTTGTGCCTCAGGACAACGGTAACATTGCTAATTCAGGGGTGCTTGTTTATATGATGATGGAGAACCTCGTAAGAGGCAAGTCGCTCCATGTAGACAGTGATGTTGAAGACGCTTGTATAAAGTATCGGCGCCACATGGCTAACGAGTTGTATAAATGGCGTTGTTTGTAGCCATTCCACCTTTAATTTTATCCTTGTATTTTGTTTATGACATTTTATTATGTTTTGTCAAAAAAAAGTCCAACGTGGCCTTTTCCGTGGCCGTTTCCTCACTCGTGTGGCTCTCGCCACCGGGTTCGTTTGTCTCTAACTTATAAGGAAGGGTAAATTTGTCTGGGGACCAGGGGCGTCTGGTCGGCGGAAAGCATTTCGGCTCATTCAGAGGGGCCCGAAAGTTGTAAAAAGTCATTTTTTTGTTTTCTCAAAAAAGTCCAACGTTGCCTTTTCCGTGGCCGTTTCCTCACTCGTGTGGCTCCCGCCACCAGGTTCGTTTGTCTCTAACTTATGAGGGGTAAATTTGTCAGGAGACCAGGGGCGTCTGGTCGGCGGAAAGCATTTCGGCTCATTCAGAGGGGCCCGAAAGTCGTAAAAAGTCATTTTTGTTTTCTCAAAAAACGTCCAACGTTGCCTTTTCTGTGGCCGTTTCCTCACCCGTGTGGCTCCCGTCAACGGGTTCGTTTGTCTCTAACTTATAAGGAGGGGAAAATTTGTCCGGGGACAAGGGGCGTCTGGTCGCCGCAAAGCAATTCGGCTCATTCTGAGGGGTCCGAAAGTCGTAAAACTCATTTTTTTTGTTTTCGGAAAAAACGTCCAACGTGGCCCTAATAGTTTATTAATTTAAACATAATATAAAGGAAGATTACAAATACTTTTTATTGTATTACACGTTTATCCGGTGAAAACCGTGCTGCATAGAACTCTTCCGCCATCTCCCGTCTATATTTCGCGCAAGATTCTTCAAGATCCCCATCAATCCGGAGCTGGTCGTCATTAACTAGTTTACTCAATAGCATACAAACTAACACCCCAGAATTAGCTCCTGGGTTTTCCTTGTCATGCTGGCAAACTTCAGTATGTGTCACCATTGTCTTCTCCACGTATGGCCGTCCAGAATTTTCCCAGTACGAAATTTGGTCCAAAAACATTTTGAATAGTGATTCAAATTTAATAAGGGTTGGGTACACCCTAACTTGAATCAATTTGGACCCATCAGAACTGCTTGAACCACATGCTCCGGTGAAGTACAATGTAAGGTGAAGTGTCCGCATATCAACACGAACCATGAACCAGTCTCGTATGTCAACACATAGTGGAATATACACCTGAGACAAAAACAAAAAATATAAGGATATTTTCTTATAAAAATGGATTTTATGTAAGTGTTACCGTATTGATGTCCCAAAACGGAGGGTAATGTTCCTTTAATCCAATCGCAAAAGGTAACGCACGGTGGTTCGGATTTTCACCCAGAAGGTCCAGGAATTGCGGTGGCAGAATCGTCCATGGAAACAGTTGTTCTGGTTTTCTAGATTTTGTTATCAAAACCCATCTGAACCTCATCATTCTGGTAACCCAACCACACACATGCTGCAATTAATGCAATAACAATTAATGACCTTTTTTTTTTGCAGTAGCTATACTAAAAGTACTTACCAGTGGCGACAAGTAACCATAGTTCTCGTATCCAAGTAGTGCACCCCAAAATTCCGAGCCGAGTTGTCTTCTTCCGAGGAATCCACTATAACAGAAAGAAGAATCCCCGTTTTGATAAAATGTCATTACATTTTTTGACCATGAACTAGAATCTTTTGTTGGGTGATAATACCGGCGTCTCTTACTGGGGATATTTTCAGGGTCCCCCATTTTATGTGGTAAAGACTTGTTGGGTGTGTTTGGTGCAATTTGAGATAGAGTTATGTGCCAGTATTTATAGTGGAGAGGGCATCTCTAGAAGATTGCCAGATGCAATGGAACCAGTGGCCCATCATTTATTAAAAAAGTATTTTAATAAAATAACTAGTTTACCCAGTTTGGTTTCGACATCCAACACCAACTAAAATTACAATTTTAACCCTAATTTTTTCTCTATATAATCCCTTGCAAAGCAACCCTCCATTGCTCCTCATCACTCTTCTTTGCAATACCAATTCTTAGTAATGGATAAGCGGAATGGTAAGAAACGGTTACCTCCCTTCTCCCACTTCCAAAAAAACTGCATGAGTGAAGAAGACATCAAAGCTTGTTTGGAATGGGAACAACCCCCAAAGCTTCCTGATTTGCAGGTAGGAAAGAAATTGGATAAATCAGAAGCTATCAAGGAAGGAGGTTCGTCTTCCGGTCCTGTTGTGAATCATCAACTGGTGAAACAAATGGACGTTCTTGGCAAAAAGAAACAGGTTGAAGAAATTCCCGTTGAAAAAAAAGTTTGGATTTATGACAACCAAGTGTTTGATTTCAACCCTAACCCGGAGGAGGATTACGACCCAGAAGTCCTGAAGGATGCTTGGAACTATGAGGAAGAAGAAGAAGAAGATTGGTCATGTGTTTGGCACAACCCATATTCTGGAGAAGAGTCAGACTCAGAATTATCATCTAGAGGTGACTGCCATTGGAAATAGGGTTGCTTGTTTTGTTGCAGGATGTTTGTTGTATTGGTGTTTAGTTGAATGTTTTTTGTCGCTTGTTGTATCAGCACTTTATGTTTACTAGTATTCTAATAATTACCCCTAGACTTCTCCTCTCTATAAATACCACCTCTCACACCAATATGTCTTCACATCTTCACCTCACCTCATAAGTCATTCGGATGGCAGATGGTGATAACGAATTCCACATTCATTTTCATTTGCATATACATGAAAGGGAGCCAAACCCTGCAAATGTTAAACCCTAACCCAACCGTAACCAAAGTGTGCTCCCCTCCATTGAACAGCTGCGTGCCCGTCCCGGACCTTCAGCGGTAGACCAACATCGTTACCGTCCAGATCATCATAGTCAGGAAAATCATAATCAAACTTCCTTCATGGCAGCACCACAAAACCCCTCTTCTGTGCAAAACCCTGGCGCTTCACCCCTCGACCAACATCCTCACCCACCACCATATGTTGAACATCAAAATCGAAATCCTACCTCCTTTGTGCAACGACCTCAACGTCCTTGGATTGTGCAGAACCCATACCCCCCGATATGTAGGTTTGGATGCATCTACCATAGCTTGTGCTACCACCAATACGACAGCGATCGTGACTCTAATGCGTTATCAGATGATGCCGTCGTTAGTGATGATCCATGGGAACAATATCACAACCATGAGAGCGATTCTGATTCATCCTTTTGATTCCAGAGCATGACTTAGGGGTTCCTGTATTGGTAGATGTATTTTGTGTTCGTGAATTCTCCTAAATTAAAATAAACCGCGTAATGTTCTTTGATGTTTATATTATTTATGATGGTCAAAATGTTTGTTAGTGAATTTTGGAACAAATGTCTTAATTGTTAAATTACACCAACGCATAATTCAAACAGAAATACCAAACACAAAACATAGGAGGATACACATCTGCTGTATCAACGTCCCTGGAATGATAGGCCTAGAAGTGACATCACAAGAACAGATAACACTAAAAACCACAAACGAACAACAAAAACATAATAAATTAATGTCGGCCACAGGTCTTCCTGTTGTGGCCTGTTTCTCCACATCTGCTGCATCGACGGACCTGGGGTTCGTCGTGGTAGTTGACATCCATCTCATTTTGAATTCTTCTTGCACGAACCCTACCACGGTGTGTTGTAACCCTTGAAGGGTCCCCTTGAATTCTCCACTGCGGTTCTTCCCACTCTTCCTTAGGGCCTAGCGTGTAAAAATGCCCGCTGTACTGTTCCCGATAGGTGGTAGTGTGGAATTTTGAATCCGTAACCTCGTGTGGTTCATCACCCCTCCATGAGCAAACAGCAATGGCGTGAGAACAAGGAAATCTGAGCATTTGCCATTTCCCACATGAGCACCACCTACGAATGTATTCAACGGTGTACTCATTACCACCATGATCGTTCGCTTCGTCCCTTGAAACAACTGAGTAGCGAGCATCTGTGACATCATACACGGACACTTCATGTTGCATTGCCACCGAATACAGTTTGTTAAACCTGGACCAAATGCGAGGGGGCAGAGGGGTGTTGCAGGTTTGGGCCATGTGCGAGTGCCTGGCATACTCGGATACGCCTTTGGTAAACGTATAATGAATTAACGCTTTTATAGGAAGAAGTCTTGCTTCGCGTAAGACGTTATTCATAGACTCGGATATGTTCGTCGTTAGGTTTCCCCAACGCCTGTTTCTATGATCATGAACAATAGTCCACTTAGTTTTGTCGATGTTGTTCAGATAGTCCCAAGCTGCCTGATCTAGCATCCGCATTTCCCTCACAGCCCAACGATACTTCGATGGTTGACTTGTGCTCCCAATCATCCAACACAGCTTTCTAAGGCTTTTACTCTTATACTTTCCACTGAAATTGCTTCTTACATGTCGAAGACAATAACGATGGTACGCCTTCGGTTCCTTCCAATCTTCGAGGTTCTCCATGGCATTAATTATTCCAGCATGACGGTCTGATAGAACACATATTTTACTAGTACAGTTTGTGGTGACGTGTTCCTTCAAATTTTGGAAAAACCAACAGCAACTATGGACAGTCTCTTCGTCAACCAGAGCGTACGCCAATGGCATTATGTAGTTGTTGGCGTTTTTGGTTACCGCAACCAACAACTTGCCGCGGTACGGACCTTTCAAGTGTGTGCCATCCACGGAGATTACAGGCTGGCATAGACGGAATGCACTAATAGAGGGACCGAAGGCCCAAAAAACATATTTGAATGTTGGATGTCCTGGAGCCGAATGTGGGTGATGAAACCAGTTAACCACCGTACCAGGGTTTCGAGACTGAAGCCGTAACACGTACTTCGGGAGCTCCGCAAAGTTGCTGTCCCAAGTTCCATATATCCTCTCAATTGCCTTTCTTCTACCCCGCCACGCCTTTGTATACGTAACATCGACGGGCATGGTTTGCTTTATGAACGTCCTTATGTGTTTTACCTTAAACGCGATGTCTGTACGAATTTGTGGAAGGATGTTTGCACCGATATCCTTAGATCTAAGGCATCTGTTGTTGTTGCGCACCACAGTTGAATAACAACTGTGGGCAGGTGCCCAGTTGGTAATCTGCCACAGGTGTTGGAGTTTTTGTTTTGATGCGGTTGCACGCCATTCGCAAACAGGAGCACCAGGGAAAGGGTTTTTATAATTTTTGTTTCTCGTGTAGCATTTAACTTTGTATAAAGTTGGTTTGCAATCCACCACGAATATTTCCCTTCCTCGGCGAATGTTCCACTCTCGAACAGCAACGTCCACATCCTGTTTGGACTTGAAAAACATCCCCAGACGAATTTGTTTTGATTTTCGATTCCATATGTCCATTGGGTTATCTTCATAATCCGGACACATGTAATCCCTAAGCTCCTCATCCTCTTGGGGGTCGTCATGTGGACCTGCTACGATAGGCCTAGAATGCGTTGGCTGAGACAAGGTCAACGCAGTTTGATCGTTGACTGCGGCCTCATCGTCAGAAGAGGCTTCATCTGATGGGGGGGCCTCCTCACTTTCTGAACTGTCTTCTGTGCTGTAAACTTCTGACTCATCAAAGCAGTCGTTTTGGTCATCACCAACGACAAATTGAGAAGCGGGACAGACTAGGTTCTCAACAGATGGCATGAGGTGGTGTTCTTGAGTTGTTTGCCCATCTCCTTCACCATCATCATCGGATAACTGGTTGTCAACAACATTACGTTGTGTTATGTCATGGAGAAGGTTTGTAAAACTCATATGACGGAGGGGATTAACTGCCTCCCATTGAACGTAGATCTCGACAATGAAGTTGCCTTCAAACACTCCGGCTAAGTAGTGCAACATTTCAACGCCATCTTCATTGAAAATTTTTGTTGTCTGAGATGTCCCTTGATATGTGTACCCTAATAACATCGAAACCACAACGGATTCTTTCTGTAGTCGAACATGATTATAGATTGAATCGACCAATTCCTCATAAGACATTTTTTGTCGCATAAGGAATGTGGTTGTTAGCATGGATTGGTCAAATTGAACAACCCCGTTTACAAAAGAAAAGACACCACCCCAGTAAAGTCTAACGAGGTATGACCGAAAAGAATCCATTAACTAACAAAAGGTAATTTGGCTGAAAATTGATAGGATGAAGTGAAAAAAGAAAAGTAGTTGTGGTTATAGGAGGAACTGAAAAAAGAAGGTTGTTTTTGGTACTTCAATCTTGATGTGGGTTGACACCCTAATCCCATGGGTATTTATAGTGATGGAGAACCCAGACTTAAGCTGGGTATTTCACAAACATTTAAGTAATTCTAAAATATTACAGTATTATTTGTATTAACAAACGGGGTTTTCTTGTTTATGTCCGTTCTTTAAAAATTAGTTATATGCTTTCAATTTAATCTAGTTTTATTAATATTTGCTGCTGGGTAATTTAAACATCATATTTGATTGTCTTCATTCTATGTACATATATGTAGAAAGGTAGGTATCTGCATTCCATTGATAATATGATATGACTACTTCTGCAAACTACTAGTCATAAACATGTCTTCACAAAAAGTGTAAGGTTTGATTAGATGGCTCTCTACAATACTATTACAAGAATCTGTGTATCACACATATGGTTAAATGACTCCTCTAGAAAATTCAATTACAATCGAGAAAACTATTCCCTGCACTCATGCATAACATAACACTATTTTACTATTTCAATTTTTGGCATTCAAGACAACAAAACTCTGAAAAGCATCCCATGTGAACCTGCTACACCTTCAAACAAAATTCAGCAAAGCTTTTATAACTATGCTCATGAAATCAGCGAAGATTGTGAAGGTTGTGCAGGAAATCAGCGAACCTCGTGAAGGTTGTTCATGAAATCGGAGATCTTTGAGTAATTTGTAGATGAAATCGGCGAGGTTTAAAAGTTGGTGGATCAATTCAGCGAGGCTCTTTAATTTGCTGTTCAATTCAGCGAAGTTGATTACAAGATTGCTGATTGAATCAGCGAATTTTAAAAGTTGGTGGATCATTTCAGCGAGGCTCTTTAATTTGCTGTTCAATTCAGCGAAGTTGATTACAAGATTGCTGATTGAATCAGCGAGTTTCAGAAGTTGGCACAAGCAAACAGCGAACTTCATGTATATGTCAGAAAAGTGGAAATTGTTTCAGCTTTTGGCAGAAATGAAGAGGAACCTCGCTGAATCATTAAGCAAACTACCTAAATTCACTTATTCTCTTGGATGCCACCTAAAACCACTTTTTGGGAGCTCAAAGCCCCTAGTTCTGCAAAAAACTCTTTTTTTTCTGGTTAAAAAGAAACTATTTTTATATTTATATTTTAATCAGTTTAGTTTCAAAATTTGGTTTATATTTAAATCATGACTTAATTCAATTTTCTGATGTAAGTAATTATTCTTAAAAGCCACTGTTATGTTTTTTCATCTTTCATTTACATATCCAACATCTTTAATAACAAAGTCAATTTTCTGATTTATTCTATTTTTCTTTTATACAAAAATATTACTAAAAGATTAGTTTTAAAGTTCTAATTAAAAACGTAGTATATTGTAACCAATAAACATTAGGACTTCGTTTAACCCTTAAATAATAATGGAATCGTTACGTGTTATTTGAAAATCTAGGTTAATCACTTCAAACGTACGGAATCCTTTCCAATCTTACTCGTGCGTTATCACAAGAAATCGCAACGCGATCATTGTGAGTATACTCGAATCCACTCTTTACGTTTAGCACTTTTTGGGATATGACATGTTTACTTACAAAACTTACACATAAACTTTATAAATAAATGCATAAACATTCCTATAACATGCTTGTATACGTGATTGCTTGATACTTTAAACTTGGGTTGAGGACATCTTGTGTTAGAATTATCATTAACTTTGTATGAGCCTATCCGTGACATATATAGCGCTATAGGATTAACGCACCGTCCGTAGACTTGTGGTTAAGTCATGAGCATATTGCGTTTCATCATTGGTTTGATATCTTAGACACATGCCGACTTTAATGTTTATCTTGAATCACATGCTTGCTATGAGGAATCGTTTAAACTTGTCTTTTATGCTATGTACGTATCAAACTTGTATACTCGCCTTTGCTTTTGCATTGAACTTTATTTTAAACATGTTACAGGTTGAAGATGATGATTACTATGAAATGAAGTAGCTATGATACCTAGAAACACATTTAGACGTGTTAGGTTTAATATGTTTTGATGTTTTTATGTTTGAAAATGTCGTATTTGGATTTTATGTAATGTTTGACAATTTGAAATTTATGAAATGAAATGGGTTTATTTAAATATTGTCACAATTAGTGTTATGAAGTCTCTTGCAATCTCGTTTTCGTCTCATCCCGATGTTTCCGCCATCGGTTGGGGTGTGACAAGTAATACATTAAATGCTTGTCTTCACCAAGTGATGTAAGAGACTTAGCCAAACATGGCCTTTGATTGACAAGAACTCTTACGATCAATCTTGGATTCTGAGACTACTACACACGCTCTAAGGTGGATGATGGATGATGGTGGTGGATGTGGGTGTTGTAGTGGTGGCAAAGTGGGAGAGAGGTGGTTTGCCAAGGGATGCCTTTGAAGTGAGCCAAGCACCCCTATTTATAGCCTGAACAGAAGCCTGGCCAAGGCCCCGTGTCTGCTGGACACGCCCCCATGGCCAACCATTTTCTCTTCCTTCATTAATTGCAATTGTCTGTATTAGGCTCCACACGGTCCCGTGTTCGCTGGGCACGGCCCCGTGTGCAGAATCGTATCTGTACTACCAAGATTTGCAAGATTCTGCGAATCTTAGCGTTGACCACGCCCCGTGGTGGGCAATGGAAGCTTCTACAGCTTTGTCCTTTCTGCAGACATCTGACCACGCCCCCGTGCTCAGTGGGCACGGGCCGTGGTCAGCTTTCTCTTTCTTGTTTTTGCTTGAGAAGATGATGTCGAGGGGTCGGGCATGCCACGTTTTTTCCTTTTCTTTGTATTTATGTTAGTTTTTGCTGCATATTTGTTCCTTTTGTTCATTTAATCTCATTTGGTCCTGAAAATACAAAAGGAAGACAAAAGCACACTTTTTCCTACATTAGTAGTAAAAAATGGTTAGTTTTATGCCTCATTTGATGTAATTTATATGTTGAATTTTACACAATCAAATAACCCCACACTTGAATCTTTGCTTGTCCTCAAGCAAAACTCTTTATTATGTGGCTTACACACCCAAATGGATTGGGCAGAAGAGAAGTTTTGGGCTTGTCTTGAGTGTCGGAAATCCAAGATCTTTATTGGGTTTTATTTTTATACTATTTACAATCCTATTCGATAGTATTTATTTAGAACGTTTCATAAGAGAAATTATTTAGTTAGGCATAACATGCCTTTTTAAAATTCCATTTATATACAAGTTCACATACCTCACGGGAGATCACTCAACACTCGGCCGAAGATGTATTTTTGTGAAACACTCGAGACCGGCGTGGAACTTACTTCTACCATAAGCTTGCCAAGCAATCAATCCTCCTCCTTTTAACTATAAACCTTTGTAAATATCAAGAGGACTTGGGGAAGGGTTAGACTTGGGTTAAAGGTAGGTGGTTTGGGGTTAGTGGTTAGTAAAAAGGGCTAAAAGCGTCGGTTGTCGTAAAACTTTTCGTTTTTGTGACTTTTATTCAAACTAATCATGATTAACCATCCCCCGTACATATCACAACGGCACAACGGCATATTTCTCTCCGTACATATTTCTCTCCGTACATATTTCTCCCTCTCTCCGTACATATCACAACGACACGTTTTCTTCCTCTCCGGCGACCAGTTTTCCCTCGCCGGTAAAACCACAGACGACCAACTGTCTAGCAGGTAAAACCACGGACGACCAACTGTCTAGCAGGTAAAACCCCGGCGACCTTTCTCTCTTTTCTTGCAGGTACAAACACCGGCGACCACTTTTTCTTTCTCCGGAATCCACTATCGTGTAAGCTTTCCTGTCGTTCTTTAATTCTCTCCCTCTCTTCCTCTCTTCGACTATATCATTTTCTCTCTACCTGTTTCTACAAAACCCCTACCATTACCATCCTCCGCCGTCTGCCGGTTACTCCGGTGAACCTTGGTTTTGCCGGCGGTTAGAACCGGCAAGTTTTCCCTTGTTTTACAGACACTATTCCAGTAACGTCACCCAGCTGTGTACTCCGGTGAATTTTCGTTTGGCCGCCGGTTAGATTCGACAGCTTTTCCGGTGGCAGTGTCTGACCAAAAAAAAAAAAAAAACAGACGTGTTTTTGTTAAGATCTTGGCTCCATCGGTTTTTCTACACTTCTGCGGCTTCAGGTTTTTCTGGTAAAAGTTTCCCAGCTCCGGTGGCCTTCCCTGAACGATACCATTGTCCCAGGTGCTTTCTTTCCTTAACAACCATATTATTATTATTAGTATTAATAATAATAATAATAATATTATTATTATTATTATTATTATTATTATTATTATTATTAACACCATACATACAACATACTTTTCAATATATTGTGGGGCTTCGTGTGGGTGTTATTGTTGATATTGTAAGCATCACGCAAAATTCACAGCTCAAAGTACTATAAGTATTTCTCAAAGTACTATAAGTAGTTCTATACTAAACAAAATAACTTTGTTCCTTACTGTTGGGTGTGGGGCTTGTTATGTTTTTATATTGGTAGTGCTGTGATACTGTGTAATTAGGAACCATAGACGGTGGGAGTTGCAATTATACCTTAAGACCGTGTCCAAGAAAGAGGGGTGCTAACAAAGGGGACAAAAGGGGGTATAATTTGCGTGTGGCTTCTTGGAATGTAGGATCTCTTAGTAGTAAGTTTCTAGAGTTAGTGGATGTGCTTAAAAAGCGTAAGGTTCATATAGCTTGTCTGCAAGAAACTAGGTGGAAGGGGCATAGAGGTGTAGAATGCAATGGGTATAAGTTGTGGTATTCAGGGTCGGATGGTGCTAAGAACGGAGTGGGTTTTCTAGTGGCTATTGAATTGTACAATAATGTAGTGGAAGTGATAAGGTACAACGATAGGATTATGATGTTGAGATTGGTAATAGGTGAGGAGACAATGGTTGTGATTTGCGCTTATGCGCCTCACATGGGATTAGGAGACCAGGAGAAAAGAGAGTTTTGGGACCGCTTAGATGTTTTAGTAAGGGCCATACCTAGGGAAGAGAGAATTTTTATAGGTGGTGACTTTAATGGCCATATAGGTAAAGATAGTGATGGTTTTCAGTCGGTACACGGGGGTTTCGGTTTTGGTGATAGGAATGAGCCTGGTAGGGAGCTTCTAGAGTTCGCAGTGGCCCATGACCTGGGTATTATAAACTCGTTTTTTAGGAAACGAGTTTCTCATTTGATCACTTTTAGTAGCGGGGGGCGTAACACGCAAATAGATTATCTCTTGATGAAGAGAGAAGATCGACGATGGTGGAGGGACTGCAAGGTTATACCAGGGGAGACAACGGTGACTCAACACCATTTGCTGGTAGCAGATATAGGTCTGAGAAGAAAGCTTACGGAGGGGGAGAGGAAAGGTCGACCTAGGATCCGATGGGGAAGCCTAAAGGGAGACAAGATTACAATGTTTAGAGACAAGGTAATCCCTATGACGGCCGATTGGGTGGGTGGGGATGCAAACCGGTTGTGGGAGGCCATGGCGACTACCGTTACCCAGGTAGCAGAGGAGACGCTAGGGGTTATAACAGGATTGACAAGCGGGCATAAAGACACCTGGTGGTGGAGTGAGGATGTGCAGGTCAAGATAAGGGATAAACAAGGGAGTTTTAGAGATCTTTTGAGGTGCACGGTCGAGGAAGAGCGACTGAGGTTGAAGGAGAGGTACAAGAAGGCCAAAAAAGAGGCGAAGAAGGCAGTGGCGGAGGCAAAGAACACCGCTTATAAGAATATGTATGAACGGCTGGAGACGAAGGAAGGGGAACATGCCATGTTCAAGATTGCCAAAGCTAGGGAGCGTAGAAAGCAAGATTTAGGGGTAGTGAAATTTATAAAGGGAGAGGATGGGCAGGTCCTAGTAAAAGAACTAGACATTAAGTTGAGATGGCAAACCTACTTTTCTAATCTTTTTAATGGGGGGAGGGAAGTCCAACAAGAAAGCGACAACAACAACACTCAAGGACGACAACGAAATAACTGCTATTGTCAGAGTATTACAATGGGAGAAGTAAGGACAGCACTCAAAAAGATGGGAAGGGCTAAGGCAGTTGGTCCTGACAACATACCGATAGAAGTGTGGAAGTGTTTGGGAGAGGATGGAGTTCGATGGCTAGCTACTTTGTTTAATCTTATTTTCAAATCTGGAAAAATCCCGGAGCAGTGGAGGAGTAGTGACGTAGTGCCCTTGTATAAGAATAAAGGAGATGCCCAGTGTTGTGGGAACTACAGAGGGATTAAGCTATTAAGCCACACTATGAAACTTTGGGAACGGGTAATTGACACTAGGATTAGAAAAGAAACCCAAGTTACGGTAAACCAGTTTGGTTTCATGCCAGGGCGTTCAACTACGGAAGCGATTCATATTCTACGGAGATTAATGGAAAAGTATAGGGAGAAAAAACGAGATCTACATATGGTTTTCATTGACCTTGAAAAGGCATATGACAGTGTGCCACGTAGCCTGATTTGGGAAAGCTTGGAGGATAGGGGAGTTCCTGGAAAGTATATAGACTTAATTAGGGATATGTATGATAGGACCGTGACTAGGGTTCGTACGCCTGTAGGAGATACAGAATCTTTCCCCGTGGAAGTAGGACTCCACCAGGGGTCCGCGTTGAGTCCGTTTCTTTTTGCGGTTGTGTTGGATGAGCTGTCCAAGTCTATTCAAGAGACAGTTCCGTGGTGCATGCTTTTTGCGGATGATATAGTGTTAGTTGCTGAAACTAGACAAACCCTAAATGCCAGGTTAGAGGAATGGAGAGCAGCCTTAGAAGGCAATGGTTTAAGGATTAGTCGGTCTAAGACTGAATATCTTTATTGTAATTTCAGCGGTGCAGGTGACAACAAGGACACTCAGGTTACCATTGAGGGTCAAGTGGTCCCACAAACGACTAAGTTCAAGTACTTAGGATCATTTGTGCAAGGGGACGGGGAGATAGATAGTGACGTATCTCACCGCATCCAGGTTGGCTGGTGTAGGTGGAGAGCAGCCACTGGAATTTTGTGTGACAGGAGGTTCCCAACAAAATTAAAGGGAAAATTTTATAGGGTAGTAGTTAGACCGGCTATGTTATACGGGACAGATTGTTGGGCCATCAAGAAAACACAAGCGCGCAAGATGGAGGTAACGGAGATGAGGATGTTTAGGTGGATGTGTGGCCACACGATGTTAGACCGAATAAGAAGTGAGGTTTTTAGGGATTGGTTAGGAGTAGCTAGTATATCAGACAAGTTAAAAGAGGGGAGGTTGAGATGGTTTAGGCATGTGAAGAGGAGACAGTTGACAGAACCAGTTAGAGCAGTGGAAACCATGACAGTGGAAGGAAGGAGGCGTAGAGGCAGGCCCAAGTTGACTTGGGATGAAAGACTTAGACAAGATTTGTTAGAATTGCACCTCTCTGAGGACATGGTTCATGATAGGAGTTCGTGGAGACGTAGGATTAAGGTTAAGGACTAGTAGGTGAGGGTATAGACGTGTCCTACCTGTGCCTTGGGAGGGGGGGTTGATTCTTTTCCACTTTAGGTAGACCAACATATGATGATTTTTCTTGTATATATGCATATATGTTGCTTACTGATTACTTATCTGCCTACTGCTACGTGATTTACTTACCCGTATTTCGTCTACCTGTCTGTTGGTTGTTTTGGAGCCGGGGGTCTCTCAGGAAGCAGCCTCTCTATTCTTGAATAGAGGAAAGGTTTGCCTACATCCCACCTCCCCCAGACCCTACCAATAGTTCTGCTATTTGTGGGATTTACTGGGTATGGTTGTTGTTGTATTCAAACTAATCATTTTCAAAAAAAAGTTTCTTTGAGGACTTTGTTTGTTTATTGCTAGACTTTCAATTTTTTTTTAGATAAGGAAACGTCACAAGAAACCGAGTTTTTTTACTAAAATAAAGGGTTGAAAAGAAAAAGGTTTTGCTGGGTAAAGGGTGTTTGTTTGTTTTTTTTTTTTTTTTTTTTTTTTTTGTTTAGAAATGAAAAGGTTTAGTCTCAAAAGGGGTTAACTAGGGGGGTTTTTGGGTAGGTGATAAAGAAAATGAAAAATAATGGTGTTGAAAGGAAAATGAGTCAGTCCTAATGCCTCCATCATTTACTTACTTGGGTTTAAGTTGGTAAGGACCGGGAATGTATCGTCGTGGCAAGTTCTAGAGTCGTAAGAACCAAGCGGCTATTCACACAAGAAACGAAAAACGAGCATTTAGTTTAAAGATGTATGCTTGTATGCTCAATAAATGCTCAAAACTTACTTATTGTGGGAATGGGTTTATAATGTGATCAAGTATATATAATCAAATTTTAATTAGATTTGTCATGCCGTTTTATAATTTTCTTATGTTGGTTCTTTTTTTCACGACGATATCGGTTGTAAATTTGTAAAAATATAACCTTTTTAGAACTTGTTATTTCCAAATTAAACCAAGACAGGTAAAAAAAATGAAAAGTTTTTGAAAAAAATTTGGGGTGATTAGCGGTTCCAATAGAGTTTTGCGTAAGGCTTGTTATTAGGACTTGCAAAATTCAAGGTTTTAGCATCCCCCCACACTTAAATTACATATTGTCCTCAATGTGTCCCAAAAATAAGTTTTTAGGTTGATTGAATGTGTAAAAAGGTGTTTAAAAACAAAATTTTATGTTACTGGGCGTCTGGCCACGGGCCCGTGTTGGTCCGGGCATGGCCCGGTGGTCAGATTGCCAGTATCATTTTAAACAGAAGGCTGGGCACGGGGGTGTGTTTAGTGAGCACGGCCCTGTGTCCAGTTACCTGTACTGGGTTTTTTCTATAGAACATTGGGCACGGGGGCGTGTTGGGCTGAGCACGGCCCCGTGCTGAACTTGCTGTAATGAAGGAAAATTGTCGGGATACTCTGTTTTTGTGCATGGGGTGTGCTTTTAAAGTTCCCTTGGTAACCTCCATCATTTCGAGTGTGTTTAACCATCACAACATCATCCAAACACCATTTATTAACTAAAAACCATCATTCATTAAAGAGCGGGATACATAAATCCTAGAAAATAAAAAGTACATACTAAAAACTGTATAAGTAGGTCATAAAATGAAATAAATCTTGATCCACAAAGAAGCTCTAGCCTAGATGTTTTTATTTTAATAGTAACAAAATTTTCGAAAGAAAAATGATTTTTTTTTCCTGTTTGAAGAAGGCTTGTGGAACTTCTTTCCGAAAAGGGCTCCTCATACATCGCTAAGCCACTCCTCTATCTCCCCGAGGAGAAGGAAAGCAGGCCCATTGTCTTCCTCATGTGAAGGAGGCGCGACTTCGACCGGAATTTCTTGTAAAGCGTCTAAAGGAGGTTTTGGGGGAATGTCGTCCCATCCGATGGGATTAATAACTTCTTGTGCCAAGTTCCAAACTTCTTTAGGGAAGATTGGTTCCATACGTGGCATTGCAAGAATGTTCAACCTTTGGTGCAAATGGTTGATTTCTTGAAAGCTATTCTCTAGCCCCACTGTTAGATAGTTGATACGGTCAATTAGGACTTCTTCTACGGATGTCATCTCATCGAGTGCCTCTCTTAGTGACATTACATAACGCAAAAGGGTTGCTTCAATCGATGGCCTTCTTTCCCTGCGACTGTTCCTTGAGTGAGCTGAAGAGGTTCCGCTATTCTGGCTCGACATTCTAAGAAAACAAGTCGAAAAGTTCAAATAAATGAAACAGTGACTCCAGCCACGGCCCCGTGCTCGCTGAGCACGGCCTCGTGGTCACCAATCTGCAGAATTTTCAACTCATGAATCTTATAGTTTTAAAATATTTTTCTGAAATTTGGAACTTTTCTAAGCAAAAATAACTTAAAACAGTGTTATAAAACTTATTTTTTTTATAAGATTCCTTTGTTAAAAACTTAGCAAACATCACAATAAAGCTTAAAAACATGGAGATTTCAAGCTTTAATGGAGGTTTTGAGGGACTTTGTGAAGAAGAAGACAAGAGACAAAAGTAGTAAAGACAAGATGGTTGTTGAGAACCTTCTTTAGAATATACCTTATAGGGTATATGTGAAGATCCCACCAAATCTTTGTCTTTGGAATGGGTCCAAATGTGCAGGAATCTTGCTGCATTTGTAGAAAACGACAGAACGCTGACCACGGCCCCGTGTCGGCTGGACACGGTCCCGTGATCATACAAGAGTCTGAAACATTTTGTCCGTATTCTGACATTAAAGTCAGACACAATTTTTAGGTGGGCACGGGGGCGTGTTGACCTGGACACGGCCCCGTGGCCATAGAATTTTGTCTATTTTCAAGGAATTTATCCAGATTGGGTGGTTCCTTACTGGACGGAACAACACCGAAGTGCCTGAGGAGACAAGAACGCAAGAGGTTATCGGAAAGGGTAAATCCTAAGCTAAATAACGGTGGGCGAAACCAACCTTTATTCCCCTTATCCGGGCTCTCGTTAAAGAAGGTATATATCGAATCGCTCAGGTCTATGTATACATCGGTGGAGACCGACGGAGAGTCCTTCACGGCACAATCGACACAGGGACGACTATCGCTTAAATCCTCACTAGAGTTAGAGGTGCTTTCGGGATCCACGATGTTGTTAGATTCTGAATGCGATCTCAATAATTCTCCTTGATCGTCGTCTTGGGATGAAGAATTTATCTCCATCTCAAGTTCTTTTATCTATTAGAGAATTACTTCTTCGAGTTGAAATAATTCTTCGAGAATCATATCATCCAAAAGAGTTGATTGAGAGCATTCGAGGGAGAGATAAGGATTGTTTTTACTTTCGCCCATCTTAAGGTTACCGGAAAACGATGGGTCTATATAGTGGGGAGTGTAATTTAGAAAATAACACTTTAAATCTTCATGAGATCCCCCACATATTTGACACCACGCACCATAAGAGGAGCAAACGTAAAAATAATCAATATCACTCATGTTTGTGTAAAAAATTACCAACCGTCGGGATCTTACGGTTCTGTTTTCAATAACTGAAACTTGGGTACGGGGGCATGTTTAGTGGGCACGGCCCCGTGTTCAGCTACTGTCTGACTTAAAACAAGATTGTTAGTACCAAAGATTGGGCACGGGGCGTGTTCAGCGGGCACGGCCCCGTGCTGAAGTATGCAGAAGCTGAACAATTAAGAAAAATCCTAGAAAAAATAGAAAAAACAAGAAAAAACGATTAGGCTGTTGATTCCTGAATTTCTTAAAATCCTTGTGTCCCCGGTAACGGCGCCAAAAACTTGGTGTGCGTTAGGTGTAATATGTTTTTATTAATATTTTAAGCCCGTTTTACGCATTAGTCAAGTTTTAAATTTATAAAACACGATATTCTACTAACATTAAACACACACATGGGCAAGTGCACCCATCGTGAGCGTAGTATAGCGTTGGTAAGATACCGAGGTCGTCCAAGGACACAAGAGCTTTTAATACCGGTTTATCCTCAACGTCTAATCAATCTAAAACTTTTGGAAAAGGTTTTAAACATGAAAAATAAAAACTAAAAATGCTGAAAAATAAAAATACAATAAAAACAGATAGACAAGACGAATCACTTGGATCCGACTCGCCTTTAATGTATCCTTTGATGATTTCCGCATTTTTGCACTTTTTAAGAGATTATCTTAGTTATAGTAGTAGGCCCCTCTTTTGAAGGTGACGTTACCCTCAACCCAGTGGTTTGAGTCAGCAAGGATACAATCCAAAAGGGTCGGAATATTGAAAGATAATTAATTAAGTTATTAATGCGAAAAGTGGTAGGCCCCTCTTTTGAAGGCGACGTTACCCTCGGCTAAGTGGTTTGTGTCAGCAGTGATACAATCCCAAATAGCCGGTTTAATGTATTAATAGTAGTTTACATATGAGGGGATCAAGCCATTCGCACCCCCGCCATGCAATACCAGTGGGTATTGAAGGAGGTCCTAGTAAGCTTGACCCAGGTCCTTGCAGGATCTATACACTGAACAAGGCAGGAACCTTACTAAGCCATTCCCTTAATCCCCGACCAGGTAGCCAACATATCTCTATATAGACCATAGAGATATGAATGGTGAAAATCTTTTACTTTATATAGACAGTAAAGTAATGGCAAGACACCACGGATAAATGATAAAGAAGTTTCACCTTCAACATAAGAAACTAGTTATTAAAGTCATTAATATAAAACCAAATAAAAAGTGCGAAAAGATTAAAATTCAAAAGTAATACATTAAATGCTTGTCTTCACCAAGTGATGTAAGAGACTTAGCCAAACATGGCCTTTGATTGACAAGAACTCTTACGATCAATCTTGGATCCCGAGACTACTACACATACTCTAAGGTGGATGATGGATGATGGTGGTGGATGTGGGTGTTGTAGTGGTGGCAAAGTGGGAGAGAGGTGGTTTGCCAAGGGATGCCTTTGAAGTGAGCTAAGCACCCCTATTTATAGCCTGAACAGAAGCCCGGCCACGGCCCCGTGTCCGCTAGACACGCCCCCATGGCCAACCATTTTCTCTTCCTTCATTAATTGCAATTGTCCGTATTAGGCTCCACACGGCCCCGTGTGCAGAAGCGTATCTGTACTACCAAGATTTGCAAGATTCTACGAATCTTAACTTTGACCACGCCCTGTGCTGAGCTGGTCACGCCCCCATGGTAGGCAATGGAAACTTCTACAACTTTGTCCTTTCTCCAGACATCTGACCACGCCCCCGTGCTCAGTGGGCACGGACCGTGGTCAGCCTTCTGTTTCTTGTTTTTGCTTGAGGAGATGCTGTCGAGGGGTTGGGCATGCCACGTTTATTCCTTTTCTTTGTATTTATGTTAGTTTTTGCTGCATATTTGTTCCTTTTGTTCATTTAAGCTCATTTGGTCCTGAAAATACAAAAGGAAGTCAAAAGCACACTTTTTCCAACATTAGTATTAAAAAATGGTTAGTTTTATGCCTCATTTGATGTAATTTATATGTTACATTTTACACACATAAAAAACAACTCGATGTTGTTATAAGTTGCTCAACTACTTGCGTGTAGTTAATTGTACACAATTTTATATTTGGAAAACTTGTGGTTATTCAAGTTTAGAGTTTCAAGATGAAACAAGTTATGTGTTCCATTGAGGGAGTACCTCAAAACATGACACGAAATGATATAATTGCGTTTATTTCGGTCGAAAGTGTTGAAGATAATAACACTTTGGAATTTGATGTTTAGATGTCATTGGTGTATCCGTTATTATATATGTTCGCTTTTATTTTATTTAAAATGGTGGACTTCCGTTTGGGTTTATTTTACATAAACAAATGGATTAAAATATAATAAAAGATAAATATTTATTTTGGACTACTAATAATTTGTCAAAAGGATACACATTTTGATACAAAGTGTAAAAAGTAATTTACACATACACAACGAGCGGGTTGTGATCATGACTTATGCAATAAGTCACAAATCAAACATCAAATGCATAACGGCGTTGTAAGAAACGTGCTGAATGGTTTGAGATTAGATGCACGAAAATGAGATATGTCATCTAATGTTGAGAGCATCAACATGGAAATGCACAAGTAAGTTTTCAAAGAATATAACATATGAAAGAAATATATGTTATTATTGTAAATGATTTTAATAAATTTAGAAAATTTATTAATAGAAATTTACAATAGTGATGGACTTGTAGATGCTTCTACCACCATCAATGTTGTTTAAACTATGTGGAGGTTTGGTCCTCAATTTAGGAGAGTATCCCAATAAAAGGTATTAACGAAACAACAACGTAAATGTATATATCACTATAGGCATACGTGAATGTCTTGATTTTATACAAAGATCGTTCATCAAAGTGATTTGGATTAAGACTTATGTTTAAGTCCTTAGAAAGTCAACGGTGAAGCCTTGAAGATAAAAGGCAAACGAGTTACGATCCTAATGGATGGAGTTAACTATGGTTTTGAGGCCTTCCTAAAATCGATGGTTTTGGAATGGTGAAATAAAATTTCATTATTGTGTTTAAACTAAGAAAAGAATGTCCGGAAGAGATGGTGCGTTATCTCTTAAGGCTGTGAAGAATTAGAATGATGCATCTTTTGTTCACATGCTAGAGTATTGTAGTCTAAAGCATGCTAGACTAATACTTGTTAATTTTATGCTCGATGGAGATTAAATTAACTTTAAACATTCAAAATATGTGTTGACATAATAAAGAATTTTTTGCTAAAACAAAACTATAAATAACTTCGTTTTAGTCCAAAGGGATAACTTGGGAGAACCGAATAAATAGATCATTGATAATGATTCTATCCGGTTTCATATGTGAAGAACTCATAAAGCTCAGAAGCTCTTATGAGCAATACTAATATGAGTAGAGTATTATAATTGGATTACCATATTGACAAAAAGATATGGATAATTTTATCCTATTACGCGGGTCTAAAAAGTCATCAAGAGCAATATTACTCAATCTTAATTAAAATGCAAGCAATGTAGGGGGAGGAACCATTTAAGAAACAAACCCTTTAGGGTATGTAGAAATGGTAGTTGAAAAGTTTTCTCAAACTCGAAATGAAAGGGAGAACCTTTCATCATCCCTTTTGGATGTTATCCAGTTACACTTAAATGTGGGGGTGACTTGCATTTGAATATGGAAGGTTTGCCAATAAGGATTTTAGCAATCCTAATATATATTGCAAACATATGACCATCTGGAGTACACAATGGTTAGATGGAGTCAACCGAGTAGATTGGACTCGAATGCCAATTGGTTAGATTCAAAATCTAGTAAGATGTCAATTATGACATACCAAAGGCATGATGGAAACGTGTCTAGCTATGAATTGAGTTTCATGTCATTCTAAAGACAAGGTACATAACTAGATCTAAGTTGAGATCACGAGTTATAAGTCTTACGAATCGACTAAAAGGTAAAATTGACTAGTAAGTCAAGAACACATTAGGACAACTTATCTAAACTGGAAATTATTGTTGTTGACTTAGCGAAGTCAACAAATAATTTTGGTTCCAACAACCAGTGGGTTGATAAGAGATTAAGTTGTGGAATGAGACTAAAGCCCATGGAAAAGGGACATGAGGGAAACATAACCTAGTTGACTGGAGATCCCAAGATCTAGGTTCAATAGGACAACTTAATCATGAACCGAAGGGTAGTCACTATGGGGGCATAGCTAATATATATGTTTATGTATAAGCTAGTGTATGTGTTTATATATTCCCCTAAAACTATAAAATGGTGTTTAAATACGTCCTAGTCCATTCCTATAATATTCAGTGACATTGTTGTGAGGCTAAGCATAATATATGGCTAATTGATTTGTGGAAATCACAGTAAGCCATAATGATTTTAATGATTTAAAGGGAAATCACCTATGTTGGAGATGTAATGCCCTGCGTCCCTAATCTTTTAGCTTTTGTCAATTTTTGTCCCTATACTATGTGATGCTTGATACTTTTGACGCCTGTGAAACTTTATGCTATGAAACTTGAATCTTGTTGATACTTGATACTTAATGCTATGGTACTTGACTCTTAATACTAGATTCTTGATACTTAAATCTCGATTCTTGATACTTAATACCATGATTCTTGGCACTTAATTCTAGATACTTGATTCTTGATTCTTAACTCTAGAAACTTGATTCTTAATACTATGAGACTAGATTATTGATGTTTGATTCTAGATACTTGATACTTGGAAGCTAGATTCTTGATTTTTGATACTTGATACTTTGGTGCTTAACTCTTGAGACTCGTGAAACTTGAGACTTGGTTGAACGAGGGACTGGAGACTTGTCACTGGCGGAAACTATGAAACTTGGAAACTCTTGTGCTAATGATCTAATTTAGCTATGTGATTCTATTACACAATAATACGCAATGCAATGTTTAATCTAACTCGCAAAACGAATCAAAGACAAAAATGGCAAAAGGATGGGATTGACCGAATGGCAATCCGAACGGATGACCATCCGATCGGAGGGCCACTCAATCGAAGTGTCATCCGATCCAAATTCCACACTGCCTTAACTCCCCCTTGCACTATAAATAGGACATGTCACATCATTCTTCATTGATGTGACAGCCTCCTTCGATCCAGACGTACCCATTCTCATTCTTAGGCACTTTTCTTTGATTCTAGGCCGATTCTTGTAAGTTTTTCAACCTAAATCTTGTACATCTTCAATCTATGCACACTTCTACACATGATTCTTCATCAAAATCATACTTTTCACCGTGAAATCTCTAAGATTCGAGCTCTTGAAGGTGATGTCATCATGGCGGTTTGTACAACCGACTATGTGATGTCATTTATGTCAAGTGCTAGCTCAGATTTAAGAGATTTCCATGTGATTTACATCAAATGTTTACTAAAATCTAAGTTTTCGCAACTAACTTCATACTTTTCTTCAAACTTTCTCAAACCCTTACTGAAATGGTGGAATCCGGACCTAAACGGGCGGTAGACTTGATAATTAGTCTGGAGTCGGCTTGGAAATGGATTATCACCAGAGAAGATGACCGGAATACGGATTCAGACATGAACACCGACAAGAACAGAACCTGATCGGACGGGGTGATACCCATCTGATCAGAAAAACTGAGCCTTGATGTGTCTTCCGTTGTCTCAATACGTACCGTGTCATCACCGTTAAACTTGAAAATTAGAAACTTTACTAGGTTGCAAAAAGGAACAAGGTCATTGCAGTCGAATGGCGATCCGATCGGACTGTCGTCCGATCGAACAGCCGTCCGATCGAGTGACATATGCCTTACAACCTTCAGCACTTTAACTATCTTGAATTAGAACCTCAAACTTTGAATCTTTTTCTCAAACAGTCATCCGACCGAACGGCAGCCCGACCGGATGATCGTCCGCTCGAACGACTTAGATTTATACTACAACGAAAACTTCAAAAGTTGAAACATTTTGGAAAACACCCCTTGTGGATCGAAAGACCATTCGATAGAATGGCCATCCGTCCGGATGACCATCCGATCGGATGGCGATCCGGCTGAATCAAAATAAGTCATCCGACCGGATGACCATTCGTCTGGATGGCCATCCGATCAGGAGAACAATCTAACACTTTGCACGGTTCTCGTTATTCTGCTCGACGCTTATCTGTAAATTCTAATCAGGCTAATCTCAGAGCTCCATTTGATCCAATCAATAGGTGTCGATACTTAGCACCCAATATGAGTATACTCGATCCTTTTTTGTTTTAAACTTTGGGATGCAACATGTATTCTATGAAACTTGAAACTTGATACTTTTGAATCTAAAAACTCTATCCTATGTGTATGTGAAACTTGTGAAACTTGTGATTCTTGATTCTTGATTCTTTATGCTATATGAACGTTTAATCCCTGTGTGTAGTTCCACCTTAATAATAGTAGCGCTATAGGAAGATGTACTTCCCCATTATTCTCGGGAGTATTGTTAGGAGGATTCTAGTTTTTTTTTAGTCTTGGGAAAACACCTAAAGCATCGGGACACTTGGGCTATCACTTGGACGGCGAACCCTAGCATGGCTGAAACTATTTTTATCATTTACATAATGGATATGAGTCTTTTTAATCTACTATGCTATGTACTCAAACTTGTATACTCGCCAGTATGTTTTTGTACTGTCTTTATTTTAATACATGTTGCAGGCTGACAGGATTCTAGGATTCATGAAACTTGCTAGGATGCTGCTTAGAAACACATCGTAGCTAAACTAGAAACTTTGAAACTATTTTGATGATGATTTGTAATTGATGTTTTGTGGTTGATACTTTAGACAATTATTGTGCAATGAATTTAATCTATATTGAAATACCTAGTGTTATGGAATCTCATGAGCAATCTGACCGCTTAGTGCTGCACCCCGATGTTCTCGCCATCGGTTGGGGTGTGACAGATTGGTATCAGAGCCATAACTATAGGGAATTAGGATAGGTAGGAATACTTGCCCTAGTCTATAGTTCTAGGAATCTTGACTCTTATCTGATGTTTAAGACTTATGCATTCTGCCGTATCTGCTTCCTAGCAGCACACTTTCCTGCTAAACTTACATGCCTTTCCTAAGGCTGACACAATATACACTTGGATACTTTAAAAATGCTGCTAATCAGTGTTTGTGTTTTGCACGAAATTTTCCCTCAAGTCAGGAGTGACATCCGAACCTTGATGGGAAATTTCCTTATTATATTCTGGTAGGTCTTATCCTTTGATGAGTACTAACGATATTAGGGTACGATGTTGTCAAGATAGAGGTGAAACTCATACCTTGATGACTAGTCCCACTCTTTGATTTACTATTATGTCTCGCCAAAGTCTCAGAATTCCCAATCAATTAGGAACGTGAAATGACCAAAAGGACGAATATCGTAGGCCTAACATCGATGACGTATTTGTCTAAGTAAGTCGAGAAGCCTTGCCTCAATTCAAAAGGGGTTTGAATCACTTTGGTTAGTCACCGTTTCTCTACCCAGGACAATCCTATGTTTTATGAGCCTATCTTTTATGTTATCTCGATTTTTATGTGTGGTTTTAAGCTTAATTCTTCGTTTATTTTGCGGCTTATCACACAAATCGCACGTATGTACGCAACATAAAACTCTAATCATAATCTCTCAGGATCAAACTAAATTTACGAAGCTTTATTCATCATGCTAATCTATGTGGGAAATCTTTATCGACTATGATACTACGTGAAGCTATCTAATGAATCTATGTGTTATTGTGGTTGTGAAACACTAAATGTAACATGGCATAGAAATACGAGACAGAAGTGACATGATTGAATCATGGTGGATACGTGTAAGGACCTTCAAAAATGTCCCAAAATGACCCGTAAGTGAAAAACCCGGACCCCTGATACCCTAATCCATAACAAAAATAAGAAAAAAACAATTTTTTATGGTTTCACGCGGGCCGCGTAAACCTTAAGGTAAGGTTACGCGGGTCGCGACAACTCATCAAGTCTCCGGATCAGCTTAACAGGCCACGTGTCACACACGTGGCAGCCCTAGGTATAACACGCTAGCCCTAATCTACAAATAGGTGACCCTCGCGGGCCGCGTAAGATCAAGAAGGAGGCTTACGCGGGCCGCGTAAACCTCAAATTTCAGCTATAAATAGATTTGGCCATGAGCAGTTCACTGGTGTCGAAAACAATTCTCAAAAACGAAGTTATACTGCTCAAATTCGAAATTTAAAGTATCAAGGCGCTGCTACGATACAGGGTATTAACTCGATCGCTGCTACGATTCATGTGCATTATTCCTGTTCAATGTCCGATCGATTGAAACTATCTGATGGATGTTTAAGTGCTGCCCAAAGTAGGGCTATACTTTGTCATTCGTCGTGAATTCGATGGATGTTTAAGCATTGCACTTTGTCATTCGTTGTGAGGGTTTTAATCTCGTGAGTTATCGTAAATGCTGTATTAGTTACTGACCTAGTTCGTGTGTATTATTATTTAAATTAGGTTACAAGGCTAATCAGTAGGCTAAACTATGCCCGTTAAATCTGCAATGTGAGTCATTCTCTTTTTATCAATAATGTTTTACAATACTCCAATCATTTTCAAAGGTTATAATTACAGGGATTAAGTCATGGTTATCTTGAATCACTGGCTAGTGGGGTATTGTGCACATTACTAAATTTCTCACAGTTAGGCTAATAAATCCTAACAGTGATAATCATCACTAATTGGGTGAAAGGACCCATTAGTGGTATGACCATCGTCACCAGGAGGTGACACAGCACCAGATAAAAATAAGATAGAAGCCATTGTAATCGCTCTTATGCTGTAATTTATAACTATGTGTCATTTTATGTAAACTGAATGACTCGCTAGTATTTCCCCGCTGATAAAATATTTTTAAAACATGTTTTAGGCGACCTACTGTGATTCAAGGAAAACGTGCTAAGGAGCACTAACAAGCTTGAAGTGGTGGCTCAGTTAAAATAAATAAACATGTTTTGTAAACCAGGGAATTTCCTCGTGAAATTCCTCTATTGTAAATTACGGGGTTGATCCCGAATTATGAAATAAAATAATAGGGCGTTTTCAAGCTTTAAACGATCCTATTAAATCTTCCGCTATCAACTCAATTAACTAATACCACGGGTTTCTGTCCCGCGGCTCCTGGACAGGGTAAAACCGGGACGGGGGCTGTGACAGAAAAAGGTGGTATCAGAGCCACTGATTTAAGCCAATTAAGTATTTGGAAATACTTAATTTTTCTGATTACCATCCTGTGATTATTTGACTATTTGTTAGTTACAGTATGGGTAAGCAAAGAATTTCGGACATCTATCGTCAATTAGATAGTTCACCAAAAGACAAGGGAACTTCATTTCAATCAAATTCCTCATGAAACTCAGCAGATACTGGGGTAGGAATATTTGTTCGTAAAGCACAGTTTGAGAAACCACTTACCCCTAATAAAAGAAGTTGGATTATTAAGAAAAGTCAAGAGAAAATAAAGAAGTCACAACCAAAAGGAGTGATGATTAATAAAGAAACTCAGGAAATAGGCTCTAAACCACCATGGGAAAATGAATTAGATGAACAATGGGCAAATCTTTATATGTTAGCCACTACAGCAGTAAATGTTAACTTATAGTTGAATCGCCAAACCAATACCAGCACCTATGTCACCTACAAACCAGAATAAACACATGTTGAGAATAATACTTAATTTTTTCTGATTGCTACTCTGTGAAAATTTAATTTATAAAATTTTAACTTCGAATTTTGTGTGTGTTTCTTCATATATGCTAAACAGCATGAATGAGTTGTCTGAAGCTCTTCAGAATCTCAATCTCTATTCTGTGAATGTGGAAGTTTCCAGAGACTTTACCGGTTATTTGACCGACGTTAATGAACCTATGGAATTTCAAGCCCAACCTCTAGAGAAACCCAGGCCAAAGAAAAGAAGAAGACTTGCAGGCTGGAGGCGTGTGCGCAGGAGGAAACCAGCGACACGGAAAGTTATCAAGACTGAGAATTCCAAAGACAAAGGCAAGGGAATAGAGATTGGAGAAAGTTCCAGACAAGACCAGGAAATGCCATCTTGGGAAGAGCTGGATAATAAACTGGCACTTAGTGACCTCATCGGACCTGCTGATGCAAACCTCTTTAATTACCCAGCGGAAGCACAACTTCCAGTGGATCTAGAGCCTGATATCCCAGATCCTATTATCCACTCCCAACCTCTACCAGTAGAGCAAGAAGAGTGGTGGACCACCGACTGGCAGTTTCAGAATCTCCTCAATAACCCTAATACCTTTTTCCCCCAATTTGACCTGGAGCCTCCACTACACCCACCTATGAGCTCTGAAAACTTGGCAGAACTTCGCCATTATGGCGAGGAACTAGTGGACGCTGGAAATAGAATCCGGGAAGTAAGGGAAAGGATATCTTGGAAGTACGACGAAAGGGAACGTCGTTTCTGAAATACCAGCTGACTGTGGTTGTATGGTGGTGGGAATATGTGTTTAATAATAATAATAATAATATAATCATAAAAATATAATTATGTGAAATAACCTAAAAATAAAACTTTTGTAAGATAACGGGTGTGTACGGGCGCATATTATAATCATGGTTGCAAAAATCGCAACTAGCCGGCGATTAATCGCTGACTAGTCGCTAGTCGCCCATCAACTGAGTAATTTTCAGCTAATCAATAAAAAAATTGCTAGTCGGCCTAGTCGGCCCGAATCGCGACTAGTCGGTCGGGAAAAATCGGGAAAAAACAAAAAAATCGGAAAAAAACACATATTCCGGCCAAAACCTCCCAGATTCTGGTCAAAACTTGTCCACTTAAAAAAATTACGTATAAAAATATATGTATATATGTATAAAAACTTAAAATTATACATAAAAAGTCTGATCCGATTTATCCCGAGTAGTCCCGAGTAGTCGCTAGTCCCTACCTCACTGACCCGCTAGCGACTAGCGAGTTCTCCAACCTTGATTATAATATATAAAAATGGAAGTCGAAAAATCGACAATTTTGGCTATACGTGTCGGTGTGATTATGTGCGATTGTTTTGTTATGTTTGATTGTTAATTATTTTCTGCTAATCACTTATCTATATATTAATTACCAGATGGAACACGCTGGTAATGAACCCGTTAATGAAGTTAACCAATCTGAACAAAATCATGAAGATCAATTTCTGAATAGGCAAGATATCGAGAATATCGTTGCTCAGGGAATAGCCAATGCTATTCCAGCAATCCTTGCTGCTGCCCGAAATCCAGTTGAACCTCAACAAATTATTCCTAGCAAACGTACACACGGCAACAATTTCAGTAATAGTGTAAACGGAGGCGGCAACCATACTAATAACGACAACGATGGGATGCAAGCCCGACTCCTTAAGAAAATGAAAGCTGCAACGCCTGGTTGCACTTACAAGGAGTATCTTGCCTGTAAACCGGTTGAATTTGCAGGCAACGAAGGGGCAACTGCTGCACTGCATTGGTTAGAGAAAACCGAGGCGGTGAATAAAATAAGTAAATGTGCCGAGGAAGACAAGGTCATGTACGCGTCGCATCTTTTTAAAGAAGGGGCGCTAGAATGGTGGAATACGGTACTTCAAGCCAAGGGAAGTGATGTGGCCTATGCCATGAGTTGGGAAGAATTTAAGCGGCTGGTGGAATGAAAATTCTGTCCCGAATACGAGAAAGAACAAATGACGAATAAATTTCTGAACCACCGGATGGTGGATGTTGATTGTCGAGGGTATACTTCGACATTCTTTGAGTATGCTAGAGTTGTACCTACCCTGGCTTCGCCAGAGCCGGTGCTTATTTCCCGCTATATTTGGGGATTGATTGGCGAAATCCATGATATCGTTAAAGCTGCGAGACCTCGCACTATTGACGATGCTGTGGAGTTAGCAAACACCCTAACTGACGAGCTGGTACGCACAAGAGAAGAAAATCGGAAAAAGGAAGTGGCTCAAAAGATTACCCAGGGATTCCGTGTGGGTAACCGTAGCGATTTCAAGAAAAAGGGAATTGGGAAATCTTCCACTGTTCCATTTTGCAATACCTTTAAAAGAAAGCATTTTGGTAGATGCAAGGGGTATTGCAATTTCTGCAAAATTCCAGGACATCAAGAAGAAGATTGCAGGAGGAAGAAATCCACAATCTGATACAACTGTGGAGAAGCTGGACATTTCAGGCCAGACTGCCCGAAATTGGTCAAACCAGCTGACAACAAAGCAAAACCTGCAGAAGGAACTACCAAGAAAAACGCAAGAGCCTTCCAGTTGACTACTCAGGAAGCAGAACTAATCCCTGACGTGATAACTGGTACGTTCCTAGTTCACGACGTTTATGCAAAAGTATTATTTGACTCTGGTGCAAACCAAAGTTTTATAAATACTTCATTCTGCCAAGCTCTTAACTTACCCTTAACCAACCTTAGGCAGGTTTTTACAGTCAAAACGGCAGATGGGAATTCTGTTAAAAAATAAGGTTGTGCGAGAAGGAAAGATAGAACTCTTAGGTCATAAGTTTTCTGCAAACCTGTTACCTATGAATTTAGCCGGATTCGATATAGTGTTAGGAATGGATTGGTTAGTAGCCAACCATGCTCGAATTCTCTGTGATAAAAATTCCATAGAAATTCGTACACCCATAGGAGAATTAGTGGTGATTACAGGAGATAAGCCACGAAAGCCACTGAAATTCATTTCAGTGATGAAGTTGGCCAGTTATTCAAGAAAACAAGAAGTAGTGTATATGATTTCGGTAATCATTAACACGAAAGGTAAGGAACTTAAAGAAATTCCTATAGTAGCAGAATACCCAGATGTATTCCCAGAAGAACTACCAGGATTACCACCCAATAGGGAAGTCGAATTTAGAATTCATCTAATTCCTGGAACTACACCGATAGCCAAGGCACCTTATCGGTTAGCACCCACTGAAATGCTAGAATTGAAAAAGCAGTTAGATGAATTATCAAGCAAAGGATTTATACAACCTAGTTCATCCCCGTGGAGAGCTCCAGTGTTGTTTGTGAAAAAAGAAAGATGGTTCGATGCGAATATGTATCGATTATAGGGAATTGAATAAGGTTACAATTAAGAACCGATACCCATTACCTAGGATTGAAGATCTTTTTGATCAACTTCAAGGAGCTAGATACTTTTCTAAAATAGATTTATGCTCCGGATACCATCAGTTGAAGGTACAAGAAGAAGACATACCTAAAACTGCTTTCAGAACTAGGTATGGCCATTACAAGTTTACAGTCATGCCCTTTGGGTTAACAAATGCTCCTACAACATTTATGGACATGATGAATAGAATCTGTAAACCGTATTTGGATAAATTTGTAATTGTCTTCATCGACGATATACTTATTTATTCCAAAAGTCAAGACAAGCATTGTCAGCACCTGCATGCACTCTTAACTTTGTTAAGAAAGGAGAAGCTTTACGCCAAATTCTCGAAGTGTGGATTTTGGCTACAGGAGGTACAATTTTTAGGACACAAGGTGAATCACGAAGGCATTCATGTAGATCCCTCCAAAATAGAAGCGATAACTAAATGGAAGGTCCCGCAATCAGCTATGGAAGTTAGAAGTTTTATAGGTTTAGCCGGATACTATAGACGATTCATTAAGGATTTTTCCAAAATAGTTGTATCATTAACTAAGTTAACATGTAAAGCAATTAAGTTTAAATGGGGACCTAGACATGAGGAAGCTTTTAAGATCTTAAAGCAAAAATTAACAAACGCTCCAATTCTAGCCTTACCAGAAGGAACAAAAGATTTTGAAGTTTACTGCGATGCTTCTAAGTTAGGATTGGGATGTGTGCTAATGCAACGCAAGAAGGTAATTGCGTATGCCTCAAGACAATTGAAGAAGCACGAAGAAAACTATACGACTCATGACTTAGAATTAGGAGCCATAATTTTTGCCCTTAAGATTTGAAGACACTATTTGTATGGAAGTAAGTTTACTGTCTATACAGATCATAAGAGTTTAAGATACATATTTGGGCAAAAAGAATTAAATATGAGGCAAAGAAGATGGATGGAGATTCTAAGTGACTACGACTGTGATATTCAATATCACGAAGGAAAAGCAAACGTAGTTGCAGATGCCTTTAGTCATAAGTATCATGAAAAGCAAAAGCGAGTTCGTGCTCTTAGATTAAATCTACAGTTAGATTTAATGGAACAACTGAAAAATATTCAGGAAACAGCAATCAAGGATGATGCTGAAGGAATGAAAGGGCGAGTAAAGGAATTAGAGCAAGGCAGTGATGGAATTTAGAGGTTCCATAAGAACAGGATTTGGGTACCTAAGCAAGGAGAATTAAGAAATAAGATTTTAGAGGAAGCCCATAAATCTAGGTATACCATGCATCCTGTTAACAATAAGATGTATCAAGATTTAAGAAATAACTTCTGGCGGATAGGAATGAAAAAGGACATAGCTAGGTATGTTTCCAAGTGTCTTACTTGTTCACAAGTTAAGGCAGAACACCAGAAACCCTCAGGTCTACTACAACAATTAGAAATGCATGTTTGGAAATGGGAACTCATAACCATGGACTATGTTACTAAATTGCCCAAAACCAGAAAAGGTAATGACGCAATTTGGGTAATTGTGGATCGATTAACCAAATCAGCTCATTTTCTACCCATGAAAGAAACCTTTAGCATGGAAAAGTTATCAAAGTTATACGTGGATGAAGTAGTATCCTTACATGGAGTTCCATTCTCCATTGTATCGGATAGGGATAGTAGTTTCACTTCCCACTTCTGGACAAGTTTCCAGGAAGCAATGGGAACCCGACTAAATCTAAGCACTGCATATCATCCTCAGACAGACGGACAAAGTGAAAGGACGATCCAAACCCTGGAGGACATGCTTAGGGCATGTGTGATAGATTTTGGTGGAAACTGGGATGACCACCTACCTCTAATCGAATTCTCCTATAACAATAGTTATCATTCAAGTATCGAAGCTGCCCCGTTCGAAGCACTGTATGGACGAAAATTGCAGAACTCCAGTCTGTTGGGCAGAGATAGGAGAAAGTCAATTATCAGGTCCTGAAATTGTGCAAGAGACCACCTACAAGATCACTCAAATCAAGGAAAGATTGAAAATGTCTCGAGATCGTCAGAAGAGTTATGCCGATAATCGACGCAAGCCACTAGAGTTTCAAGTTGGTGACAAGGTACTCTAGAAAGTTTCTCCTTGGAAAGGAGTAGTTCGGTTCGGTAAGAAAGGAAAACTAAGTCCAAGATACGTAGGACCATTCCCAGTAATACAGCGAATAGGGCCAGTCGCCTATCGCTTACAACTACCAAAAGAGTTAGCTGGAGTACATGACGTATTTCATGTATCCAACCTCAAGAAGTGTTTATCTGACGAATCCTTGGTAGTACCTCTTCAAGATGTAGAGGTGAATGAGAAGTTAAAATTTGTTGAGAAGCCACTGTAAATAGAAGACAGAAAGATTAAGTTTCTCAAACACAAAAGACTGGTACTGGTCAAAGTCAAATGGGATTCGAAGAGAGGACCTGAATACACTTGGGAGCTAGAATCGGAAATGAAGCGAAAGTATCCTCACTTATTTTAATAAATCTCAAGGACGAGATTTTAAATAAGGTGGGGAGGATGTAAGGACCTTCAAAAATGTCCCAAAACGACCCGTAAGTGAAAAACCCGGACCCCTCAAACCCTAATCCATAACAAAAATAAGAAAAAAAAACAAAATTTTATGGTTTCACACGGGCCACGTAAACCTTAAGGTAAGGTTACGCGGGCCGCGACAACTCATCAAATCTCCTGATCAGCTTAACAGGCCACGTGTCACACACGTGGCAGCCCTAGGTATGACACGCTAGCCCTAATATACGAATAGGTGACCCTCGCAGGCCGCGTAAGATCAAGAAGGAGGCTTACGCGGGCCGCGTAAACCTCATGAGCAGTTTACTAGTGTTGAAAACAATTCTCAAAAACGAAGTTATACTGCTCAAATTCGAAATTTAAAGTATCAATGCGCTGCTACGATACAGGGTATTAACTCGATCGCTGCTACGATTCAATGTCCGATCGATTGAAACTATCCGATGGATGTTTAAGTGCTGCCCAAAGTAGGGCTATACTTTGTCATTCGTCGTGAATTCGATGGATGTTTAAGCATTCCACTTTGTCATTCGTTGTGAGGGTTTTAATCTCGTGAGTTATCGTAAATGCTGTATTAGTTACTGACCTAGTTTGTGTGCATTGTTATTTAAATTAGGTTACAAGGCTAATCAGTAGGCTAAACTCTGCCCGTTAAATCTGCAATGTGAGTCATTCTCTTTTTATCAATAATGTTTTACAATACTCCAATCATTTTCAAAGGTTATAATTACAGGGATTAAGTCATGGTTATCTTGAATCACTGGCTAGTGGGGTATTGTGCACGTTACTAAATTTCTCATAGTTAGGCTAATAAATCCTAACAGTGATAAGCATCACTACTTGGGTGAAAGGACCCATTAGTGGTATGACCATCGTCACCAGGAGGTGACACGGCGCCGGATAAAAATAAGATAGAAGCCATTGTAATCGCTTTTATGCTGTAATTTATAACTATGTGTCATTTTATGTAAACTGAATGACTCGCCAGTATTTCCCCGCTGATAAAATATTTTTAAAACATGTTTCAGGCGACCTGCTGTGATTCAAGGAAAACGTGCTAAGGAGCACTAACAAGCTTGAAGTGGTGGCTCAGTTAAAATAAATAAACATGTTTTGTAAACCAGGGAATTTCCTCGTGAAATTCCTCTATTGTAAATTACGGGGTTGATCCCGAATTATGAAATAAAATAATCGGGCATTTTCAAGTTTTAAATGATCCTATTAAATTTTCCACTGTCAACTCAATTAACTAATACCACGGGTTTCTGTCTCGCGGCTCCTGGACAGGGTAAAACCGGGACGGGGGCCGTGACAATACGCCGCTGGTTCTTCCTATATATAAGTGCTTCCGTCATGTTACTAACTTTCGTACCACGTGCCATGCGAAACTTAGTGTTTTGCAAACCGGTGATGTGGATGTTGAAATCTAAGCTATGGGAAACTACTTGAGTAATCTAAGTGTAATCTATGAGTACTCTAGCGTAATCTATGTGTGGTCTACGTATGTGTTGTTTTGAGTAACAAAATACGAAATGTAGCCTAGCGCCGAAGACGAGGCGAACGTGGCATGTCCGAAACATGGTGGATACGCCGCTGGTATTTCCTATATATAAGTGTTTCTGGCATGTTACCGAACCTTCGTACCACGCGTTAAGTGAAGTTCGTAGTTTTGTAGACTCGAGCTAAAGTTCTTGAAACTATTTGGGTAATCTATGAGAAAATTCGTGATGAAATCTAATGTTGTGGATAGCGAAGCATGACACCGATGACGAGACGCACGTGGCATGATTGAATTATGGTGGATACGCCGCTGGTACTTCCTATATATAAGTGCTTCCGTTATGTTGTCGAACTTTCGTAGGACGTGCCATACGGGATTTCGTTGTTTTATGGACTGTGGTGAGATGGTTGAACACTAATATATGTGAAGCTATTTGGCTAATCTATGAGAATCTATTGGGTTAATTTACGTGAATCCATCTGAATCTATTTGGGGTAATCTACGTGTATGTGATGATGATGATGAGTTCATTGTTATGTATGGCAATTGCGACACGACACGTAACATGACACCGAGTACGAGGCAGAAGCGATGTGCCCGAAGCGTGGTGGATACGCCGCTGGTACTTCCTATATATAAGCATTTCTGACATGTTGCCAAACTTCGTACAACGTGCCATGCGAAGGTCATGGGTTTGCGGTGTTGAATCTATTGGAATCTATGAAACTTGTTGGAAACTTGAATCTTTAATCTACGTGAAACTACATGAATCTTGAGTCTTTAATCTACCATGTGTGAATCTATACTGTGAGACTTTGTGATCTAGACTTATATGACCCTCTTGTTGGATCTTTAGATGTCTTCCCGAAAGCTATCCGACTCTCTCAAGAGATCCAGGGAGAAGTCTCAGAAAAAGATGATGTCCTTTATGGTCGACCAGATCGCTCGCGTGGTGCCAAAGATCGTCTCTGAGATCCAAGGATCAAACACTCCTCCATCCTCTGCTGATTCTAAAACAGAGAAGGTGAAACCTACTAAGTTCAGCTACAAACACTTTATCTCTTGCAACCCTAAGCCTTTCACAGGCAGTGATGGGGTGACTGCTATGCTGGAATGGTTTGACAGCATCGAGGTTACCTTCATTAACAGCGAGTGCCTAGAGCATTTAAAGACTAGGAGTGCAACGGGAATGTTTCAAGGCAGGGCTCTGGAGTGGTGGTTGAATGAGAGAAACATCCGTTCTAATGAAGAGGCCTATGCTCTTCCATGGCCCGAGGTGCGGGAATTAATGATGCTTGAATTCTACCCTCCCCATGAACAACTGAAGCTTGAGGAAGAGTTTTGGCATCTCAAGCAGATTGGTGATGACAATCAGTAGGTGTCGATACTTAGCACCCACTGTGAGTATACTCGATCCCTTTTTGTTTTAAACTTTGGGATGTAACATGTGTTCTATGAAACTTGAAACTTGATACTTTTGAATCTAAAAACTCTATCCTATGTGTATGTGAAACTTGTGATTCTTGATTCTTGATTCTTTATGCTATGTGAACGTTTAATCCCTGTGTATAGTTCCGCCTTAACAATAGTAGCGCTATAGGAAGATGCACCTCCCCATTATTCTCGGGGGTATTCTTAGGAGGATTCTAGTTTTCCTTGAGTCTTGGGAAAACACCTAAAGCATTAGGACACTTGGGTTATCACTTGGACTGCGAACGCTAGCATGGCTGAAACTATTTTTATCATTTACATAATGGATATTAGTCTTTTTAATCTACTATGCTATGTACTCAAACTTGTATACTCGCCAGTACGTTTTTGTACTGACTTTATTTTAATACATGTTGCAGGCTGACAGGATGCTATGATTCATGAAACTTGCTAGGATGCTGCTTAGAAACACATCATAGCTAAACTAGAAACTTTGAAACTATTTTGATGATGATTTGTAATTGATGTTTTGTGGTTGATACTTTAGACAATTATTGTGCAATGAATTTAATCTATATTGAAATACCTAGTGTTATGGAATCTCATGAGCAATCTGAACGCTTAGTGCCGCACCCCGATGTTTCCGCCATCGGTTGGGGTGTGACAGGAGAGAAGTGTGGTCGCTTCTAATGGAATTAGGGCATAATTCATGGAGCTCCCACGGAACCAGGAAAGTGCTCCATGACCATTATTGGAGACAAAAAATGAGGAGATGGCCCGGCTAGGGAAAGTATTGTGTGAATGTATATTGTCGTTTACATAAATTGGGGGATCACGTCTACAAAACCTAGTAGGCTAAGTATGCTTCACAAAGGAAGGTTCAAAGGCTACACCTACGTATCTTTCAATACTCGACTTTCGAGTTTTCATCGGGGAATTTTGTGTGTTTTAATCGATTTCTATTCATGTGGGGGATTGTTGGAAATTTGAGTGAAAATGGGTTTTTCACTAAATATTTTGAACATCAATAATATTTACATATGTGTTGTATAAATAATTATTTATGGGTTTGTGTTCAAACTATGTCCAAATAGAGCTAAGATGAATGAGATATCGAAGCTTGAAGTTGTATGTTTGGAACAAACAAAGATGAATAAAATGGATTAGTTTTGTCAACTTGTCCCACATAGGTGAGATGACAAAACTCAAAGTGATATATAAGAAGGAGCACTCCTTGTAATTTGTTTCCTTAAAGGCAAACACTAGTGGGGACCAAAGGGTGCGCGGCACCCACACATATGCGTGCGAGTATGGATGGCGCATGACCAGGTGACGTCCTGGTATGTGCAGTGGCATCCGTGTGGCGCGCGACTCCACATCACATATGCGCGCATAACATGGGCTATAGGCCAAATGTGGTGCACTTTGAAATTCACACACCGCCTTTGTATTTTTGCCCATGAGCGTGTGGTCAGATACATGGCGGGTCCGCTTATGGCGCACCAGTGGGTGACTTAGGCGGATGATGTGGTGCAGGCATCTTAAGCACGCGACGGGTAGTGCAAGGGCGCGCGAGTTTGCATGGCGCACGTCATTGGCTATGGCGAAGAATGTAAGTAGCGCGCAAGTATGGATGACGCATGACCAGGTGGCGTCCTGGTATGCGTAGTGGCATCCGTGTGGCGCACAACTCCATATAACGTGGCGTGAGATCCTTGAAGCGTGGCGGGCAGACTGATAGGCCAGTTAAAGCACGCGCAGGCACACTGGTCTGCATACCATGCGCATACGCAGGTTCCATACAGTGTGGCGCACGGACTGAAGAGCCACTTCAGGCGCGCACACATGTTTGCAGCGGAAACAAAACAGCTGGTTGGACCTGGTTGAACGAGTTGTTTCAACTTGTTTAATTCTGTCATGAATGAATATGACAGTTTCGTTGACCATATGAATTCCATCTTAATATAATTAAATCTTGCTTATTACAAGATTTATTGCCTCATTAATTATAGAATTAAAGGCAAGGAATGTTTCAATTTTGTGAATGTGTATATATATATGAACCTTGGGTTCATATTTGTGATATACAAAAGATACGAGATGAGAGGATCTCATGAAAACCATTAGAAACATTCACTACGTAAATATATACAACTTCTTTTCTTTATTTTCCAAAACATCAAATTATACCCGGTGTAATCTCGGGCTTGAAAGCCATCTTCGGCAGTACAATTGCTGCTTCGGTTGTTGTATCCTGGAAACAGACCGTCTGAGAGGAAGCACATAATCTGTTTTAAGGGCCCCGTATCAAACACGATCCTCAACCTAAACCTTCATCTTTTTGTATGTTCATTGTTGCAGTTCATAAGGTGCGGCTGAAGCTTTTCCAAAGACGTCGACTTGAATCAAGATTGTTCATAAGGTACGGTTGAAGCTTTTCCAAAAACGTCGACTTGAATCAAGATGGGTACAACCGGTATTGTACTAGAAGAATTTCCCACAAACAACGAGAGTCTCGTTATTATATATTTTGTAATATATTTTCTTGAAAACGTGAACCTAGTTCCTACATATAGAACACTACATTAAATCATTTCAACTCTTGTAGAACTCAAACACAATCATACCAAAAATTGCTCCTAAACCACAAGTTGAAGATGAAGATTTTCATCAGAGTAGACTCATAGGTATCATATAAAATCTACTTGGCAAATTCACTCATCAATGCAAAACGTATTGTGTCGTGTAAAACGAGCAATACTCTGACACGTTTAACATGATTAGTGAACACAGACATGACACATTTAACCAAATGTGCCATTATCTTAAAATTAACACATACATGTTTAATAAGTATGCGGGTTACATCCCACAACACATTTAACGTTATAAGTTAATCAATTATATAACACGAAATCGTCTCATTTAACACCATGTGATCCATTAAATACGGTTAACAAACAATAAGACACAATTATCACGATAAAATAAAAGTTATTAATGTCTTATCAAATTGTTAGGCTATATAACATGATAATTAAAACGTTTTATGTGTGTCATGACTTAGTTAAGTGGGTTAAACCCTTTAAACACATTTTTAAGCATGTCATTAGCGTGTCGACATATTTATCACATGTGTGTGTTTACCACAAACACTAACACGTTTAACTTCGTATCAAGTCATAACGTTTAAGAAGTCATGATATAATTTGTCACTACTAGATCAATCACCGGAAACATAGAACCAATAGGACAAACTATAAACAACAGTTATCAAATAAAATATAGAACAGTAGGACAAAATATAGTTGATAGAATAAGACGAAGTGGGGGTGAAGGGGCTGGTTGTCTTCGATAGGGACGATGACGGTAGCCGACGACTAGGGAGACTTGACCTAAGGCTTTTCATTTTTATTTTCTTTTGCATTATATAATTTTTTAAACTTAAAATAAAATGATAATTTCACATCATATTAACAAAATTTTTAACGAGCATCCATTACATTTAATTTTACATCATATTAACGTAAAATTCTAACGAGCATCTAGTACATGAACCAAAAGAGTGCTAATTGAGTAAGAGTAAGTAGTTTGACCAAAAGATTTTTTGAAAAGTCAAGATGAAAAGTCAAGTTTTGCGTTACCTTATGTACTCTATAATATAATTATTATAATATAATATTAAAAGACAATTAACATGGATTAACGTTTTATTCAAGGTTTAAAAAACGAATCCGTTGAAAAGTCAAATAGCCATAAAAATCAAATAGCCGAAACCAATCATAAAAATCAAAGAAGACGATAATTAGTTTCAAAAACAAAAAGAATACGAAAGATATAAAGGTATAAGAAACTTTCAAAAATAATAACTTCAAATATTAATAAAAATAGATAGCACTTTAATTTTGTAGAAAAGAAGTATATATATTCATTTCATTTTTCTATATCTATACTACGGATGAACAAAGTTGTAAATTCAGTCATGCTAAGACCACACGGTGTGGAGAGACTTGAAGAATGAATGTTATTCGACATGTGGATGCCACGTCGGCACACGTTATAATAGTGACGTGGTGGAAAAAAAAGAGGTGTTGGAAGGGGCGTTATTCGACACGTGTCACATATTTTTTTTTTAAATTTTTATTTAAGAACTATATATTATTAATTAATTTTTATAAAAATAGCATTACTACTAGTATAATAATTATCAATAATAAAAACACTTACAAAATTTAAATAAAAAAAGATTACATTACTAAAAAAAGCGATTACGTAATTTAAACTTAAAAAACGAAACATAAAAACATAATCTAAAATAACCGAAACTAGGTACGATATTTATCCATGATTTCTTTTTTCTTTTTTAGTTTCATGTACGTTTCCCTCTCTTCGTCTTCAATGTGATCGATCTTCATTGCGAGTATTTTCATATCCGTTTGCTTTTGCTTTTCTTCGTAAAGGCTAAAGCCTTTATTTTTTGAGTGTTTCTTTCTTGTTGGATGTTGTTAAACACGTGGATTTCTTGTTGGAAACCGGCCAAAGTGGGGTTTCCGTTACGGATTCGGGTGTAGGTGGAGTTTGGGATAGAGGAGTCAGCGGTTGTTGTGGAAACATAAAAGGTAGGTTCGCTAGAAGTTGATCGTACGCTAATATGTTCGGATCGGTAAAACGTTGTTGATTCGGTTGAGACCCTTGAAGCGAAGTGGTGTTCAGTAGTTCGCCGAAACCATAGGGGTTGTTTGAATCAAAGTTGTGGTTGTGTCGATGCATTTTTTTATAAAAAGTTAAGAGATTTTATAAAAATGAAGGTTGAGAAGGAGTTGTGTAGAAGAGAGTGAGGTGAAAATGGTGAGTTTTTTATATAGATAAGGTGAATTATTTTTTTAAATAATAATCTTTTTTTTAATTATGACGTTGGAATCCAACGGCTAGTAACCACGTCCAATCATAGCACGTCACATCAACACTCATTTAACATCAACGCATGTGGGAAATCTCAAGCCCCATCCACAAAGCCGTCAACAACGCGGGGTTCGGTGTGGTTTGTGCGGCGTGGAAGGACGTAAACGCCGCACTTCCACGCCCACACCATGTGGTCTAAGACAAATTTAACACAAGACATTAATTCAACTACCAATTTAATGGACCGAAATTTAATGAAGTTGGGTTACTAATTAGTTATCTTATTTTTTGAACGACTTAAATTACCCCAAATCCGTTTTCAACAAGGCTCGAACCCTTAACCTTAAGGGGAGCAACACCTTAACTTCAATGATTTTGTCAATTGGCACCAACCCAACCCTTAATTAGTTATCTATTATTATTGTTATTATTATTATTATTATTAAAACTCTTTGGGATAAAAAAAAAAAGGTAATTTCCACACGATATGAAGACGATATTAAGATGATACGATATATTAGGTTATAAAGTGAAAGCTTGAAATTTAACATGTGAGATACTAAGACGCAATATTTAAGACGATACGATACAATGGCTATAAAGTGAGTTTGAAATTTAATTCTCTAACATTCTAACCTAAAGACCGATCATATTTTCCCTTGAATGTAGCAATTGTTTAACCTCCTAATAGCCGACAACTTCCTCTCACTATTTTTTTCTTATTTTTTGAATCTTGTTTAAATTTATTATTGTAGTGAAATTGACAACTCCACCATATCACGCAGGTTCTAGGTTCTAGGTTCTAGGTTCTGTCTAGTAGTGAATGATGCACATTCGTACTTGTTGTGCACACAATTAAAGCTCCCGAGTTACACGCTTTCGGGACAATTGCTTAAGGCACACTTCTAACCTATAATAATGCATGTCTTTTCATTTCACTCTTTCAGATTTTCAACTCCCACCTTTCGCTTCCTTTAGTTGCTGCTTTTCTATTTTTTTCCAATCTCATTGGTGGTAGACTTTGAAAAACGACTTGTCCACAGGGGCGAAGGATCATGGGTGCTCGAGGGTGCACCCACCCACCCCAATGTTTCGGTTAGAAGTGTATATGGTCTGATTTTTCGTCCGAAATATTTAAAATTATATAGGATCGCCACCCCGATTATTTTTCCTAAATGATGGGTAATTTGGTAAATATATTTTAACTCTTATTTTTATTTGTTTAACCCTAGATTACACATCATACAATAAACTTAATACCCAAATTATTAAATATCAAATATAATTAATCTTATTCAGTCGACATATGTGTTCTGCCGTCTGCGATTCTGCTCTGCGGCTCTGCCACTGCCAAAGACTTTTGAGTTTTGGGGCTAATTTTTGGTGAGTGTTGCAACTTGCAATCCTTATCCTTTTTATTTTTTTGTTTTCCAATTCATTCCCAGTTCACAATTAATTTCCTAACAATTTTTTATTTTTTTTATTGTTATTACGAACTATTATTATTTGACCCGACTTGAATCGAATAGCCGACCTGACCCGACCTGAAACATAACTATAGGAAAAAAAAAATTGAGTCCCATCACTTTACGCCCACTCGAAACTTTTGGTCAACCTCCGCCACTGCTTGTCCAAGCCAAAGAAAGTTTACGATATAGAATTTAAAACCTCATGTAAACCGAACTAACCGTTTAACGTGTATTATTATTATTGTTATTGTTATTGTTATTGTTATTGTTATTGTATTGTTATTGTTATTGTTATTGTTATTGTTATTCTTGTTATTTATATACTCTTAAAATGAAAGGTCGGTGGCACCGACAAATGACCATTCTACCCTTTGACAAACAGACAAAACACGGCAAGCATATGAAAAGAATTGTTCCTCCATAGCCGATTCAGATCAAAACCTAGGGTTTCGTTTCGGTGAAGAAGAAGAACCTGAAATCATAATCATGTGGAGACGATCATCTTCCAAACTATTAGCTCTCCGATCTATTGCCAGACCTAATCGCATCGTCACTCCGTCGCCATCTCCCCTCACTCTCCTCCCTTCCGCCACCGTCCTCTCCCGTCACTTTTCAGTTGTTTTTTGTTGGCGTTGTTAGATCCATTTTGTTGGACTTAAATTTGACGTTTTTTTTTGGGTTTATTTTGGATTCGGATTGTTCGATTCAGTTTCACGACATAAGATTGGGGATTCGGTTTTGGTACAAGATCGGTTTGGCTCGAGTTCGATGTTCGAGTCAAGGTTTGATTCAACTCAGTTTGACTCGGTCAAACCGAGTCAAGCTGTTAAAAAAAGAAACCAACATACATTTGTGATTTGTGAATATTTGTACGATTGTATGAAATATGCTTGTATTGACATGAATACTTTGTTAATCAAGGTACTGGAAATGGAATGATAAAATCTCTTCTCGATTCAGCTGGTCAACCCTGTACAGCTGCTTATGCTATGCTTGCTGTCATTCAAGGTGTAGTTTTATATGATATTTTCTTTTAGAAATCTGCTTTTGTTTATTAACTGAAATTCTGTTGCATAATCCATTTTTTGCAGGGCATAAACGCTCTCTGGATGTAGCCACAATCTGGCAAGGGCAGTCTAGATTTTTCAGTGTCTTGATGCTTGCATGGGGTACAATTAAAGTAGTTAACTTTTACATGCTCATCTTTTTAACTGTAGTTTTTTCAACATTAGTAACTGCTTTTCCGTGTTTTACAACTTACTTCACGGTTATGCATGTAGTACTAAATTAAGAATGCTTATTCTATGTTATGTTTTTTCTTTTCTAAAGGACTGATAACTGACATAGATATCGAGTCTGAGCAGTATCGGTGGATGGGAAGTGCTCGAATGGATTTATATGTAAGTTTCGATCGTAATTCTATGTTTAATGACGTTAACGTCAAGAAACAATTTTTTATGTGCACATGTTGATAGAAGATACAAACAATATTATCATCAAATGCAGATAATTATATCATCATTACAAGTAATTGCTGAAGGTGGAGCAGCAAAAACCTACACATCACTCGCACTCGAGACCAATTCATGCCGTTTTCGGTGCTTGAGAGATGCAATCGACAGCCAGGTAACACGTTTTCAATAACTTTTTTTCAGTAAAGAGCCGGTCAAATATGAAGTATAAATACGTTTTCATTCGACGGTGACATAATTTTTTTTAGTAAAGAGCCGGATCAAATATAAAGTATATATACGAGTTAATTTAACTTTCGACGCCGCCGCAACGCGCGGCGGGTCAAAATCCTAGTTGTTATTGTTATTGTTATTATTATTATTATTAGTAGTAGTAGTAGTAGTAGTAGTAGTAGTAGTAGTAGTAGTAGTAGTAGTACTAGTATTATTATTAGTACTACTACGTTAGGACCATTAAATTGTGTACATATATTATATTAATGAACAATCCTTATCAAAATTATAAATTTCAAACACATTTATTCTTTTAAAAAGTTTTTTTCTTCTAAAACCGTTAAAACTAAACCGTATAATCACAAAAAAAAAAAAAAAAAAAAAAAAAATCAGTCGGTTTAATTGACACAATCAAACCCAAATGCTTCGGTTTGTTTTTTCTAAAACCATAATTAGCGATTCGGCCCAAAAAATATCAAACCTAGATAGCCAAACCAAAACGGTTCAGTCTATTGTCACTTGCAAGTTATGACTAAATATTTCATATATATAAGAAACCTATATATGCAAGTTATGACTAGTTATTTCATATATATAAGAAACCTATATATGTGTGTGAATGTGTAAAACACATGTTAATACCGTTAACTATTAAGTAAAAAAATACCATCGTTTGTATATATTGAACGGTTGTTTTTTCTTTCATTTTTTTATTTTGGATTAAAAAAACTATTTTGCTACTCTTCATAAACTTTAAAAACATTCTTATTATTAGATATATTTCAGATAGAGTTTATTAGAAAATGCAAGTCAATCTCCAGATGTTTCGTACGCTGATGAAACACCGGGTTGACATCAAGATATGTAGCTCTAATGTTGCCACCCAAAGAGTTGGTGGACCTGATAAAGAAACATGTAACTCCTGTAACACAGAAGTAATCCAACGGTAACTAGGACCAATTTAGTCACGTTTTCATGTTCCAATTGAACACTTTCTGCTTTTGATTATTCTCTTTACCAAACATATGCGGATCCAATCACGATCTTATAATAAGAACAAGAGATCTTTCTCGATCAATCCCCTTGCCCCTCATTCTTCGAGAATCAGAAATATCCTTTTCAAGTTTGAATTTGTTCAGAGCACGATACTCAGCATCGGTACTCGATCGAGCATCATTATGTTGTTTCTTGGAACCCCAACTGATGAGGTTTGGTCTAAGAAATATACAGTAACCAGTGGTCGAACGTCGATCATCAGGGCAACCCGCCCAGTTAGCATCAGAATAAGCATGTAAATCAAATGTATCAGACCGATGAATACACACACGATGAGAAATACTACCTCTGAGATACCTTAAAATACCCAATGACGATCAGCAGGTGTCCGGAGAAACTAAGACACCTTACTGACAACATAAGCAATCTCAGGGCGAGTCAAGAGAAGATACTGTAAAGCACCAACAGTACCCCGGTACAAAGTAGGATCAAACAGATGATCTCCAGAATGTCGAGAAAGTTGACAACCAGAAAAGACATGAGTAGATAAAAGTCGACACTCAGCCAAACCAATGCGCTGTAACAAATCACATAAGTAGCGCTGCTGTGATAAATGTAAAGTATCTGCATGAAAAGTATCTTGAATGCCCAAAAAATATGATAAAGCACCCAAATCTTTGAGTGCAAACTGGGAGTGTTAGCGCTCAGTTAATCCCGTAACATAAGCGGAAGAACTCCCAGTGATGATAATATCATCAATATATACCAAGACATAACAAATAACAGAATCTCTGCTATAAACAAATAAAGAAGTATCAGACAGACACTGAGTAAAGTCATTAGTGACAAGAGCAACAGATAGCTTGGAAAACTAAGCACTATGAGCTTGCTTCACGCCATAAAGAACCTTCTACATTAAACAAACATGATGTGGATGAGCGGTGTCAACAAAAGCTGGAGGCTGCGACATGTACACAGTCTCAGATAAATCTCCATGAAGAAAGACATTGTTGACATCAACATGTCGAATAGTCCAACTACGGGTGAAAGAACAGGTCAAACAAGCCGAATAGTGGTAGGTTTGACTACATGATTAAAAGTCTCGGTGTAGTCAATACCCTCTGTCTAATGAAAGCCCTTGGCAACAAGCCGGGCTTTGTATCGGCTAACAAAACCATCAGGATTATGCTAAATCCTATAAACCCACTTACAGCCAACAATGTTAGCATCAGTGGGCGCTGGAACAAGAACCCAGGTCTTGTTTAAGTGTAATACAGACATCTTTGATCGCATTGCATCCCACCAAACAGACCACTGTCGTGCCTGACGAAAAGTAGAAGGCACAACAGTAGGAGCAGTAGAAGCCTGATATAGACCATTGGTCAGGAATGTCACATCCCAACCGATGGCGGAAACATCGGAATGAGACGAAAATGAGATTGTAAGTGACTTCATAACGACTATTTGTGACAACTATTTAATAAGCAAAATTCATTTCATTACTAAATCAAAGATACAATGTGTGGAAGTAAAATACAACATCTTGTAACATAGAAATCAAAGTACAATATATGAACTAAAATTTAAAGTGCGTTTCTAGCCGTCCTACTAGATTTCTTTCAACGAAACGTCATCAAGATCCTGCAATACATAGTAAAGTACATGTCAACACAAAAGAACATTGGCGAGCATACACATTTGAATTACTAGCATAAGTATAAAAGTTTTAAAACAAATCCACATGGCATAATCGTATACTAAGGCATATCATTACAACACTAGCATGCATCACATTATTGTCAACCCAAAGATTCCACTAGCGTAATCTTGTCGTCGCAATGACAAGACCGTTTTTGTATAACTTAACATGACCACGAGAATACGGTCGGTGTGCTACTCCTATAGCGCTATACATGTTAACGTAGGCTTGTACGAAGTTAATGACAAGAATAATGCAAGTAAGGCTTCTAGCATGTATGAATTTCTAAGCATCACGTATTAAACATGTATAATAGATTGTTTGTTTGTGTCAAACATGTATGTATGTGATTGTGTGAATTTAATAAGTCATATGTATTGCACCCCAAAGTGTCTAAATTTTAAAAAGGGGGTCATGTATACTCACGGTTTGCAAAGCTTCCAAATGATGCGCGAGTAAAGAGTCTTGAGTTGTTGGAACACCGAAGTTACCCTAGAGGGAAACAGAGGTGTGTAAGTTGCGGTTTTTGTTCAATGGAATAGTTTAGGAATTTGAAAGTCAATGTATTAAAAATGTAAAAATAATCATAAACGTATACAAGTATGGAACCATGAAAATGGTCATGCAAGAAGGTAGGATGATTCCATCCATTTAACCTCATTATGTAATTCACCAAAGCACAAAGTCACAAACGTAGTTGATGACTCGGTTGGTCATGAATAAAGTAAAAGTACAACTACTAAGTTTGCTAATTAGCCAAGTAAGAACAAATTGGGCGTGTCATACCCAACATGGAAAATGTTGGAGGCGAGGCAGGGTTATCTTACTTTGATTCTTGAAAGCCACTTAGTATTTGTCTAAGTCACTCAAACAACCAAGTGAGCTAGCTAGATGCGTTCATCCCAAATAGAAAGTGTTTTGGGACGTGATGTAGCCTTGTTCACTTTATAACTAGGAAGTTGTATTAGTGACTTAGTGGTAAAAAGATAAGTAACAAATCAACAATTGAGGTAGTGGAACTAGGTTAGAGAGCCAAGGCTTCCATGGTTCACACTTTCAACAAAACACAAGTTTCACCATACTGAAGATGATGAACTTGTATGGTCTCAACACTTGTAGGTTGTTAAACCTTGTGAAAACATAAAGTTTGGGAGGTGTTTAGACCTTTAAACTCATGAGAATCAACCATACACAAGCCCCACAACCATAGGTTTAGTTAGAAGCAAGGTAGGTGCAAGATTCTTAGGAAAAGTATAAGTTTATGAATGGTTTGTAAAGATAACTTCGAAATAGAAAGTTGGACCTCAAAATGGTGATGTTCCACCTTAGTTTACTATGGTAAACTTGTGGAAACACTCCTAGAGGTGTTCCAAGATTTCAAGAAGAAGAAAAGATGAAGAAATATGGAAGAAAGTGAGGTGAAGGCTCACGTTTAGACTTAGATGAATCTGCCTTCAACTTGTGTTTTCAGCTGATCAGAGAGTGTTTTGATAGTGTTTGAAGGTTTGGAAAAGTGAAATAGAGGTGTAGGAGGCTTGGTTTTATAATGGTGGATTAGGGTTTGAGTTTAAATGAAGTTATAAGGTGATTGGGTGAAGAAGGAGGTGGAGAATTTGGCCAACCCAAGTGCTGGAAACAACTTTCTGCGGATCAAAGCCTCTCGCCACCCGTGAGCTGACATGGGAATTGGCTCGCCCTCCGCCAGAAGGCCATTTTCATTCGGAAGTTTGTTTTATTACAATTTAGCCCCTAGACTTTGATATGTTTGTCATTTTATGCCATTTTCTTATATTTTAGCCCATTTTTAGATATTTAAAGTGTATCAAGGTATTGTATAAGTATGATGCATGCATGACTGATAAATCCAAGTATTTCAAGTCTCGGTTTTGTGTATAAACATGTATTCAACGATTGATTGCGTATAGCACAAGTATAACAAGCATAAGTATAAAAGTGAATTTCCATTATGATCGAAGTCTCGGATTACAAGTTTGGAAGTGAAATACGAATACATTACGAATACAAATTTTCAAAAAATAGAAATACGATTACAACTTTCTAAATAAAGAAAGTACAGAAATGTGAAGTGTTACAAGGAAACTGTCTAGGTTGAATGGTATGATCAGGTGAACGAATGACCATTAGACGAGAAGGATGAGTAGGAGTAGGAGTAGGAGGAGACACAGACTGAGAGGTATGAGAAATAGGAGAAACTGAAGAAAGAGGAGAAGAAGTAGGAACCGAACAAGGAGGTGGAATACAAAAATGAGGATTAAACGAGGAATGAGAAGAGGAAACAGAAGAGGGAGAGTGGTCGAAAATCTAAAAAATAGTCTCATGAAAATGAGCATGTCGATATGTGTAAGTACGAGATGAATGAGGATCATAACAAAGATATCCAAGATGAGAAGGAACATATCCAACAAAAATGCAAGGAACAGACTTGGGTGAAAGTTTATCCTCATGAGTATCTCCAAGAAATGCATAACACAAACACCCAAATGTACGAAGAATCGAGTAATCTGGCCGAGAACTAAATATCACCTTATAGCGAGAAGAGTGATGATGAACCGGTGAAGGCAACCGATTGATGAGAAAAGCTGTAATAGCATATGCATCATACCAAAATTTCTTTGGTAGATGTGCATGAATTAATAAGGCACGAGCAATCTCCGATAGATGATGATTTTTTCCGCTCAGCAACCCCATTCTATTGAGGTGTATAAGGACATGAAATGCGGTAAGCAATACCAGAATCATAAAGAAACTTGTCAATCGGCCCATGAATAAGCTTAGGAGCACCATCACACTAAAGGTGTTTGATAGTGTAAGAAAAGATGTTCTCAACTAGAGGCTTAAAATGACGAAAGGAATCAATAGCCTGAGAACGATGAGTCAGTGGGTAAATCCACGTAAACTGACTAAAGTCATCAATAAACGTGATAAAATATCTCTCTATTGTTCCTTTTCCTTTTAATGCTATTGTATCACACTCTACTGTTCCTTTGAACGAGATACAACAGGAGAAGGTCCCCAAATATCACAATGTATAACATGCAAAGGAACAGTAGAGTGTGATACAATAGCATGAAATGACAAACATGTTGATTTATAAACACTACAAGCATTACAATGTTTATTAACATTTTTATTTTCCAAACGTAAAAATGAAAGTCTAGACATCACATCATCGCAAGGATGGCCTAAATGGGAATGCCATGTATCTCGTGACACTATAAGAGTAACAAAGAAAAAGAACAGCTGATGTGGACTAGCTTATGTGTGGTCAAGCAGTTGTCCCGTTAAACTCTAAATAGACAAGCCAAAATGTGAGAATGTGATAGAATTAGGATGCTCAATAACAAGTTGTGTGATAGATAGTAAGTTCTTGGCAATGCCAGGAACTACTAGAACATGTCTAAGTAAAATGGTACAACTAGATAAACAAAGATAAGCAAAACCAATATGAGAAATGAGTAGTCACGTACCATTTCCAACAACTACACGTTCAAAACCGGTATAGGGAACTGACCCGAACACAAGCGAGTAATCAGCTGTCATATGAGTGGTAGCCCTCGAATCGGGAACTCATGAGTCAACACGCTCACAAATAATAGAAAGATCTGCTGTTAAGCCAAAATGAGGTGAACCGGTATGAGAAGCCCATTGAGCAAAGTGACCAGGCCCAAAAATCTGCTGATCAGTTGGTCTAGATTGTTGCCTAAAGCTAGGCCCAAAATTAGGTGGAAAAGGAATTTGTGTGCCTGATGCAGAAACTGGACTTGAGCCCAATATACCAATTTGGTTTTGATTTGAAGGCACAATAACACTTGTTAAAATATACTGTGCACGTGGACCATATCCATTTATCTCTGGTCCAAAAGTTCTAGGATCAAAATTAGTAGTACCTATCATATTAGATGTCAACCACTATTCCCATATGATTTTAACCAGTCAACATTTGCCAAATTAGCTGAGAAAGAACGCTGGTTATGTAAGGGTATAATTTAGTAGGTTTACGCTTGTCTTGTATAATTTAGTAGTGGTTTGGTATTGTGGGCTAGTTGTGATGTTTTGGGCTTGTCTAGGTAGTGTACGGTTGGGCAGTGGCCCATTTTGTAATTGGTTTGCCCTATGTACTATAAATAGGGGATCCTAGGTCATTTAGGGGTTGGTGACTTTGCATATCATTTTGAGTTTATGTTAGTTTGTACCAGACGATTTTGTGAAATATAATACAGTCAACTTCTTCTTGTCACTTTCAGCTGTTTTCCGCACTTTTGATTGTGTTTGTGATATTCTGTGAAGATCTCTGGACTTACAATTGGTATCAGAGCCTAAGAAGTCTATTCGAAGGCTCAGTTTCAAGATATCACTCGAAGATCAAGAAGAAAAATTAGCAGATTCCACGAAATCGAAAAGAAATGGAGCAAATTAATCAAACATTTGTGACTGAAAAGGTTGCAATTAATCAAGATCTAGACAATGTCATTGGAAAAAATAACAGGATTCCACGGTTGCTACTGGGAGGATCATTATCTGAGTGGAAGTTTTGTTTCATCCAACATATGAAGATCAAGGATCCCAAGGCTTGGAGATCGATTTGCAGAGGACCAACTGTGATCACTTACGTGGTAGATGAAGAAAAGGGAATTACTGTTGTCAAACCTATATCAGCTTATGATGATGAGGACTATGAAAAGACAGAAATTGCTGATAAGGTTCTGGCTATGCTACATTCTGATTTGGCTCCCGACATTGGGGTTCGTGAGGCAAAGTCTGCTAAGGAACTGTGGAATGCTCTTCTAGTTATGTGTGAGGGAAATGAGGAGATGAAGGAAAGCAAAAGGGAAATGTTGACTCAGAGATTCAACATGTTTAATCATTATCCTGGTGAGTCTCTTGAGAATCGGATTCAAAGGTTTATTGCCTTGATCAATGAGATAAGGACGGATGACATGATGCTTGAGAACTTTGTTGTCAACAAGAAGCTGCTAAATGGTCTTCCATGAAATTGGGATACAAATGTTAGCTTAATTAAACGAACAAAAGATCTCACTCGAATGAGCCTTGCTGAATTGATTTCTCTTCTGAAGTCCTATGAAATGGATGACAAGCAAAGATATTACAACCACACCTCTAGCTACAACAATGATGTTGCTTCATCAAATACTGCCTTGGTTTCTCAACAAGGGGGTGGATCTTTTCAGATGTTTCCTAATAGTGGTTCATCCTATCCTGGAATTATACCTGCCAATCCTATTCAATTTGTGGCCCCTGTTTCATCTGCTCCATCCGTTATTTCTGGATTGAACAAATCTTCAAGCAGTTCAGTTCATGTCTCAGTTCCAAAAGACGTTGAAAACAACATGGCGTTTATGGCAAGTGTCATGAACTGTTACAATGCATTCATGGCAAGAAAACTCTCTACCAATCATGTGGGAGCTAATGAGTTAAATGAGGTCCATCCAGAAAACATAGAAGAGATGGACATCACCTGGAAATTGGCAATGGCTGTTTTCGTTCCAAAAACTTCATCAAGAAAACAAGTAGAAACAATTGGGAGGAGATGAACAACAATCTGGGTTGGAACAAATCAAAATTGAGGTGTTTTAATTGTCATGAGCCTAGACATTTTGCTCATGACTACAAGAAGCCCAAAAGAGAAAGAGCTGATGCAAATATCAATGTCATTGTTAACTCAACTCCAAGACCTACTGTTGCCTCTGGTACATCAGATGCTAGTGCTTCTAGAACTTCCTCTGCTGCAAACTCTAACAGAGCCATGGTAGCTCAAGAAGGAGAAGGTTTTAACTGGTCTGCTCAGATGTCAGACCTGCAAATCAAGGAAGACAGTATGTATCAAGCTTTCATGGCTCAAATGCATGATTTCACTCCTACTCCTACTGAGGTATGTGTCGATGACTGTTTTTTCACTAATGCTTGTAGAGAGAAAGTAAGTGGATACAAGGAGTAGGCTAATTCATTAGTCATGCAACTTCAATTATCCAAGTCTGATTTATATCAGATCAAAAAGAAAATTAATGGGTACAAGGATATGGTGGAGTCACAAAAACGTCATATCCAACAATTGAAAAATGATTTTAGTGAAGAGATATGTAGGCATCTCCATTTTAAAGAACTTTTGGAAAGATTAACTGCTGAACTTGATTCATTAAAATCAACCTTTGAAAATGCAAACTTCAATTTTTGAAAATTCGATGTTTCTAGTGAAAAAGTTGATAAATGACAAATAAGCATTTACAGTTAGTAAGAAAGAAACTAGGAATAAAGGTCTAGGATATGTGAGTATTCCTCCACCATACAATCATTCCTACACCACTATTCCTATGACTGATGAGGAGATTGCCAACATTCATGACATGGTTTACCGGGGGGGGGGGGGGGGGTAAAGAGTTAAAGGTTGAGACAGGAAAATCCGCAAAGATTAAGTTTTCAAAGCCTGAAAAAACTTAAATCAAACTAAACAAATCTAATCTTAGTGGAGTTTTCATAAAACCTGCTGACGTATCTAAGCAAACTGAGACACTTGATTATGAAAAGAATGTTTCCATAGACAAACATCTTCAGGTTTTGAACACTAATGAATCAAAGGTTTTTGAGAAACAACCTAAAGTTCAAAATCAAATTGGTAATCAAACAGTAACATCAACCGCGTCTGCAAGCTCATGAGTGACCTATGAGTTTGCAATGGTTAATGATCTGGCTAAGTTCATCAACGATTTTAAATCAAACAAGCCAACTAAATCAAACATATCATCTACCTCTTCATGTGATTCTTTAGAAATAACTGATTGTGAAAATTCAGAATCAGGTGCATCTACTTAATCTAGTAGTGAGTCATCTGGAATGTTTGAATCAGAACCAACAGAGTCAATTGAAACCAGTAGCTCATGTGCCATCAGTTCAACTGACAGTATTCTTGAGAAAGTGAAATTTACCAACCAAAATACTTCATCTGCATAGCAAGTGATTATAGAAGATTGGGTAGAGGATGAGGAGGACGATGACATTACTTTAAATGATTTAAAAAATAAAATTATGAAAAACAATCTTTCTGTTTTCTGCTAGTACTTTAAATTGTGTGGGCTCTGTTTGTAAGAGCGATGAATGTTTAATTGATTATCTTGACTCTGTTTCTGGTTGTTTGAATTCTATTGTTTTGCGAAATAAATCTGATGTATCAAATAATATGTTGGTAAAGCAAGTTGGACAAGGTGTTCCACCAAAATAAAAAACAAATACTGAATGTGGTTTTGATTCAAACTGCATATCTTAAAAATCAATAAACACCAAAGAGCGAGGTAGGAATCAAAATGTGTCGGCATCATTAAGACCTCAGGGTCCACACAGGTCTTCAAATTTTGAAAAGGCTGACAGATCTCCAGCAAAATCACATGTGAAAAGGCAGATATGTTACACATGTGGCGTCGCTGGTCACATAGAAAGGAATTGTATGCATTGTCTAGAAAAACTCATGAAAGAGGAGCATAAGAAGGCTAAAAAAGGGAACGTTAATCATTCTAAACATGTAGTGGTTGAAAAACCAAAATGTGTACAGAATATAAATTCCAAGGTGAAGCCGTCTGATGAAGATTGGAACAAGGCAAAGCTTTTAAACAAGAAAAATCAATTAAAGTCTTCCAAACAATCGAACACCTAAAGGCTCAAAATTTTGAAAAGTACACATCGCCCAAAGGGTCAAAATTTCACAAACAATAAACAAATGTGGAGACCTAAAAGTCATGTTCACTCAATTCCGAAAGAATCCACATGTTCTAATAATATGACTGCTTGTTCGAATGATGATAATATGATATGGACAAAAGTGGCCTATCTTGATCCAAAGGGTCTACCCAGATCCACTATGGCATGGGTACCTAAAAATTAATTGATCTCGCATAATGTGAAGGAACGTCTATGGAGGACTATCATTAGACTCTGGTATATTGATAGTGGTTGTTCCAGACACATGACATGAGACTTATCGCAACTAAGTGATTAGAGAAATTTAATGGAGGATTTGTGTCTTTCGCGGGAGGTGAAACAAGTCAGATTCCTCGTAGATGGACTGTAAGGAATGGCGCTCTCTGTTTCAAAAATGTGAATTATGTTCCTGAGTTGAAGCATAGCATGTTGAGTGTTTCGCAAATATGTGACAATGGCTATTCAACTCACTTCACCAACAAGAGTTGTTTAATCCTAAAACCAAGAATAGTAATTACTGATGACTGGATTTTGATGAAATCTGATCAACGGGGTAACGATTATGTCATCGACATGAACAAACCGCCATCTAAAAACATTACATGTCTGTTTTCCAAAATTTCTGAACACAATGCTATTCTATGGCATCGTCGTCTTGGACATGCAAATATAAAAAGTCTAAATCGTCTTGCAAAACTTGGGTTGGTAAGGGATTTACCTGTTAAAGATTTTATAACAATTGAAAAATTTGTGGCATGTGCTAAAGGAAAACAACATAAAACCCTCACTTTCCTAAGTTGGTGAATTCAATTGACTCTGTGTTCCAGCTTCTTCACATAGATCTATTTGGTCCAGTGAATGTGCTCAGAATCTCAAGAAAGTCTTATTGTTTAGTTATTACTGATGATTTCACACGTTTTACTTAGGTTTTCTTATTAGCTAACAAAAATGAGATTGCAGATCTTGTTAAACGATTTGTCATACTTATGAAAAATCAGACCAACAAGAAAGTGAATGCAATTTGTTGTGACAGTGGCACTGAATTTAAGAATGTTAAACTGAACTTTTTATGTGCTCAAAAAGGGAATTGCTAGGCAGTTCAATGCCGCAAGAACTCCACAGCAAAATGGGGTTGCAGAAAGAAGGAACATAACTCTTATCGAAACAGCTCAGACTATGTTGTGTGACTCCAAACTTCCTATTTTCTTCTGGGCTGAAGCTGTAAACACGACATGTTATGTCTAAAATAAAGTGTTGATAAACAAAGCTCGCATGAAAATGCCTTATGAAGTTCTAATCGGTGAAAAGCCATATGTCGGTCACTTCCGAGCATTTAGGTTGTCTGTGCACTCTATTACATCTAGAAGTGACACCAAAGTTTGATGCAACAGGGGATGAATGCTATTTTATTAGTTACACAGGCAAAACTGCTTACTGGGTGTATAATAAGAAAACAAGGGAAATTATAGAATCGTTTAACGTGCAGTAGCTCGAAGAAAACAACACAGATACTGGGAACTGGCCGGATTGGTTTACAATTATAGTTCCTTGTTTCAATCGTTCAATGTCTATGATAATGTATTTCCTAATGTTTTTGAAGATAAAACAAGTAATTCAACCAGTACTCCAGGTTCCTTACTCACTATAACCAATGCTGATGAAGAGGGGATGCTGAGGCTGAGGCGGATAACACACCTTCATCAACCGTGCCAGCAATGCAAGCAGAACCAGATCATACAGTTTCCCACAACATTGAAAAGGAAGAGTTGAATGCAACTGGTGATGAAGAATTAGTTAATGATCCTGATGATTTCTTCCTTCATTATTCTATCCCTAAAGATTATGTTGTGGATGATTCTCTAGAAGAACCTGTAGTGGAAGTTCATGACCAAGTCCCTGTAGAAAATCAGACTAATCTCTCATCAATGGATACTGGTCCTGAGTCAGGCATCCCAACTAGCATTCAACGGGATCACCCAGTGGATAGCGTTATTGGACCATTACAAGCTGGAGTTTTAACCAGACTCAGGTTGGGGATATAAACAGGTGTTTGTACTCGTGCTTCATTTCTCAAATTGAGCCTAAGACGACTACTATGGCTATGCATGAACCGGGTTGGGTTGACGCGATGCAGGACGAGTTGAGTCAGTTTGAAAAATTATAGGTGTGGAAATTGGTTAAGTTACCCCCAGGAAAAAAGTCACTCGATATAAGATGGGTTTATCGCAACAAAAGAGATGACAGTGGGGTGATTGTGAGAAACAAACCAAGACTTATGGTTCCAGGGTTTTGACAAATTGAGGGGCTTGATTACGATGAAGTTTACGCCCCGATTGCCAGACTAGAGGCAATTTGAATCTTTCTTGCCTACGCATCGTTTAAAGGGTTTACTGTGTATCAGATGGATGTGAAGACATCATTTCTGTATGGAAAGGTGAAATAAGAGATATATGTTGATCAACCAGTAGGGTTTGTAAATCAAAACTGTCCAGGAAATGTATAACATCTTGATATGGCACTGTATGGGTTACACTAGGCACCTCGTGCCGGTAATCTACACTAACTAAGCACTTGCTCGCAAATGGATACACTCGTGGTGTCATTGATCAGACTGTTCATTCGAAAGGTCGATGCGGACCAGATTTTAGTGCAAATCTACGTGGATGATGATGTGTGCAAAATGCAACATATAAATTACATCAACTGAGGCATAAAACCAACCCTTTTTAGTACTAATGTTGGAAAAATCACGTTTCTTTGTTCCTTTTGAATTTATAGGACCAAACGAGTTTCAAAGAACAAAAGGAACAAATAAGCAGCCAAAACCAACACAAATACAAGAAGAAGGAATAACGTGACATGCCCGACCCCTCGACAAAATCTCCCAAAGCAAAAACAAGAAGAAAGAAACTGACCACGGGGTCGTGCCCAGCTGGGCATGGGGCGTGGTCATCCCTGACACAAGAAGACAAACTCTGCAGAAGCTTCTATGCCCCCCACAGGGTCGTGGCCAACTCACCATGGGGCGTGGTCAACTCTTAGAATTTCAGAATCTTGATAGTACAGCAAAGAGTTGACCACGGGGCCATGCCCAAAAGACACGGGGTCGTGTGGGGCCCTCTGCTGACAGATGCAATTAATGAAGGAAGAGAAGAAGGATGGCCATGGGCTGTGCCTAGTGGACACGGAGCCATGGCCGGGGCTCTGTTCTGGCTATAAATAGGGGGCTTGGTTCACTTCAAAGGCATCCCTTGGCAAACCAGTTCTCTCCCACTTTGCCACCAATCCACAACCACTACAACACCAACACCCACCACCATCATCCATCTATCATCTTTAGAGTGTGTAGTAGTCTCGGGATCTAAGATTGACCGTAAGAGTTCTTGTCAATCAAAGGCCATGTTTGGCTAATCTCTTACATCACTTGGTGAAGAAAAGTCTTTAATGTATTACTTTTGATTTTTAATCTTTCGGCACTTATTAATTGAGTTTGTATTAATGACTTTAATAACTAGTTTCTTATGTTGAAAGTGAATTTCCTTTACCATTTCTTCATGATGTCATTTATTTGCTCATTCGTGTCTTTATGGTCTATATAAAGCGCGTTAACTACCTGGAAGGGGGTTAGGAGGGTGGTTTGTTAAAGTTCTTGTCTCGTTCAGTGTATAGATCCTGTGACGACTTGGTTCAAGCTTATTAGGACCTCCTTCAATGCCCAAAGGTATTGGATGTCGGGGGTGCGAATAGCTTGAACCCGTCATATGTAAATTACTATTAATACTTTAAACTGGCTTCTTGGGATTGTATCCTTGCTGACTCAAACCACTTAGCCGAGGGTAACGTCACCTTCAAAAGAGGGGCCTTCCACTTTTTGCGTTAATAACTTACTTAATTGTCTTTCAATATTCCGACCCTTTGGGATTGCATCCCTGCTGACTCAAACCACTGGGTTGAGGGTAATGTCACCTTCAAAAGAAGGGCCTACTACTATAACTAAGATAATCTCTTAAAAAGTCCGAAAGTGCGAAAATCATCAAAGGATACATTAAAGATGAGTTGGATCCAAGTGATTCTATCTTGTCTATTTATTTTTCATTTTATTTATCTTTTCATTTTATTTTCATGTTTAAAAACTTTTCTCAAAAATTTAGATTGATTAGACGTTGACGATAAACCGATACTAAAAGCTCTTGTGCCCTTAGACGACCTCGATATCTTACCAACACTATACTATGCTCGTGATGGGAGCACTTGCCCAAATGTGTGTTTAGTGTTAGTATAATATCGTGTTTTATAAATTTAAAACTTGAGTAATGTGTAAAACGGGCTTAAAATATTAATAAAATCATATCACGTTTAACGCACACCAAGTTTTTGGCGCCGTTTCCGGGGACACAAGGATATTAAGAAAGTTAAAAATCGACGGCCTAATTATTTTTAGGATTTTTTCTTAATTTTTTAGGATTTTTCTTAATTTTTCAAAATCTACAGAACTCAGCACGGGCCGTGCCCAGCCAGACACAAGGCTGTGTCCATCATCCTTACTGGCAATTCTGTTTTAAGTCAGACAGTAGCTGACCACGGGGCCGTGTCCATCCAACACGCCCCATTCCCAATCTTCAGTTACTGAAAACAGGACCGTAAGATCCCGATGGTTGGTAAATTCTGACAAAAATATGGATGATATTGATTATTTTTACTTTCGCCACTCTTACGGTGAGTGGTGTCAAATATGTGGTGGATTTCATCAAGATTTTGAATGTTACATTCTAAATTCTGATCCCCACTATTTAGACCCATCGTTTTCCTGTAATCACCTTAAGATGGGTGAAAGTAAAAACGATCACTATTACCCACCCGAATGCCCAACCATCTCTTCCAACCGACATAACCTCTGATGAATTATGTCAAAAAGAAGAAAGAATTCTCCATAAATTAAAAGAAATAGAACTTATGATGAAAATGAGGTATTCATCACAAGACAAAAATCTAGGAGAAAGGTTGGGATCGCATTCGGAATCTATCAACATCAACGACACCAAAATTACCTCAACCTCTTGTGAAAGCATGAGCGATAGTCATCCCTATGTCGATTGTGCCGTGAAGGACTCTCCATCGGCTCCCACCGATGCGCTCATAGACCTGAGCGATCCGACATATACCTTCTTTAACAAGAGCTCGGATAAGGGGAATAAAGGTTGGTTTCGCCCACCGGTAAGTAGTTTAGGTTTTACCCTTTCCAATAACCTCTTACGTTCTTGCATAAATCAATCGCAATTAAGGTACCTTAGGCACTTCGGTGTTGTTCCCTCCAGCAAGGAACCACCCGATCTGAATAAAACCTTAAAAATAAAATAGACGTTACTTCATAAAGCTCTAGCTACAGGGTCGTGCTCAGGTCAACATTCCCCGTGCCCACCTCAAAATTCACCATGGGGTCGTGTTCATGCCACCACGCCCCATGCTCATAATACGGACAAAAAGTGTCAGAACCTTGTCTGACCACGAGGCCGTGTCCAGCCAACACGGGGCCGTGGTCATTGTGCTATCGTTTTCTATAAAGTCAGCCTTGGTTCTGCATGTTTGGAACCATTCCAAAGATAAAGATCATCATCATCATCATCATACTCAGTAAATCCCACCAATAGCAAAGCAAAGCTGAGGTAGGGTCTGAGGAGGGTAAGATGTAGACAGCCTTACCTCTACCCACGTAGGATAGAGAGGCTGCTTCCAGTGAGACCCCCGACTCAATTGTAGTTTTGCATCAAGCCTTGGACATAAGGCACATAACACTTAGCAATCGGGAGAAAGACCGATTGGTGCATGTACCCCTTGTCTTTTGACTATCAACGTCACTACATGATGCATGATTAACCGTCCGTCGCTTTTAACGTTATTTTCACGAAATTAGTAAAATAACGTTAAAATTAGTTCAATTTCACTTTTGCCCCCTAAGCGGCCACACATATATACATTATATGTGGACACCGCAAGCGGGGCATAGATAAAGATCTACTTGGATTTTCACATATACCTTAAAAGGTATATTCTCAAAAAAAAAGTTTCCCTCAAACCATCTTGTCTTTGCCACTTTGTCAATTTCCTTCTTCTCCAAAGCTCTCCCACCTCCATTAAAGCTTGAAGCTTCATAATTCAAGCTTTATCTAAATAATTGCAAGGTTTTTAACGAAGAAGTCTTAATAAACGTAAGCTTTACAATACTGTTTTGAGTTACTTATGTTCAGAAATGTTTTAAAACACAGAAAAATAATTTAAAACAATGTTGTTTCTGGGTTCAAAATCTTGCAGAGGTGCCACCACGGGGCCGTGCCCAGTGGGCACGGGGCCATGGCCGAGAGTTTCATCTTCATTTTTCTGAGGTTTTCATCTTGTTTTCTTAGTATGTCGAGCCAAAACAGTGGAACATCATCAGCCAACTCAAGAAACAGTCGAAAAGGAAGAAGACCATCAATCGATGTTACCCTTGTCCAATATGTGTATGCATTAAGGGAAGCCATCGACAAAATGACATCGGTGGAGGAGGCCCTCATTGACCGTATCAATTATTTGACGGTGGGATTGGAGAATTGGCTCTAAGAAGTCAACCTTTTGCACCAAAGGTTGAACACCCTTGCGATGCCTCCCATGGAACCGATCTTCCCTCAAGGAGATTGGAACCTCGCGCAAGAAATCATTATCCCAACTGGATGGGATGACCTCCCTTCGGAACCTTCTCTAGACGCTTTACACGAGGTTTCGGTGGCCGTCGCACCTCCCCCACAAAATTTTATGGATGATGAGCCCGTCTTCCTTCTCCCTCAGGAGATTGAGGAGTGGCTCAACGACGTTTGAGGAGCACCCTCCGGGTTGAAGTTCTAAGAGCCCTTAGTCACCGGAAAATCATTTTCAGGTTTTTGTTGTTCTTAACATATAAACATCTAAGGTAGAACTTCATTATGGCTTAAAAATTTCTTGCATATTAGGACCTATCTATCTAATTCTAGGACTCTTGTAATTTTTAATTTTTAGGACCGTATGTATCTCGCACTCTAATGAATGATGGTTTAAGTTATTGTGTGGTGTTTGGATCTTATATAATGGCTTAACAAACGAGAAAAGATGAAAATTTCCAAAGGAACGTTAAAACCGCACCCCATGCACATGAACAGTGTCTTCCGACAACTTTTCCAACTATCCAGCATGTGCAGCACGCGGCCGTGCCCAGCCCAACACGCCCCGTGCCCAGACTCTGCGGAAAACAACAAGTAATGAATGATGGTTTAAGTTATTGTGTGGTGTTTGGATCTTATATAATGGCTAAACAAACGAGAAAAGATGAAAATTGCCAAAGGGATGTTAAAACCGCACCCCATGCACGTGAACAGTGCCTTCCAACAACTTTTTCAACTCTCTAGCATGTGCAGCACGGGGCCGTGCCCGGCCCAAGACACCCCGTGCCTAGACTCTGCAGAAATCAACAAGTAATCAGGTAACTGACCACGGGCCGTGCTCAGTAAACACGCCCCATGGTCAACATTCTGTTCAATTCTGTTACTGGCACTCTGACCACAGGGCCGTGCGCGGACCACATGGGGCCTTGACCAGATGCCCAGTAACACAAAACTTGTTTTTAAACACACTTTTACACATTAAAATCAACCTAAAAACTTATTTTTGGGACATATTGAGGACAATGTGTAATTTAAGTGTGGGCGGATGCTAAAACCTTGAATCTTGCAAGTCCTAATAACAAGCCTTACACAAAACTCCATTGGAACCGCTAATCACCCCAAATCTTTTAAAAAAAAAATCATTTTTTTTACTTGTCTTGGTTTAATTTGGGAATAACAAGTTCTAAAAAGGTTATGTTTTTACAAATTTACAACTGATAGCGTCGTGATAAAAATAACCAAATAAGAAAATTATGAAAAGGCATGACAAATCTTTTTAAAATTTGATTATATATACTTGATCACATTATAAACCCATTCCCACAATAAGTGAGTTTTGAGCCTTTATTGAGCATACATGCATACATCTTTAAACTAAATGCTCATTTTCATTTCTTGTGTGAATAGCCGTTTGGTTCTTACAACTATAGAACTTGCCAAGACGATACATTCCCGATCCTTACCAACTTGAACCCAAGTAAGTAAATGATGGAAGTATCAGGAATAACCCATTTTTCTTTCAAACCCATTGTTTTTCTTCTTTTTACCCCTACCAAAAATTCCCCTAGTTAACCCCTTTGAGCCTAAATCTTTTCGTTTCAAAACCCGCAAAACAAATACCCATTACCCACCAAAACCCTTTTTCATTTCAAACCCATTTGTTTTAGTGAAAAGCTCGGTTATCTTGTGACATGAATATATATATATATATATAGAGTCTTGCAATAACCAAACAACTTTCTCAAAGAAATCTTGTTTGAAAATGCTTAGTTGGAACAATTGTCATAAAAACAAAAAGTTTTGCGACAACCGACGCTTTTTAAGCTTTTTCGCCATTTTACTAACTACTAACCCAAAAACCACATACCCTTAGCCCAAGCCTAACCCTTTCCAAAGTTCTCTTGATATTAACAAAGGTTTATAGTTAAAAAAGAAGAGGTTTGATCGCTTGGCAAGTATATGGTAGAAGTAAATCCCATGTCGATATCGAGTGTTTCACAAAAATACACCTTCGGCCGAGTGTTGAGTGATCTCCCGTGAGGTATGTGACCTTGTATATAAATAGAATTTTAAAGAGGCATGTTATGCCCAAATAAATAATTTTTCTTAACAAGTGTTCTAAATAAATCATGACGAATAGGATTGTAAATAAAATAAAACAAAATTTAATAAAGATCTTGGATTCCCGACACTCAAGACAAGCCACAAAACTTCTTCTCTACCTATTCCATTTGAGTGTGTAAGCCACGTATTAAAGAGTTTTGCTTGAGGACAAGCAAAGATTCAAGTGTGTGGGTATTTTATGTATGCAAAATGCAACATATAAATTACATCAATTGAGGCATAAAACCAACCCTTTTTAGTACTAATGTTTGAAAAAGCACGTTTCTTTCTTCCTTTTGAATTTACAGGACCAAACGAGCTTAAAAAAACAAAAGGAACAAATAAGCAGCCAAAACCAACATAAATACAAGAAGAAGGAATAACGTGACATGACCGACCCCTCGGCAGCATCTCCCAAAGCAAAAACAAGAAGACAGAAACTGACCACGGGGCCGTGCCCAGCTGGGCATGGGGCGTGGTCAGCCCTGACACAAGAAGACAAACTCTGCGGATGCTTCTACGCCCACCACGGGGTCGTTCCCAGCTCACCATGGGGCGTGGTCAACTCTTAGATTTGCAGAATCTTGATACTACAGCAAAGAGTTGACCACAGGGCCGTGCCCAGAAGACATAGGGTCGTGTGGGGCCCTCTGCTGATAGATGCAATTAATGAAGGAAGAGAAGAAGGATGGCCATGGGCCATGCCCAGTGGACACGGGGCCGTGGCCGGGGCTCTGTTCTGGCTATAAATAGGGGTGCTTGGTTCACTTCAAAGGCATCCCTTAGCAAACCACTTCTCTCCAACTTTGCCACCAATCCACCACCACTACAACACCAACACCAACACCCACCACCATCATCCATCTATCATCTTTATAGTGTGTAGTAGTCTCGGGATCCAAGATTGATCGTAAGAGTTCTTGTCAATCAAAGGCAATGTTTGGCTAATCTCTTACATTACTTGGTAAAGACGAGTCTTAACTGTATTACTTTTAATTTTTAATCTTTCGGCACTTTTTAATTGGGTTTGTATTAATGACTTTAATAACTAGTTTCTTATGTTGAAAGTGAATTTTCTTTAACATTTCTTCATGATGTCATTTATTTGCTCATTCGTGTCTTTACGGTCTATATAAAGCACGTTAACTACTTGGAAGGGGGTTTGGAGGGTGGTTTGGTAAAGTTCTTGTCTCATTCAGTGTATAGATCATGCGAGGACTTAGTTCAAGCTTATTAGGACCTCATTCAATGCCTAATGGTACTGGATGGTGGGGGTGCGAATAACTTGAACCCCTCATATGTAAACTACTATTAATACTTTAAACCGACTTCTTGGGATTGTATCCTTGATGACGCAAACCACATAGCCGAGTGTAACATCACCTTCAAAAGAGGGGCCTACCACTTTTTACATTAATAAATTACTTAATTGTCTTTCAATCTTCCGACCCTTTGGGATTGTATCCCTACTGACTCAAACCACTAGGTTGAGGGTAACGTCATCTTCAAAAGAGGGGCCTACTACTATAACTAAGATAATCTCTTAAAAAGTCTGAAAGTGCGAAAATCATCAAATGATATATTAAAGATGAGTTGGATACAAGTGATTCTATCTTGTCTATTTGTTTTTCATTTTATTTTCATGTTTAAAAAGTTTTCTCAAAAATTTAGATTGATTAGACATTATGAAAAGAAATTTGAGATGAGTGCTCTAGGAGAAATGACTTTCTTCTTGGGATTGCAAGTTCGTCAAGATTCAAACCTGATTTATCAAGGGAAATATGTGGATGACATTCTTGCAAAGTTCAACTTACAAGATGCAAAGTCGGTAAACACCCCCATTGTAGAGAGACCAGTGTTAACTCAAGATCTGGAAGGAGAAGCAGTGGAAGAAACATTGTACCGATCTATGATCAGTTTCTTGATGTACTTGACTGTCAGCACACCGGACATTATGTTTGGTGTGTGTCAGTGCGCATGTTATCAGTCTACTCCTAAACTCTCTCATTTAAATGCTGTGAAGATAATCTTCAGATATCGCAAAGGGAAACCTAGACTTGGTCTTCGGTATCCTAGAGATTCTCCTTGTGACTTGTTTGCTTCTACTAGCAGTGATTTTGCAGCATGTGATATTGACAGAAATCAACATCTGCTAGATGTCAATATCTTGGGGACCGGCTAATTGCATGGCAATGTAAAAAGCACCAGACAGTCTCTGTTTCAATGGCTAAGGTTGAATATGTGTCTGCTTCGGCTTGGTGTTCACAGATGATATGGATTCAACACCAACTGGTGGATTACGGTTTGGATTTATCTAAAACTACAATTTATTTTAATAAGAGTTAATTTCTTGGATGGTCCCTATGGTTTGCCATTTTTTCATGTTTAGTCCCAAACTTTTCAAAATAACATGTTTGTTCCCTGTGGTTTGCTCACTTATTACTTGGCAGTTAGTTTTCTTAGTTAAGTTTGTGAGAAATGTCTTAATTACCCTTTATACATATATTAAAAAACAAAAAATTAATTAATAAATAATGTGGGGCCCACTCCAAAACTTCCAAACCCTCTTCTCCTCCACTCAAACCCAAAACTACAAACCCACTTCTTAGTTCTTACTCTCATCACCACTGTATCACCACCTTCCACCTCCACTGCAAACACCTTCCACAAACCTCCGGCCACCACCACTCCAATCACCATCCACCACCCACCACCCTCTCATAACCTCCATTCTCCCACAACTTTTCTCCGGCGAGTCATCTTCTCCGACGTCAACGTGAACTACAACCACAGCCGACGTTCAGTGAAAACCTCCATCACCGCACCCCACCTACCAACCCTCCCCTTCCTATCATCATCGTCACCCACCATAAACAACCCCCTACACAGACACTCATCTTCAACTTCCCGTCCTCCACCTTCTACCGTCCCCATTGAAGAATTCTGGTTGAATCGCTTCGATCACATCATAACTTCCTTCACAACTAACCATCTCAATCTTTAACAACCTTGAACATATATTCATACAACCCAATTACAAAACCAAGAAGTTTTATAATATATAAATTCCTACAATCTACAAGCTCTTTTAAATCAAATTTGAAGAGGAATATAACATTTATTCCAACAAAGCTAACGTTCCCTCCAATTTGGTAAGTTGCAACATTTGCATTTATAGTGAATGAAAATTTAGATTAGTCCTCACTTGTTCTATACCAGTTAATTTGAAAAAGAGAGAAAAAAAAAACAGGTCGTGGCGGAGATGGAAAGCAACACCGAATTGATTCAGCTCCAAAACTATGGTGTCGGTTCCGGTGATTTAAATTTTAACGAGATCCAACAGTGGTTCTTGAATTTAGATTTGTATTCATAATCGTAATCAGGTTTGATTTCCCGCACACATGTTTTATTATCCTAGTGGCCGGTGTAACGCTTGTCATCGATAAACACCATTAACTTCATCGATGATTCGTCGAAAGGCCAGACTCCGATTTGTTTCAGTGTTAGCGGATTTTGATGGTTGTTTCGTGAGACCAGAATCGGTAGTTATGTAGTGGTATTTTCGATGGATGATGGCTGTTTTAGAGATATAGATCAACCGAGTTTAGGTGATCGGAGATTGGTGGTGGTGGGGAAGACAACCGACGAGTGGGTCTGGTGGTGAAGAAGAAGAAAAAGGGGTTGGCTTTAATTTTATATTTAATAATAATTGTGGGGCCTACTTGTTTTTAGTTATAATCAGATTTTTTTTGTTTTATTTATTTATGTTAAAAGCAAGGGTAGTTAAGTCATTTTCCACATATTTAAAAGAACAAATTAACGCTGATACGTGGTCGAAAACCGGTACTTGTAATTGTTTAATTTGATGCTTTTACGCAAGTTTTAACTTCGAATAGCCTACTTTTGATTAGATACTTGTTTTGCAGGTCTAGCAGAGTTTAAGGGCTTTTCGGGAGCTTTACGGGTCACCGGGACGAAAAACGAGCCACCGGGACGCGAAACGGGTCAACCGGACTCAAGAAATGCGAAAAACAGAAAGTAAAGATTCTGGGCACCGTCGCCGACGGTCGGTGTATTTGTCCATCGCTCAAAATGTTCGTAGGCAACAAATTTGGTCGTCGGGTGTTTTTGGGAAAGCACACACCGTCGCTGACGGGGCATCAGGCCGTCGGCGACGGCTCCCCTATGTTGATGTCGCGAATTTTTGATCCTTGGGGTGTGGAACCGAAGAAAACACATCTTGGACATCATTATAATGGGTTACACTTTCTTTTGAAGTTTGAAACATATCTTGGAGCCATTATCATCCATCTATCATCTACCAATCGATCATCCTTGATATCTACAACTCGAATTAACAACCATCATCACCAACCTTCATCCGAGTCACAATCAAGAACCCTAATTCACCATCATATCATTCATTTCAATCCACCATCACCAACCATCCACAACACTAACCATTCCTCCATTCATCCATCTTCAAGCTTCAAGATGACCCAATTCAAGTCTCAAGCTTCCATTGATCGTGCCTCTTCGACCATGAGCGGCTAATTCTTGGAGGTTTCACCCCGGTGTAAGTTTTTGTAAGTTCTTAGGGTTTAAACATTGTATTTGAGATTCGATTTGTGACAAGTTGTGATTTGATTTTGAAACTTATGATAATTGTCTTGCGTTGGTATTGTATTCGTGAATTGTCGAGTGAAGATTAAATTTGACTTTGCGAAATGTTTATGTGCAATTATGCCTTATCTAAGTTAGAGTTTACATGTTCTTGGTAACGAAGTGCATTGTGGTCCGTCATTCACGACGTTCATAGCTCTTGGCACCTAAGCCTTGTAACACTAAATTTGTTAATCATATTTGCAATTGAATCGAATCTAAAATGTGTAGAAACCCTAGGACTTCAATTACCGAACCGGGTGTGAACCTTGTTTTCCTTATATTGTTTAATCAATCAATTTCAATTCTTGCAATTTATTAATCGTTAGTAGTTAATCAATCCAATTATTTTAGTAATTTTAATTCACATCTTTCAACAAAACAAAAATACAAAAATACTTCATAGCAAGCTTCATAATTGTGACACCTTTTCATAATTCAATCGAATCCATTCGCAAACCACATACTCTTCGTGGTTCGACCCCTTACTATCACTAACTATTTGTTAAGGGTAATTTGGGACTATAAATATTATCTTTGACCGGAGCATGACACTCCGATCAAATTTTGGTGCCATCGCCGGGGAGTGCGTGCGCTTTGTGTTTGGATTATTGTTTGAATTTCATGATTATCTGTTTAAGTTGTTTAGTTTCTTTTTTGCACTTTGTCTTTTTCTTTGTTACGCGGGGTGTGTTACTTGTGCAGGTTACAGGTAGTGCATGCATACGCGAAACTCCGGGAGGACTTCACCGTTAGTCTACGAACCGAAAATCGAAAGAGTAGCAAGAAGAAACCTAGCAAGCCGGTTAGAAGCAACCCTTACTTCTAATCAAACCATCCAAACACCACAACTCACACGACCATTGAAACCGATTCAATGGCAAACCAAAACTCCAATCACCTAAACCTACCAAAACCAGTTCCAATCCCGAGGAACCTTTCACCCTGCCCAAAACGTTCAACCTATACCTCAAGAGCGACCGGGTGGTAATAACAATACCGGACCACCCGCACCACCTTTCCAAAACCAAAATCCCAACAACACCCAAAGAACGCCTCAACAACAAAATCTTCATAGACAAACTTCCTTACCCCTCAACCTTGATGACCGGAATGTCAATTCCGACCGTTGAGGCAACCGAGACCGTGGCAATCCCGCGAACGAAGACCCATTTTTCAACATAGACGATTTGAGGAACGTCATCCCGATGACGAACCGTATAGTGTTCCTGGTTATCAATCGCCGGAGCATGTTAGTGTTCATACAGAAAATTCGGATGACGGGGGCTACTATGATGATCGGGTTAATGATGACGAAGATTGTGGGTATGTGAATCAGGGCAATATCTACAATGCAAGAAGATTTGAAGATGAGGAGTTTGGCTATCAAAACGCCAATTATGTGGGGAATAATGACTACGGGTATGAGAATATGAGGAATGATGGTTACGAAAATAACCGCCAACCACGAAACAACAACTAAAGAAACCGAGATGATGGGTTTTACAACAACAACAACAACAACAATGTCAACCCTAATCGGATTCCTCGTTCTGTGGGAGGAGGAAATCAAATAGGTAATCAAGGTAGGAATCAAGGTGGGGATAGAAGGGGTGATCTAAGGGACAATCGAAGGCCGGTCAATCAAGAGGTTAACGGTCCACAACGTCGTCAACAACCTCCACGGGGAGTGAATGACCGTTTTCGACCGGTAGTTACCGATAATGACTCTCCGATAGTGTGCGAAAGGAGAATGTTTGATTGTAAACCTCATTACATCAATATACTTCCCCACTTCAATGGGAGGTCTAATGATGAGCTGTACACGCACTTGGCGGAGTTTTCGTCCATTTGTAACACTATCGGGGGGCACAACTTCGCATTAGAGGAGGTCAAACTTCGCTTGTTCCAATTTTCGATGAAAGACAAGGCAAAGCAATGGTTTCTCACACTTCCGGCGAATATCATCCGGACATTGGGTGAGATGCAACAAGTCTTTTTAGACGAATACTATTCGATGGCGAAGACCGACGACGCTAGGGATGAAATAAGGTTGTTTCGGCAACTATCGAGTGAACCGTTACATGAAGCGTTCACTGGATTCAAAGAATTGATACGGAGATGCCCACATCACCAAATAGAAAAGTGGGAATTGGTGAAGTGCTTTGTACAGGGTCTAGACGATAATACATGGAACCGCCTTGAATCAACGAGCAACGGGACTCTCTTGAGCAATCATGAATATGACGATTGGGAATTTCTTGAGCGGATGAGCAAGCGGTCGAAGGAAAAAGAATCGGCCGATAGAGCCAAGAAACATCCCATCTGCCGGTCGCTTCCCGATCTTGATTCTAAAGATCGAATTTCCACTTTAGAACGGGAAATAGCTCGTATGAAAAAGAAGGAGGTGAATGCGGTCCAATTCGCAGTGTGTGAAGATTGTGGGGATATTGGCCATAGGACCGATCAATGTCCAATGGGGCCGGGTGAGTACACCGAGGAAGTAAATCAAGTGTTCGGGGATAGAAAGAATACTGACATGAATTCGAACACTTACCATCCCGGATTGAGAAACCATCCCAACTTCCGATATGGGAATGCCGCGAATCAAATGAACCCAAACTTTCAACCGGGTAATCAAGGTGCCTCGTATAACAATCGTCAAGGTGGTAACCAAGGGGGTTACCAAAGGAATTGCAATCAAGGGGGTAACCAAGGATATCAAAGTCGAGAAAACAATTATCAACGGGGTTACAACCAAAGTGGAAATTGGGGTAATGCTTCAAACTCCCAAGGTGATGACTCGATAAATTCGAAATTTGATGCCATCATGAATGTTGTGAGTAATCTTACGAATTCACATCAAGCTCTTACTAATTTGCACCAAGAGTTCAAAGCTGAAATGAGGAAGGAGTTTGAAGTAAGAGATGATTCTCATAAGGCGTTGGAGAAGCAAGTGGGGCAACTTGCTCAAGAGATGGCTCAAATTCGTGGAAGTGGAGGAGGACTTCCAAGTGATACCACGGTGAACCCTAAGCATCAAGGGTCGAACTCGAAGAACACATGTGAGGTACCAATTAATAAAATTACTTTACGTAGTGGTCGAGTCATAGATAATGGTGTTGAGCCACCACCACCCAAGTTTGTTGAAGGGGTGGTGGAAGATGCAAGTGAAGATGAAGGTAATAACGGTCAAACGGTTCAAAATAAAAATGATTTAAAAATTAATAAAAATACACTCGTTGTGACCGTTCCCGTCCCAAAGGCTAAGGAGAAGGGTGTGGAGGTTAATACCTCCCCTTATCCCGAAGCTCTATTGGGACCATCTAAGAACAAGAAGAAATGTGGGAAATTTTTAAACAAGTCAAAATCAATTTACCACTCTTAGATGCAATTAAGCAAGTACCTTCATATGCTAAATACTTGAAAGATTTATGCACCCAAAAACGGACTCACAAGTTTCCTAAGAAGCTTGATTTAACCGAAAATGTGAGTTTGATTCTTTCGGGTGCACTTCTACCAAAACTTCAAGATCCGGGGGCGCCCATTATTTCAATACAAGTTGGTGAATTTAAAATGACCCGGGCACTTTTGGATCTTGGGGCAAGTGTGAGTATCTTGCCGGGTAGTTTATACGACCAATATGATTTTGGTCCACTTCAAGTGTCGAACACCACCGTGGTGTTAGTCGACTTGACCCCTAAACTACCCCGTGGGATAGTCACGGATGTAATAGTCAAGGTCGAGGACTTTTACTATTCGGTGGACTTTCTTGTATTAGATTATGTTTCTTTGGACTGAACCAAGCAACCAACGGTGATCCTCGGTCCACCATTTTTGGTAACATCGAATGCCCAAATTAATTGCAAATCAGGCACGGTCGACATGACTTTTGGTAACCGTCGGTTGCGGTTAAATGTCTTTTTGTGATTGACGGATCCTCTAGTCGGCGATGAATGCTATATGGCGGACATTGTTGACGAGTGTATACCTCTATGCGACATTAGTGTTGAAGAGGAAAACAAAATAGAGGAATGTTTCATGTTTGACAGGTTACAAGGAGAGACGAATCGGAGCATGGATGAAGAGGTGAAAGAGTTGGAAGTCATGGCGGCAAAGGAAGGAAGGCCCACTTGGACACATCAAGTGGAAAGTCTTCCGGAAAGCATAGACACAAAGTTGAAGCCGTCATTGGAAGAGCCGTCGGTGCTAGAGTTGAAGGTGCTACCCAAGCATCTTAAGTATGCTTGTGTGGGTGAAGGTAGCACGCTCCCGGTTATCATTGAATCTAACTTGACCGGGGAGCAAGAGGAGAAGTTGATGAGAGTTTTGGTCACTCATAGATCCGCTATCGGGTGGACCATTGCGGACTTGAAGGGAATTAGTCCCTCGGTGGTGATGCACAAGATCATCACGGAAGATGGCATGAGTCCTTCTCGCGACACACAAAGGAGACTAAATCCGAACATGCGAGAAGTGGTCAAGAAGGAGGTATTGAAGTGGCTAGATGCGGGTATTATATACCCTATCTCAGATAGCCAATGGGTGAGCCCGACACAAACAGTTCCTAAGAAAGCGGGCATTCAAGTCGTCACGAATGACGCAGGTGAAGAGGTCGCCACTCGGCCTGTAACCGGGTGGCGTATTTGTATTGATTATAGGAAGTTAAATGCTGCAACTTCCAAAGATCATTTCCCTTTGCCATTTATTGACCAAATTGTTGAGAAATTGGCCGGACAAAAATTTTATTGTTTTCTAGATGGTTATTCGGGATACAATCAAATTGCTATACATCTGGAAGACCAAGCAAAGACTACCTTTACTTGTCCATATGGCACCTTCGCATTTAGGCGAATGCCCTTTGGACTTTGTAATGCCCCTGCCACCTTCCAAAGGTGTATGACGAGTATCTTTTCAGATTTGGTGGGGGAGTCTTTGGAAATATTCATGGATGATTTCTCAATATTTGGGTCATCATTTGATACATGCTTTGACCAACTCGAAAAAGTTTTAAAAAGATGTGTTGAGAAAAATCTTGTTTTGAGTTGGGAAAAGAGCCATTTTATGGTTCAAGAAGGGATTGTGTTGGGGCATGTTGTCTCGAGTCGTGGGATTGAGGTGGATAGAGCAAAAGTGCAAGTCATATCAACTTTTCCTTATCCCACAAGTGTTAAAGGTATTCGGTCGTTCTTGGGACATGCGGGGTTTTATAGGAGGTTTATAAAAAGTTTTAGTGATATAACGAAACCCCTATGTAATCTCTTGTTAAAAGATAAAACATTCGATTTTGATAAGAATTGCCAAAATGCTTTTAACATTTTGAAGAAAACGTTGGTTGAGGCCCCAATCTTGCAATCACCGAATTGGTCTTTACCATTCGAAATTATGTGTGATGCAAGTGATTATGCAGTGGGGGCCGTATTGGGTCAAAGGGTAGACAAGAAACCGGTTGCCATTTACTACGCAAGTAAGACTCTCTCGGATGCACAATTAAATTATACAACTACCGAGAAAGAGCTACTTGCGGTGGTATATGCGTTGGATAAATTTCGTGCTTATATATGGGGTACTAAGGTCATTGTATATTCTGACCATTCTGCAGTTAGGTGTCTCATGGACAAGAAGGATGCAAAGCCGAGGTTAATCCGATGTGTTCTCTTGCTACAAGAGTTTGATTTGGAAATTCGGGACAAGAAAGGGAGTGAGAATGTGGTTGCGGACCACTTTTCTCGATTGGTTGTAGAGGAGGATTCTTCCCGTGAAGAGATCAATGAGAACTTTCCAGATGAGCAAATTTTAAAAGTTACAATATTACCATGGTATGCTAATATTGTTAATTATTTGGTTACAGGTGACTTGCCGGCTCATTGGGATAGAAGGAAGAGGTTGCACTTCCTATCTCAAATCAAGTACTACACGTTGGAAGAACCGGACTTATTCAAGTTTTTTCCGGATCAAGTCGTTCGAAGATGCATACCCGACGAGGAGATTCCTAGCGTCTTGATGCACTTGCATTCATTTGCTTGTGGGGGCCATTTCAGTGGTCACAAAACCGGGAACAAAGTGCTCAATAGCGGCCTTTATTGGCCGACTATTTTTAAGGATGCTTTTAATTTCGCTAAGAATTGTGTAGAGTGTCAAAAGCTAGGGGGTATTTCTAAAAGGGATGAAATGCCCATGCAACCGATCCTCATTGTAGATATTTTTTATGTTTGGGGGATCGATTTCATGGGCCCATTCCCTAATTTGCATGGCAACTTATACATCTTGGTGGCGGTCGATTATGTAACCAAGTGGGTTGAAGCGATTGCCACCAAGACAAATGACCATACCGTTGTTTGCAATTTTGTAAAAACAAACATAATTTCTAGATTTGGGATTCCCCGAGTGATCATTAGTGATGGGGGATCTTACTTTAAGAATTTTAACTTTGGCAAACTCTTGAAACGGTATGGTGTTGACCATCGAATCACTACCCCTTACCACCCACAAACAAGTGGTCAAGTGGAGGTTTCCAATAGGCAAATAAAAGAAATTTTGCAAAAGATCGTTCGACCCGACCGAAAGGATTGGTCGACGAAGTTGAATGATGCTTTATGGGCTTATAGAACGGCTCATAAAACACCTATTGGAACTACACCTTATCGCTTAGTTTATGGGCGAAATTGCCAATTACCGGTTGAGCTTGTTCATCGTGCTTGGTGGGCTATCAAAGAAGTTAACATGAAATATGACGTTGCAGGAAAAGAGCGAAAGTTAAAGCTTTGCGAATTGGAGGAGCTTAGGGAAGAAGCATACGAGTGCGCCTCAAAATACAAGGATGATATGAAGAGGGCACATGACGCGAAGTTGAAGCGGAAGGAGTTTGAAGTGGGTCAAAAGGTGTGGCTCTACAATTCACGGCTTAAATACTTCCTCGGTAAGCTCAAGAGCAAATGGATGGGCCCGTACGTGATTACACGGGTTGGAAAGCTTGGAGATGTTACAATTAAGGACCCGAAGGATGGGTCGAAGCAAACGGTTAATGGGCATCGCCTTAAACCATTCCTTGATGGTAACGAGGAGAAAAAGGATGAGAATGTGGAGTTGGTGAACTTTGTGGTAAGTGTACCAACTTACGAGGTCAACTGAAAGAACCGGAAATGACTTTTGTAAAGTTATGTACAGTTTATTTCATTGTTTGAGTATTTTTGGTGTTAATCGTTCTCGTTTTGTACTAACCTTCTTGATTGTGTGAAGTCCGGACATCACAAACGGGTCTTGAAGACAAAACGTATGTTTTTAGATTTATTTGTGAGTATTAGGGACAATACACGATTTTTCGGGAGGTGGTAGGGCCGTTAACAGTTTCCGCTTTGTTAAAATTTAACTTATAAAAATTTAAAAAAAAGATTTTTAATAATTTTTAGGAATTTTTAATGCACATAGTCCCTTTATTAAAAGTTCATAAAATTCTCTCTAATTTTCAAAAAATAAAAAAAATAAATTAAAATAAAATAAAATTTTGAAAATATAAAAAGTGGAAACCGGTGAACCGTCGCCGACGGTTAAACCCCCCGTCGCCCACGGTGCCTAGAATCCTCCGTCGCCCAAGTTTCTCCGTAGACAGCACACTAAGCCTTCGCCAGAACCTGCATGTTCTCGAGTCCGTCACCGACGGAGACTCCAACCGTCGCCGACGGTTGCTGGTTTTCAGTCCGACGCTGAATGCGTGTTACGTGCATATATCGACTCAAACAACACCCAAACATAATATTGACCGCACAAATCGATTTGGGAGACTCCTTATCTAACCCATAAACCCTTTACCACCATTCAACTTCAGCATTCATCACATCTACTTCTATCATTCACTTCATCTTCCCCAAAGCTTGCTCTAGAACCCTAATTCTTCAAATTCTCATAACTCCTTCGATTCTCACCCAAATCCAGTGATTCTTGAGCCTAAATTGGGTAGTTTTTCGAGAGGAACAAAACCCCCATAACGGTTTCCATCAATTCTTGCTCGTTTGCAAGATTTCTGGGCGTGAGTTTTTAGGGTTTTAAAGAGTGTTCATCCAAGTCTTTTGCTTTGCACTTTTTCTTAGTTCTTCTTGTTTAACTACACTAAATGTATGAAATTTCATTAAATTTATGCATGATTTTCATATGTATTGTTGATTTCTTCCGAAATTTTAAGCTCATTGTTTAAGAGTAGGTTATTTATCATAATGTATGATGTTTTAGCGTAAACTTAAGAATGTTTACTTGATTTGGGTGGGATTTGAGCATGCTTTAGTCTTGGTGATGTGATTACACTAGATTTTTGCATGATTGAGCATAGTTGTAATGTTGAATATTGTTGAAACCATGAAATATTGAGAAATCTTGTGAATAAACATGCTAAATTGATATGTAGATGTTAAAATGTGCGACTTTGGAAGTTTAAAAAGGCGATTTTACATCTAATTATTGATTGAAATTCAACATTGCATATTATGTTCAAAGTTTGAGATTATTCGAAGATTTGGGTATACTAATTGTTGTCTTCTCTTTTGATTGTAGATATGTTTGGAACAAGCAAGAAAGCAAAAACTTCCGGGCAAGGTTCGTCTTCGGGAGCCGGTGCAGGCTCTGGGCAATATCAAAAACGTTGGGAACAATTAAGTAATGTAGAAGAAGGTGATGGGCAACTCTATAGACAAGATTGGGATTGGGAGCAGGCCAAGAATAGTCAGTCGGCCTCGGTTTAGAAAGACGACAAACTGAAGGCTTTTTCCAGGTACCGAAACAAGAAATTAGAGGCGAAGATGTGGAAAATGAAAATGGTAACGGGTGTTTCAAAGCCCGTACCCGAGAGAGTAGTATGTGAGTGTACGGTGAATGTCGAAGAATTTCAAAAAATTGGCATAGTTCAAAAGTTTGAAAAGATTGGGTGGGAGCGAGTACTTGATTGGTGCGAGGACATCACCACTAGGGTGTATTTGGGCGCGGTTTCTGAATGGTTGTCTACTCTACGGTTTGAACATTCTGACGGGCCAGCTCCTACATGGCGGTTAGTCGGCAACATTGGTAAGAATCAAATGATTATGTCATTTGAGCATATGAATGCAATTGCAAGATTTGATTCACTTGGGGTTGAAGCGTATTATTACTACGACTATGATCAGTTTCTGGATAACAAGGCAAACACGGCTGATCCGGATCAAATGCTAGCATCGGTCTTGCCAGGTTCTGGAGGTGCAGGGGAATCCAGAAATGATTTGTCCTTGGAGGGCAGAATATTACAGGGCATATCATTGGAGAATGATATGGTGCGGTTTGGGGACCGCGGGGCAGTGAAGGCACCCGACTGCCGGGTTTTACATTCGTTGCTGTATGGGACGCCAAGGCTATCATGTCGCCAAATTGTGATGATCAATACGTGGGATACAAGGGAATCATTCAAACGGAAGATGATCCCTTATGTGAGATTGATTAGCGCCATGATTTTGCAGCAAAATGCATTGCCTTAGGAGTCGTTGTGGGTGTCTAAACCCATCGACCAGTTTAACTTCACCTCCATGAGGCGACATTGGAAGATAACGGTTAAGGCTTTTGGTCATCTTTACATAGTTGAGGATGAACAAGGACACAGTTACAGGTTCACTGAACCGAGAGAGGGTGATGAAGAGGAAGAAGATGAGGAGATGCCTGATATTGAGGAGGAGACAGAGCCTTCTGGTCCGCGGGGACCAAGGCAAAGATACAGGAGGAAGCATCGGGAGATTTCTGCCGATGTAGCAGACTTTGTGAACCAAAGGCAGGTGCCGTCGTACCGGCTTTGGACCCGCGGGCAACAAGCGGTTTACGATAATGTATCGGCATGCATTGGCAAAGGGAGAGAATACTAGGCGAGCAGGAAGGCTTGGGAAGAGGCGCAAGGGGCGTACTCGCAAGAACAGTGGGCTTTCCAAGCATCCTTTCGTGAGAGGATGAAGAAACAGATTGAGGAACAACAATTGCAACAAACGTTACAACGATCACAAATGGAACGCTTGTTACAGTTGCAAGAGGAGGATAGGGCCCAAAGACGGGCATGGGAGGAAGAAGAGGCGAGGCATCAAAATGCACAAAGAGAATTGGAGCAACGCCGATGGAGAGCTTTAGCTGTCTCTAACCAAATGGCTATTAATAATGCCAAGGTGCTCCACGTTCAGGAGCGCCATCAAAGAGACTATCAAGCCGGTCTCCCTTATTCCGAGCACTCGGGGTGGACCGATTACCCCAACCTTCCCCATCCATGAGGCCCATCCGATCCAACCACTCACTGGCTCGAGGCAGTAGGCTCCAGCTTCATCCCGATTCCTTACCAACCACCACCTCAAGGGGAGCAGAGTCCACTCGATAACTATAGGGAGATGTTTGAGGCCCTCACTGGTTATCAATACCAGCCAAACCCGCCAGTGAACCCTAACGAGAGATATCATCGATAGAAGCAAGGAATGTTTGTGTTGTTGTTGTTGTATATTATTTTGTTTTCGTTATTTTTATTTCGTTTTATTTACTTTTGCCTAGTTAAATGAACGTTGTGGGTGTATTCCCTATATAACCCTCACGAGACCTCTCGTCCTCCCAAGCTATTGGGGGGTTTAAAAGGGCTTGTTGCATGAGCTAAATGCAACCGTGATTCCTACGAAAGTGAGTCAAGTTTGTTATTGCTGTAAATTATTTTCCACATAAATCAAAGTAAAATAAAGTATGGCTTGGTAATATTTTCATAAAAGTGGTAGAACTAGGTAACTAACAAATTTTGATGGTTGTGAGAAGCATGCTTCTACACAAGGGTTAAGATTTGTAGGTACATTGTGTTCGTGGGACAACCGCTTTCTTGAAGAGAAGAAGAGCACACGAGGAATGAGCTCGAAAATCAGGTGCATACGTTTCTTTTTTACTTTTGATTTTTAGTTAGCAAATAAGTGGATTGTAAATTGTATATTATTCTTCCGGGGTGAAATTTTGGGGAAGTTAGTCGTGTCACATCCCTTGTGTGCTTTGAAAAACTCTAGTTCTTACACATTGAGGACAATGTTTACCTCAAGTGTGGGGATGGGGGAGTAGTAAAAGTTTTAGATTTTGACCCGTTCATTTAAACACTACACATTGAGGACAATGTTTACCTCAAGTGTGGGGACGGGGTAAATTTCAAAAAATTTTCAAAAATATCTTCTTTCAAAAGCGATCTTAAAAGCACAAGTAACTAAGTCAACGAGGGATGTCACAACCCATTTGGTCTTTTGTCATGGTCAAGTTCAAATTAATAGCATGACGGGTATTTAGCGGGTGGTTATTTGGGAATAATCCGCTTAAGAAACTAGTATTTTATGCATGTCACATACCATACCCTTTTAGATATGTGAGGTTTTGAGTCACTTGTATATCATAGATTACATACCTATGTTTCTTTGTTTGAGTGGACCATTAGTCATATATTGTAGAACTTGCAACTTTTGATACGTTTGAGACTATAGACCGAATACAAGCACGAGAATGATTAAGGCATTAGGTAAACCTTTTCTCTTAAAACCATTTATCCATCCTTACCCAAATAAATCCCCTAGTCGCCCACTTTGAGCCTAAACCTTTCGTTTGACCACCCTATAGCCTATAACCTTAAACCTTTTTTCCTTTAAACCCGTGTGATGGAAATTCAATTATAGGAGTCGTATTTGTATAGTTGTTTTTAATTGTTTGCATAAAAAAATCAGAAAATGTTATGAAAAAGAATTGAAAAAACATTGAGAAAAACACAAAAAGCAGTGTTAGTATTGTTGAATAAAAGGCGAAAGTTGTTACCTCATAATTGGTGTTTATAGTTAGTTTTGTTAGAATAGTCATTTGTAATAAAAATCGAATTTTCATCACCTTAGCCACTTTAAAATATCCTATTTCCTACCCTTAGCCTAGCCCCGTTACAACCCTTACAAAGACCTTATGACTTGTGCTTAATATTTGTGATCAATGGTGGAGAACGATTGAGTTGCAAGCTTATGCGGGTATGTGTTCTAATCGGTTTTGAGTGAATATTCTTTGAAGTGCTAATACATTATAAACATTAGCCAATTTACAAGCCGAGTGGAGAGAACATTGTGAGGGATGTGCTTGAATTGTTGGTTTCACGGGCGGGTTAATCTTGGGTAACTATTTTTGTATATGAAATCACTTTACCGTTAAATATGTTGAAAATTGTCAAGAGTTTGAACTTTAACATGACAATGGACCTTAACCTTCGTCTCGGGAATGGGGAGTGTATTCGTTGTTCGACCCACGTGAAAGTGAAAAACAGATTTGCTTGAGGGCAAGCAAAAGACAAGTGTGGGGATGTGATACGTGGTCGAAAACCGGTACTTGTAATTGGTTAATTTGATGCTTTTACGCAAGTTTTAACTTCGAATAGCCTACTTTTGATTAGATACTTGTTTTGCAGGTCTAGCAGAGTTTAAGGGCTTTTCGGGAGCCTTACGGGTCACCGGGACGAAAAACGAGCCACCGGGACGCGAAACGGGTCAACCGAACTCAAGAAATGCGAAAAACAGAAAGTAAAGATTCTGGGCACCGTCGCCGACGCCCAGGAGGGCCGTCGCCGATGGTCGGTATATTTGTCCGTCGCTCAAAAGGTTCGTAGGCAGCAAGTTTGGCCATCGGGTGTTTTTGGGAAAGCACACACCATCGCCGACGGGGCATCAGGCCGTCGGGGACGGCTCCCCTATGTTGATGTCGCGAATTTTTGATCCTTGGGGTGTGGAACCGAATAAAACACATCTTGGTCATCATTATACGGGGGTTACACTTTCTTTTGAAGTTTGAAACATATCTTGGAGCCATTATCATCCATCTATCATCTACCAATCGATCAACCTTGATATCTACAACCCGAATTAACAACCATCATCACCAACCTTCATCCGAGTCACAATCAAGAACCCTAATTCACCATCATATCATTCATTTCAATCCATCATCACCAACCATCCACAACATTAACCATTCATCCATCTTCAAGCTTCAAGATGACCCAATTCAAGTCTCAAGCTTCCGTTGATCGTGCCTCTTCGACCATGAGCGGTTAATTCTTGGAGGTTTCACCCCGGTGTAGGTTTTTGTAAGTTCTTTGGGTTTAAACATTGTATTTGAGATTCGATTTGTGACAAGTTGTGATTTAATTTTGAAACTTATGATAATTGTCTTGCGTTGGTATTGTATTCATGAATTGTCGGGTGAAGATTAAATTTGACTTTGCGAAATGTTTATGTGCAATTATGCCTTATCTAAGTTAGAGTTTACATGTTCTTGGTAACGAAGTGTATTGTGGTCCGTCATTCACGACGTTGATAGCTCTTGGTACCTAATCATTGTAACACTAAATTTGTTAATCATATTTGCAATTGAATCGAATCTAAAATGTGTAGAAACCCTAGGACTTCAATTACCGAACCGGGTGTGAACCTTGTTTTCCTTATATTGTTTAATCAATCAATTTCAATTCTTGCAATTTATTAATCGTTAGTAGTTAATCAATCCAATTATTTTAGTAATTTTAATTCACATCTTTCAACAAAACAAAAATACAAAAATACTTCATAGCAAGCTTCATAATTGTGACACCTTTTCATAATTCAATCGAATCTATTCGCAAACCACATTCTCTTCGTGGTTCGACCCCTTACTATCACTAACGATTTGTTAAGGGTAATTTGGGACTATAAATATTATCTTTGACCGGAGCGCGACACTCCGCTCAAACGCCCATCCAATGTGGGGACTACCTGAGTAACAAGTGAGCAAACCACCGGGACCATCCGGGTAATTAACTCTTGTGATAATGATGCATCAATCCAATAGTGAAAAATCATGTGTACTTTTCAAAAACCCAGCACATTGCCATTGAAGAACATTTTATCTGTGACCCGTACTACCAAGGCCTTATTTATCCTGAACAGAGTCGCGGATCTGTTCATAAAACCAGTAGATCGAGCACATTTTGATACCCTCTTGGCACTTCTCAAAATGGTCCAATTCGAGGACTGAACCTGGTCATAAAATCATTTTTCTTTGTTTGTAAATAAAATTTTTCTTTAAATTTTTTATTTTATTATTTTATTTTAAACAAAAATTTAGGCGGATATATCCTCAGAAAAATACAAAAACATTAAAAAAGTTGAAAATTTCAAAAATATTGTGTATGAAATATTTTGCTACAACATGGGAAGTTATATAAATTTTCACTATGTGGATTAAGGCTGATTATCGTAAGACCAGTGTTAAAATGGTATGGCTCCAAGGTGATGTGTCAGTAGGCTTAGTTCTTATAGCTTGAGAAACTGGTTGTCCTTGAAACTTAAAACTAACCTGGCCTCAGTAGAAAACAACACTTGAAATTAGTTCTTTTCTATTTGAATACTCGTGTGATGTCCCGATACACACATGTTTAATCTAGTTTTGAAACTTTTTCTGACAAACTCGTGTATCTCCTCTGTTTTGTGTGAGCAAAGACCTAGAGTGCTTGGCAACGTTAGCTTCTACTGCATCCAGATACATGAAGTGTGTGCTAAGGCATATACTACTAGAGTTTCTCAAATTATAAACTTGTAAATGCGGGATGGAAAAAGAGGTCGAGTCGAAACTAAGTTGTTTAGACCCTACATTGGAGACAAATATCAGATGCACAGCTGAAGAGGAAACCAAGACGTAAAGAGTGATCAGTTTGCCAAGACAACATAAACCTAGGGGGATATTGTAAGGGTATAATTTAGTAGGTTTACGCTTGTCTTGTACAGTTTAGTAGTGGGGTTGGTATTGTGGGCTAGTTATGATGTTTTGGGCTTGTCTAGTATCGCAACCCCCGATCCCTGACCTGGGAGGCGGGCGGCCATGGCACGCAGAGCGGGTGGTATCGGTGTTTATTAATTTGGAAGCGAAAATTTACATCAGGACCGTAGTTAGGAAATAGTTTATCAGAGTAAAATACCACACTTTAATAAATAACAAATACATGGGAAAACCCAAGTTTTCATTTATAATATGTTTATAGGGATAAACCCTATTTTATTGAAATAAAACTTCTTTCTTGTTTAGGTAACTTTTATAGCCACTTTTCCAAGCCTTCAATGCTCTCCAGTTGGCTTCTATTTGGCTTTCACATTTTGTTACCTGAAAAGCGTTTTAAAAAATTTTATCAGCAAGAAATACTGGTGAGTGCATCCCAGTATAATCAAAACAGGATTTTATATCTTTACAGTATTGAGAGCGATTACAATGTTTATATCTATCCAATTACCTCTTGAGGGAGGATTGGTTCCATGGGAGGTGTCACAAGAATGTTCAACCTCTGGTGCAAGAGGTTGATTTCTTGAAAACTGTTTTCCAACCCCACCGTAAGATAATTTATACGGTCTATGAGGACCTCCTCTACCGATGGCATCTCATCAAGAGCCTCACGTAATGTCATCACGTAGCGTACGAGAGTTACTTCAATTGAAGACCTTATTTCCCTTCGACTGTTTCTGGAGTGCGCAGAAGAGGTTCCACTGTTTTGGCTTGACATTCTACGAAAATAAACAGAAAAGAATTCATTTTAATGAAACAGTAACCTCAGACACGGCCCCGTGCTCAATGAGCACCGCCCCATGTTCACCTTTTTTGCAGATTTTTTGAAAAAGGAATCTTGGAGTTTTAAATTATTTTTTTTTCAACTTTTAAAGCATTTTTTTAGCAGAAATAACTTAAAACAATGTTGCAAAACTTATTTTTAACAAGATTCTTTGAACAAAAACCTAACAAACATCACAATAAAGCTTGGAACCATGGTGATTTCAAGCTCTAATGGAGGTGTTGAGGTAAAAGAAATGGAGAAGAAGGTAACGGACAAGAGAGGAAAGGACAAGATGGTTATTGAGAACCTTCTTTTAGAAAATACCTAGGATGGTATGTGTGAAGATCCCACCAAATCTCTATCCATGGAATGGTCCAAATGTGCAGGATTCTTGGCTGCATTTATAGAAAACGACAGCACGCTGCACACGGCCCTGTGTTCAGACAGGATCCTGACACAATTTTTCCGTATTCTGACAAAAAGTCAGAAAGGAATCTTTTGGTGGACACGGGGGCGTGTTGACCTGGACACGGCCCCGTGGCTAGAGGCTGTTTATGAAGTTTCGTCTATTTCTAAGGAATTCATCCGGATCGGGCGGTTACTTACTGGATGGAACAACCCCAAAGTGCCTGAGATACCTTAATTGCTCTAGATTAAGACGAGAACGCAAGAGGTTGTCGGTAAGGGTGATTCCCATGCTAAATGTAGGGGGACAAGTCCAACCCTTTCCCGGGCTCTCGTTAAAGAAGGTGTATGCCGAATCGCTCAGGTCTATGTATGCACCGAACGAAGTCGATGGGGAGTCCTTCACGGCACAATCGACACAGGGACGACTAACACTCAAGTCCTCGCTAGAGTTAGAGGTGATTTCGGGAACAACGTAGTTGTTTTTATTCGAATGTGATCCCAATAATTCTTCTTGGGTATCGTCTTGAGATGAATTAGTGTTATCCATCTTAAGTTCTTTTAACCAATTAAGAATTAGTTCTTCCATTTGAAATAGTTCACCAAGAAGCATTTCTCCTAGAAGGTCCGATTGGGAGCATTCGAGGGAGAGATAGGGATTATTTTTACTTTCGCCCCTCTTAAGGCTACAGGAAAACAATGGGTCTATCTAATGGGGCTTATAATTTAGAAAATAACATTCTAAATCTTTATGAGGGCCACCACATATTTGACACCACGTACCATAAGAGTGCCGAAAGTAAAAAATATCAGTAACACTCAAGTTTGTGTCAGAAATTACCAACCGTCGGGATCTTACAGTTCTGTTTTCAGTAACTGAATCTTGGGCACGGGGCGTATTGAGTGGGCACGGCCCCGTGTTCAGCTTACTGTCTGACTTAAAACAGGATTGCCAGTACCAAAGATTGGGTACGGGGCGTGTTCAGCGGGCACGGCCCGTGCTGAGTTCTGCAGAAGCTGAAAATATAGGAAAATAAAAAAAACGATCAGGCCGCTGATTCCTAACTTTCTTAAAATCCTTGTGTCCGCGGCAGCGGCGCCAAAAACTTGATGTGCGTGTGGTGTTATAGTTTTTAATGTATATTTTAAGCCCTTTAACACTTTTTTAGCCAAGTTTTAAATTTATAAAACATGATATTTACTAACACTAAACACACATATGGGCAAGTGCACCCATCATGAGCGTAGTATAGTGTTGGTAAGATACCGAGGTCGTCCAAGGACACAAGAGCTTTTAATACCGGTTTATCCTCAACGTCTAATCAAATCAAAAGTTTAGAAAAAGGTTTTTAAACTAGAAAAATAAAACTAACTAAAATGCTGAAAAATAAAAAAAATAAAAATAAAAACAGATAGACAAGATGAATCACTTGGATCCGACTCGTGTTTAGTGTAACCTTTGATTATTTCCGTACTTTTGCACTTTTTAAGAGATTATCTTAGTTATTGTAGTAGGCCCCTCTTTTGAAGGTGACGTTACCCTCAACCCAGTAGTTTGAGTCAGCAAGGATACAATCCTAAAGGGTTGGATTATTTAAAGATAATTAATTAAGTTATTAATGCATAATGTGGTAGGCTCCTCTTTTGAAGGTGACGTTACCCTCGGCTAAGTAGTCTGAGTCAGCAGGGATACAGTCCGAAGTAGCCGGGTTAAAGTTTTAATAGTAGCTTACATATGAGGGGATCAAAGAGTTTGGACCCCCGCCATCCAATACCGGTGGGTATTGAAGGAGGTCCTACTAAATTTGACCCAGGTCCTTGCAGGATCTATACACTGAACAAGGCAAGACTCTTACCAAACCGTTCCCTTAACCCCGACCAGGTAGCCAACATACCTCCATATAGACCGTGGAGATATGAATGGTGAAAATATTTTATTAAAGTCATTAATACATAACCAAATAAAAAGTGCGAAAAGATTAAAAATAAAAAGTATTACACTAGACACTTGTCTTCACCAAGTGATGTAAGAGACTTAGGAAAACATGGCCTTTGATTGTCAAGAACTCTTACGATCAATCTTGGATCCCGAGACTACTCACACACTCTATGATGGATGATGGTGGTGGATGATGGTGTTGTGGTGGTGGTGGAGTGTGGGTGAAGTGTGAGAGAGGTGGTGTGCCAAGGGATGGTTTGCAAATGAGCCAAGCACCCCTATTTATAGCCTGAACAGAAGCTCGGGCACGGCCCTGTGTCCATTGGGCACGACCCTGTGTCCACCCTTCTCTCTTTCTTCATTAAATGCAGCTTGTCTGCATTAGTTGACCACGCCCCCGTGTCCGCTGGGCACGACCCCGTGTGCAGAAGCGTATCTGTACTATCAAGATTTCCTCAGATTCTGCGAATCTTATAGTTGACCACGGCCTCGTGTCCGCTGGGCACGCCCCCGTGGTGGGTGATAGAAGCTTCTACAGCTTTGTCTTTTCTGCAGACACTTGGGCACGCCCCTGTGCTCACTGAGCACGGGGCGTGTTCAGCCTTATGTTCTCTTGTTTTGCTTGGGAAGATGCTGTCGAGGGGTCGGGCATGCCACGTTTGTTCCTTTTCTTGTATTTATGCTGGATTTGGCTGCATTTTTGCTTCTTTTGTTCACTTAAGCTCTTTTAACCCTGAAAATACAAAAGGAAGACAAAAGCACACTTTTTCCAACATTAGTACTAAAAAAGGGTTAGTTTTATGCCTCATTTGATGTAATTTATATGTTGCATTTTGCACACATCACCCCAACATACTGACAGTAATTGTAGAATACATAGACTCGATCACTGATAACTATACTTTAAAACAATTGAGGTTTTGTGAAAACAGTTTATTAAAAGAGATGACTCACATTGCTATTTTTGGTAATACTACTGCTTTCTAGTAACTTCCTGGCTATCATCTATTAAAATTAAACAATGCACATGTGTTAGTAAGATAACCCAATTTACATTAGCTATACACTCGAGACAGAACTCCAACGACTGAGTCAGGCAGAGCCTTGACATGCGTTACGGAGCTCTAGATCAATCGGGCATAGTAACGAATACGTAATCGGGGGTTATAATACTTACAACGAGGCAGAGCTTCGCTTTTTAGGGGTATAATACCCGAGAGTAATAGCACTATAGCTTACTAGAGATTTGAGAGAGAAAGATTTTATGAATGAATTCTAACTGAATGTCGATCTCCTATTTATAGGGTCTGATCAGGGGCGGCTCGCGCCCTGCGAAAGATACAAGGCCAGGCCGTCGCGGCCCGCGAGGCCCTAGACTAGGGGTGTAGGCTTGGCAAATCAGCGGTATAGGTTCAACACGCAACGGACACGTGGCAGCCGGAGGGCCCGCCTGGTGTCATTCCGTAACGCCGCGCGATAGACCCTGTGTTATGGGTCGCGGCCCGCGAGCGATACCCATAATTTGTTTTTCTTGATTTTTATTAATATAAAGGTATTTAGGCTCGTTTTTCGTATACAGGGTGTATTTTAGGACGTATATGGGTATTTTAAGGATTTGGGAGAGTTGTTATATCCTCCCCACCTTGTTTTAGATCTCATCCTCGAGGTATACTGAAACAGGTGTAGATATTTCCTCTGCATCTCGGCTTCGAGCTCCCAAGTGTATTCTGGTCCTCTCTTGGAATCCCATTTCACTTTGACCAGAACTAATCTCATGTGTTTGAGATTCTTGATCTTTCTGTCTTCAATCTGTAGGGGTTTCTCTACAAACTTAAGTTTCTCATTTACCTCTATGTCCTTAAGAGGTACCATTAATTATTCATCTGCTAAGCACTTCTTGAAATTACATACATGAAATACATCATGTATTCCTGCCAATTCCTCTAGCAATTGTAGTTGGTAAGCTACTGGTCCTACTTTTCTAATAATCTCAAAAGGTCCGATATACCTGGGGCTTAGCTTTCCCCTCTTTATGAATATGACTACTCCTTTCCATGGAGAAACTTTTAATAACACTTTATCTCCTACTTGAAATTCCAACGGTTTTCGCCTGTTATCAGCATAACTCTTTCGACGATCTCGTGCTGCTTTTAGTCTTTACTTGACTTGAATAATCCTGTTCGTTGTTTCCTGCACTATCTCTAGTCCAGACAGTTGTTTTTTTTTTCCAATTTCTGCCCAACGGACTGGAGTTCGGCACTTTCGTCCATAAAGTGCTTCAAATGGTGCGACATTGATACTGTTATGATAGCTGTTATTGTAGGAAAATTCTATTAGTGGTAAATGATCGTCCCAATTTCCCCCGAAATAAATTACACAAGCTCTAAGCATATCTTCCATTGTCTGAATTGTCCTTTTGCTTTGTCAGTCCATTTGAGGATGATAAGCTGTGCTTAGTTTTAACTTGTTTCCCATTGCTTTTTGGAAACTAGTCCAAAAATGAGAAGTAAAACGGCTATCCCTCTCAGAAACAATAGATAAAGGAATTTCATGTAATGAAACTATTTCATTTACATATAGCTTGGCTAATTGTTCCATACCGAAAGTTTCCTTCATAGGTAAGAAATTAGCAGATTTGGTTAACCAGTCTACAATCACCCAGATTGCTGACGTGTGCGTATATATACATAATTTTGCAATGAATTTACACACGAATTGGTTTTAAATTTATAAAAGTGATTATTACTTTAACATCAAAACACACACGAAAGAGGCAAGTGTACCCCGTCATATATGTAGTAAAGTATATGTAAGAACCAAGTATCGATCCAAGGAAATGGGCGGAGAAATAATACTAGACCTTTGTCACTAAACTACCGGTAAAAACATAAGTTTTGTTTGATTTTAATTAAACTAAAGTAAGCGTAAATAAATACATAATAAAAACATAATAGATAATAGATAAAAAGCCTTGCTTAATACACAACCACAGCATGTCATCTAAGTCGGTTTTGGCACTAGAGGCATTCGGTCAATTTTCCAATTTAAGACAATTAGTATCCCTTTCGGGAATCCTAACATGACTATCATTCGGAAAGCTAAAACGATAAACACACTTTAACCACCTAAAATTGTTCTTTAACGTGCAATTGATAAATGTCTATGAAAATCTCTTAAAAATAAGTTAGTCATCCGTTAGGAGTTTTCTAACCGCACTTAATCAAGGAAAGAGACACCGATAAACACAATGCAACCACCGAGACAAGCATAAACTAGATTAAATCACAACCGAGTTCCTTTTACAAATCTTGCACAATAATTCACCAAGATAGCAATTTTGGCCTAAACTACTAACTAAGCTAACAAATCATGGCAAGAATTTATAACGACACCATCTAACCCGTTAAGGTCCTTACGTGACGGCAAGCTCTCTTGATTAACAATAATTACATTTTATTAAATCACTAACCATTTCTAGTATCATGATGCATACATTTAAACCAAGCTAAACTAGTTAACCAAATTCAAAGTTTACTAATACAAGATTAATTAAGCTTCATTTTTTCAACTATCTTAACTAACCAAGCATCAATCATCCAACATAATTACTTATAATCAAGAATTCAATATCAATAACAAGGTTGCAAACTAATCATCAAAGATTAACATAGAAAATACTTCAAGTGTCATTACAAACAAAGCTTAACACACTAATGGCTATAATCAAGAAGGGATTGTTGTTTTTTTGCCCAAAGGCTACAATAATACATAAACATTAATCTAAATGCTTGAAAGATTAACAAAAACATGGAAATATTAGAAAACCAAACCATAAACAAGCACTAGACTAAGAATCCGGATAGTAATGGAGCTAAACGGCACAATGTGGCTTGAATCCGGGTTAAAAGCAAAGCCTCCGGAGCCTATAAATTTGCCTGTGAAGCTCCCAAAATTCCAGAATGTCGAACAGAATGTTTCTGTTCTGTTTTTATATTTTTTCGCTGTGGCACGGTCGTTCTTCCTATGGCACGACCGTGCACTTTAAGCAATTATTGGGTATGGCACACCATACTGCATGACGTCATCAGATCGTTGGCCAGATTCGAAATCGCACGACCGTTCTTCCTGTGGCACGGTCGTTCTTCGTCGGGTTCTTGTTGCACGCTTGGTCGCACCGGTCGTTCAGTTCCGAAAGTTTGGCTGATCATCGGATCCGCACGGGGTGCAAATCATGGAACGACCGTGCGTCACCGGTCTGGTCTTGTTTGCCTTGCACGCCTAGTCGCACTGCTCGTTCATTGCCGGACTAATCAACAACTGTCGGAGATGCACGGTCGTGCATCAGGTCGCACGACCGTTCCACAGGCCCAGGTCAGTTTCCTTAACAGAATGTCCGCAGCTTCGTCGTTTTGTCCGGAAAGTCCTCGTTTTCGCTATCATCTTGTCTGGTATGCTATTTTAGGCCTGTAAACAAAAGTGTAGATAATTAAGTATCCGAATGACGGTTTTACGGCCAAAAACGCATAAAATAGGGGTAAAACGGGGGACTAAAATATGTGTAAATTAACGAATATCAAATCTCCCCACACTTGAACCTTGCTTGTCCTCAAGCAAGCTGAACTAAAAAGCAATAAAAGACATAAACAAACAAGAACGATAATTTACACACTATTTTATTGAAAACTACTATAAACGGTTAGCCGGTTTGTCGAAAGACAACATCAAAAGACTCAAACCCAACAAGCATATGCAATTATAAAGCGACAACCAAAAAGCCGTGACTTCACATTTAACTGACTCACATGTTAATCTTCACACGACTCACAATGTTCACACACTCGGTTTTATTTATGAAACATACATAAAATGTGTATGTGTAAACACTCAATGCCTAGTCAATGATATGTGCAATATCATAAGCTTGTCATAAGATCTCGTCTCCACCAACTAACATGCAAACAAGTGTAAATCAAGAGGTCTTTACGGGTTGTAACGTTAGGCTTGGGCGAAGGGTATGGAAGTGGACATTTAAAGTGGCGAAAATGGTTAAAACTCGGTAGTAGCGTTTAACTAGCAACAAAATAATACAACTATACACACAAACGCCTTAAAAAGGCGACTAAAGCGCAATCGAGCTTATCAACGAAATTTTAATATTTAAGCATTCAAAATTGCTCGATTTCTATCAACTTCACCCTATTTTAGGGTGTTTTATTTTCTGTTTTTTTTTTATAAACTAATAAAACTATACAATGAAATATAAACAATAACAAGCTAGTTAAACTATTATTTTGACCGAGTTTCAACACTAAAAAGGTTTAAAACATAAAAAGGCTAAATTTGGTTAAGTGGGCGATAATGTGGGTAAACAAAGGTGAACGGGAAGGCTCGACATGGTTAATCCTAAAGGGAAATATAAGGTGAACGGGAAGCACAACACAAAGAACAAGTACACAACAAAGGGGTAATCTAAGTGCCTCTATCACTTTTACACAAATTCACAAGTTCATGGTCTTAACAAGCATACTAGTGACAAGTTCTAAATTGCACATAACATCCGGCTCACTCCTATATCCGAAATGAACAAATATATAATCAATAGGCTCAAATACGCTCACATAACGGAAGGAATGGGTAAAAGTGTGAAAACTATCATGTAAGTCTTTCTTTGTTTGTCACGCTTTCCAGTTTCCTTTTTCAAAAAAATATTTTGCTTGTCGAGTTTTTATCAAGTCCGAAGCTTTCTAAAACACAACCAACCGGTTTATTTACAAAAATATATACAAAATACAAGTATTTTTGAATGATTTTTCTGATTTTTTTTTTAAAAGAACAAACATAGTTAACAAAGTTAACCCCCTCCCCACACTTGAACTTCGCATTGTCCCCAATGCGAGACCCGAAATATAGAGAAAGAGATAAAAATACTCCCCTCAAGATGATGTTGATGCCACGAGACTTCCGAAGTTGTATCTGGTACGTGCTCTGGTCCAAGATCCGATAGATAAAACCTGCGAGTATGTCACATGTGCACCCAAAACATAGCAGAAACAGAAAAATCACAAAACAACCATAATATACATAAATACTAAAATCCAAACAGAACATAAAGTAAAATGTCTGAAATACATAACCGGGGTGTTTGAAAATAACAGTCAAAATAAACACCCAAATATAAATAAAGTACTGAAATAGAAAACACCACCAACTGCTATCACCACTGCCAACTACTCGTCATCATCATCATCTGCTCTCGTATGGGACGGGCCGGCATCGCCATAACCAGGGGGTTCCACGGTGGGAACTGCGGGGGATGCTGAAAATAGTCGGGATATGCGTGATGCATCTCCCCGAAAAGATAAGAAAACCCCGCAGACACCCCCTGGTATAAAGCATCCTGGCTCTGCCGAAGCTGGTCCTGTGTGGCCCGAAGCTGATCCTGGTTAGCCCGGATCTGGTCCTGGCTAGATCTAATCTCGTCGATGTAGGTACCATGCTGCTCCTGCGTCACACGCATATCCTGGAACTGCTGGTAGAACGCGGGCCAGTCCTGATGCTGATGAAATGCATGGTGCTACGGCGAGTGTGGTGGTGTCGGTGACTGGTGCTGGTGCTGCGGATTCTGCTCTCCCATCTCAACATCCTCATCTTCCTCCTCATCTGGAGGCAACGGGTCCCAGACCTCGTTGTTCAATCCCCTCAACCTATCCCCCCTATCAAGCTCTACAATCACCCCCATGGCCTTCAGCGACCTGATATCGACATAAACCCCCTCAGTAATCAAAGTGAGACTCTGAAGCACCTCCTCAGTCATATAGCGCTCGTTGTACGCTATTTCGGTCACGTACTGACCGCCATGTATCTCACTGTTCGGAGTCCGCCCCGAGCTCTTGACGAAATACTCAGCCATTCGTGCGGCCAGGTTGATAAGTGCTTTATCAACCAACGCATATAGAAAGATCAAATCAGGTGTTGGACAGTTACCGAGACTGTCCATGCGACCGCATATCGTATGGCTAAATACATGGTGCATCACTCGCACCAAAGGGTCTCTGGGTCGCGAGGCCTTCGACATCCTCGAGTTGTAGGGGTCCCCAATAGCGTTTTCAGCCCAAAATTCATCCCGAGCTGCATCAGAGGGGAAGGTGAACTGTTCAGTGAAGACATCAGTATCATCCATGTCATCCCTAGTATAAGTCCCTAGTCTTCTACCCAAATGACCAACCGACCACGAATGCCATCTTCCACATAACCGGAAAGCTATCCGCTCCTTGTGGCGGAATTTGGTTCTCCGATGAGCAACCGGCTTTTCATAGGCATAAGATGCGAAGAACTCAATGGTCAACTCCAGGTAAACGGGTCGGTTGCAACTGACCAGATTTGCAAGCGGGCGACTCATCATGTCGTCTAATCTTTCATACTGATTGAGTTCCTGCATTACTTCCCAATCTAACCATCGGGGAACTCCAAACTGCCCCCGTCTCGCCCACAATGCGTCTCATTTCGGGATGCACAAAGCCTCTCGCTCATTGTTGGGGTCAAACTGAAGGAAGGGATGGTCCATCTGTATGAGGAAAAACATTAGAGAGATGGAAACAGGAAAAATTCAAATCTAAAACAGTCGAGCAGCCAATTATGAAGAAACTGTCAAACTGATCTGGGCATATGGCACGGTCGTGCGATGAGACGCACGGTCGTGCGTCGCCGATGACAATGACCATCTGCCCAGAAATGTCGGAACTGCACGGCGTGCGACCAACGGCACAACCGTGCAACACCGACCAACAAACAACTATCGTGAAACAACGGCGAGGCACGACCGTTCCATACGAGGAACGTCCGTGCGACTTGGTTTTCTGCAGATTTTGACCCAGGCTCTAAGTAGCCCGATTTTTTTCACAAATCTTCAAGTTTTTACATAAACAGGGGTCAGAAAAATGCACCAGATGTTCACGATACTACGATTCAACAAGGGTTAGGGTTTCGATTTGTTTATGAAGAGAACCCTAATAAATCCCTTGAAGAATCAGAGGAAATCTAACCTATAAAGCAAGGAAACAAGAAATCTACAACTAGGAACGTACCGTGCGAAGAAGGGTGTGAGATCGTGTGAAAAACCGTGCGATTTAATGAAGTATCGCTCTGGAACGGCCTGCTGCTGGTTGGGTTTCGCGAGTTATGAATGGGGGCTGCAGATGAGGGTATTTATAGTGCCAAATGACAAAACTGCCCTCAGCCTGACGCACGGTCGTTCTCCGTGTGGCACGGTCGTGCGTCACCGACATCCCCCAAACCCTAGCAACTTTTCTCGGAAATGCACCGGGGGTGCGATCCACCGTGCCGGCCCTCGGAAACGCACGGTCGTGCGACCCGAGGAACGACCGTGCAACAGCTGCAGATACAGAATTTTCCGCATAAGCTATTTCCAGCAACTGTTTCGGCCGTTTTTCGCCATTTTTTCGACACACCAACTGTTCTAACAATATTGCAATACAGAACCTTCGCCCGGCACGTATGAAAACTAAACAAAGTAACGAAAACTACCTAACTAACCTAAATTACGCTAAAACTATAAAAACAAAAAAGTAGACTATTTTACCCTTATAGCGCCAAAGACGCTCCTGCTACATTTTTGTCGGCGAGTCAGTAGCGTAGACTCATGCTAAATTTTTGTCGGCGAGTCGATAGCAAGACTCCAAGCTAAAACTAGAAAAATTACTAAAAAGACGATACTACCCCTAAATCGCAAAATACGCTCTTGCTACATTTTTGATCCGCGAGTCAGTAGCGTAGACTCTCTCCTCCCCACACTTATGATGTGTGCGGGGTTTGGAGCTCAATCACCTCCACCGCCGACTCTATCGGCCCGGCAACGTACAACTTCAACCGGTGACCATTTACCTTGAATGTAACGCCATCCACGTTCTCTGCTGCAACAGTACCATACGGAAATACTTCCTTAACTGTGTATGGTCCTGTCCAGCGTGAATGAAGCTTCCCAGGAAATAAGCGCAGCCTTGAATTGTACAGAAGAACAAGATTACCCGCTTGGAATTCTTTATGGTCCTTCAAGCGTTTGTCGTGAAGTTTCTTCGTGCGCTCTTTGTAGAGTATGGAGCTTTCATAGGCTTGGTGCCGCAATTCTTCCAATTCATGAATTTGGAGAAACCGGGCTTCACCTCCGGTTTTAAGGTCCAAATTCGCGGTTTTCAATGCCCACATAGCCTTGTGCTCCAACTCCACCGGTAAATGGCATGCCTTTCCGTATACCAACCTAAAGGGGGTGGTCCCTATAGGGGTCTTATAAGCTGTACGGAATGCCCACAATGCATCCTCAAGTTTGTCCGACCACTCCTTGCGGTTCGCTCTAACAGACCGCTCAAGGATGCGCTTAAGCCCACGGTTCGTGACCTCCACCTGCCCGCTTGTCTGCGGATGATAGGGCGTGGACAAACGGTGATGCACACCGTATCGGGACAAAGCCTTTTCAAGCTGTGTATTACAAAAATGAGTCCCTCGGTCACTAATGAGCGCTTTCGGAGCGCCAAATCGGGCGAACAAACTTTTAAAAAACCTCACAACTACTCTGGCGTCGTTAGTGGGTAAGGCTTGCGCCTCCGCCCACTTTGATACATAGTCAACAGCCACGAGTATGTACTTGTTTCCACGTGAGGGGGGAAACGGTCCCATGAAGTCTATCCCCCAAACATCAAAGACTTCACAAACTTGTATCCAGTTCTGAGGCATTTCGTCGCGTGCCGATATGTTCGTCGCCCTCTGACAAGCATCGCATGCTTTCACCCAACTCTGAGCGTCACGAAAAATGGTCGGCCAGTAAAACCCGGAATCTAACACCTTCTTCGCGGTGAAGTTGGCTCCGTGGTGGCCTCCGGTAGGTCCCTCATGACACTGGTGCAGAATATCGGTCGCCTCAGTCCCTGATACACATCTTCTGATCACCTGATCAGCACCCACCTTGAACAAGAAAGGGTCATCCCATATGTAGTGCTTGAGATCCGAAAAGAATTTCCTCTTTTGCTGGTGAGTCAATCCTTTAATCAGAATCCCGCAAGCAATATAGTTTGCAAAGTCGGCGAACCATGGCGACTCATCGCATATCTCAACAACCATCAAAGACTCGTGTGGGAAATTGTCATTGATTGAATCCCAACGCGAGTCCTCGATGTCTCCGTGCTCTAACCGAGATAGATGGTCAGCCGCTACATTCAAAGCACCCTTTTTATCTTGTATCTCAATATCAAACTCCTGCAGCAACAAGATCCATCTGATTAGACGCGGTTTAGCGTCCTGTTTGCTGAAGAGGTATCTAATGGCTGCGTGATCAGTGTATACAACGGTTTTCGAAAGCACTAAATATGACCTAAATTTATCAAATGCGAAAACGACCGCCAAGAGCTCTTTTTCAGTCGTGGTGTAATGCTCTTGAGCGTCGTGAAGAGTTTTGCTCGCATAATAGATCGGATGGAAGTGCTTTTCCTTCTTTTGACCCAGAACGGCCCCTATAGCGTAATCACTCGCGTCGCACATGATTTCAAATGGCAGACTCCAGTCCGGTGCGACTAAAATAGGGGCCTCAATCAACTTTTGCTTGAGAAGGTCAAAAACCCTCAAGCAATCATCTCCAAACACGAACGGAGCATCTTTCTCCAACAAACGGGTCATGGGTCTGGTGATTTTTGAAAAATCTTTGATGAATCGCCGATAGAACCTGGCATGACCGAGAAAGCTCCGTATAGCTCTAACAGAGGTGGGGGGCGGAAGTCGTGAAATAACGTCGACTTTAGCTGGATCGACTTCCATGCCCGCGTGAGAAATTTTGTGTCCCAAAACTATGCCCTCCTTCACCATGAAGTGGCATTTCTCCCAGTTCAGGACCAGATTAGTCTCCTCACACCTCTTCAACATTCTTTTTAAATTTTCCAAACATTGATCAAATGAATCCCCAAATACCGAGAAGTCGTCCATGAACACCTCCATGGAATCCTCAATCATGTCGTGGAAAATGGCGACCATACATCGCTGGAAAGTGGCCGGTGCATTACACAACCCAAATGGCATACGCCGGTAGGCGAATGTACCGAAGGGACAGGTAAATGTGGTCTTCTCCTGGTCCTCAGGAGCGATAGGAATTTGAAAGTAACCAGAGAACCCATCCAGAAAACAATAATATGACTTCCCTGACAGACGCTCCAACATTTGATCAATGAATGGAAGCGGGAAGTGGTCCTTGCGAGTGGCGTCGTTTAGTTTGCGATAATCAATGCAAACCCGCCATCCAGTGACCGTCCTGGTTGGAATGAGCTCATTCCTATCGTTTGTGACCACAGTCATGCCCCCCTTTTTGGGCACTACCTGCACAGGACTGACCCAAACAGAGTCGGAAATGGGATAGATCATACCAGCATCTAACAACTTAATCACTTCCTTTTTAACGACCTCTTGCATGTTTGGGTTCAGCCGCCTCTGGTGCTGCGTACACGGCTTGAACTGATCCTCCATTAGAATTTTATGTGTACAGAAGGAAGGATTTATTCCTTTTATGTCCATGATTTTCCAGGAGATTGCTTTCTTATGAAGTTTCAACACATTAAGCAGTCTGCTCTTCTCTTCTTCCGCCAATCCAGATGAAATAATGACAGGCAAATGACGCTCCTCATCCAGAAATGCGTACTCCAGGTGCGGTGGGAGCTCTTTAAGCTCCAAGGTAGGAGGATCTTCCACTGAAGGCTTCGACTTCACTTCACTTTCGCGATCAATTTCTGTGAATCGATCCGGACTCTGGGGACCATCGTCACCAACTTGATAGACTGGCTGCTCTAAATCGTGGCCCTCCTGCGTAATGCCATCTAGGTCCCCACACAACAGATGTGTGTCCGAATCTATCTCCTCGATCGTACCCTGGAAATGCGTGCTCACATAAGTGTCGACGATGTCGACATAATAGAGCGCGTCGTCTTGACTCTGAGGATGCTGCATAGAACGTTTAATGTCAAACGTCACATGCTCATCATTTACTTGGAGTGTGATTTGGCCCGCCGCCACGTCCACAATCGTCCGGGCGGTATTCAGAAACGGGCGTCCAAGTATCAGAGGCACTCTCGAGTCCTCATCCATTTCCAGGATAACAAAATCCACGGGAAATACAAACTTGTCAATCTTAACAAGCATATTCTCTACAAACCCGCGTGGATACTTGATAGAACGATCCGCAAGTCGAATACTCATCCTCGTAGGTGACGGCTCACCTAGATCCAACTTTGTAAAAACCTTATAGGGCATAAGGTTTATACTCGCTCCTAGATCTGCTAACGCATGACTGACGGACATATTGCCAATGAGGCAAGGGAGCGTGAAACTGCCTGGATCTCCCATTTTTGTAGGCAGGCGATTCTGGAGAATAGCAGAGCAGCTTTCATTCATAACCACACAAGACATGTCCTCGAGCTTTTGTTTATTTGAGAGGATGTCTTTCAGAAACTTTGAATACTTTGGCATCTGGGCCAAAGCTTCAACAAACGGTATGTTTATATGCAATTGTTTAAACATTTCGAGAAACTTACCGTATTGTTCATCATTCTTCTGCTTCTTCAGCCTTCCTGGATAAGGCACTGGAGGCGTGTAACCTTTGACCGGCTCCTGGACTTGTGCTGTACTTGCTGGGCGTAGCCTGGCTTGCACCTCGTCCGGTGTGTCAGTCGGGACCGCTTCAGTGATCGGTGTGGAGTCCGATATGACGGGTCTGGTAGGTTTTCCACTCCTAGTCATCACGGCGTTCACATCCCTGTGCCCGCCCGGGTTAGGTTCGGTATTACCCGGAAGACCACCCTGGGGTCTCTTTGACATCATCTGTGCCAGCTGACCAACCTGATTCTCTATATTCTGAATCGAGGCCTTGTGACTCCTCATTTCTCCCTCATGAGAGAGAAAACGATCCTCGCTCTGCTGGTAGCGTTTTTCAGCTAACTGATTCGCACTCGAGGAGCTAGTAAGAAGCTGGGCCATCATATCCTCCAGCTTAGAACTAGACTGAGGGGCCTGCTGCTGGGAACTGCTCCCAGAGCCCTGATTCTGATACGAGTATGGACGCTGCTGGTAAGATTGGTTGTACTGCTGGAACTGCTGACCCTGACCCTGTTGCGCTGGAGCGCGCGGAGTGAATCCCAAAGGATTTTGATTGCCTGTATTTGCTCGCCACCCAAAATTTGGGTGATTTCTCCAACCGGGATTATAGGTGTTACTGTACGGGTTGTTCTGCGGCCTTACTTGATTACTCACGAAATCTACTTCTTCGTGGCCCTCGTATACGACTCCCTGAAAACATGCCCCAGGCTCGTGTGACACTCCACACTGGTCACAACCCGAGCCCGCATGCACAATCATCTGGGACCTGTCGAATCTCGATGCGAGAGCCGAGATTTGTGCAGTAATGGCCGTATAGTCGTCTACAGCATGGACTCCTGCGCGAGATGAAGATGATGATGCCCGGCCTCTGTCTCCTTCCCGACCCGAGCTGGATTTCAACGCGGCTTTCTCTATAATATCATACGCTTCATTCGGCGTCTTAGTTCCTAGATCGCCTCCCGCGTTCACGTCTAATCGCTCATGTGTGTTGTAACTGAGTCCCTGATAGAACGTCAAAACCAGCTGTCTCTTGGAGTAGCCATGATGTGGCACATCAATCAACAAATCCTTGAATCTCTCCCAAGCCGCATGCAACGACTCACCCTCGTCCTGGTGAAAAGATACAATTCGGTTCCGTAGCTTGTTCGTTTTCTCAGGTGGAAAATATTTCTGCATAAACTGCTCCGCCAACTGATTCCAGGTCCTGATGGACCCGGCTGGAAGTGACATAAGCCAAGCTCTAGCTTTGTCACGTAACGAAAACGGAAACAACCTCAACCGAATTGCATCCTCCGAAACACCTGTAATCTTAAACGTAGAACAAACATGGAGAAAAGCAGCAATATGCCTCCCGGGATCCTCGTGCTCACGTCCATCAAACTGTACTGAATTTTGTACCATATTAATAATACTAGATCTAATTTCAAAAGTAGGTACATCAATAGTAGGTTGAAGGATACTCGGCTCCAGGCCTGCCCTTCCGGGCTGATTTGTCTCATTCAACGGTCGCTCATCGTCTGCCATGATTACGTCTCCTCCTGAGCCCTCGGCTTCAACAGGTACCACCGGCTCCGGCTCACCACTGGCGAGCAGTAGCCCAACCGCCCGACCTCTCGCGCGTAGACGTCTCCTAAGATCACGTTCGGGCTCGTCTGACGGTTCAACAACTTCTGGAGCGGGGGTCGAGAACATTAACCTGCAAACGAAAATTTGACACAGTGAATATTTTATTAATAAAATAATGTTTTTTTCTTTTTTTTTCAGCTAAATAGAAACAGAATATTATTAAAAATGGGCTGAAAATTTTATAAAAATCCGAAAATGGGCCCGAAATTTTATAAAAATCAACACAATAAAAATAATCGAATCGGCTAAAGTAAAAATGGATACCCGAAGCCGAAAACTCAAAGAATAAATAAATAAATAAATAAATCCGGATCGAATAAATAAATAAATGGAACAAAAATTTACAAATGTACCAAAAATGACTTGGAAAACGAATAAATGAAATAAAAACAAGAAATATTAACAAATAAATAAACAAATAAATAATCAAGAAATTATACACAAATATTAACAAGTATATACACCGATAACACAATGACTCGGGTCGTTCCTAAAACTCGCTATTTCCCCGGCAACGGCGCCAAAAACTTGACGTGTACCTATATATACATAATGTTGCAATGAATTTACACACGAATTGGTTTTAAATTTATAAAAGTGATTATTACTTTAACATCAAAACACACACGAAAGAGGCAAGTGTACCCCGTCATATATGTAGTAAAGTATATGTAAGAACCAAGTATCGATCCAAGGAAATGGGCGGAGAAATAATACTAGACCTTTGTCACTAAACTACCGGTAAAAACATAAGTTTTGTTTGATTTTAATTAAACTAAAGTAAGCGTAAATAAATACATAATAAAAACATAATAGATAATAGATAAAAAGCCTTGCTTAATACACAACCACAGCATGTCAACTAAGTCGGTTTTGGCACTAGAGGCATTCGATCAATTTTCCAATTTAAGACAATTAGTATCCCTTTCGGGAATCCTAACATGACAATCATTCGGAAAGCTAAAACGATAAACACACTTTAACCACCTAAAATTTTTCTTTAACGTGCAATTGATAAATGTCTATGAAAATCTCTTAAAAATAAGTTAGTCATCCGTTAGGAGTTTTCTAACCGCACTTAATCAAGGAAAGAGACACCGATAAACACAATGCAACCACCGAGACAAGCATAAACTAGATTAAATCACAACCGAGTTCATATTACAAATCTTGCACAATAATTCACCAAGATAGCAATTTTGGCCTAAACTACTAACTAAGCTAACAAATCATGGCAAGAATTTATAACGACACCATCTAACCCGTTAAGGTCCTTACGTGACGGTAAGCTCTCTTGATTAACAATAATTACATTTTATTAAATCACTAACCATTTCTAGTATCATGATGCATACATTTAAACCAAGCTAAACTAGTTAACCAAATTCAAAGATTAATTAAGCTTCATTTTTCAACTATCTTAACTAACCAAGCATCAATCATCCAACATAATTACTTATAATCAAGAATTCAATATCAATAACAAGGTTGCAAACTAATCATCAAAGATTAACATAGAAAATACTTCAAGTGTCATTACAAACAAAGCTTAACACACTAATGGCTATAATCAAGCAAGGGATTGTTGTGTTTTTGCCCAAAGGCTACAATAATACATAAACATTAATCTAAATGCTTGAAAGATTAACAAAAACATGGAAAGATTAGAAAACCAAACCATAAACAAGCACTAGACTAAGAATCCGGATAGTAATGGAGCTAAACGGCACAATGTGGCTTGAATCCGGGTCAAAAGCAAAGCCTCCGGAGCCTGTAAATTCGCCTGTGAAGCTCCCAAAATTCCAGAATGTCGAACAGAATGTTTCTGTTCTGTTTTTATATTTTTTCGCTGTGGCACGGTCGTTCTTCCTATGGCACGACCGTGCACTTTAAGCAATTATTGGGTATGGCACACCATACTGCATGACGTCATCAGATCGTTGACCAGATTCGAAATCGCACAACCGTTCTTCCTGTGGCACGGTCGTTCTTCGCCGGGTTCTTGTTGCACGCTTGGTCGCACCGGTCGTTCAGTTCTGAGAGTTTGGCTGATCATCGGATCCGCACGGGGTGCAAATCATGGAACGACCGTGCGTCACCGATCTGGTCTTGTTTGCCTTGCACGCCTAGTCGCACTGCTCGTTCATTGCCGGACTAATCAACAACTGTCGGAGATGCACGGTCGTGCATCAGGTCGCACGACCGTTCCACAGGCCCAGGTCAGTTTCCTTAACAGAATGTCCGCAGCTTCGTCGTTTTGTCCGGAAAGTCCTCGTTTTCACTATCATCTTGTCTGGTATGCTGTTTTAGGCCTGTAAACAAAAGTGTAGATAATTAAGTATCCGAATGACGGTTTTACGGCCAAAAACGCATAAAATAGGGGTAAAACGGGGGACTAAAATATGTGTAAATTAACGAATATCAATTGCATCATTACCTTTTCGTGTCTTTGGTAATTTGGTAACAAAGTCCATTGTTATCAATTCCCATTTCCATATAGGCATTTCTAGTTGCTGCAATAAACCTGAGGGTTTCTGATGTTCAGTTTTAACCTGTGAACAGGTTAGACACTTGGAAACATAGGTTGCTATATCTTTTTTCATTCATATCCACCAGGAATTCTTCCTAAAGTCTTGATAAATTTTATCATTACCAGGATGTATCGTGTACTTAGACTTATGGGCTTATTGTAATATTCGGTGGCGTAGGTTTCCTTGTTTGGGTATCCAGATTCTTTTCTTATGGAATCTCCAAATTCCATTATTCCTTGTTCTAATTCCTTAATCATTCCTTTTAATTTTTCATTATCGTCCTTGATTACTGATTCCTGTTTTTCTCTAATTTGCTCATTTAAATCTATCTGCGGATTTAATTTGAGAGAACGTACTCTTCTTGGCTTTTCATGATACTTTCGACTTAAAGCATCAGCTACTACATTAGCCTTTCCTGCATGATACTGGATATCACAATCATAATCACTAAGAATTTCCATCCAGCGTCTCTGTCTCATATTTAATTCTTTTTGTCCAAAAACATATCTTAGGCTCTTATGGTCGGTGAAAATGGTAAACTTGCTACCATAAAGATAGTGTCTCCAAATCTTAAGGGCAAAGATTATGGCTCCTAATTCGAGATCATGGGTTGTATAATTATCTTCATGATTCTTAAGTTGTCTAGAAGCATAGTCTATAACCTTTTGACGTTGCATCAACACACATCCATAACCTAACTTAGAAGCATCACAATAGACTATCAAGTCTTCAGTTCCTTCTGGTAACGCTAGTATGGGTGCGTTGGTTAACCTTTGCTTAAGAATTCTAAAAGTTTCTTCCTGTTTTGGTCCCCATTCAAACTTAACTGATTTGCAGGTCAGTTTAGTTAAAGGAATAGTTATTCTAGAAAAATCTTGAATAAAACGTCTATAATAACCTGCTAGTCCAAGAAAACTTCTCACCTCCGTTGGTGATTCAGGGACTTTCCACTTAGTAATCGCCTCGATTTTTGTGGGATCCACATGAATTCCTTCATGATTAACCAGGTGTCCAAGGAATTGTACTTCTTGTAACCAAAAATCGCATTTTGAAAATTTAGCGTAAAGCTTTTCTTTTCTCAATAAACTTAGAAGTACAAACAAATGCTCTGCATGATCCTCTTTACTCTTAGAGTAAATAAGAATATCATCTATAAAGATAATTATGAATTTATCCAGATATGGGTTACATATTTTGTTCATGATGTCCATAAATGCGGCTAAGGCATTGGTTAAACGAAATGGCATGACTGTAAATTCATAATGACCATACCTTGTTCTGAAAGCAGTTTTAGGAATGTCCTCTTCCTGTACTTTCAATTGATGATATCCTGAGCATAAATCGATCTTAGAAAAGAATCGAGCTCCTTGAAGTTGATCGAACAGATCATCGATTCTTGGTAGTGGGTACCGATTTTTAATCGTAACCTTGTTTAATTCTCTGTAATCAATGCACATTCGCATTGATCCATCCTTCTTCTTGACAAACAAGATTGGTGCTCCCCATGGTGATGAACTAGGCTGTATAAAACCTTTCTCCAGAAGTTCGTCCAATTGTTTCTTCAGTTCCTGCATTTCTGCTGGTTGCCTTGGCAATCGGTGTTGTCCCTGGTATTAGGTGAATTCTAAATTCAACCTCTCTATCCGGTGGTAGTCCATGTAATTCTTCTGGAAAAACATCTGAGAATTGAGACACTACAGGAATATCTTTCAATTCTTTTCCTTTAGTGTTAATGATTATGGAAATCATATACACTAGTGACCCTTTGGTGAACTTACTTGTATCGACTTTTGATCACATAGAATGCTGGCATGGTTGGCTACTAACTAATCCATTCCTAATACGACATCAAATCCGGCCAGATTCATTGGGTAAAGGTTAGCAATAAAATTATGGTTTAAAATTTATATTCTTGCTTCCTGCAAGATTTCAATAATCTTAATGGATTCTCCATTTGCCGTTTCTACCACACATTCTTGTGGAAGTTTAGTTAATGGTTGATTGAGAAGTTTGCAGAACAAAGTATTAATAAAACTTTGGTTTGCACCATAGTCAAATAATACTTTAGCAAAAATACTATTAACTAAAAACGTACCGGCAATCACATCCGGAATCATCTTGGCTTCTTCAGCTGTCAGAACAAATGCTCGGGCATTCTTAGTAGTTTTGTTGTTTGTGGCTAGAGCTAGTTTCGGACAGTTCGGCTTGATATGCCCTTTTTCTCCACAATTAAAGCATATCCCATTACTGGGTTTCTTTCTACAGTCTTCTTCCTTGTGTCCAGATATTTTGCAGAAGTTGCAGTATATTGAACATCTTCCTGAATGCTTCTTCTTGCAGTACTTACAGTAAGGTGCAGAGGTAGAACCTGCACTTTATCCACGGTAGGTATTTCCATGACGAAATTCTTGGGTAATTTTCTGGGCTAGGTTCTTTCTCTGGTTCTCTTCTTGTGTACGTACTAGTTCATCAGTTAAGGTATTGGCTAGTTCTACGGCTTCTTCTATGGTTTGTGGTCTAGCTGCCTTGACTACATGTCTGATTTCACTAATTAATCCCCAGATGTAACAGGAGATTAACACTTGTTCTGGTGAGGCTAGGATTGGCACTATTCTAGCATATTCGAAGAATACGGTAGTGTAACACTTGCAGTCTATTCCAGTCATTCTAAGGTTTAAGAACTTATTAGCAATTTGTTCCTTTTCATTGGGATGACAGAATTTTCTTTCAACCATTTCCTTAAAGTTGATCTTCCATATTATAAACTCTATCACTTCCCCTAGACTGGAGAATAGTATTCCACCATTCTAAGACTGCATTCTTAAAAAAGATTAGAAGCATACATAATCTTATCTTCATCTACACATTTGCTTATTTTTAAGACTGTCTCTGTCTTTTCTATCCAACGTAAAGCTGCAATGGCTCCTTCATTGCCAGAGAATTCTATTGGTTTGCAAGACCAAAATTCTTTGTATGAACAACCATATGACATGGTCCTTCTTCTTTTTGGAATGGGTAATTGGAGTAGCGGTCCATTATTCATGCTGTGACTGGGTTCAGTAGGTGGTCGTTTACTTCCACTATTAGTTTTATTATTTTCTACTTCTTTAACAGTCTTGATAATATATGGCATAGCTTCTATAATTCCTTATGCTACTATGTTTTGGATGGCACTGTTATCTATTTGGTTTCCATTATTATCATTATTCTGGTTTTCCTGATTTAGTTCGTTGTCCATCTGGATTTACAAACATTTATTAGGTATTAATATTACAGAATAAGATTTAATGCACACAACCAGACAAAAAATTTGATCAAAATCATCGAGCATTGCAACTTTTACTCTTTTCATATATATATATATATATATATATATATATATATATATATATATATATATATATATATGTTATAATCTAAAACTGAAATGTAAACACACTACTAGTTATGCATCAATAGGTATTAGGTTATCTATTATATATATATATATATATTCAACTACACACGTTTATATATAGATATTATTATTATTAATTAGGGATTGTTCATCCAAAATTGCATTTCACGCTCGTCGTATTTCCACATGAGCTTTTCTCCTATTTGTTTTATTCTCTCTCCTTCTTCCACTAATTCTGCACTAAATGTGCGAAGTTCCTGCACATTCTCTTCACTCATGGATGGTAGTGGTGCCGGTACTGGGTCAGGGAATTGAGGTATAGGTTCTCCATATGGGTACAGGTTGTTTAATATTTCCTGGACATACTGATCGGCATTCCAATATGTATCTAAGGGATTAAGGTTGGTATACTGTGCTATGGGGTTTGGTATCAATTCTTCCTGTGGATAGAGTTCCTGATATTCCTTATAGTCGTCTTCCCATGGATCATATGCTAGAGGATTAGGTGCTGGAATTCTAGGTATCTCGTTAGGGTCAAATGCTGGTATGGGAAATTGGTTTCCTGGGTTAGGCTCTATCTCCATTGGTTGGGTTGGAAAAAAGGTAATGGTTGTGGTGCGATTATCTGGTCAAAGTTTGGATCTGCTGCAGTGGTGGCTAGTATATGAAAGTTTGACAGTCGTCTATTAACTATGTCTTGTGTCTGGGCATTCACTTCCCTATTAGCTGCTGCTAACGCTCTTTGTTGTTGCAATTTTCTCATTCGCTTTCTCCTCTCGTGTGCTCCCCTACTAAACTATCCTCTTTTTTTCGAAGGGAATGGTTCCTCGGATTGCGCCTTAAATATGAACATTCCTTCTTCAGTGTCAGCAGAATACCCCGAAGGAGTAGGCTGTGATGAAGTTCCTTCACTTTTGGAAGAACTAGCTAGGTGACGATAGGCGTCAGACGTACCTTGCTCACTCATACTGTAAAATAACAGATTGTCAAATAACACAAAACAATAATATACATATATACACATAGTCACATAGGTTATTTCCTAACATAATTGATAAAATCTTGGTGTCAGCAGAACACTTATGTGGCTTAAATCAGTGGTTGTAGCTCTGATACCACCTTCTGTCGCAACCCCCCACCCCTGCCCCAAGAGGCGGGCGGCCGCGGCACGCAGAGCGGGTGGTATCGATGTTTATTAATTTGGCAGCAGAAATTTACATCAGGACCGTAGTTAGGAAATAGTTTATCAGAGTAACCACACTTTTATAAATAACAAATACATGGGAAAACCCAAGTTTCCATTTATAATATGTTTATAGGGATAAACCATATTTTATTGAAATAAAACTTCTTTTTTGTTTAGGTAACTTTTATAGCCACTTTTCCAAGCCTTCAGTGCTCTCCAGCTGGTTTGTATTTGGCTTTTACATTTTGTTACCTGAAACGCGTTTTAAAGTTTTATCAGCAAGAAATACTGACGAGTGCATCCCAGATTAATCAAAACAGGATTTTATATCTTTACAGTATTGAGAGCGATTACAATGTTTATATATATCCAATTACCACCCATGGTAATCTCAATCCTGACTTGTGGTCATGCTACTACTCACAGTGTAGTAACAAGTAATGTATACAAAACCCCAACATACCGACAGTAATTGTAGAATACATAGACTCAATCACTGATAATTATACTTTAAAACAATTGAGGTTTTGTGAAAACAGTTTATAAAAAGAGAATGACTCACATTGTTATTTTAGGTAATACTACTGCTTTCTGGTAACTTCCTGGTTATAATCTATTAAAATTAAACAATGCACACATGTTAGTAAGATAACCCAATTTACATTAGCTATACCCCCGAGACAGAACTCTAACGACTGGGTCAGGCAGAGCCTTGACATGCGTTATGGAGCTCTAGATCAATCAGACAGAGTAACTAATATGTAACCGGGGGTTATAATACTTACAACGAGGCAGAGCTTTGCTTTGAGAGAGAAAGATTTTATGAATGAATTCTAACTGAACATCGATCTCCTATTTATAGGGTCTGATCAGGGGGCGGCTCGCGCCCCGCGAGATATACAAGGCCAGGTCGTCGCGGCCCGCGAGGCCCTAGACTAGGGGTGTAGGCTTGGCGAATTAGTAGTATATGTTCAACACGCAAGGGACACGTGGCAGCCGGAGGGCCACCCTGGTGTCACTCTGTCGCGCCCCACGACAGACCTTGTGTTATGGGTTGCGCCCCGTGAGTGATACCCAGAATTTTTTTTTCTTGATTTCTATTAATATAAAGGTATTTTAGGCTCATTTTTCGTATACGGGTGTATTTTAGGACGTATAGGGGTATTTTAAGGATTTTGGGAGAGTTGTTATATCTAGGTAGTGTACGGTTGGGCAGTGGCCCAGTTTGTAACTGGTTCGCCCTATGTACTATAAATAGGGTTCTTAGGTCATTTAGGGGTTGGTGACTTTGCATATCATTTTGAGTTTGTGTTAGTTTGTACTAGACGAGTTTATAGACTCGTGTGCAATATCATACCATCGACTTCTTCTTGTCACTTTCAATTGTTTTCCGCACTTTTGATTGTGTATGTGATATTCTGTGAAGATCTCTGGACTTACAGATTATCACCACCGCCATATGACCACAACCACCAAATCAGCCCCGGTTACCTCTCCAAAGACCGTTGTTTCCTGATCTACCACCGTTGTTACAGGAACTCAAAGACTTTTGTGCCATCAGAGTAATCCGATGATAGCAGTTTGAAGCATAATGTCCAATTTTGTCACATATCTGGCAGATTATCACTTATTATGAGTTTGAATGTGGTGGATTTGATAAGTTTAAACTCATCCCAGCCATAGCAGCTATCGGGGTAACATATGAGATCTAAGTTAGTTGTTTTAAACATGCCTCATGAGTTAGTAGTTTAGCTCTGAGTTGTGAATAGTTTGGTTTAACGTCAGAATTTTCAATGTTTGTAACAAACACCTGATAATCAGCATGTAATCCTTTAAGAAGTTTAAGCACAAGAGAGTGCTCAGAAATAGAATCACCAATTGCAATAAGAAAATCATACACATTACGAGCAAAATCACAATATTCAGATGACGTATCTTCCTATTTTAGCATATGAAATTGAGTACGAAGAAGGTTTTGTTTTGCAAATACTTGTTGTGTAAACGATTCTTCAAGTTTATGCCATAGATCTGAAGCAGATGTTCCTTTTGCAAGATGAAGAATACTTGGTGCTGTTAAAAATACAGACACATATCCATCTGATTTGTTCCATATCTCTCTTGCATCAGTTTATACAGGAGGAGCAATCTCTTGATTTAGAAAGTGAAGAAGACCTAAAGTTCTCAAGATGTTAAGAGCTTGATGTTGCCAGTTAAGAAAATTGTCGTTATCAAGTTTTACCAGCATGAAACTGATGATATTTGGTAAGGATTATGTAGGATTTGAGTTGAAATCAGTCATGTTTGAAGAAGAATTAGAATTTGAAGAAGTTGCCATGGATGAAGACAACAAAAAAAAGTTGGCTGGAAAAACGAAAAAATGACCGGAGTTTATGAGAAAGGACGAAAAAGTCACCGGAAATTAACTAACCAGTGACAGTTTAATGGAACAAATGATGTACAGCTCTGATACCATAAAGAGATGGATCAGGCACATATCATTGTTATTTCGCTAAATTGAGAAAGAGGCATACATCATGTGTGTGTATATATATATATATATAGAGAGAGAGAGAAAGACTAACTAACATAACCACATAACCTCCTCAACTAACTAACTGACTCTATACATACTAGTGATGAGCTCGGTACCAACCGGTACCGAATCGGTATCGTACCGAACAAGTACCGAAAATGTCAAAAGTCGGTACCGAATCGATATCGAAAATGTACCCAGTTCGATAAATTCGGTACCGGTTCGGAACCGGTACCAGGTACCATTTGCTCATCCTTAATACATACGAAATACATACAACTAGAATATTTACCCGCCGCGCGTTGCGGGGCGTAAAAAAACGTGGTCATCAGGAGAATCAAAACGCGTGGTCATTAGGGAATTGTCCCTTAATCGCTACTTGAATATAGCAAAGTGTACTCTGAGCTTGTGATTTATTGTTGATATATTGTATTTGGGCAAATCTTTCATTCTAATACAAATTGAAATTGGAGATATTGAGCTGCACATAAGGTGTTCAGTCATATGCCTCATTCCTCAATGAAGCTTAAAGTTGCTGCTCCACATGTTCTTCTCCGGAACAAATTGGTTGAAGGAATCACTGGATCTATGAGGGAAATTGTTGTTCATAGGGCTGCTATAGTGGTTGGAAAATACATGGCTGAACAAATAACAACCACTGAGAAGATAGATCAGCTACATCAGCTCCTCGGTCGCACGTGACACCTTTGATACATAAATTGGTTGCACCGGACCGATTAAATTAGATAACATCCTACGCAAACACTATTAAAACGAAAAGGTAAATATCGCCGTGTCTTTAGTGACTAAGAGACGTTTCCTGCATAACAAAAAAACATCATGCAAAACAAACAATCATGTCATGTATCTCAGAATTAAGGCTTAAGTGTATGTTGGTTTTGATATAAATAAATTTAAGCCTGATAGATATAGATTGAACATCCAAGAATCATTTCATGCACCTCAGAATTAAGTCTATCCTAACTTTTCTATGTGTTAGCAATTCCCAACAAAAAGAAAACCTAATAGCAACCATTATCTAATTCAATGTTTATTAACAAAAAATCATTTATGTTTTACGCAATATCTTAGGTGCTTAGATGCCCTCAATTTGAAAACTACTCTAGATGTTTATAAAAACTCATCAGGTTATCGAAACTGATCCAGTTGGCCTGTGTAGGAGAACTTTCCCTTTTGACCCGTTTAATAGAACTAACTCATTCAATGTTTAAGAAAAACTGATCGTTCAACCCGTTTAACAACTGCTTATTTAGTAGTTTCCGCTATTCCCAAAATCATTTTCTGTACTATATTATACGCTTTTTTGTTGTGATCTGCATATGATGAAAAGCATCAATCACAAAGAAAGATACGTAAAATTTGACGAAATTATAAAAGTTGCACAATTTCGGATTTATGATATGTTAACACAATAGACTAACGTCTGTGAATGGTAATAGTTTTATACATAGTGAGTAGATTGTAGTTAGTAGAGAAGAAATCTAAGTTCACTGGCATAAAGTAAGCAGACAATTTCTTAATACATGAATTTAAAGATAAATTTGAGTATCAATGAACATTAAGTTTGAGTGTCCGCTTACATAAAGTGAGGCATGGTTTGTGATTGCGTCGAGGGAAAGCTTCAGCAAAACACGAATATCTAACCTGCTCAAAACAGTAAATAAGTTTATCATTTCAAATACTATAGTTCATATAAAAATGTCGCACACAAAGACCGGTTAGGACCCGTACGCACTAAAACTCAAACAAACAAAAAAATCTGAAACCCTCCGCTGTGCGCCGCAGGGCCGGACCGCCAGGTGCGATGTTAGGAGTCGTACTCACTAACGGACCCAAACAAATAGCTAACTCCGAACACTCCGTTGCCCGCCGCCGGGCCGGGCCACCGGATGCGATGGCGTCTTCTTCGGCAAACCCCCGCCATCACCGGCGGCAGAAGCACCGCCATGAAACACCGTCTCTGCAGCTCCACCTCAACCCACCGCCATAAACCATTGTGGAATCGATTCCCCCTCTCTCTCTCTTCAATCTTTCTATCGCTCTCTTTCTATCTCTAAGCTGATCCAAAGAGGAAGGGTTTGTGATGTCTGATGGTTTTTCCCACGAACCAAAAGTACATCACTAATATGCAGGAAACACCACAACAACTTAAGGTACAACCCTAATTGCATAGAAATGATACAAATTATAGACAGTGATACCACTTCAGACATCACAAAATCTTGTTAAAAACACCCAATTTCTTTGATTAATTGACTTACCAACTAAAAAAAACAAACAAACATGTATATCCTCTCCATATTGAAGAACAAAAACGTTAAAATGTCAAATAACATACCAGCTCCACAAACAAAATATGAAACAAACCCAATATCTTTAGCCTACGAACCTGTAAGTGCATTCAGATTTGAGTATTGGTAAACTATACAACAAAAAAGACCAAATCAAGTTAGTGGTGGTGAATAGAATGCAATTGGGGTTTAGAGCAACTTTCGGTGGCACAACAGCAGCCCGTGGTATTTTCTGGTGAAACCCTAACCACCGACGACGTCGTCATATGGTATAATAATGGTCTGGCCGGAGAAGAAACGGTGTCGCTTTGATTCCTCGTCGTGTTCGTTGGCAACGATGGACGTTTCTATAGCTTCTTTGTGTTGACAGAGAGAATAGAACGATTTTGGGAGGAAGAAGAGATGATCTGGTGTTTTGGGGAAGAAGGAGGCACGTGTATGAATCAAAATCACATATCCATTTTTTTTTTTTTTGAAAAACACCCAAAGCTAAGGGTACAACTCACCCAAGCTCAAAATTGTTGCTAATTTATAGGTTTTAATGATAGAGACTAAGGGGTGTTTGAGATTGCTTATAAAAAACAACTTATTGACTTTTCCACCTCTTATCTACTTTTTTAAAAAGTCACCTCCTCCTAGCTTTTCCATTTCTTCTTTTCAAAGCCTTAAAACCTCATTTTCAACCCATTACCCAAAAATCATTTTTTTTCCAAAAAGTTATAAGTCAATAAGTTGTTTTATAAGCAATCAGAAACACCCCTAACTGAATACATTAATAGACATCGACAATGATTCTGGTCAGTGGTGGTTAAAGAAGAGATTCAGTGGTATCCTAGTTTTTTTGGATCTAAGGGTATCTTAATATTTGCTCAGTAGTATCTAATACATAAAATGGAGAAGAAAAAAATTGCACTAAATTTGCACTTCGCCGACATAGTTGAAGGGTCGCCCGGGCTACCCCTAAGCCCTACATACATCCGCCACTAATTATGTCGGTATCAGTGGTGACAACTGTGGTAGTTGTGGTGGAGCCGTGGAGGTGGTCGTAGCGGAAAATGGTGCTACGCCGACCTTAAAGTGGTGGCAACTGTGAGGCAACAAGCGGTGACCGCGATGATCGATTGGTGAGTTGTGAAGTAAGTATAAATTTTCGCACATTGTTGCATGTTATTTAATTATAATTTTTTCATCTATAATAGTATAGCCCATTAGAAAAATACATGTTATTTAATTATAATTTTTTTCATCTATAGTAGTATAGCCCATTAGAAAATTACGTTTGAACCGCTTTGACATAAAAAAAAATTATTATAAAGAGCAAAAATGACCTAAAGTGTCTTAGTTCGAGTCCCCATTTTCAAGTACTATATATATATGTATGTATGTATGTATGTATGTATGTATGTATGTATATAGTGGAAATAAATAATTTCCTCACACACATTATCCACGATAAAATAAGTTTTAGTGTCAGTATTATGGGTTTGATGTATTTTTATTCGTTTGACTAAATATATATAAATTTCTTAACTTATAAATAAATTTGTATCTACCAATAAAAATAAAAGCCTAATGTATTTTGATATCTAAGTTATAGCACAAAAGATAATCACTTTATTTTGTCTTTATCAAGTCAAATGCAGTTTACTCCTCCCACGATGGTAATGATTTTAGTTATTGATGGTTCGTTTTTTAGTCACTACATAAACGAGGAAAACATTATTGATTCAGTACATGCTAAGGATCAATTTAAGGCCATTGTACGGTTGGTGCTACAAATCTTAGATGGGTTAATTTAACAATCAAGCATCCAGGGCGGATATAGCCTTTGAATAGGGATAGCCCCCGCTACCCCTTGAATTTTCAACGGTAGTGTCAATTTTGGAAAAATTTTACATTTGTCGATTTCGCTACGCTAATTTTGAAACGTCACCCCTTAACATTTTTTTCGAGATCCGCCACTGCAAACATCCAACACGAAGCTAGTCTATAACTACTTGGTCAATTGTGGTTAGTGTAATACTCGAAGAGTCAGTGGCTGTTTGTCAATTTCTAAATGGGTAAGTGCTGAATCAGTAAGAGATCTGAACTATTAAGTGATGAACCATAAAGAGGTCTGAACCATTAAGAGCTAGTATAATGCTTAACCGTTCGGAGACAAATGTTTGACCAATTCAAATAAGAGGTCTCAACTATTCAAACTTAGTATAATGCTTAACAATTCAGTGGCAAATGCCCGAATCATTCAGACATCTGCTTGTAAAACAGACAGTTTGAACCATCAAATGGTAAACTAGTAAGAGGTCTGAACCATTAAAAGTCAGAGACAACATCTCAGACTTTTACAAACACAAAGTTTGTTTTGGAGAGAAACAGTGCCGAACACAAATCTTGATTACTAATTTGTTTCATCTAGTGTTCAGATTTGATAAATAGTTGATTAAAATGTTTAATTACTAAAATATCCATAAAAGTTAAAAAAGATATTCTTTTTAGGTAGTGCATGCTATTGTTTTCATTGTACCAAACATACCACTTATTCATACCAAATGTCATTTTTCATATATTTTTTGTATTTTTATCATTATTAATATAGACATTTTGGTAATTAGAAACTAGTGTTGTCGACCTACACCAAAGGCTGCATAATGTTCAATTGTTAAAAGTAACATATAAAAATGTCGGGGTTTATATCCTGTTTTTATTTATCCATGAAATAGAATTGAGTTTTAATTTTATATTTCTAATTGGAATCACCATACCAACCAACGGATTAATGAGGAAAAATTCGTCACTAATAACTTAAAAAAGTTGTATGTAATCCATCGGTATATATATGCCTCACCGGGAGAAGATTTTCCGACCCGAAGAAGTCTTTACAGCCGCCGAAGAAGGCTCACCAACCACAAGATAAGAACATATCGGTAATCCCTCGCTGACTTTTTCATCGGTAATCCTTCAGACTGGCCAGCTACCAAAATAGAACTCGTTATGTATATGTCATATCAGAAACTAACACACTAATCACATAAAAAAGGAATGAGGTATTAGTATATACTAAAGTGAAATAATCAGTTTATCCTAGAGTGACACACATATTATAAGCCTTAATATTTAATTTAAATAATTATCTAAATAAAAGATTTAAGTATGAATTAATTTTTACTATTACATTTTAGGGTTTGCAATTCAGAAATGAGGTAGCAACGCAGCTTATTACCCATCTAACTTGTGTTTTGATGTAACTTGACGAGTATGAATTAATTTTTATTATTAAATTCATAAAGAACAAAAAGTTTTTTGTGTTATTGTGTATTATGGATTTTAATCATAAAGTGTATTGTGGATTTTAATTATAAAGTGAGATCCACTCTGCGACCCTATGGAAGGGAGATCTACTCTGCGACCAGCGGATCTGCTCGTCTTTGGCTGGGCTGGGGGGAAACATGCTTGTGTAGACCTCACGGGGGTTTCCCCTTTGGTTGGTTTAAGGGAAAACGGGTTTGTAGCTGGACTAGCAGCAAGAAAGGCAGAATCAAAGAAAGTGGATAAGCACGCTAAAGCTTGCGCAGAGAACCAACATGTCTTTATCCCTTTTGCCTTTGATACTTTTGGCTCCCTAGCGCCAGAAGCCATCAACTTCTTGACGAGGGTTCAACGGGTTATCCACAGCAATTGTTCGACCCCAAGGGGGCAGGGGTTTGTGTTCGGGAGGTTGGGGTTTGCAATTCAGAAAGGGTTGGCGGCGCAGCTTGTTGCCCGTCTACCTTCTGTTTTGATGTAACTTAACAAGTTTTCTGGTTAGTAATAAAACTAAAAATAATAACTTTGAACCAAAAAAAAAAAAAAAAAAAAATTATAAAGTGTAATCATGCAATTTTAAAATAAAATTATTAAGTTTTAATTATTTTGGTAAAACGATTAGTACCAATATATTTACTCGACATAAAAAAATCAATATTTGAATAAAGCTTCACCATTCACATGTTGCTACAAAGTACAAACGAAGCAGCGATAGATACAACAAAATAGTAGCCCCTGTTCTCTTTTGGTGTTTTTTCCTCCATCTCTTCTTCTAGATAAACTATATAAAAACGACCACGTTATGTACTTTTATATTCATTTTTGAAAAAAATATATAACGATATTATTTTTGTTTGATTATGAATTAATAATCAAATTTACGCCATAATAATAATGTTAAATTGAAATCAATGTACAGCCTTATTTTTATATTAATTTTAGAGTTAATTGCCGGGATGGTCCTTGTGGTTTCATGTTTTTTCATGTTTAGTCCCCACCTTTTGGAAATAGCAGGTATGCTCCCTATGGTTTGTCATTTTGTTACTCGGATAGTCCCCTGGCTGACATTTACTTAGGGGACTATCCGAGTAACAAAATGTCAAACCATAGGGAACATACCTGCTATTTCCAAACTAACTACATCTACCCAGGGGGACTATCCGAGTAACAAAATAACAAACCATAGGGAGCATACCTGCTATTTTCAAAAGGTGAGGACTAAACGTGAAAAACGTTAAACCACAGGGACCATCCGAGCAATTAACTCTTAATTTTATTTTTAAAATACGATTAAATGTAGTAAGTACACTTGTTACATATATATATATATAGGGGGCCGCTAGAATGAGAACCACCCCGAGTTATGAGAACCGCGAGAACCACACCGTACGGGGCGAGGTGGACCAATTTTTTTTCGAAAACGTAGATTAGTGTATCACAAACACATTCGTAAAAAAAAATTAAAAAAAAAACGCCGTGTGGGTAGTTTTTTACACCACAAAAACGTGGTTTACGAGTTCCGTAAATTACGGAACTCGTAAACCACGTTTTTGTGGTGTAAAAAACTACCCACACGGCGTTTTTTTTTTTATAAAAATTTTACGAATGTGTTTGTGATACACTAATCTACGTTTTCGAAAAAAGAATTGGTCCACCTCGCCCGGAATCAAGTGGTTCTCGCGGTTCTCATAACTCGGGGTGGTTCTCATTCTAGCGGTCCCCTATATATATATATAAGATGGATTTGGGCTAGGTGGCATTTGATTTTGGCCATTTTTTGCTGATGTGGCAACTTATTGTGTTGAGTTTAGGAGGGAAATCACATATGGCTTCTACAATCTCGATTTTAAGACAATAGAGGCGGGATCCGAATACACCTTTTGCATATATTCGGATCATTTAAAGCTACTTCATTTTCTTTTCTCTCATTCATGCCTACCTCAACTTTACCCTCTTCTCTCTTCCTTTTGTTTTATAATCGGTTATCTTCTCGCCAAGTTTACAAAAATTAGGTCAACATCAAAGGTAAATACAGTAAATTGAAGCTAAATATTTGTTATTATATGTTCTGAATCAAGATCGGAGTTTGATTTTATGTTATTCCTTTCTATATAAAGTTAAATTTATAAACATTGTTTGTACTTCTATTAACTTCTTCTTTGGTCTGATTTTTGTAGATCCGACCTTAAATCTTGAAGGTATGTTGTTTTACTTTGTTGTTTATGTAGCATTCATCTTTAATCTAACCGATTCAACATGTTTACTTTTTTTAAAAACCAAAATCTAGATCAGAGGTTTTTGTTGATTTTTGTTTCAAACAAAATCAAGTTTTTTATTTTTCTTGATTTTTGTAGATCCGACCATATTTATCGCAGTTACTGATTTTTCTTGATTTTTTTTTCATGTGAATCCCTAACTCCGTCATAACAATCGGAATCCCACCATTCGTCAAGCAACAGAGGTTAGTTAAATCTTATATTTTTTTATCTTTTTTAAGTTTATCATATATAATTTTATGCTTTATGTTCAGTTTTTTTTAATTAATAATATATTCTGAATGTTTTGTGGGTTATGGTTTTTTTAATTAATAACATATTTAATTGACTTTAATTGATATTGTTTGTTTTTTGATATATATAGTCTGCCTTATGCCTTGTTCTTATTAAATTAACAGTGTTTTGAAAATATTATAATTTGATTTTTCAGTTAACATTTTTTCAATTTTTCTTTAAAGATATCTTTAATTTCTTTTTAAAAATGTTTTTTTTCTATAAACAGAGTAATGTTTTAAGCTTAATTTATGAATTTGAAATTATAAGTCTGTTTCTGTAATTAGACATTGTTTCTATAATTAGGTTGCCGTTATATTTTAAAAAAAAATTTACTTACTTCCTTTGCAATTATGGTTCCAATCAACTCTTCAACTTCACTCCAATCTTCTTCCAAGAATACCATCGGTTTCCATATAACAATGAATTTCTTCAGTGGATCTACATATATAGATGGTTTTAGATTCTTCACCGTCTTCACCGTCTTCATCTACATCTACTTTTTCTTGAATCGATTTCTGAATTTCACATATCACTCTACAAATCTGTAAGTTGTTTTTGTTAAATTCCTTCTTTAATCATTATTCATGTGTTCTTCCTTTTATTTAATGTGTTTAAACTGTGTTTATGTTTATTTAACCCTAAATCCGATTGGGATTGAAAAATATGTTCATTTTTGGGTTTTAAGATTATGGTTTTGTTAAAGAATATGTTGTTTCTGCAAAACCCTAAAACCGATTTTGATGCAGAATATTTTTTATTTCTAATGTTTATTTATTCTATCAAGTTTATACGAAACCCTAGATCCGATTGTTATGGAATATATGTCTTAAGTTTTATTTGAATTGATGTAAAATAACTTTTATTTGATTGTGATTGTTAATAAGTTTGTGAATGTCATTCAAAAGCATAAATCCCATTGGCATTGTAAAATATGTTGATTTAGGGGTTTTAAGATTATGGTTTTGTTATAGAATATGATGTTTATGCAAAACCCTAAAACCGATTTTGATGCAGAATATGATGTTTATAGGAAACCCTGAATCCGATTGTTATTGAATATAGTTTTTTTATGAATTTTATTTTTTTATTTGATATGATTCTGTTTATATGATTTTTTCAGTCTGATTTATTGGTTAAGTTTATGTTATACAAACCCTGATTCTGATTGTCATGGAAATTCTTATGATTTTCTTTTTATTTCACATGTTTATGTAATCTATCAACTTTTGAGGTCACTTTATCTGTATTTGATGATAGGATAATAGGATTGTATATTTTAATGAGTTTTAAATTTTGTTAATTGTCAATGTAAATCATTTGGTTACACGATTTTTTATTATGATGTATCATAATGGTTATATCATCGGTTGCCTCCATTTGTTCTAGATTTTGGAATAAAAGATACTTTTGATGAGGTTTGTTACATATGGATTGTTATTATAACATGTCGTTCACATTGTTTTTTTTGTTGTTATTTATATTTTTTTAATAATTTATCTGATGTGGTTTGTTTATGTAACCTGTTTTTGTAGGTATTTCATATGGCTGAAAGTTCATCAAGGTATTTTTTGTTCATTTTGTTAGTTTATGTAACATTTCATTTGTAGAATCTGTGGGTTTTTTTTTTCATGTTTTTGTTTTTTTCTCACACTAACCTTAACATGTTACACTTTATTAACATCGTAATTTTTAAATCAGTTTCAGAGGACCCTGGTTCTGTAGGCTAATGAATGTAGCAGACGAAGTAATTCTGGTAAATGATAAATTATTACATAAGTTATTTTTTGTCTTTTGTTTTTCTTATTATTAAATACAGTTTTATTATTATTGTATTGTTTATATCTTTTCACTATAATTATAATTCATTTTGCATTTGTTTGTTTTATTAGTCCATTCCAGATGACGCTGCGTACAAACTATGGGGTGTAGATAAAGGCCCTACAAATGTTATGATACACACTGAAGATGGCCGATTATTTAATGTTTCTTTAAGCGCTTTTAAAGGAAAGTTATTCTTTTTCCATGGTTGGTCCAATGTTGTAGAACACTTGCTACTTACCAAAGGCTGTTTGGTAGTATTTAATCCTGTAGATTCTACTACGTTTAAATTAACATATTTCGTTGATGGGGTTAGTCGTGGCTCTTTCTGGACGTATCTGCTCCCTCCATCATCTCATTTTTATGTAAGATAAATTCTATTTTTATTTTTCGTAATGTATTGATGTATTACTTTACTTATATTAAAACTAGTTTTTTTTTTCTTTTTTTATCATTCCCACAGGTCATTCCTGAATGTATCCTGCCAAAAATTTATGATTATTCCTCAAATGATGTAATCTCTACTGTAATTATAGACAACAAAATGTTTAACGTTGCCATTGAAACGTCTGACGGTAAAGTCGGTTTTACCGTTGGTATTGACGTAATTGTTAGTCAGTAACAGTTGAAGGCTGGTTGTTTTTTGTTATTTACAAAAGCTTTTGGTAATTTTTTCCATTTAAATTTTTTTGGAAAAAACGGTGTTGAAATGAATTTTCCCGATGTAGATGTTGATGAGGTAAGTTACATTTTGGTACTTAATTATATATTTTATATATGTTAATGTAGTACATGTTATATATTTAATTTGCAGGCTGAAGTTGCACCTATCGATGCTGAAAATGAAGTTGATGAACAAATACATGGTGGTGTTCGTCGTTTTGTTCGTATGGCTGGTGAACGCTATTTTGTAAGTTTTAATATCATTTTACAAACCGCTAAAAAACAAGTGTTACAATTTTTTTTACTTAATAAACATTGTTCTTTTAGTTTCATATTTATTATTAATTTTATTTTTACAACAATACAGAGGATTCCTGATCCTGTTTCACGCATGGCTAGACTTGATGAAGGTTTAAAAGATATCACCGTTAGGCTTATGCATCTGGATCCGCCACAACAATTTACCAACGGTACCAGACGTGAAAGAAAAAGCGACGGAGGTTTTCGATACGCGTTAACCAGTTGGAAGAAGTTCATGAAAGCTGCTAGAATTAAGGTCCGTGACACGGTTCACTATTCTTTTGATGAAAATGACCAGGTGTTGAGTGTTGAACTGGTTGTACCTTACGTTAGGCGTAGACATTAGTTATATGACATTTAGGGCATGTTTTTTGCCTTTCATATGTTATATATTAACTTTTTATATGGTTTTGTTGGTTTTTGACATTCGTTATGGTTTTGAATTTCAAGTTATTACATTTTTTCATATCTTAACTGTGCTTTTAACCACTCATTTGTCATGTCTTGAAAGTTTAATCTATGTGTTAAGTAGTCATTTCTTAAATTTTATAAATCCTTAACTGATGCTAATGATGTTAATAATTTCTTCAAAAAGTATATTAATCACAATTTTATGTTAATCAATTAAGCATTTAACATGATTTAAAATAATCCGGATCCCATTCTTTCTTTTATCTTTCTCTTTTCTGCACAGAGAGTATAGTGTTGTTATTATTATAAGATAGTATTATGAACCTTTAGTACTACATATAGAATAGATAGATAACACTATGATTGTCATTTTTAAACCTTGCATTATAGTTTTGAGATGTTACATTATAAGGTTTTTATATAAGATTTAACATAAATAACCCATTTTATATTCATTTTAATTATAGAAAGTCAACTGTCACTTAGTATGTTGCAATTACAAAATTTCGTTCTTACTTTGCAAGTGATTATTCATAAAATTTCGTCCTTACTTTGCAATTTCAAACTGATAATTATGGAAACTGATTATTCATAAAAATTTAGAAAAATCTATTTTTTATATTTTAGTAAAGGTTGTCAATTATAGAAAATATGATACAAATATAAAATTTTACGTTAATAATTGTAAATAATATTTAAATTCGTAAAGTGAACCCGAAGTTATATAATTAAGAGTTAATTACGTAGTTAGTCCCTGTGGTTTACACTAAATAACAATCTAAGGTACTAAGAGTTTAAAATAACGTTTTAGGGTACTAACTTTTAATTTTTTAACAAAGTAAGGTATTAACGTTAGATGGATGTTAAATGCTAACCCTGACACCCTCACGTGCCATAAACGTGAGGGTAAATATGTCATTTAATCTAAGGCCTCTAGCTTTTAATTAAACTTTGCTTCATTCTTCAACCATCAGTCTATCCATCTTCACCCCTATACTCTGTAATCCCAATCGAAGAAACTAGGGTTTGAGCAATGGATCTTCTGAGACAAGAAGATGAACCATTTGACTACATTGCCAAATACGGTAAGTCGCCTACTCAATGATGCTTTATTGGATGCTATTGACAATGGATTTGCATAATTCTCATGTTCTAAAAGACGATCAATGTTGATTTCACGTACCCAAACAGGATTATTTTCTCTGAAGATACACTACAATGGGCAATTTGGAATCAAAAATCAAAATCTTTGTTACATAATTGGTAAGGTAATCTATGTTGATTTCATGGACACGGACATGTTTTGTATCCATGATGTCAACGACGCTATGAGCTTGTTAGGGTTTTCACAAGATAAAGTTCATCATTTTTATTATGTGGTTCCTGGGAGTGAGATACATACTGGTCTTATGTCTTTAAGCACTGATGATGATGTACGAGGCATGAGTGAATATGTGCTACAAGGTTCCAAAGTTATAAGTCTATATGTAGAGCATGGTTTAGGTATAGCAACTGAAGATGTGACAGTCAATGCTAGTAATGTAGATGACCCTAAGAATGCACAAGTAGATGAAGATGTGACAGTCAATGCTGGTAATGTAGATGACCCTAAGAATGCACAAGTAGATGAAGATGTAACAGTGAATGTAGACTTTGATATGAATGATGTTGAAAATAGGACTGAGAAGTTTAGTAAAGAAGATGTTGAGAATATCCTAGGACAGACTGTTGATGCTTCTTTTAATGAGTTGTTTAGTGATGTTTTAAAACCTTATGCAAGGCCAGCTGAACAGAATGAAAAGGCTAATGAGACTGAAAAGGCTAATGAGACTGAAAAGGCTAAACAGACTGAAAAGGCAAAACAGAGTGACAAGGTTGAACATGATAATGAGGATAGTGGTGATGAGGACATTGTCGATGAGGAAAATGAGGTGTTTGAGGTAGAAGTTGATATGAGTCAGTTTAATGACAAGTTCCAGGCTAAGCATCAGATGAACAATGAAAAAGAAAATGATAATGCTACTGAAACAAATGTGGATGATACTGAACATGATCCCTTAGAAGAAGAATATCTTAGCAATGATTCCCTTGGCACATCTGAATCTGAAGGAGAAGTTACCATTGAAAAGCATAGGAAAAAAGCATTTAGGAGGATTAGGAAACAACAAGAGCTAGTAAGGAAAAATGTGCATTTTATGTAGGTCAAACATTTAGTGATAATTCACAGGTGAAGACCCTCATCAGAAGACATGCAATAGAAACAAGAAGAGAGATTATTTTCTATAGGAATGATCAGGAAAGGATAAGGGCCCAATGCAAAGGCAGAATTCCTGATTTTGAAAGGGCCCAAGAAAAAGAAGGCCCAAGTGAAAGTAAAAAAGATGGCCCAACTGAAAGTCAAAAAGATGGGGGTAGGTTAACAAAAGAAAACCCTAATAAATGTCCTTGGGTTGTGTACGTGGCTAAGCTTAAAGATGAACCTACCTGGGTGGTTAAAACCTATAACCCACAACATAAGTGTTTTTAAACAAGAACTTCAAGGCACTTCACATCTGAATGGATATCCAAGGAGATTATGTTGGATATTGAATCAATCCCCAATATCCCAATAAAAGCCATCAAGGATCAGTTGCAGAGGAAATTCATGATGGAAGTTTCAACAATGAAGGCATTTAGGGCCAAAAATATGGCTGCAAAGCATGTGATTGGTGATTACACAAAGCAGTACAGGCTGCTAAGAGATTATGGCCTTGAACTACAAAGAACAAACCCTAACACAACTTTTAAAATTGACCTTGAACCATCCAGTATTGATGCTTCTTCAAATAACAGGGTTTTCAGAAGGGTGTACATCTGTCTTGGTCCATTGAAGGAGGGATTTAAGGCTTGCAAAAGAGAAATCCTTGGTTTGGATGGAGCTTTTATGAAGGGGCCCTTCCCTGGTCAACTGTTAACTGCTGTGGCTATGGATCCCAATAATGGGATCTACCCACTGGCATATGCTATAGCTGAGGCAGAGTCAAAAGATTCCTGGACATGGTTCTTGGATCTTTTAAGGGATGATCTTGAATTACCTGTGAATGCCAATTTCATTTTCATCTCAGATAGGCAGAAAGGAATCATCCCAGCCATTGTTGCTGTCTTCCATAGTGCAGAACACAGATATTGTGTTAGACACATTCATCAGAATTCCAGGTTACAATGGAGGGGAAAGGCATACAAGGACATGTTGTGGGCCATAGCTACAGCCACTACAGTTCAACAGTTCCAAGACAAAATGGAGGAAATGAGATTGATGAACCCTGATGCGCATCACTATCTAAGCCAGATTCCAGCAGTTCATTGGACAAGAAGTCACTTTTCAGGTATAATATTTACTGTAATTCAATTCTTTAATCACTATTGGTGGTTTAATCAAATATGTATGATTACTGAATTTATGTTATTATTGTAATTCAATTGTTAAGTGGTATTGAACATGTTAACAGGTAGGGCTAAGACTGAGGTGTTGTTAAATAATTTGTGTGAGGTGTTTAATGCAAGATTGGTGGATGGTATGTATGATTACTGAATTTGTGTTATTATATTTATGTTATTGTATATGTGTTTAATTAATTGATGTGATTATATTTGATTATGTTAACAGGCAGGGATAAGCCCATTATCAGTGCTCTTGAATATGTTAGAGAGTATTGCATGGAAAGGATTGTCAATGTGCTGAAGGTTATTGCTAAGACTGATGGTGTGTTGACTCCAAAAGCTGCTGAGCATTTTGAGCTTGTCAAAAAACATGCTGCCAATTTAATTGTGCAGTGGAATGGTGGTCCTAAGTATCAAGTTAGTTGTTATTTGGGTGAAAGATATGGAGAACAGTTTGTTGTGGATGTCATTGAGAGGACCTGCACATGCAGGAAATGGGAAATAAGGGGCATGCCTTGTACACATGCTGTTGCCACCAACTGGGATATGGCTGCAAATGGTTTGAAGGTATTGTCATTACTGCAACTGAGGTGGCTGCAAATGCTTTAAAGTTAATGTCTTTTTTTTGTTTGCACAGGTTGACATACCAGAGAGATGGGTGGATGAGTGCTATTGGTTGTCTACATGGAAGAAGGTATACTCTTCAAAAATAGGCCCAATCAATGGAAGAAGCATGTGGCCTAGGGCACGTTGTAGTACAAAACTCCTTGAACCATTGTACCACAAACCTGTTGGCAGACCAAGAAAGATGAGAAGAAAGGATGAAATGGAGAAGGAAGATAGCATGGTTAAAGATGGCAAGTTGAGTAGGAAATGGAAGACAGTGACATGTGGAAGCTGTGGAGGAAAAGGTCACAATAAAAGAAGGTGCATCGGACAAGGCTCAACTGCTGCTCAATCTAGTTAAATAGGATGTTTGGGATATGGTTTTTGTAAAACTGATGTCTTTTGATGTTATTAGGCTGCTAAAAATTTTTGTTATGCTTTTTGATGTTATTAGGATGTTTGAGATATGGTTTTTGTAAAACTGCTGTGTCTTTTGATGTTATGGTCAGGTTTTATCTTATGGTCAGGTTTGTCTTATGGTTGCAAATTGGTCTTGTCAGTATTACTTGTCAGGTTTTGAAGGCATAGTATGGTCAATTTGCCTTGTCAGTATTACTTGTCAGGTTTTAAAGGCATATTATGGTCAATTAGACTTGTGATTTCATAACAAACAAAACACAGCTTCATTATAAACAAAAAACACTTCATTACAAACAAAACACACTTCATTACAAACAAAACACAGCCTTCACATTTCATTACTGGATTAACATTATGAAGGCTTCAAAAGAAGACTGATCAAAACAACTACAAGGATTAACACTAAAAGGCCAACAAGTATACACCAACTCATCACTAATGCAGCATCCTTTCTTCTAATTTCATGCTTCAATTCTTCAAATCTGACTTCAATGCTCGAACTGTGATTTGGGGGTTTATGAAACCCTAACTCTGGGGATGGAGGAGAGTTAACAGGAGGATCAATCCACACAAAGAACTTACATTTTGATCTCTGAAAATAAAAAAATTCAGTGAATAAACGAATTAGGTGATAAGGATTCAAATACTTACCATTTGTGGGCATGTATAAAATCTCCGTTCAGGGTTTTTGGAGGTCTTCAATGTCTTCATCAATGCTGCTCTACCACACTTGCACATCACCATCTTGATCGTCTTCTAATTTTGAAGGCATTGACGGCTGCTTCTTCTAATTAGGGTTTCAGATGAGGAAAGGGGGGAAAGAACATGTAGGGTTATAAATTGGGAGGGAAACTAGACATTAGCATTAAATGACATATTTACCCTCACGTTTATGGCACGTGAGGGTGTCAGGGTTAGCATTTAACAGCCATCTAACGTTAATACCTTACTTTGTTAAAAAAAATTAAAAGTTAGTACCCTAAAACGTTATTTTAAACTCTTAGTACCTTAGATTGTTATTTAGTGTAAACCACAGGGACTAACTACGTAATTAACACTATAATTAATATGTACAGTTTCCGTTTTTACAAATTTGAATTTATGTTAATTCGTTTTATCTTATTATAAATTATACTGTTTCCTTATTTATTGTATTTTAAAAAGGAGGTTTATTTTGATTAGAAATATTGATAATATTAAGTTTTTTAATTTGATATAAATAGATCATTTGTTTTCTTTTTAAGTCAAACTATTTTTTTTGCAACAGTCCATTCATTTATTTGATTTATTCTTAGCTACAATGGAAAACGAAGGTCAGATCACCTTGCTGAACGATATCGATGCTCTTAGCACAAACTACACTATCAAGGTTAAAATTGTTAGTTTGTGGAGGAAGAAGATGAGAGGTAATAAAAGAGAGATGTATCGTATAGATATGATACTGATGGATGAAATGGTAAATTAATGATTTAATCTTTTTTGTTTTAATTATACTGATTTTGATTGCATTTTAACATACCCTTTGCATGTTATTCTGTATTTACACACAGGGTACCAAGATTCAAGCTTCTTGCTTGCATAAGCTATTTTCAAAGTTTGAGAGGAATCTTAATATTGATGAATGCCTTATCATAAAACGGCCATCTCTTGCTGCGAACACTACATCTTTCAAGATTGTTCCTAACAATCAGAAGCTATCTTTTTACTATCATACGTTTGTGGAAAAGTGCAATAAATAGGAAGGTCCGCAGTACGTTTTCAATTTTGTTGAGTTTAATGATGTTCTTTCCCAGAAAATAAAAGAGGGTACGACAATAGGTATGTTAGTTTTTATTTACAATCTTTATATACCATAATATTTGTTTGCGGATTTTATAGATTTTTTTATGTTCTTATATATGCTGACATCTATTTTATATTTTTGTTAGATTTCATTGGTTATGTTGGTGTTTGTTATAACATCGAGAAGACTAACAAAAAGGATGGTAGTAAAGGGAAACGCCTTAATCTTAAGCTTCAAGATCTTGAGTAATACATTTTATAAATTGTGTTTAATTTTTTTTCCATTTTATGCTTTCAAATTTACAAAATGTTGTTAAACTTATATTTTTTTTCTTATATTCTATTGTAGAGATGTTCAGATCGATTTAACTCTTTGGGATGATTACGCTAAGGACATGTATTCTTACATGGTTAGTGAAAAGCGTGAAGCACATGTTGTCGTTGTTGTCCATTTTGGTGCTGTTAAGACATACAAATGTATTTAACTCATAATGCATTTTATACCAAACAATGTATCTAGATGTTGTTACTTTGTATCTATTTTTTTATTGTTTAAATTATTTTTACCTAACAATAGGCAAATGGGGATTTTCTAATAACTTTGATGGTTCACGACTTTTCATTAACGACAATTTTGATGACATGCTATCGTTCAAGCAAAAGTAAGTGTTATTATTTAAACATATTTTTTCAATTTTATCAACTTTATGTATTGTTTGTATTTTTTATTAATTAAACATTTTTGTTTATTCAAACTGTTTTGTAGGTTTCTTGCAAAACTTGCTGCTTCAACTGAATCAAATAGCCATGCTGGGTCATATATGATGTGTTCTGTCGAAGATGAATTTTTAAAGAATGATGTTTTTTCACCAATTGCTTATCTTGCATCAATCTTAGAGGTTTTCCTTAACATTTCATGTTTTATATTTTTTATTTTAACAAAATTTTAATGAATTATTTTTCTTTTATTATATTAAACAGCCAAAGAAAGTGGTTGTTGTAGGAACTATTGTAGCAATCGTTTTAGATAAGATGTGGTATTATGATGGGTGTAACTATTGCAAGTCCAAAGTTGAGCAAAAGTTTGAAACCTATGATAAGGATGATGGAACAAGTGATGTTTAGAGATGAGAAGTTGTATCAATGTTCTAACAAGGATTGTAATGGAAAAGAAGTTTTCCCGCTGTCCAGGTAAAGTGTTTGTTAGTCATACTTCTAATTATTGTTCATACAACAACAACAACGTAGGTCGTCTATATTATCTATTCATATATGTTTGTTAATTATTTAAATACCATTTTAAAGGTTTAAAATACCGGTTCGCGTTCAAGATTCAACCGGTACTGTGACACTTACATTATTTGACCATGAGGCGTTGAAGTTTGTTGGGAAAACTGCAAAGGAACTTATACAAATTCAGGACGAGGTTATATTTAGTTATACTTTATATTTAATTAAATTAAATTTTTATACATTTATTCTAATGACACATTATATTTTTTTTTAATATAGTTATTGAAGACAAATGAGATTCCAAGAGAATATCCAGTTGAATTTGAATCGTTGGTTAACCTAAAGTGTGCTTTCGTGATTAAAGTAACTGACTTTAATATTGTCAATGTTGTTTAGAATTATGGAATATCAGTTGTTACGACTGATGATGACATCTTGGATAAGCTCAACAAAAAATTTAAAATTGACCAAGTAAGCGATTGTTTTATTAATATATATTTGCACTTTCAAAACCGTTTAAAATATGTTGAACTATTTTGTCGTTTGCTTTTCATGTTTGATGTCTCTGATTCTTTTGGTATGAGTCAGTCTGAGTTCCAAACTTCTGGTGGTGAATGTTTGAAGGTATAACTTCAAAAATAAACTTATATATAAGTTTAATAGTTGTGTTATTATAATTTGTTTATTTCTTTAAGGATGCCGATTCTTACACTGGGGATAACACCACACCTGTTTCAAAGGATTATGTGGGTGACTTGAAACAATCATCTTCTGATATGAAGCATAACCTTGATGATGTTTATTTGAATGAAGAGGGATTGGCGTCCTCAGCAACTAAGCCTCGCATGTGTGTTGTGAAGAATGATCTTGATCAAGATATAAGCAAGAATTGATAAAGGAGATATGGCAAATGGTGGTTTTAATTAAAAAACAATTTATTTGGTATTTGAATATTTGAATTTTGTTTTATTCGTATGACTTTTTGATGTTTCAAGACATTTTATGGTTTGCCTATATATTGGGACTTTTTGAGTTATCCTATAATATTTTTGGTTGAGAATTATGTTTGGTTATATTCTTTATTTTATGAGACTACGTTGATTACTTTTTTATTTTTGTAATGTAATAATGCGATAATATAAATACTGAAAAAATAAAAAAAAATTGGTGTATTACTTTTCACCTTACTTAATTACTTTTCATGAACTGAACATTAATCATTTGTGGGTATATATTATTTACTATTCAGTTACAATTCTAAAGTTATTTTACGAAATATGCTAATCATGTCAATTTTTACTATTCAGCTACATTTCTAAACTTATTTTTAGAAGTTTCGTAATTTTAGCAATTCTATTTTACGAAATGACACACTATCTTCTAATTTCGAAACTAATAAATATAGAATTGTTTTCATATTTATGATCATTAATTTGGTTACAATTTATTTTTGTAATGTATATTATTAATTCCATAAATAACTTATACCTTAGGTCTATAAATTCAGATACTTCACAGACTTTTGAAACATCTTCATGGTTATCTGAATTTGCATTCTTAGCTTCCTTCTACGGTGGAATAAATTTTTTTCATCACTCTTTACATTTCCAGTAAGTTTTTATGTAAATCGTTATAATTTTATTTATTCATGCGTTTGGTTTTCATTGTAAAGCTATTAGTTTTTTTGTTGTAGTTCTTTGTGTTGGTTAAAAAATGCATAATAGGTTTGAACAACTTACGTCGTATTCTTCTGAACGTCCACATATTGGCTTTGATAATAACTGTAAGTGTTTTTTTTCTTTTATCTCAAATATTTTAAATAGTATTCAATTTGTTTTTTCGAAAACGTTTTATGTTCTAAATTCTATATTTCTTCTTATTTACTTTTTTTTTTCATTTTGGCTGACGAAGCTAAATATAGACGTTGGTTAAGAAAACTATATCTTGATAATAAGAAATCAAAATCAACAACACTTCCAGATTATTTTGTTAGAGGTAAATTTTCTATCATTTTTCTATGCATATATGTTTTGAATATATTTAATCATATTTATGTTGTATTTATCACATTTTGGTCATTAAAGAAAGTAATTTTTTAACTATTGTATGATTTTTAATGTTTACTGTTACATATGTCAAATTTTATTCATTATTCTATTTTTATATTATAGCTGTTCAGGCTAAACACAGGCGCAAGTTAAGAAAACTATACCTTGATAGTAAGAGATCAAAGATTACTAAAAAATTCATTTCTAGAGGTGGTGCTTCAACGTCGTCGTCATCAACACGAATCCTTTTAAAAAACAAAGAGAATTTAACTCCCAATTTTTCAATCACAACCTTTCCTACCCAATCTTCAACTGTTATAGGGACAAGTAAGTTTACTTTTATGTTAGATAATGTTACAAATTTCACATTACTAATTTAGTTCGTCAACTCCAGTTCGGTTATATTACATATTATATAATGATTGTTTATATCTTATTAGGTAATCATTTAAATTCGTCCGTTAATGTAAGATCTTCCATTATTACACCTTCTACTTTGAAGAAGAACAGAAATGTACTACAAGATCAGTTTACAACACCCAACCATACACCGTTTGAAAACATAGAAAACATAATCCCAGGTTTGTAAATAAAAAACAAACAGTTACTACTTGGTGATGTTTCACATTTTGTTTGTTTTTACTACATATAATATTTGAACAAATTATTTTTTAAATACTTATTTGTATTATCTTATTTCAATTTTTTATTTGTTTAGGAAATAATTCTAATTCTTCGAGAAATGTAGCTTATTCATCTGGAGCATTTTCAAATCAGAATAGAAAGACAAATGTTTTGCAAGATTCTTCTACATCAACACGACGAATGACGAGGTCAAACAAAGAAAACATAACTCCAGCTTCGTGTATTACAAACATACGTTCTCAAGTTCCAAGTGTACCGCATTTTTTCTAATGCTATGTCTTCTTTGAATCGTATAACACCTGGTAAATTTTATAATTATATTGTTACATACATTTTTAATTGTATAATTCATATAGTTAACGAAAAATTATTTTTTCTTTTTTATTAAGATAATATTGCAAGCTCATCAACTTTACCATTGAATGACTGTTATTCTCTTAATCCCAGAATAACGAATAAACGTAACACAACATCTTCGACCACGGAATTTAGCTCGCTAAAAAAGATGTCTTCTGGAAAGCGTAGACTTATTCATAAACCAATTGAAATAGAACCCATACCAATGGCTGCTCTTGATTCTGATGATGAAAATCATGTTCACGAGGTTGTGTTAGACGCCACCAAAGGCGTATCTAAAGGTAACTGATTAATGTTATTCATTGTTGTTTCATATTTTATTTTACCTACTTAATTATTCAATTTATGTTAAATGTTCAGATTACGTTGACCATGGTGACCAATCTCTTACATGTGGTTTATGCTTTGCAAAGTTATGGCCAACCGAAGGTGGAAAGGGTCACATTACACTTCAAAAGCAAACATATAGCTTATGTTGTGGATATGGTAAAGTTGACTTGCCTGAATATAAAGATTCTGATCCATCTTATCAGATGCTTTTTCGCTGTTTAGATCAGGAAAGCAAGTTTTTCTTAAAGAACATAAGACATTACAATTCTATGTTTTCCTTTACTTCAATGGGAGGAAAAGTAGATACTAAAATAAACAAAGGTAATGCTCCATTTGTTTATAGAATCAGCGGTCAGAATGCACATAATATGGGTAGTCTTCTTCCTAAGCACGGAGACCAGCCAAAATTTTCACAGCTTTATATCTATGATACTGAGAATGAGCTTGCTAATAGAGAGTTGTTATTCGGGTATGTATTTTTTTTACTTACCAGTATCTTAATATTACGTTACAACGTAGAATATTATTTTTTTCATTTCAACGTTTGAAACTGTAATTTAAAACATATCATTTTCTTACAGTGATTCTTCAAGCAAAGCATCTTTAAGGGCAAAGGAACTTGATGAAAAATTTATAAAGTTTCTTACCAACATGTTAGATTCTAAAAATATGTTGGTAAAAACTTACAGGATGGTACGAGACCATCTCCATGAGAATCCTAATGTTTCCCTTAAGCTTCGTATAATCTCACAGAGAGATCGGGACGGTAGGACTTATAATTTACCTACGTGTTCTAAAGTTGCTGCTTTAATAGTTGATGAACCTGATCTCAAGATAGAAAGTCGTGATATTATTGTCGAAAAGCGTTCAGGAGTTCTTAAGCGTATTAGCGAGTTACATCCTTCTTATCTTGCTCTACAGTATCCAATTCTTTTTCCGTACGGAGACGATGGCTATAGGATTAACATTCTTCATAGAGATTTTGGTCCTAACACAAAGAAGACAAGACCAACTTGTACAATGAGGGAGTTTTTTTCTTATAGAATTCAGGATAGGCATAACAAGTTTTCTCTAATTCTTAATGCAAGAAGGTTGTTTCAGCAGTTTTTAGTCGATGCCTACACAATGATTGAAAGTGAGAGGCTAAACTACATACGTTTTCAGCAAATCAAACTGAGATCTGATTCGCTTAATAGTCTTAAAAATGTTCAAGAGGTTGGTCAGAGTGATTTGAGTCAGACAGGACAACCTGTTATATTACCGTCATCGTTTACTGGTGGTTCTCGGTACATGATGCAAAATTACTTGGATGCTATGGCATTATGTAGGACGTATGGGTATCCTGATTTCTTTATCACAATCACATGTAATCCGAAATGGCATGAGATTGTAAGATTTATTGGTGACTCTTCAATTAAGCCAGAAGACAGACCTGACATACTTTGTCGATTGTTTAAGATGAAATTTGATGAATTGATAAAAGATATGAAGCAAAAAAAATTTTTTGGCGATATTAATGCAGGTATGTCAATGCTACACCGACTTTCAATTTATACAATTTTTTGGTCTTCCCATACATTTTATTTACTATCTTTTACTCATCGTTAGTATTCTTTTTTTTTTTTTGCTGTAGTTGTTTACACTGTTGAGTTTCAGAAGCGTGGTTTGCCACATGCGCATATTTGCTTATTTATGAAAGCCGATCATAAGCTTCCTACAGTTGAACACATCGATCCCTTTATCTCACCTGAAATTCCTGATAAAAATGAGGATCCTGAATTGTATTCTCTTGTGAGTGACTTTATGATTCATGGTCCTTGCGGACATGCCAACATGAAATGTCCATGCATGGTCGGGAACCGTTGTTCTAAGAATTTTCCAAAGAGGTTTTTGGAATCCACTTCCATTGACTCTGATGGATTTCCCGTTTATAGGAGAAGAGATTCTGGTCACACGGTTGTGAAGAAGGGTGTTACTTTGGACAATAGGAGTGTAGTTCCATACAACAAAAAGCTTCTTAAAAGATATCAGGCGCACATCAACGTGGAGTGGTGCAATCAGGCTGGCTCAATTAAGTATTTGTTTAAATACATTAATAAAGGACCTGATAGAGCCACTGTTGCTGTTTTTTATTCAGACAGAGGCCCCGATGAGGAGATCCCAAAAGATGAAATTAAAGAATATTACGAAGCTAGATATGTTTCCTCATGTGAAGCCAGCTGGAGAATATTTGCCAATGATGTTCATTATAGGTATCCTTCTGTTATGAGATTACCCTTTCATCTTCCAGGACAACAAAATGTTGTATTTAGTTGTTACGACGATATTGAGGATGTCCTAAACAAACCTCAAGTAAATTCCTCAATTTTCTTAGAATGGATGAAGATGAAAAATTCTAAGCCTGAAGCAAGAGAACTTACTTATGTTGAGTTTCCTTCAAAATATGTGTGGAAGTTAAAAGATCGTTGCTGGCAGCAACGCCAAAATTATGTTGTTATTGGGAGAATTTATTCTGCGTCTCCTTCTCTTGGTGAGGCTTATTACCTAAGAATTCTTCTTACTAAGGTTAAAGGACCACGATCATTTGAAGAAATCAGAACATATGATGGTGTTGTTTATCCTACTTCTAGTAGTGAATATATCGAGTGTATTAAAGAATCCAGTTTCACTGGAAACGGTCATTATCTTCGTTCTTTGTTTGGACCACTACTTTTGTCTAATACGCTTTCAAGACCTGAAGTTGTTTGGGAGAAAACGTGGGAGCTATTGTCCGAGGACATTTTATACAATATACGGAAAGATACTGGCATGAGCGGTATGTTTTTCAGCCTTTTGTTATATTTTGTGATGTTATATTAACAAATTGTTTCGTTATATTAAATAATTTCCGTTTTCATTGTAGGATTCATTGTTTCTGACGAACGTTTAAAGAATATAACATTGTCCAAAATCAAAAAATTTCTTCTTCGTAATGGATCCAGCTTGCACAGGTTCCCACCAATGCCTTATCCTGATGATGACTATCTAATGTCCGAGAGCAACCATCTGATAAATGAGGAGCCTTCTTTTGACACGGATGAACTTAGGGCTGAGTTCAATAATCTTCACAGGTCTCTAAACGACGATCAAAGAGCAGTGTATAATGAAATTATGGATGTTGTTCGAAGTGGAAAGGGTGGTGTGTTTTTTGTGTTACATTACATCTTTAGTACATCTTACTTTCAACTTATATAAACAATCCGAATCACGCATAAACATCAACAACTTATTATGTAAATATATCTACTTAAACATTGATAATCAACAACCGTTTATAGACGATACCAACGTTACTTACATACAAAAATATGGTTCTGGGTTGATGATATAACACTAATTGTCTTTAAACTTAAACTACCAAGTAACAAAATAAAACATCATAACCACTGCTTACGTGTCCAAAACAAAATTAACATAAAATAAGTAGCATATAAGAGTCATGATTTGTTCTACACAAACACCTTCATCATTAGAGTAGTTGTTAACCTGCATTAACCCCATCCACGTGTGATAAGATCAGGAGATTTCCTGAACTTACAAATGTGAAATGCATTGTGTCACCCAAACGAAGGCCATTCTCCTTCATGAACATCGGCCAACCTTCGATTGCATACCTTACACCATCTCCATTCTTCTGTCGCCTAAGATTCATATAGATGGTTTTTCCATTCATGTTTGTCACTTTTAACTCATGCACTTTATTTCTGAATCCGGCAAATCTTACAACATTAGCAGGCATTCTCTGCATGAATGCCATAATTAACAAGTAAATTAGGCTTATGCATGTTATAGTATTTCTGTTTATTATTGACTATGATAAAAAAAAGACATACCATGAGGTTTTCTCCTTTTGTTGTGAATTCATATTTACCACTTCCCTCAACAGTATTTTTCCTTGCAACAACTTTTCGTTCAACATCCAATATCTTCAAAGCATTATCATTTCTCTTTCTTTTTTCGTTTACCTTATTTTTTAAGACATACATTATATTTAGACTAATATCTTAATTTATAAAAAAAATATTGATCAATCAATGTTGTTATCTTATCATATACTTACCAACACGTTCCGAGTTCTCTGTCCAACTGTTGAGACGTTTGGCATTTCAACTTCTGTCCCGCATATCAGCTCCTTACTGTCCTCCGCATGACAATATGCCTCAACTTGTTTTCCTTTCTTCTTAAGCTGTTAAGAGAAACACTAACTTTAGATAACAATAAGCAACGATTATTAACTAAATATGTCTACATATATTAATGAAACAAATCATCTATTATTATGTTTGAAATAATTACATCATCTTTTGTTGGTTGGTTTGTCTCTTCTCTCATCGAAATCTTTGTTTCTTCCTTCGACTTTTCTTTTCCAGCAATGTTTTTATTCACCTCCTCTTTGTTACTACCTTCATGAATCTGTGTATGATAGTTAATAATATTACAAAATCTGATTGTAATGTATTTTATTCTACATAAATGTAAAGTTAGTACCTCAGAAATCAACTGATCTATCGAGTCATCATCATCACAGAATGTCTGTTATATAATAACATACGTAAATAAGTCGTATTTATTAGTAAACCGTTATAGTTTAGTTGAAAATACTTACAAACTGAATGTTTTTGTAGTATGTGTCTTTAGGTATTTCCAGCACAGAATCATCTTCACTTTCTTCTTTGTTGGTCAAAACAACCTCAACTCCTCGACGATAAATTTTTAACTCAAATGTGTTGTGATGTGTGTAAAATGCAACATATAAATTACATCAAATGAGGCATAAAACTAACCCTTTTTAAGTACTAATGTTGGAAAAAGAGTGTTTTTGTCTTCCTTTTGTATTTTCAGGATTAAATGAGCTCAAATTCACAAAAGAAGCAAAAAGATAGCTAAATCTAACATAAATACAAGAAAAGGAACATAAGTGGATTGCCCGACCCCTCAACGGCATCCTCCCAAGCAAAATAGAGAAGGCAGAAGACTGAACACGCCCCGTGCTCAGCCAGCACGGGGCCGTGCCCAAGAAGCAGCAGAAAAGACAAACCTATAGAAGCTTATATTGCCCACCACGGGCCGTGTCCAGCGAACACGGGGGCGTGTCGAAAGTACAGCAGGCGCATTAATTGTAATTGCGAATTACAATTAATGAAGAGAGAGATTGTCAGACAGGCACGGGGCCGTGCCCAGCCCTCTGTTCAGCCTATAAATAGGAGTGCTTGGTTTCATTTCAACTCATCCCTTGGCACACCACCTCTCTCACACTTCATCCACCACCCACCACCATCACAACACCATCATCCATCATCCACCACCATCATCCATTGTCCATCGTAGAGTGTGTGAGTCGTCTCGGGATCCAAGATTGATCGTAAGAGTTCTTGACAATCAAGGCCATGTTTGCCTAAGACTCTTACATCACTTGGTGAAGACAAAGTGTCTAGTATAATACTTTTTATTTCTAATCTTTTGCACTTTTTATTTGGTTTTGTATTAATGACTTTAATAACTAGTTACTTATGTTGAAGGTGATATTTCCTTATCGTTTGTCCGTGGTGTCTTGGCATTATTTTACTGTCTATATAAAATAAAAGATTTTCACCATTCATATCTCCACGGTCTATATGGAGGTATGTTGGCTACCTGGTCGGGGGTTAAGGGAACGGTTTGGTAAAGGTCTTGCCATTGTTCAGCGTTTAGAGGTCCTGCAATGGACCTGGGTCAAATTTAGTAGGACCTCCTTCAATGCTTCACGGTATTGGATGGCGGAGGTCCAAACTCTTTGATCCCCTCATAAGTTAACTACTATTAATACTATAACCCGGCTATTTAGGACTGTATCCCTGCTGACTCAGACTACTTAGCCGAGGGTAACGTCACCGCCAAAAGCGGGGCCTACCATAATACTGCATTAATAACTTAATTCATTATCTTCCAATAATCCACCCTTTTAGGATTGTATCCTTGCTGACTCAAACTACTGGGGTGAGGGTAATGTCACCTTCAAAAGAGGGGCCTACTACAATAACTAAGATAATCTCTTAATTATGTGCAAAAGTGCGGAAATAATCAAAGGTTATACTAGATACGAGTCGGAACCAAGTGATTCATCTTGTCTATCTGTTTTTCTTTTTATTTTACTTTTCAGCATTTTAGTTAGTTTTTATTTTTCTTAGTTTAAAAATCTTTTTCTAAACTTTTTATTTTGATTAGACGTTGAGGATAAACCGGTACTAAAAGCTCTTGTGTCCTTGGACGACCTCGGTATCTTGCCAACACTATACTACGCTCACGATGGGTGCACTTGCCCATATGTGTGTTTAGTGTTAGTAAAATATCGTGTTTTATAAATTTAAAACTTGGCTAAAATAAGTGTTAAAGGGGCTTAAAATATACACCTAATATATATAACACTTCGCACGCATCATGTTGCTGTCCGTCTTCATCAACAACAGTATATCATCATCTTCTATCCTAGGATCATGAAATAACTTCGGACAACCTTTTGTAAAAACATAAATATCATTTATTTTGTCCGTCTCAACTTTCCAAATCTGACCTGCTGCATATATGTTATAACAATCGTTGACTGGCGTGTAAGAGTAACATTTTGTGACATACGCTTCTGGAATCACCTGAAAAGTTATGTAGCATTTTATTGTTAAATATATATGTATACCATTCATTTTACAACTATAAAAAAAGTGATTCATACATATTAGTATACTTACTATTATCTTTAAAATGCCGTAACGGTTTACTGTTAAAAAAGATTCACCACACATGTTCTCGACGAAACAATCCATTTTCATATTTTTATCTTCGATTATCCTTAAGCGCAATAACGTCTGCTTTGTCAACTGAAGATCCCTTACCACATTACGCCATTCGTCAGTGATAACAGATTCCCCGCTTACACTTCTCAAAGAATCTGGCCAACTTCTTTGACTTTCATGATGTATCATTAATTTTGTTCTTTGCCAATAATCACCATATACAGTCTTAACAAAGTCAGTTGGCAGCACCTGTGTTTAAATTTATGTCTTAGATCGTATGTAACACAATTTATATATACTTTTTTCTAACATTTGTAGCATACCAGTTTTAACGAGGAATCCTCATCTAACACAGCTACGCATGATGAACTCATTTTTATATACCTGTAACATAGCAACAACTGTTATAAACATTTAGTATTCAACTTGAATTCATACATATAAGTTTATATGAATAACAAAATTACATCTTAAGCAATACTAGATAGACACGTTTTTATAAATATGCCTTTATTATTCTTATATTTCTAAAATGTATACTGATATAATGTAACCAATATTTTCATTATTCCTAATCCTAATTCATAATCTACATAAAATCTGTCTATGTAGATTTTCAATAATACAATATACAATATACATATAAACAATAACAAAGGAACTGTTATCGGATCAATGTATTTGATTACAACTAAATAAATACTCTATTTAGTCGATCAATTTATAACAAGATACCTCTTTTTTAGTGTTGAATCTTAGTGTATACATATATTTTCATATATAATGAAAAATAAAAGTATATGACATCAATATAATCCTATTTCAATATAAGTAAAAAATATTCTCAATATTAAATTTTATGTGATCCTGATAAACTATTCAATCATCCAAATAACAATGTTAACAAAAAAAAACATAACTTTTTTCACAAGAAGATCCACAAAATATATCAACCAAATAACTTTATTAACCTAAATTCTATACTTTGAAAGACATATAATACAATCTAATCCCTCTTAGATACACATAACATACACAACATTCAATTTTATAAAAACCTAAAACCAGATTTCACGTCTAAATTTAAAATAGCCGGAAACAAACACCTTTTGAGTCAAGAAAAAATATTTCAATCTTAAATTTTATGTTATAACCTATTCAATCATCTAAATAATAATGTTAATAATTTTCACAACAAGATCCACAAAATATATCAACCAAATCATCTTTTTTTTGGAAGGTGACTTTCACAACAGACGGCAAGGTCCCTCACTACCAACGGTAGCTACCATCGCCCCACTCCCACTCCCGCAACCAAGACTATGTTGTCTTAACCGGGCCCACGCTTGGTGCATTAGAGTTTGGCTTGGCTTCCCCCGAGAAAATTTCCAGCCCCCTGCCACTTGACAGGAGTTGCACCCTCCGCAAGAGCTGACACTCTCCGGAGTAAATGCACTGTAATAGAAAACTCGGGCGCTCCTCAGGTTTGAACCGGTGACCTTTCAGCCCCCAGCTCTCCCCTTCATTGTTGCTGGCCACTGGGCTAGAGCCAGTGGTTACCAAATCATCTAATTAACAGAAATTCTATAGTTTGAAACACATGCAATAGAATCTAATCTCTTTTAGATTCACATAAGATACACAACATTTAATTTCATAAAAAACTAAAACCTGATTTCACGTGTAATTTTTCAATATTTTATAAATCGGTTAAATTTTTATTACACATTTACATTAATTTGTATATTTTTCCCAATATTCAGTTGAATAATAATTTACATAAATAGTTATAACAACTTTTGATTCTATTGTATTTTTAATTATAATTTGGCAATTTTCTCTTATAAATACATACTCATAATTTTTTCTTTCATTCTATGTGTTGCCAGTACTATTCGATTGTTAGTCTTCTTTCTGAACTTTCGTGTTTGGGTTAACATGTATCGTCATGGTCCGTATTTTATCATAACTATACTTGATCCGCTATCCCTTCAACAGGTACATAACTTTCATTATTATTTTTTTTAAACTAATGATTCGTATTGTTTTATCTTTTATTCGAAAGAAATTTTCCGTTTCTTTTTTTGGTTTGCAGGCTATACCTATATGTATGAGTAGATTTATATGGATGAATAAGTTAGAATCCTCAACTGTTAGTCTTAAATTTGATGAAACGCATTCATGGTGTGTTGTTATCAAATTAATAGAAGATGTATTCTACTTTACGGATGGATGGTCTAAGGTTTTAAACTACTTTGGCCATGGGTCTTTCTTCATTATTTTCAACTATCCTGGTGATCGTACTTTCAAGTTCAAGCTCTTCTGTCATGATCCAAATAAAGAGTTTGGAAAACCGTTTTATTCAAAATCCTTTACAAAGTCCAATGCTACGTAATTTTATTATAGATTTTAATTTTTTTATTTCGATTTATTAAAAAACATAATACGCATAAATTTGTAATAATTGATTTTTTTACAGGTTCTACCAGATACTTTTCTTCCAAAACATTATGATTATCCTTTACCGGATAACATGATTATACTTAACGTATCCGAGAATCATAAATGGGAAGTCCGTATTAGAAAGATTGGTCCAAATTATTGTTTTGCTGATGGTTGGTTTAAATTTATTGAAGATCTAAGGTTAAATCCTGGGGATATTCTGTGTTTTAAAATAAACGACGTGAAACATTTTAATATTACCATATTCAATAAACACGGTCGTCAAGTTTTGTTAAACAACGCTCCTTTGATTGAGCAAGAATATGAACATATTAGCAATGTGGAAGGTTATCGACAAGTTAGTGACGATCCTAACTATCCTTTTTTCGCAATGACAGTAACTAATGAATTGGTATTATACTATGTTGTTTTATGTTTATTTTTTTTTGTTTGTTTTTAGTGTTTTTCATTTAATAACATTTACATATTTTTAATGTTCTTACAAAATGTAGATCCTTCCCAAATTGATTACTGACTTAAGTGGTTTAAATGGGTTTTCTGAACTAAAGATCAAAGTTCTTAAAGGAAATACTTGGGTTAAGAATCTTCGTACACACAATATTGATGGTCAAAGAAGGTTTGTCAATCAATTTATTATCTTATTTATTATTTATCTTTTACCCTATTTGTATATGTATTACTAACAAATTTTTTCATATTTTATCTACCATAGGTACGGTGTTGTTGGATGGCATGATATACTTGAAGCTGAACATATTTCCTTAGGTGACAATTGTTTTTTCAACTGGTCTAAAACGAATTCTAAGTTATTGGTTACGAAACTCCAGCAAGCAGAAGCGCTACAGTAATAGACTTTCAGTTTTTATTTAAAACCCGAAAAACATATATCTTACATTTACTTTTCGATCCCCCTTTATTTACGTTTGTGGTACAATGCGTTTGTTTTTTTTAGTATTTTAAATTCAGATTGCCATTATAATTTTATCCGTACAGTCCGTTTATGATAACTAACATAAATCATTTATATCAGAAGTATAAACATGTCATTTATTCATACACCTTATTCATCACACAATGTTTTCGTTTATTAATATAAATGTATATATTTATTTGTTTAGAAAGATAGATTAACAACCCGTGAGTATTCACGGGTTATAACCTAGTTATTACTATATTTTAAAAAAAAATGAAATTACAGTTTTGATTTGACAAACTTTTGAAACTTATTGGTGTATGTATGGAGTGACTAAAGGAAAAACTAACATGAGTATTTATTTGTGTTCACGTGACAGCCGATAACTGTCGATGCAGAGGAGAGAAGGAGGAGAAAGTGATGAGCGGAATCCGAGTGCAGGTTATGAGTGGGGAAGGAGGGGAAATTTGTTAATGTTCGTAAAGAGAGGAAGAAACTCGTATTGGTAAGGCATAATTTTGTCAAATCTTCGACTTCACCATCCCAATTCCCACATTCCCATAGTTTTGAGTTTTGCTTGATAAATAAAATCTTACTTTTTTGGGGTGGAGGTTCGGTCTAATTGACAAATCCTTCGAAGTTAAAGTGAAGCACTTCTTGAAGGTTAAAACTCCAAGTCTTGGGAGAAAATAGCATTTAAAAATAAAATATAATAAAAAATAAAAATATCTTATCTTTAGACTGTGGGGTATGGGGCTTGGGTTGGGGGAAAACGCCCAAGCCACCAACCCTTGGGGCTTGGGTTGGGGCGTGGCCCTTGTGGCTTGGGTTTGAAAACAAAAAAAGCCTAAAAAAAACCTAAAAACATACCAATTTTTTTTTTTTACAATTTTTTATATAAAAATCGCTACTTTTTATGTATGGAAAAAAATTTTTTTTTTTGGTTGTACTGCACATGTGCACTGATACATAAATCTTAAACCACTTAAACCACCCCCCACCGACACCCCCCAAAAACCTAAACCCCCCACCCCCACCCCCCAAAAACCTAAATTCACCCTCCCACCAAAAGCCTAACCCCCCACCCCCCAAAAACCTAAACCCCCCACCCTCCCGAAAACCTAAAACTAAACCCTAAACATAAACCCGAAAAAAACCTAAACCCCCTCACCCCCCCACACCCAAAAACCTAATCCTAAACCCCCCACCCCCACCCCCCAAAAACCTAAACCCCCTCCCCCCCCCCACCCGAAAACATAAAACTAAACCCTAAACATAAACCCGAAAAAAACCTAAACCCCCCACCCCCACCCCCCAAAAACCTAAACCCCCCTCCCCCCCCCCCCCCCCACACCCAAAAACCTAATCCTAATCCTAAACCTAAAAAAAAAACAACCCTAAAAGCTAAACTAGACTCAAAAAACTAATTTTAAGCATCTAATGCAATTGTATTACATGTTATACTGCACATGTGCACTACTATAATAATAGTATTGAAAACAAGACGACACCATAAATATTTTTTTATGTCATAAAAAATATGCTCGAATATACTTGAATGAAAGATACAAAAATTTGTGATCTTATGGTGCCATTTTTGTTTTAAAATGATAACGTATGGAGAAATGGGAAATGTTTGAAAAGTTCTATATTTTTTTTTCCAATTTTACCCCTCCTTCATTAAAAGTCTCCCCCTCCTTCATTAAAAGTCTCCCCCCCCTCCTTTTTTGGTGTTTTTAGTTAGTTTTCTAGTTTTCTCATTTATATTTAGTTTTCTCATGATCCTCTCTCTCTCTCTATATATATATATAGTGGAGAGTTCAAATGAGAAAAAACTTTTTGTAAGAAGTAAAAAGAAGAAATTCCAACCAATAAGAATGCTTCATTTTACTTCATTTAATATAAGTATTTAATGTTACTATAAGGGTAATATAGTAAACCTACAAAGATCATTAATTAGTAGTATTCCTCTTTAATAGCTAACTACATTAAAATTTATAACTTATCTTCAAAATATATATTTTTTCAAAAAAATAAAATAAAATAATTTAGAGTGTATGATAAATTACAATGTGTGTAGGATAAATTACGGGTTGTGTAGGATAAATTTCAACAAGTGTAGGGTAAATTTCGAAAGGTGTATGGTAACTTTTGATGTGTATAGTAAAAAAATATTAGTGTGAAGGATGATAGTTTTTATTACTAATTAATTAGTCAAAGATGATAATAAATTAGATAAGTGAAAAAGTATTTAATGTTTTACAATTATACCCTTTGTTCTTTTTCTTCTCAGTTAAATTTTCTTCTCAAATGAACATTTCTCTCTCTCTCTCTCTCTCTATCTATATATATATATATATATATATATATATTAATAACCTGCCAACACACGCAGTGAACCCACGCCCAGCCATACCCCACGGACACGTCACTAGGCGATGAGAGGGCTCAAACTCCACGTGTCAACTCATCCTCCAACCCAAGCCCCACCATACCCCACGGTCTTAAGATTCATTAAACCTAAAAGAAGAAATGAAAACTAAGAAAAAAAAAAGTATTTTGTTTTATTTTTTAATTCTTTGGGATTAAACCTAAAAGAAGAAATAAAAACTGGGAATAAAAGTATTTTGCTTTATTATTTAATTCTTTGGGAAAGTTTCATGCATTAAATTAAAAGTAGATACATCATACATTTAGGTAAAAGAAACGCGTGACACATTATCAACCAACGAGATTCAAGTCTTATGTCACTAATATATACAACGACAACTTGGAAAGGTTTGTCACAGTAAAAACATTTAAAAGTTTATTACAAATTACAATAAGTGTCGAGTTCAATACACTTTAATCATAGTTCTATTTAATGAATCAGACCAGTAGTTCTAACTAATTAAACAGGGAACCGGCACATTCAACAGGTCCATAAACATACATTGGATTGCTTGAGGATAAACCACATCCTACCAAGGAGCGAGTAGAGCTGACAATCTATGACACAGTCTCTTAATACGAAATGACTCAATACTAAGTTAAACAAGTTAGTGTCTAGAGGTCAGATCAAACACATTAATCACAAGATAATAAGTGTTTCTAAACAATTTCATCTCGCTTAACCTTTTTACTACACATTTATCTTGTAAATGGCTAACATGTGACAATACGTTTAAGAGTCATTTGTTTAAACCAATAGTTTTATAGGAGAAAGATCAAATGAGAAGAAATAATTAATGAAAAGAATATCATGGCCGTAGATTAACATGATCAATGGTTATAAATGAGTGTGGCAAAGGTGTAAATAAAACAATCTTTTTATATGTGTTTTCTTAATTGAAAATGGTATTATGGTAATGTTAGTGTAAGATTGCATTTATGTTAATTTGATGGTTACATTATGATTTGGTGGTTACAATATTTTAACTAGTGTAAGAACATTTATGTTAATTTGGTGGTTACATTATGTTAATGTTTGTGTAAGATTGTATCATGTTTCTACATAACAAAAAAAAAAATTACGTTACTACACACCTCGTACATTAAATAGGATGATCCTACACACCCTAGATGTTCCTACACACCCCTAGATATTCCTACACAAACATATAAAGTTCTTAAACATATTTTTAAGACTTATGTTACTACACAAACAGTAAGAGAAAGTTGAATTATATGCCATTAATGTGTTTTATTATCCTACACACCCTTTTAATGTTCCTACACAAACATATAATACCCTCAAAACTTTTTAAGGGTTATGTTCCTATACAAAGAAAGAGTTAGAGAAAGTTGAATTATATGTTTATGTAGTAAGTATGTTATATGAAGAAAGGAGAAATTAATTAATTTATATATCTTGTTTTATTTTTAAGTTATAAAGTGAAACCATAAATTAACTAATTTGAATAGCTAGATTATATAAAATTATTATATTAACTATAATGTTAAAATTTACCTTATTACCCTTATGAATAGAAGATTTATTGGTTAACTTTTCTTTTTTTTTTTTGTCAAATTTTTTTTCTTTTGAACTTTACACTAGTTTTATAATCATTAAATACAAAACGTGATTTTAGAAAACTCTTATTATATTTTAACTGTATTAGTTGTGTCTCATCATATTTTAATCATCATGTTTATTAAACCATGCCAACAATCAAAGTCTCGTATCATACGTATTAATTAAACTTTTTTAGCATTGTCGGATTCAAAGAAACTTTGATTTGAAGATACACATTAATATTACTAAACCACAATCAACAATAATCTTAAAACATATTAAATGAAACCACTATACTCACAAAAACTAAATAAAATAATAATTGTTTTGTCTGTAGTGGAAACATTTATATCTATTTTGCTTTCATACATAATGCCAACAATGAATACGACAAAACTCTCACCCACCTTCTCTTTTTCACACCTGCCCTCTTTTCCCCCACAACAAGACAACCCCCAAATACCGCCGTTGATAGTGGCGGAGAACCGGAAGTCCGTCGGACTTGACAGTCATCGCCAACGTCTAACCACCGTCAACTACTTCTTACTTACTACAAAAGTTACAAACAATAATATAAAACAAAAAATCAAACAACTAATTCATCATTTCTTTTCATTCATTGAAACTCATTTGTTACGGTTATTGTAACCCAACTTTTCAAAGTAACGAATCGAGAGAAGAGATAGAGATAGCTGGATCTCATCTTTTCCCCAACGAGTTTTCGCCGCGACAGGTTTCGTCGGTGTGACCGTGCGCGAGGGTAGCGGCAGGCACGGCCAGACCGACGAGGAGGTGGCCGCCGCGACCGTAGAAGAAGAGGAAGAGGATGCAACCGAAGCGGAAGGTTTAGATAACGGCAACAAGTAATGCGAGTGGAGACATCGGAAGCCTCCAAGCGCTAGAACAACAACACGGAGCTGATCGCTGCCGCACCCGATGTTAGCCCAGTGTCGGGTGCAGATCAGCTCCCATAACCGCTCGTCTTGAGCGGTCTGGTGCCACCGCGTGTTGACGCACGCGGCGGCACCCAACGTCCGGGCATCCACATGCTTTAAAACCTCAAATAGCAAGTTTTCGTCCATCAGAACCGCTGTTACGCTGTCAGCGGTTCTCTTGGACGGCAAAGACGTCGGATCATGATCCGATATCTTAATCTTTTTCTTCATCTTCGTCTTCGTATGCACCTCTTCAAGATCATGTGGTATGGATCTCTTGATCATGTTTGGTGAATTGTGATTTGTGATGAGAATGAGAGAATAGAAAGGGTTTAAAAGATCCACAAGGTTTTGATTGTGAGCGAAGAGGACAACATGAGAAATGAATGAGCTTTGGGTGGTTCGAGAAACTTACTATTATGTCCTTTCCTTCATTTCTTTGTTGTTTTCTAAGTGTTTGTTTTTTTATGCCAAATGTCAAATTAAACATCGGTGGACAAACAATTATACTTTTGCTTTTATTATAAATGTAAAACAAAACACTTTAATCAAAAGTTATTCCAAAATATGGAAATTTTAATCAAGAGTGTGGTCAAGATTTAGGTGGTTATAATTTGTAATTATCGACTATTGTTGTCAAATATTAGTTAAATTAGATATTATGTGATTCTTGAGGGCCACTAAAAGGACATTGGCAAATACATGCTTTTAGTTATTCGATAGTAAAATATATATAATTTATTCTTGCACATTTTATCGTTAAAAATGTGATATATTGTTTGTTATATACTAGTAATAAATAAATTTCGTTTGTCGGCAAAAGTTTGGTGATATGATGGTTGCGTATTCATTTTTAGTACATGACATGTCTACTAAAATACCAAATCTTATGCAAAAGTACTCTTATGAATCACCTTATATCACGTGTTAGCAGAGAAATTATATTAATAAAATTCAATTTCACACATGAGGTTTAAACACATCTAAACCAGTTCTTAACTTATAAAACACACATACAAACAAGGAGATCAATATGAATCAGTGGTATTTATTGATCACAGTGATTCAAGCATATTAGAGCTTTGTAAATTCATAAGTTCAATTGTTTTTTTTGGTTCGTGATGTTAGTTATTTGGATGGTGATGTGTAACGTAAGTTTTCATGGCACCTGACGGAAAATAGTGGGAAGTACATATAATTTGTTGCTCGTTATAGAAAGGTCGAGTCTTGTTTACATTTATGATAACTTTAAAGTTGCATCTTCGAGATTTACATGTCTCTTAATACTTTATCACCGTATTATACGAAGATAGCATTTGAGTTGGGAATGGTGGCCAAACGTTCTCTAAAATTGATTGATAACTCAATTTAATTAATACTCACCACAAGTTGTAAACTTTTAACATTTTACGCTGTCACTCTCGTCTTATGCTAAATAGTGTTTTGTTTTCGTCTTGTTAATCTAGCGACCGATGCCAACAACTTATTGAAAAAATGATAGCCTATCGTGCATGATGCCAACAACATATTGAAAAATTGATAGCTTATCGTGCGTGTTTGTAGCACATTTTGTATTAGATTGTTGGATTGAGGGTGGAGACGGGAAGCAATGAGTATACTAAGGGTTTGTACCTTGTTAAATAAGTTGGTACAATTACCTAGTAATTTGTTTACTTACGGTATTCTTCCTTCTAACCCCTGTTTTGTATGTGGAAAATTTAGGGCCGACACAAGGGCCATCTAAGTGAAGCAAGGGCTTGAGGCCTCCAAAAATTTAGGGCCTTCATATAAAAAATATAAATTTAATGTGGGTATTAATGTTTAATTTGATTGCCTAAACAATTAATGTTGTTGTAGTATGCTGGTAGGAAATTAATGATCCTAGTTCGAATCCAAGCATGGGTTTTTCTTTTTTGGCCTCAGACATGAAGCTTTAAGAGTTGGGAGTTTCTACAGCAACACCCGTATAACATATTTTTGTTGAATAAAAATGAGGATTCATCCAACATAAAAATGAGGCCTACTTAATAGTTAATATTGAATAAACAAAGAAAAAAAATGTAATACTTTCCGCACATAATCAAAATCAATTGTTTTCAAGATTTTTGTTATTTGTGCAACAAAAACTTTTGAAATAACAGATTTCATCAACCTAATAAAGGGCATTGAATTTTTACTTTGCTTTAGGCCTCCAAAGCCGACCCTGGAAAAATTGCAACACATTTTGTAGACAATTGGTCTACTAAAGCTGCGTTATTTTGCTTAAGTTGGTCGTTAAATTAATAAGAGAGGAACAATAACTAGATGATATCAGTCTAATATAAGACAATGATGTTTGGTACTCAAAAACATTTCAACATGAAATGTTGTTAGTTCATTCTTAGAAATTCTTTAAATGTTAGAGTTTGTTGTAATTACAGTAAACTTAACCTGTGATGGAATAATCATTTATAACAATCTAGTTTAGTGTACGCATTGATGTAGGGTCTATATATGTGAGGCTGAGGTATCAAAAAATAATGAGGTATACCAAATTACCAAGTTCTTGGTTCTTGGGTGTTGGTTGTACGCTGAACAAGGTTCATAGTTTGGGTTAGTGGTTTGGGCCATAGGACTCTTAGGTGCTGTTTGTTTTTTTCTGTAGGAAAAGGTCTGCAGTCTGCGGACCACATCTGCAGGCATCTGCAGGAGAAGAGGTGGACCAAATGTCTGCAGTCTGCAAGGAGAAGAGGGTTTGTTTGTTTTTTATATAAAACCTCTTCTAGGTTTAAAACACACACAAAACACACAGTACTCTCTCTACTCTCTCTCTACTCTCTCTCTAAAATCTGCACCACCGCCACCACTTCACCACCGCCATCATCACCACCACCGTCACTTCACCACCGCCATCGTCACCACCTCCGCCTTCACACCGTCACCACCCTAACCTAGGGTTCCAGATACCAATGTTACCATCAACAAGACCACCAGCTACAACACCGAGTGAGAACTCTTCGGAGACAGACGACGGCGATTTCCCCCACGATAACCGGTTAAACGGTTCGGAACTAGGTTCGATTTGGGGTCGGAGCAGGGGTTCGATTTGGGGGTTTTGATGATGATGATTTGGGGGTTTTGATGATGATGATTTGGGGGTTCGATTTGGGGTCGGAGCAGGGGTTCAATTTGGGTTCGATTTGGGGGTTTTGATGATGATGATAACATATGATGACGATGGTGGTGGCGGAGCAGGGGTGTCGGAGGTGGAGGTGGTGGCGGAGTGGAGGTGGTGGCGGAGCAGTGGTGTCGGAGGTGGAGGTGGTGCCAAGAAGAGGTAAACGTCTGCGAGGAGAAGACTTGGGTCCATGTCTGCTCCAAGAAGAGGTCTCGCAGACCTTTTTTAATGAAAGGTTTGCGAGAAAACAAACAAGCTGCAGACATCAAACGTCTGCGCGCGTCTGCGTCGCGCAGACATAAGTGGCCAGAAGTACTTCTGGCCAAAAAACAAACAGCACCTTAGGCCATGTGGGACAAGAACTAAGATACCATATATATTGATTATTTATCATTTGTTTAGGGTTGTTGTCATTACCGGTTCTAGTATATCATTTTCTTTGTATTAGACGATTCTACAAGCTAATAGAAATCGTATACATTAAAGATTATCTTGTTCTTGTTCTTCAGTCACCACATAGTCTAGATTCCGCCTATACTATGTGTTTAACTTAATATTGCATTGAAAATATGTGTGCTTTAGGACTTACAATTGATATCAGAGCTTGAATATGTAACGTCTTAAACTAACTGAAAAACACGCAACAGAAATACGAACCGTAAAATTATTTACTTTATAAACGTTCTATCATACTTGGAAACCATTTAAATGACTCTTTTATGAGCATTACATTCTTCACTTGTTCACCATTATGTTTAAATGACACGTGTCTATAAGACTATGTGACCCACTCTCGTACAATCCACGCTTTGGTTCAATCTTCGGTTGTAGTGCACCTCACATGGAAACCTGTATAACCTGCAGTCACCATCCACCCCTATTATTAGAAAGTGTGAGACTCCCTACAATACATGTACAATATATAAATTAACTTTTACGGAACCAATTGACCACATCATCCCTTTTCCAAGTACTGATCCATTCGATTACATTCTTGAGTTTCATCATTCAACCTTCAAGAGCACACTCTTGATCATGCACTTTCATTTCCATTCTCATGACATCATAGTTAAATACATTAAAAATGTATTCTTACATATAATCCCAAAACATACTTACATACAATATCCCAAAACATACTTACATACCATTCTCGTTTACATACGTACAAACAAATCCCATACAAACATACCTACATGCATACAAAACCCATTAACGTACATACATATGAATCCCATACACACATAAAAGTCCCATCTACATACTCACATATATATTTCATACATATATACACACACACATTTCGTCCACATACACGCCAATAAATTCCATACACCCGTGTATACATACAAGTTCCATCCATCCATGTGTGTTTTACATCCTCATGCATTCATACATACAAGTCCTAGCAAAATACACATAATTAGATCCCATACATACATATTTCGTTCCATCATGCTCACATCCGGGTTCCATCCTTACCCGCACCTCAAAAATCTCTTTGGTAGGTTTGGGGTGCATTTAGGAAGCTTAACGGGGCTTTAGAATGGAGCTACGAGGTTCGAGATCAAAGAAAATGAAGAAAAACGGGAAAAACTGGTTAAGCCGTCAGCTGTGCCTTTGGCTACAAGGTTTTAGCCCGTAGGCGATGCCCTCCTCAGATCCACTATTGGATTTTTGAGTTTTTTCCTGTTTCAAGTCCCATTAACAAGTCCCGTGATTCCCAAAACATAACTTAGAATTATTCCAAGACCCTAAATCATTCCAACATTCATTTCCTTACCTCAACATATGAAATCTATATCTTACTAAGCCACTTTCTTAATTATGACCCGCTTGTTTCCACCATGTGGAATTTGTGACAACTGGCACGAAACCGGTAATTTCTGTACTGTTTTAATAACTATTTATTTCCTTCATTTATGTGTTTACACGTCAACATTATATGCTTACATGTTATGTATTTGAATTCATGCATGTTTCATACTTTATTTGTCACATATTACAATACCTTAAGCGTTGTGTCGAAACGATTAGTAAACTCACCTATTAGACAAGCTGTGTCAGCACAGCTTCAGTATTCAGTTAAACAATAGATTTAGGACTGGCACAACTTCAGTATTCAGTTAAATAATATATTTAGGACTTAGATGTAGGTCCAACATCAAAAATACATTAAAACCCAAGTGGGTGAACAAGGGTTAACATAAACACTTTCCGGAAGCTAAAATAAGCACTAAAAATTGTCCGGAACGCACTTTAAACGCAGAATTCAGCAAAATTCAGCACTAAAACATTAAAATAACATGCATAATTAATGATTAAGTGTCCAGAATAACTTGTAAAGTGTTGGGAATGAAAACCTGTCACAAAAGGTAATTCATACCTTGTAAAATTCACTATTTAGCACTTTAACGAATCGACAACCGAACTGTCACGGCCCCCGACCCGTTTAGCCTGGTTCGGAAGCCGCGGAACAGAAACCCGTGGTATTGGTGTTTAATTGGCAGCGGAAATTTTAACAGGACCGTTCGTCAGACAATAATATCTGACTTTTAAAAGAAAACACCGAATTATTTTATTATAATTTTCGGGAAAAACACAGTATTTTACAAGAAAGGAATTTCACAAGGAAATCCCCTGATTACAGAAAACATGTTTATTTCTATTTACTGAGCCACTTATTTAAGCTGGTGTGCTACGCGGCACATTTCCTTTTCTTCACAGTAAATCACCTGAAACATGTTTTAAAAAGATTTGTTCAGCGAAAAATACTGGCGAGTGCATTCCATTTATACAAAAGAAACATTGTTATAATATACAGTATTAAGAGCGATTATAATTGCTTCTATCTTTATAATTATCTGACCCAGTTGTCACTCAATCGGATCTGTGACTGTGGTCATATCACTATTTAGGTCTGTTCACCTAAAAGTGACTCTTGATAAGTAATGTATACAAAACCCCACATACCGTCAGTAATTTAAGATAACAAAGACTTAATCACTATAATTACAACTTTGAAAACAAGTAGGGTTTTGAAAGCAATTTGGTAAAAAGAGAATGACTCACATTGCTAATATAGACTTATTAGAGTTTTCCTACTGGTTAAGCTTGATAACCTAATTAAATAGACAATGCAAACGAAACTAGGTCAGTAACTTAATTCAACATTTACGATAAGTCACGAGATCAAAACCCTCACGACGAATGACAAAGTATAGCCCAATGTAGGCAACACTTAAACATCCATCAGATCGGTTTTAATCGATCGGATATTGTATCGTAGCAGTGATCGAGTTATTACCCTGTTATCGTAGCAGAGGTTCGAGACTCGGGGCTTATTTTTGAAAGAAACATAACATATATCAACCTACGAATTGATTTTGAACGTCGTAACAAGCAACCACTTCAAGTGCGAAACCCCTGGGTTTTATACTGAAATTTGGTTCCTCCCGCGTGTCGCGCCGGCTACCCTAGCCCCTGGCGCGTGTCGCGACGGTGACCAGTTTAGGCTAGGGTAGCCTGGTGTCTGGTATAGCCTTGGTGAGTTGTAACAATTCGAATTTACGTGTTTTATATCTGTTTTCGGCGGATAATATCAATTAGGGGATCCCCCCTTGAGTTCTAGGGAGCCCGGTTGCTGGTTTAGTTCGTTTTTTCAAAATTTTGGGTTGCACCGTACTACTTGGGGTTTCAATTAGGGTTTCTTGGTGTGCCATTTAGGAAATGAAAATTTGAGAGGTTGTTACATCCTCCCCACCTTGTTTAAAATCTCGTCCTCGAGATTTACTGGAACAAGTAAGGATACTTCCATTTCATTTCTGATTCCAGCTCCCATGTGTATTCAGGTCCTCTCCTTGAATCCCATTTTACTTTGACAAGAACCAATCTCTTGTGTTTGAGATTTTTGACCTTTCTGTCTTCTATCTGAAGAGGTTTCTCAACAATCTTTAACTTTTCATTTATCTCTATATCTTGAAGAGGTATTACCAGTGATTCATCAGATAAACACTTCTTAAGGTTAGATACATGAAATACATCATGTACACCAGCTAACTCCTCTGGTAGTTGTAATTGATATGCGACTGGTCCAATTCGTTGAATAACCGTAAATGGTCCTACATACCTTGGACTCATTTTTCCTTTCTTACCGAATCGGACTACTCCTTTCCAAGGAGAGACTTTTAATAGCACTTTGTCTCCAATTTGAAATTCTAACGGCTTTCGTCGATTGTCGGCATAACTCTTTTGGTGATCGCGAGCCGTTTTTAGCCTTTCCTTGATTTGAGTTATCTTGTCAGTGGTTTCTTGCACAATCTCGGGACCTGATAATTGACTTTCTCCTATTTCTGCCTAGTATACTGGAGTTCGGCATTTTCGTCCATAAAGTGCTTCGAATGGGACATCATTAATGCTTGTATGATAACTGTTGTTATAGGAGAATTCTATTAATGGCAAGTGGTCGTCCCAATTTCCCCCGAAGTCTATAACATATGCCCTTAGCATGTCTTCCAAGGTTTGGATCATCCTTTCACTTTGTCCATCTGCCTGGGGATGGTATGCGGTACTTAGATTTAATCGGGTTCCCATTGCTTGTTGGAAACTTGTCCAAAATGCGAAGTGAAACGATTATCCCTATCTGATATAATGGAGAGTAGAACTCCATGTAGTGATACTACCTCATCTACATATAGCTTAGCTAGTCGTTCCATGCTAAAGGTTTCCTTCATTGGTAGGAAATGAGCTGACTTGGTTAATCGATCCACAATCACCCAGATTGCATCATTACCTTTTCTGGTTCTGGGTAATTTAGTAATAAAATCCATTGTTATTAACTCCCATTTCCATACGGGCATTTCTTACTATTGAAGTAAACCTGAAGGTTTCTGGTGTTTTGCTTTAACTTGTGAACAAGTTAAACACTTAGAAACGTAACTAGCTATGTCCTTTTTCATTCCTATCCACCAAAAATTATTTCTCAAATCTTGATACATCTTGTTGTTACCAGGATGTATCGTATACCTAGATTTATGGGGTTCTTCTAATATTCTATCTCGTAGATTCCCTCGTCTAGGTACCCAAATTCGTTTCTTATGGACTCTCCAAATTCCATCGGGTCCCTGTTCTAATTCCTATATCCTTCCTTCCATTCTTTCAGCATCATCCTTGATTGCTATTTCTTGAATACTTTTCAGCTGTTGCATTAAATCTAGTTGTAGATTTAACCTAAGAGCATGAACTCTTCTTTGCTTCTCATGGTATTTACGACTTAAGGCATCGGCTACTACATTCGCTTTTCCTTCGTGATATTGAATATCACAGTCGTAATCACTTAAGATTTCCATCCACCTTCTTTGTCTCATGTTCAATTCTTTTTGCCCAAAAATATATCTTAAACTCATATGATCTATAAAGACAGTAAACTTACTACCGTACAGATAATGTCTCCAAATTTGAAGGGCAAAAATTATTGCTCCTAATTCTAAGTCATGAGTCGTGTAATTTTCCTCGTGCTTTTTTTCAATTTCCTTGATGCGTATGCGATCACTTTCTTACGTTGCATTAGAACGCATCCTAATCCTAGCTTAGAAGCATCACAGTAAACTACGAAATCTTCTGTTCCTTCTGGTAATGCAAGAATTGGGGCATTTGTTAATCTTTGCTTTAGAATTCTAAAGGCTTCTTCCTGCTTGGGTCCCCATTCAAACTTAACAGTTTTACAGGTCAACTTAGTTATTGGAATAACTATCTTAGAAAAGTCTCGGATGAAACGCCTATAGTATCCAGCTAATCCTAGAAAACTTCTGACTTCGGAACTTTCCAATTTGTGATAGCTTCTATCTTGGAAGGATCTACGTGAATGCCTTCATGATTAACCATGTTGCCTAAAAATTGCACATCTTGTAACCAGAATTCACACTTAGAAAATTTGGCATAAAGCTTTTCTTTTCTTAATAGGGTTAAGAGTGCATGTAGGTGTTCACAGTGTTATTTCTGGCTTTTGGAATAAATAAGTATATCGTCAATAAATACAATTACAAATTTATCCAAGTATGGTTTACAGATCCTATTCATAATGTCCATAAATGCTGCAGGAGCATTTGTTAACCCAAATGGCATGACTGTAAACTCGTAGTGACCGTACCTAGTCCTGAAAGCAGTTTTAGGAATGTCTTCTTCCTGTACTTTCAGTTGATGGTATCCAGAGCGTAAATCTATTTTGGAAAAATACCTAGCTCCCTGAAGTTGATCAAAAAGATCATCTATTCTAGGTAATGGGTATCGATTCTTAATAGCAACCTTATTTAATTCTCTATAATCGATACACATGCGCATTAACCCATCTTTCTTTTTCACAAACAACACCGGTGCTCCCCAAGGGGATGAACTGGGTTGTATAAATCCTTTTCCTAACAATTCATCTAATTGCTTTTTCAGTTCTAACATTTCTGTTGGTGCTAAATGATAAGGTGCCTTAGCTATTGGAGCAGTTCCAGGAATTAGATGAATTATGGATTCTACTTCCCTATCTGGTGGTAATCTAGGTAGATCTTCTGGGAATACATCGGGATATTCGGATACTACTTGAATTTCCTTAAGTTCTTTGCTTTTAGTGTTAATGATTATTGAAATCATATACACTATACCTTGCTTTCGTTCATAATTAGCAACTTTCATTACAGAAATGAACTTCGTTGGCTTTCATGGCTTATCTCCTGTAATCAGAATCATATCTCCTGTTGGCGTACAAATTTCTACTGAATGCTGATCACATAGGATTCGAGCATGGTTGGCTACTAACTAATCCATTCCTAACACGACATCGAATCCTGCTAAATTCATAGGTAGAAGGTTTGCCGAAAACTTATGTCCTGATAATTCTATTTTTCCTTCTTGCAGTACCTTATTTATACTGATAGGTTTTCCTTCCGCCGTTTCTACCATATAAACTTGACTAAGTTTGGTTAGAGGTTGCTTAAGAGCTTGGCAGAACGAAGTATTTATAAAACTTTGGTTTGCACCAGAGTCAAATAATACTTTTGCATAAACGTCATAAACGAGGAACGTACCAGCTATTACGTCAGGAATCAGATCTGCCTCTTGTGTCATCAACTGAAAAGTTCTTGCATTCTTCTTATTAGTTCCATCGGCCGCTTTTGCTTTGTTGTCAGTTGTCTTGACTAATTTAGGGCAATTTGACTTAAAATGCCCTGCTTCTCCACAGTTATAGCAGATCGTTGATTTCTTCCTGCAATCTTCCTCTCGGTGCCCCGGTATTTTGCAGAAATTACAATATCCCTTGCATTTTTCAAAATGCTTTCTTTTACAGTTACTGCAAAATGGTGGGGTGGAAGACTGTCTGGCTCCCTTTTTCTTGGAATTACTATTATTACCCAAACGGAAACCTTGGGTAATTTTCTGAGCCAATTCCTTCTTCCTATTCTCTTCTTTTGTACGCACCAACCCGCCAGTCAAGGTATTAGCCAATTCGACTGCATCGTCGATAGTCCGAGGTCTCGCAGCCTTGACTATGTCGCGGATCTCGCTAAGCAATCCCCAAATGTAGCGAGAAATAAGTACAGGTTCTGGCGAAGCCAGAGTCGGTACTATTCTTGCATATTCGAAGAATTTTGATGTATACTCACGACAATTAACATCCACCATCCGGTGGCTCAGGAACTGGTTTGCCATTTGTTCCTTTTCATAGGAAGGACAAAATTTCCTTTCTACCAGTTCCTTAAATTATTCCCAACTCATGGCATAAGCCACGTCACATCCTTTAGCTTGCATCACCGTATTCCACCATTCTAATGCCTCTTCTTTGAATAGGTGGGATGCATACATCACCCTGTCTTCTTCTGCGCACTTACTTATTTTAATCACAGCTTCTGTCTTTTCTAACCAGCGTAGTGCAGCAGTTGCTCCTTCGTTGCCTGCAAATTCGACTGGTTTATAGGCGAGGAATTCTTTATAAGTGCAACCAGTTGTCATCATTTTCATCTTTTTAGGTAATGGAGCTTGAAGTACATTATTGTTATTGCCTCCATTTATGCTATAACTGAAATTATCGTCGCAGGTGCGTTTGCTATTGTCGGCTTTGGAAGGTTCAACTGGATTTTTAACGGCTGTGACGATTGCTCGGATAGCGTTAGTTATACCATGAGCAACTATATTTTCTATATCTTCTCTATTGAGAAAAATTTCCTTATTATTTGGTTCCGATTGATTAACTTCATTTGCGTTGGCCATCTGAATTATAGATATAACATTTTGATTAATGTCATAGAATAGGCAACAAATAAATATAACCATCGTAATCACAACACAATTGAGTCAACACGTATAGCCAAACTGTCGAGCATTGAGACGTTTATATATTTATATATATATATATATGCATCAGTACAAACTATATATTTACAGATATTTCATTTATTTAGATGATATTATATATATTTTTATTTAATTATATTATTTTATATCTTATTGTTTATTATTATACAAACGCCTACACTATCGTCAGCCTGCCTTAAAAGTGGAACTCCCTCTCGTCATATTTCCAGATGAGACCTTCACCCACGGTTCGGATTCGGTTTCCTGTTTCCACCAGTTCTTCGCCGTAATGGCGCAGTTCAGCAACGTTCTCTGGGTTCATGGGTGGATAAACAGCAGGAGCAGGTTCATATTGTGGGTAGTAAGGATAGGGGTTGTTCATAAGGTTTTGGAAATTCCATTCGTTGGTCCACCATTCTTCAATGGGGTCAGGAAGGGATAGTGGATTGACTATAGGTTCAGGGATGGCAGGTTCCAAATTTGCAAGTAGTTCGGTTTGGACAGGAACATTCACAAGGTTTTTATCGGCTGGCCCAAAAAGATCACAATTTTCCAGCTTCCTATCTAGTTCCTCCCAGGGTAGCAGAGCTGGAGTCTGTTTGGAGCTTTCCCCCACTTTCTCTTTTCCCTTCAGTTCAACGGTTTCTTTACTTTTTGAGCAGCAGGTTTCTTCGTTCTCCCCCTTTTCCAATATAAAAGTCTCCTTCTCTTCTTTGGTTTGGGTTTTTCCTGGGCTTGGAACACCATGGGCTCATCGATCTCAGCTTGGTACCCGGTAACTTCCATTTCAGTGGAATGTATCGAGAAATTTTGGAGCGCCTCCGATAATTCATTTATGCTGTTAGTTACACATAAGGAAACACAAAAGTTCCAAATTAAATTTTAATTATTACAATTAAATTTCACATAAGCACAAAAATTCCTGTCTAAAATTCAAGTACTTTTCGAATATTTAATTTGCTTAGGCCAGTAGCTCTGATACCACCTTTTCTATCACGGTCCCCGACCCGTTTAGCATGGTTCGGAAGCCGCGGGACAGAAACCCGTGGTATTGGTGTTTAATTGGCAGCGGAAATTTTAACAGGACCGTTCGTCAGACAATAATATCTGAGTTTTAAAAGAAAAAACCGAATTATTTTATTATAATTTTCGGGATAAACGCCGTATTTTACAAGAAAGGAGTTTCACTGGGAAATCCACTGATTACAGAAAACATGTTTATTTCTATTTACTGAGCCACTTATTTAAGCTGGTGTGCTACGCGACACATTTCCTTTTCTTCACAGTAAATCACCTGAAACATGTTTTAAAAAGATTTGATCAGCGAAAAATACTGGCGAGTGCATTCCATTTATACAAAAGACACATTGTTATAATATACAGTATTAAGAGCGATTATAATTGCTTCTATCTTTATAATAATCTGACCCAGTTGTCACTCGACCGGACCTGTGACAGTGGTCATATCACTATTTAGGTTCGTTCACCTAAAAGTGACGTTTGATAAGTAATGTATACAAAACCCCATGTACCGTCAGTAATTTAAGATAACAAAGATTTAACCACTGTAATTACAACTTTGAAAACAAGTAGGGTTTTGAAAGCAATTTGGTAAAAAGAGAATGACTCACATTGCTAATTTAAGCTTCTCAAAGTTTTCCTACTGGTTAAGCTTGATAACCAAATTAAATAGACAGTGCAAACGAAACTAGGTCAGTAACTTAATTCAACATTTACGATAAGTCACGAGATCAAAACCCTCACGACGAATGACAAAGTATAGCCCAATGTAGACATCACTTAAACATCCATCGGATCAGTTTTAATCGTCGGATATTGTATCGTAGCAGTGATCGAGTTATTACCCTGTTATCGTAGCAGAGGTTCGAGACTCGGGGCTTATTTTTGAAAGAAACAGAACATATATCAACATACGAACTGATTTTGAACGTCGTAAAAAGCAACCAGTTCAAGTGCTAAACCCCTGGGTTTTATACTGAAATTTGGTTCCTCCCGCGTGTCGCACCGGCTAACCTAGCCCCTAGCGCGTGTCGCGACGATGACTAGTTTAGGCTAGGGTAGCCTGGTGTCTGGTATAGCCTTGGTGAGTTGTAACAATTCGAATTTACGTGTTTTACATCTGTTTTGGGCGGACAATAGCAATTAGGGTGTTGGTGCATGCATCTGTCGACTTCGTCTTGTATCGAGTCTTGATTCTAGATTGTTAGATAAGGGCATGTTGTATGAGAAAGTTGAATTAATGAAGATTTCGTTTGAATGGGGTTGATTCCGCTTGAAATGTCTTGTGACAGTTTCAAGCGAAATCATATCTAACTGATTTCGCTTGAAATGTTTCTTGTTACTTTCAAGCGGAACCCCTAGTCTATATAAAGTCTTTCAAGCGATATCATATGTAACGGTTCTGGATTTGAATACCGAGGTGCTGCCGGTTTATCCTGTGATTGTAAACAGTGTTATATTAATCAGAAAGTGGTTTAAAGTGATTTGCAAGCTGTTTCGAAGTTTATTTCTCTGTTTCCGCCTTTGAAATAGATAAAAACTCCTCTGAACGACTCGTTCGGGTCTGAAAACGATCCTACAAGTGGTATCAGAACTCAGGAGGAGGAGTTCTTTCCGATTCAGCTCAAAATCTCTGTTTTCTACACCTTCTTTTCAAAATTAACTACTTTTCACGGTTAAAATCAGCTTATTTTCTCACATATTGTGTAAAACTGTGTTTTAACAAACCCTTAAAAGTTTCAGACTAAAATTCGGATTAAAAGTGGTAAAAATGGAAAAAGGTAATTCCGCTTGAACGAACAATTTCTGATTTCGCTCCAAAGGTGATATTCCGCTTGAGTTTTTCAAGCGAAATCAGTTATTCCGCTTGAAATACTCTTATTCCGCTTCAAAGTAGTTATTTCGCTTGAATTTGATTCCGTTTGAAAGTGAGAGTTTTTGAAAATATTTGCCGAATCATGGAAGAAGAGTTTTACAACGCGTTTGCCACATCCCTGAGTACTCCGGCTGTCATTGCCCAAAACATGAATGCAGAAAACGAAACCGGAACTTTGCAAAAACCCCCGAAACTTATGGGAATTGAGGAGTATCATGGATGGAAGAATCGTTTTGAGAATTGGGTTCAGGCAAACCATCTAAGAGCTTGGGAAAGTATTGAAACCAAGTATGTTAGACCACAGTCTGCGTTGAATGTTGACAAAATCATCTCGGAATTTTCAGACCAAGAAAGAGATAGTTATAAAGGAGAGAAAATGATGATAAGTCTTTTACAACAAGCAGTTAAAGAGGATATATTTGTTTTGCTTCAGCATGATGGGAGTGCATATTCGATCTGGGAAGCACTTAAGAAAAAATTCGAAGGAAGTACAGAGATGCTAAAGAGTAAAGCATCGTTGCTGAAAAAGGAGTTTGAGTTGTTTACTAGTATGCCTGGGGAAACTACAAAGACTCTCGTTGAGAGATATTGTCATCTTGTGCGTACCATGTCTCAGTTGAAGATTACTAAAACTCCAGCAGAATGGGTGGAAAAGCTAGCTGACGCTTTACCGCAAAAAGAGTGGGGTACCTATCTCATGATCTTAAAGAATTCTGGAGAGTTTAGCAGATTGTCAATCGGACAGTTTATTGAAAAACTTGAGGCACAAGATCTAGAACAGCAGAAGATTGCAAGAATGAACAGCTCAAGTCATCAATAAGATATCAAACTGTACTACAAAGGAAATGTTCAAACTGTTGAAGCTAGTCCAAAGATCCAAACCGCGTTTAGTGCAGGAAATTCATCTGGATCAGTCAGTCAAAATTCAGTCAACACTAGTGGATTTTCAAATGTTAATCCTCCAAGTGTTCAAAGTGAAAATGTTGGCAATGGACATTTGATTCAGTGTAATGTGGCTTTGCATCTTCAAAATGGACAAAATTTTTCAGGAGAAGTTGTGAAAAGTCATATGGCATTGCTGGTTACTGCGTTGGAATCTTACGAAGGATTGATTGCTGGATGAATTGGCAATCCGATGCTAACAAAGGAAGATTACGACCAGATTGATGCAGAGGAATTGGAGCTTATGGATATTAAATGGGCTTTAGCAAGTGTTCTAAGAAGGACTGAAAAGTTTCAAATGATTACAGGAAGAAATGATTTTTTGGATGCTCATCTTACAGCTTTAGGTTTTGATAAATCTAAAGTTATTTGTTTTAAATGTAGGGAGAAAGGTCATTTCAAAAGAGAGTGCAAAAATCAGGAGACTAGTGGAGCAAAGAATCCTTTTGGAAAAGATGATTACTATCGAAAAGCCATATATCAACAGGTTGCTCATCAACCGCATCAACAAAAAGATTCATCAACTGCTCATGGTAAAATGATCGAAGATGCAAACAAAAAAGCTTATTTTGGTATCATTGATCAAGATGATGAGAAAATGGCTCCAGGATTTAGCTGGGATAGGTTTGCAGATGAAAATGGGAATTTTAAAGCCTTCATTGCTCAAATTGTTCAAAAACCAGAATTGATGAAAGAATGGATAGCAGTGTTATCTGATGATGATAAAAGTGAAGATGAAGAATCTGTTTCTTCTGAAAACAATTCAACAGAAAGCAGTGATGATGATGAAGAAATTGAACAGATAAATGTTGGAAAAACTCATCTATCTTCTGAAAGTTTTGAATTTCATTTTGCAGATAAACTGAAGAAACTCAAAGAGAGAAAAGCTGCAAAAGAAATGAAAGAAATCAAGATTATTGAGAAGATGGTTGAAGTGGAGAAGATAGTTGAAGTGGAGAAGATAGTAGAGGTCGAGAAGATTGTGGAGGTAGAAAAGATTGTTGAAGTCATAAAACCGTGTCTTACATGTTTGGAATCTTGCAAACAATGTGAAGAAAAAGATGAGAGGTTTAGTGAATCAGAAAAGTTGAAAGAAAAGTTGCTGTTTGATGTTAAAAATGTGAAGGAGTCGTATGATGTTTTGAACAAAACAGTGAACAATTTGCAAAAGACAAACTCAGAAAGAGAAGATGCTTTGAAGATGATGAATGCTACAATGATGTCGAAGCAAAAAGAGATAAATTTTTATATTGAAGAATGTGCGAAATGGAAGCAAGAGTTGGAAACTGAGAAAGCAGAAAATGAAAGAATCAGACGTTTACTGAGAAGTTATACAAGTTCTGATTACTTAATTGACAAAATTTATCCAACTGTTGCACGTTTTGAAGCATTTAAAGACGAACAGCCAAAGAAGAAAAATGATACTGGTAAGAAACAGAGTGTCTGTTATAATAAGTGTCCGCCTCCAATTTGGGAAGGGTACTCGCCTAGAAAACCGAATGATGAACAAGTAAAAAAGGCAGTCAATATAAAGTTAGTGTCCGAGTTAACTGATGTATTACCAGACAACATTGACATCACATTCACAACGTCCGACACAGATCATGAGTCCGAATTAATAAAAAGGGTGGTCGATCAGGTGTTGGATAAGGATGAGGAGTCAGAGTTAAAATCCGAGTCCGAAAGTTCGTGTTTGTCAGTCGGGAGTTCGAATTCATCTGTCAGGAGTTCAAAAACGTCGGGAAAACGGGTTTATAGTAAAGAATTTTTGTTATCAAAATCTAATTTGAATGACGAAACATTTGAAGTTGCATATACTTTGAATGATTCTGACAAATTATATTTTGATAAAAAGTTTCCAATAAGAAGTGTTAGATTTGAAATGATCAAAAAGGTTTTTAAAATGACAGAAATTAATATTTCTGAAATAAAAGATTTAAATCTTACTGAAAAACATAAGAAATACACTTCAAGAATTCAATAGCGATTAAACAAGAAAAATAGTTACAATTATGGTTCTGGTTTTCAAAAGAAACCAAACCATAATGGTAATTTCAAAAAGAAAGGTCTTGGTTTTATTCCTCCAGAAAACTATAAAAATGAAAAATTTTCTAAAAATACAAAATTTGTTTCAGGTCCATCTGCTGAGGAAGAGAAGAAGAGCTCATTTTGGAGACAGTCAAATCAAGAATTTCTTGCTGAAAAGAAGAAAAGTGAAGCTCATCAGAGAAGAGAGACTAGAACCTGTTATAGGTGTCAGGAAGTTGGACACATCGCTTGGAATTGTCCCAAAGCATCCAACACAAAACAGGGAGTTTCAGAAAAACTCAAAGAAGTAGTTGTTGATAGAACAGAACCACCAACTGAGAAATTTGAAGTGTTTAAAAATTCAATTTATGAAGTTGGTGAATGTTCGAAGAGGTTTTACAGGAGAAGTGTGAAGCTTGACAACCAAAAGTGGGTTGTTAAGAAATCTGATGTAGAAACTGGCAATGAATCTGATTCCACAAAATCAGAGGAGCCACATGTTGTTAAAAAGAGTGAAAACTCAGTTCCTCCAATGGATAATGAGAATTTTCCACCATTGAGGACTGAGAATTTTAAACAGAAAATTGGGAAAGTGAAGATCTCTAATCAATTTTATTCTGAAAAGAATGAATTTGATGTTGAGAAATCTTTTAATGGGAATGTAAAGAATTTTTTTGGAAAAATGATCGATGGGAAGGTTAAAGGGGTAAAGAACTTTTATGCTACAAAGAAAGCAACATACACCCCAACTAAAGAGGAGTTGGAATCACCCAAGACTGGTCAGGCTTGGGTGGACATTTTTTTCATTGAAAAACCTGACTTGCCGGAGCTCCCAGGTTGGTAAGAGTGGAGCAGGAATCGGCATCTTTCTTGAGAAATTCACGAAAGTGATTTCGTCTTACAAGTGGTAAATCAGGGACATTAAGTTGTACTTGATTTTCTACAAATGATTGAGAAAAACAATATGACGAACCCTTAATCTACAAGTGGTAACCCCAACAAAACTTATTTTCCGGAAAAATCATTTTGGTTAAAACAAACTTAAGTGTTTTGAAATCATAATGAGAAAATAGTTTGTTGAAAGGGGGAGTTCTGATTGTTTATGCCAAGTGGATAGCGATTTGAAGTGATTCGATATCAGTTGTCACGTTACTTGTACAGTTTGTTTTCAAATTTCCTTAAATGATTTTGAATTTTAGGGGGAGTAAGAATTTTTCAGAAAATCCAAAAACATTTGAAAATTTATAAAATACAAAATGAGTTTTGGTGTCAAAGAAGAGGAAATGATAGTACATCAGTAGACAGTTATAGTATGCTAAAGAAATGTAATGTTTAAATAGCGTTAAACGGTCTCACTGATGATATGTCGATAGGTTTTTACACATTTAGTAAGCTTTTTCGGGATATAAACTTAAATTCAAACTTGCTTATTTTGTGGGGAACACTACTTGGATATATAGGTAACCCCTGAAATCTCGTTTGAAAGGTCTCTCTTTCTGAGATACTAGGTCTTTATGCTCAGTGATATCTGGGGTATTATCCCGGGACTTCTGATTTTGCGCCTAATCCCCGGAGAATACTTTCTGCTTGCTTGAAATATAGCGCCGCCCTCAGCAAAAATGATGAAACAATAAAATTGATAATCATTGCTGTTGTAAAAAAGATCCTCTAAAGGGGACCCACCTAAAGTCGAAGCCGTCATCTCTCTGCTGAATGGAAGTTCTGACCTGAGCTCTCACGATTTTGTAATTAACCCCTTACAGATGTCATCTGTGGTATACTCACCTGTAAGACTGAATATTGGGACCTGGATACGGGAGTATATTCAAGAGGTGGGACACATGAATGAGTTTAAGTCCTTAATACACCTAATTCATATCCTGAATCAGTTGAAATTTGTGTGAAAATTTAAGTGGATCAGTATATCGACAATCTAAGTTAATTGTTTAATTCTGGATGTGTAACTAAGCTCAACGGTACTTGTGACTCGTCATAAACTGATATGATCCTCTTACACAAACTCGCAAAAATATTGTATGTAAATATTTCTTTACTGCATTTCTTTTCATTAAAAAATCCAAAAAGATTTTCGACAACTGGTGTTGAAGAACTGAATTTCAAAATTCCAAGTGCTAAACATGATGAGCATGTGGTGAGGGGGAGCTTGTGTTTAAATGAGAAAAGGTTTTGAATATTTAATTACAAGTGGTTCATCAGTTATTAATATTGTTAAATCATCCTGGATATATTTGAGGAAGAGTTTGGTTGTATAAATTTTGTAAAATGTCAAATTAGTGAAATTTATTGTGAGGTAGAGGATGTGCAGGTCTCTGATTGATAGAGAGTCAGGTTCCAATACCTGAGGACTCTGTGATTTTATCAAGCCAGGCTGCGATCCCAGCATATCGAAAGGGGGAGTCTGAAGATATCCGAGGAGAGACTGTTAGAGAAAGAAAGTCTGAAGATACAAGTGCTAGGAAGCTGATTCTGAAAGATTAAGTTGAAGAAAGTTAGAATGAAGGTAGCCCGAAGACTGATAAAGACTGAAGATGCGAAGACTCGACACTTAAGACTCGTCAACATCTGAGGGGGAGTCTGTTGGTGCATGCATCTGTCGACTTCGTCTTGTATCGAGTCTTGATTCTAGATTGTTAGATAAGGGCATGTTGTATGAGAAAGTTGAATTAATGAAGATTTCGTTTGAATGGGGTTGATTCCGCTTGAAATGTCTTGTGACAGTTTCAAGCGAAATCATATCTAACTGATTCCGCTTGAAATGTTTCTTGTTACTTTCAAGCGGAACCCCTTGTCTATATAAAGTCTTTCAAGCGATATCATATGTAACGGTTCTGGATTTGAATACTGAGGTGCTGCCGGTTTATCCTGTGATTGTAAACAGTGTTATATTAATCAGAAAGTGGTTTAAAGTGATTTGCAAGCTGTTTCGAAGTCTATTTCTCTGTTTCCGCCTTTGAAATAGATAAAAATTCCTCTGAACGACTCGTTCGGGTCTGAAAACGATCCTACATAGGGGATCCCCCTTGAGTTTTAGGGGGCCCGGTTGCTGGTTTAGTTCGTTTTTCAAAATTTCGGGTTGCACCGTACTACTTGGGGTTTCAATTAGGGTTTCTTAGTGTGCCATTTAGGAAATGAAAATTTGTGAGGTTGTTACACGAACAATTAACCGGGCACCCAAAACACCAAAAATAGACTAGAAACATAGTTTTTATGTTTTAAAGCTTGTTATGGTGATAGAACACCTTAAAAACACTTAAACACACTTAACTTCACATTAAACCTTTTAACTTACCTTTTAAACCCTAGACTTCTAAATTTTTACACTTTACCCCTATCCTAACCGGCCCCAAAGAGGCCCCAAAACCTTTCCCCATTAAACTAATGCCTTGTGTGGTCAAGATACCAAACATTAAACCCCATGGGTAATGAGATGTTGGAAGATTATAAAGGAAACCTACGGTTACTAAACCTTATCACTTTCATTCAAAATTTTCACCATATTTCCCCTCTTCTTCTCTTCTCATCTTGGCCACACCCATAACCACACACAACACCATTTTTCAATCACTTTCAAGAAGATTCAAGGCTATACAAAGGTGCATGAAGATGATCTAAGAAGTTATCAAGCAAAGGAAGTTGAAGGACCTTCACTAGGAGCTTTTAACCACCTTGTTTGCATCATTTTCACCTTCTTCTTGTTCTTTGCCACTTCTCTAGCCACAAGAGCTAGTGGTAAGCTTCTTACACCCATTTTTACCTCATGTTCATGTTATGTACAAGTTACACAATCTAAGAAACCAAACTTTAAAAGATGAAGACATGTAAATCTAACATAATCAAGATAAAAACAAGTTGTTATGAAGTTGTTTGATGTATGATGTGAAGTTGTTGATGTTGATTTTGTGTTTTTAGTTAGATCCATCATATGTAAGCTTGTTAGAAGCTTAGATCTAACAAGTTTAAGCATGAATCTAGAAAGATCCATGATGAAACTTGATGATGAACTTGAAGGTCTTAAAACCATAAAACTTGTGAATGGTTAACTTTGTAAAATAAAGTTTCATAAAAGTTTGTCAAAGTTTAACAAGAACGCTTGTTTTTGAAAGATCTAAGTATGTAAAGTGTAGATCTAAAAGACTACATGTTTTTAAGAAATATTCAAGTTCATTATAGGATTTAACATTACGATTTTAGTGATTTTGCTTGTTAATATGTTGAATCTTGGAATTTGATGATTTAAAGAAAATAAACACATGCTTTGAAAAAATGGGAAACCTCCATTTTTAGGGGAAACTATGTCAAGATTTTTATAAAATTTTGACAGTTAGAAAAATACAAGTTTTGCTGAAACTTTTCCTAGAAAAATTGTTCCAAAAATATTCACCAAGGTTTCCTAATTTTTTTTATACAAAATTACAAGTCGAGAAAATAAGGTTTTCTTCAAGGATAAAATCAATATAAAGTTTGTATATTTTTAGGAAATATATATATATTTGGAAAATTGGTATTTAATAAACCAACATTTGCCCAGTTGGTAAATAACAATCCAACGTACAGAATTGGTATATAATAATCCTACCTATCAACATGTTGGCACTCAAAGGACCTCCGTTAGTTTTTTTTAACTGAAGTTAGTTTTTAAGTTTTATTTATTACACAAACAATCCCTGTAGTTGTAATTTACTATGAGTTAATAGCCAAAATGGTCCCTGAGGTTAATAGCCACCCACCGCCGCCACCACCACCACCACCGTACCGCCACCACCGCCACAGCACCGCCACCACCACCACCACCGCACCGCCACCACCACCACCACCATCGCCACAGCACCTCCACCACCATAACCATCGCCACAGCACCACCACCACCACCACTGCACCGCCACCACCAAAAATCATTCAAGCTACAACTTCATTCCTCCAAAACAAACTACCACAAAATCCCCAGTCCCTCTCTTCTCCTCTCTCACTACATCAGGTCGCCGGCGACCTCTCCGGCACCTCAGTTCACCGATAAGCACCCACCTCTCATGATGTTCTGCAACACACACCCCCCACTCGATTCCCAGTGGGTAACAGTGACGGCGGCGGTTTATTCCGTCTAGCGAGACCCACCCCCTCCTCCGACAACTCACTCACGCCACCTCCACCCTCCTATGCCAGTCCGGGAAATCGAGAAACAAGATCGGAGAAGCAGGAGGAACGGCGGAGATCGAAGACGACACCGGAGCTCGAAGACGCATCACGACGGAACTTACGGGTCGATAGTTCGGTACATTTTCTGTTTGTTCTAAATCCTTTTCCTTCGTTTAATCCTCTGCAAAAAAAAAAAATTAGATTGTTTTGATATCTTTAAGCACTCATAAAAACTGCAACATGGAATACAAAGGAACGATCAGTAAATTAAAGAAAACTGTGATATATTTATAAATCATATCAAACAGTGACATATTCATAGAGATCAAATTATGTATAAATTGATTTATATAGGAAAATTGGTATTTAATTGTGGTGGTGGTGGTGGTGGCGGTGCGGTAGTGGTGGTGGCGGTGGCGGTGGTGGTGGTGGCGGTGCGGTGGTGGTGGTGGTGGTGGTGGCGGCGGTGGCGGTGGTGGCGGTGCGGTGGTGGTGGTGGTGGGTGGCTATTAACCTCAGGGACCATTTTGGCTATTAACTCATAGTAAATTACAACTACAGGGACTGTTTGTGTAATAAATAAAACTTAAAAACTAACTTCAATTAAAAAAAACTAACGGAGGTCCATTGAGTGCCAACATGTTGATAGGTAGAATTATTATATACCAATTCTGTACGTTGGATTATTATTTACCAACTGGGCAAAGGTTGGTTTATTAAATACCAATTTTCCTATATATTTAGTAGTCGCAAAAATTATGTGCTAAGTGTATATTATGTGTATTATATGTATTAGTTTATGTTAGGAACTTGAAAATACACTAAATACTCCAAAGGAGTATAACTACCAAAATACACATATAAATACATAAGAACATTTAAGAATATATGAATACAAAATTTCCCATAAATGGTATATGGACAAGTACAAAAAAAAAATATATATATATTAATATAAATATATATCCTACATATTTATAGACTTGGACAAATATTTGGACATTATTGGACAATTTTACATATTTATGGACTTGTATATATATACCATTACTACAAGTAATGAAAATTATAAAAAATCGGACAAGTGACGAAAATAAACACACACACACACACACACATATATATAACAAAGTATGACAAATATATATATATAATTCCGGAAAGTGTTAAAAATCAAAGAATTGATTTTTGGTAATTAATACAAAATACACAAGTATTTACACTTAAATACAATTATACTTTCCTAAGTATACTTATACAAAAGTAATATTAGAAATATTATTTGTCAAAATTACTTATATCTGTTTGAAAAATAATATAAGTATCATATATTTGGATAAGTTAAAAATATATTATTTTTAACATATATCGTTTTCAAATCCTACATATACCAATATATATTCTTTGGGAATAAAAATATATATTTACACATAACAAATACAACACTAAATATATTGTGAAATATATACACCAATAATTCAAGAACATATACACGTAAGACAAAACAAACACATTAAAAAATAGTAACTTGTGCTTAGAGGTTTACAAGTTTAGGTGATTAACAAACGTAGAACGTTTATAGGTTACGTCACCTACGTAGCGGACGCCAGTGAAGTTTGACGCTCAAGATGCAAAGCAGTGAATTCATGTCCCCACTTTTAGAGTAAACTTCCGTTTTACTCCCTATGGTTTGGTCACTTTAACGGTTTTGCCCCCAAACCTTTAAAAATAGCCATTTTCCTCCAATAGTTTCCTATGGTTTTTTCATTTTGCTCCCCGCCTCTAACTCAATCCAAATTATCTGTCTTTCCATTTTGCTCCTGCGGGGAGCAAAATGGAAAAACCTTAGCAAACTATTGGAGGAAAATGGCTATTTTTAAAGGTTTGGGGCAAAACCGTTAAAGTGACAAAACCACAGGGAGCAAAATGGAAGTTTACTCCCACTTTTAAACATTTTTATTGTTTTCTAAACTTTGGGGAAAATACATGTACAGTGGTATGTTTAAAAACAAAGGAATGATACATAGATCATGTCATGATTAGGGTATACGTAAGCACCATTAATCTAGTTTAGACCTAAAGAGCAAGGGTTAGATCTAGCAGGTCTGGGCAGCCTCACTCTCTTGGCAACACATAGCCATGGAGTGCTTTGGGTCACAGTCGAAGGGTAATCGATGTTAAAAGTCGCCTAGGTTTGGATGCTTCATATGTCGTCACACATGTTAATGTCCTTGCAAAACATTAGCGATCTCGATTTCCTTTCATTTACAAAGTACATTATACAAATACATTTTACAATTACATACCATATTTTATACAATTACAACTCCTACATTTCATACAACTGCATGAATTCACACCAACTTTTGTTGACGATTCTTAAACTTACATGTATTTCAGGAAATTAGTGGAAATGCTCGCGGGCTCTTTTGTTCAAGATGTAGTTTCATGTTTCAAGATGTTTAGTGTCCATACTCCATTGCCACCTTTTGATGGATTTGTTTGTTATATCCCGCCTCCTTGTGGTGATATAGAAAACAAAACCTTTATCTTTGATTTTAAATGATGTTGTAAACTTTCAAACAATTATCTTTTGTTAAGATGTAAACTTTAAACTAAATTTGTATCTTGGATATTTAAACTTTGAATGGCATTTTGGAGTTGGTTTTATTTCATGTGGTATGTTTACTTATCGTATGCAATGAGAACCTTTCATGATCACACCTCGTGCTTCCGCCTCTGAAAGGGGTGTGACAGATTTAAGGATGATTAAACTACATGTGATCCATTGCTACATTCAGTACCTTGACTCCGTTAATATGTACTCATCCTTTCGTGATTCCCATACATCATGCATATATATAAGTATATATATTAATTAACATGAATAGAGTTACAGCCCGGAATCACTTACCTCTAGTCACCATGTTCTTGTTTGCTTCATTGCCTCCTCTCGAGCCATTAGCCTTCCATGCTTGAGCCCATATTGACATGATCCCTATCCTTTCATGTCATCACATTCACAACATGGTTATCATGCATGCTCATTCATACTAGCATTCATTTCTAACTCATATGATACATTGACTTTCGTTAGTCAAGCACTAACATGAATTTAAGCAAATTCAACTTACTATCATGTATGCCAAATAAATAACCTAACACGTATCACATAATCTCCTTAATCTCATAATCGTGTTAGGAAGTCTAACCATGTTATTCATACATTGTCAACTTTCCAGAAAGTCAACTGTCCAGCATATAAACTTTCAACTTATGAACATATATCCATATTGATATGGTAGACCATTTAGTACACATTCATTTAGTACACACGCTTCACATTTAGTACACATTCATTTTCTTAGCATAATTTAAGCGATTAATCTAACATATGGTGTGCACACGCTTTTAAGACATAGAGTACAATCTCCTAATGCATACTTCTACCAAATCATGCCATCAAACTATATTCCCACATGGATTTCCTCACAGACACATTCCTCATGTTAATATACCAACAATTACATCATTTACCATATTCCACATATATTCATCCATTATTTGCATTCAGTTTCACCTATTCTGTCACATTGGCATTTCATCAAATACCTTGTGGGCATGGACATTAATCTATCATTCTAATCCCTTTAAGCGTTGATACATAACTCCATCATTCTAACACCTTGTGGGCATGTTAAACTAACCATATAAACTTGCTAGTAAGTCCAAGTACACATTCATTTTCTTAGCACAATTTAAGCGATTAATCTAACATACGGTGTGCATCACACCTTTAAAGCATAGAGTACAATCTCCTAATGCATACTTCTACCAAATCATGCCATCAAACTATGTTCCCTCATGGATTTTCTCAAATACACATTCCTCAAGTTAACTTACTAACAATTACATCATTTACCACATCCACACATATTTATCCATTATTTGCATTCAGTTTCACCTATTCTTGTCACCTAGGCATTTCATCAAACACCATGTGGGCATGTTCATTAATCAATCATTCTAATCCCTTTAACCGTGGACACATAACTCCAATTTATCCAATTCCAATCGATCATACCCATAAACATTTCCGTAGGGTTTGTTAATCAATATAAATGGTTAAATATTATCAAATACATTAACAATTTATATTAGACCATATTTAACCAAAAATCCCATATTTTTTTGAACATGAACTCCAAACCAAAATCTCCAACTTAGATGATTAAATCATCAATGACACTAGATTAGTGCATTGACATGCTTAGATAGTAACAATTAAATTGACACAAAACACAACCGAGTTTTAAGGATAAAAACACTAATACTAACTACACACGTTCTAGGCAAGCGTACCTATCAGTATATAGTATAGCCTAGGTAAGAACCTAAGTATCAACCCGAGGACACTAAGGTCTATTAACCTATCTCTTTTGTAATATTTAAACTTTTGTAACAGCAGGTGAATGACCAGGAAAAGGCAAAGCATAAAATGTACCAAATGTGGTAATAAAGGTCATAACCGTAAGGGCTGCAAAGCCAAAGAGGAAGTGCACAACCCGCCCAACAACATGTTTCACAAAATTCTACACAGGGTGGTGCACCGTAATCTATTCAAGGATGATGCTTATATTGTTTAATACATGTTTCTCTGCTTTATTGGTTTAGTAGGGTTCAATTATGTTGTTTAAGATGTTTGACTTCTAATAGTCAACTTAGTGGTTGTGGTCATGAGACAACTTTGGTATGTATAGTGTTTTTTTAAGACAATTTCGGTTTGTATTGTTTGTTTTTAGGAAAATGTTGTATGATGTGTTTTTAAGACAATGCTTATGTTGTTTGGTTTTAACACAATTATGTTGTTAAGATGATTGACTTTTGCTTTGTTCTTAAACTCTTTGAGTAAATATAGTCAAACAAGTAAAACGACTTATTAAGTTAAATAGTTGGTCTTTTGGTTAGTTCTTAAACAATTTGACTAAAGAAAGTCAAACATCAAATGGGCCGAAACGAATTAAACTCCAATATGGGTCACATTACTTTTTGATAATCCAAGCATTACACAACACAATTCTGAATACAATCATCATGACACACACAAATCATTTCCAATGACAATCATCGTTTCACCATTTAGGATCAGACTCATGCTCGCCTTCATACAGATCATGAAACCAGCAGTTGTCACTATCACATTCTGGCCTGTCATAGTCCTAAGCCTCTATTAACACCTCACTATCAATTTCCAACTCCTGATCCTTTACATACTCCCCTTCCACATCTTCGAACATGCTAATTTCATCCCTGTAAAATAGTGCTAGCAACTCTTCTTTAGGCATATTCAGCTCCTTTACAAAATTATCTTCAACCACTTCTTTGTCTTCCACCTTTTCCCTGCGGGTTATTTGCACTTACAACCACAAGCTTACAAGAACGCTATCAAAATAATCAGCAGATGAATCATAATATTCACTACCATAATCAACATATTGGACAAATTATAACACACATTAACATAAATGGCATAGTACCAAGCATTAAATTCGTTATAAACCTTAGAAAGGTTCATTATAGTATAAACAACAACCATATCAAACGATAATAACATACATAATAAACAACAACCAACTAACTACTAAACCAATCTTCCAAAATGTGACTTGCTTAACTTGGGATTTGAGCATTTCGTCTTTCTTATTGATATTCCATAACAAAGCAGGAAGAACACTTTCACATCTATCACATATGAGATCATCAGCCATCTCAGGAAACCACATTTCGTCAGATGTTCAACACACATAATCTGATCAAATCAAAGTCTCATGACACACAAAATTCACAACATTGTCCACCTGCACACACAAATCATACTTATCACACACACAAATCAGTTCAGTTACAACCATGTCATTATAGTAAAAATAAATAAACACTTACACAAAATAGGAATGGTCGTTCAGGGTTAGCATTAGTCAGGGACAATTTCATGGTTGTAACCCCACCACACACTGAGCAAACACCTTTCGACCTATCATTAATCGATGAGTTTCGTTTCGATGTTGAAAAGCACGAGTATCATGACATTGTTCTTGATTATCGATTTTGACCAGGTGATTGATTTGCAAACTTCATGAAATGGATTTAGGGTTCTAAATGTTGAAGGAGATAAGAACTAGGTGTTACAAAGGAGAAGCTGAGGTAAATAGGTCATTCCAATATTTTTTAATGGTCAACCAAACTCCTGACTAACGATTGGATGCAGGGTGTGAGGGAATGTCCACATCATGGTTTCATTAGGTAAAAAGTGGAAGATAGGGTGTCATATTGCAATTTGGACCAAACCATAGGATGACAAATTGCACTTCATCTAAAAAACAATACCTTTAGCAAAATGTGCTACAACATCTCTTGTTGTTTTGTCTGCCATTTTTAGGTACTCGTCCCACGCGTCGCTTGCAGTACCATATGTTAGCACGCTATTGCAAATGTACACTTTTGTAGTGCTGCGAATCCCATCTTTCCTTTTGCATCGGGTCTTTGTTTGAAGTGATTATACTTTCGTTCCAAATTGTTGGTAATACATAAAAATAATCGTTTACTCATCATAAAACAACGTCTAAATTCACGAGGACCGTAGACGGGTTTATCACAAAAATAATCACACACTAACAACGCGTTAGCAGCCTCATGGTCTCGTTCGATTTGTTTTCTTCTAAGGATCGAATGCGGAGGTTGACTAACGTGTTGTATAAACTCTATCATGAGTTGTACCGCACTTGTAATGGTGTTCGCGATCTCATACGAAACCGAAGACGTGCTATCTTCACTACTAGAAGATGATGAGTAATAATCCATAAATTTTATGTTTTAGTTGAGAATGAGAACGAAAAGTATGTAATTAGTAGTGCGTTATATATAGGAATGGAACTTGGAAAAACAGATATATTAAAAGATGCAACGGCTAGCTAGTAACAACTACAATTTGTATTGGTTTCTTCCCATTTCTCGCGTGTCCGACACCACGAAGGAAACCAACTTTGCCTAATTCACATGCTTGTGTGTGTGTGTGGGGGGGGGGGGGGGGGGCAGGGGCGGACCTAGAATGTTTGTTACCCCTCAACTCCATCTTCGTAGTGTGAAAATACCTCTTAACTACGTTTTTGTAGTGTAAAAATACCCCTCAACTTCGTCACCGTTATACAAAGGATACCCCTGCTCTCAAAGATAAAAAATTTGGGATACCCCTAAATTTTTGGGCTAGTTCCGCGGCTGGGGGTAGTGAATGTGAAACGACGTAAATTGGAGATTCCACGTCCTACTATGCTTGGACTAAGATTTCAATTTAATTTTAATTTTGTTACCTCATCGATATGAATGTGTTTCACACGAGATTAGGCTTGAAACAAAAAAGAGGGCCCGATGATGATTGCTCCCTTGATTTATTTTGGTCCCACTCTTGCGTAAAATTCACTATACCTCCCTAAAGTCTTAACTACAAAAAGGTGTGGTCTTTATGAGATCAATTAATTCGATTTCAAACAAACATAAAAACTTTTTTTAATAGATTAAGCGAATAGACTTGTACGCTTCATGCTTGTTCATTTACGTTCGTATAATTTTGTTCTTTTATGTCTATTTATGTTCGTATATTATGCAACCACCGATCAACCTAATAGAATTTTAGTACCAAGTCTTGGGTAATCGATTAACGAATGAATGAACGAATATGAAAGCATTCACTTTCTTCATTTATATTCGCTTATTTTATATTAGTTCGTTTGTTTATTTTCGTTCATTTATGTTTGTTTAAAAAATAATGAACTTTCGTTCATTTATGTTTGTTTAAACAATAATGAACGAACATAAACGAACACGTTCATTTTCTTAACGAGCAACATGAACAAAAAATTCCATTCAGTTCATTTAAGTATAAGTGTTCATTTGTTTGAGTTAAACGAACGACCATGAACAAGCTTTGTTTGTGTTAATTCAGTTCGTTTACGTGTCTGGTGCCATACTTTCGTTTGGATCCTTTTTCTCCAAAGTCACACTTTGTTATCCTTTCGAACCAAGAAGACCGATTTTAATTGTCTATAGCCAATAAGGTTTTCATATTAGAAGTAAGCTTTGACATTTCTAACTGACTTATAGTGAAAACTATTAACATCGCCCACATCATGAACTACACATCTTTCTGTTTTATTCCCAACTATCGAAACCATCTGCATCCTTTTAATTTCTACAATATTCCTTAAACAAGCAACAACATAAGCAAAACATTTCATCGGTTTTAGACTACATTCTAACAAATTTCTTTTTTTACTTGAACAACAAAGAATCTCATGTGTAAACCTACCCTGTTCGGGGCTATGTCCAAGGTCGACTCCCCTGATGCGCGGGAACCGGATGGAATCCGTAAACCCTTGCCCCCCGTCAGGTTTGAACCCGGGATTAAATCTCCGATTCGTCTTTCACCCAAATGTCCGTCGAAATGGCCCTAGCAGAAAACGAACCTGCGTCTCCACTAGGGAAGGTAAACCTCTTACCACTGGGCCAAAAGTAATGCGGGACGAAAACGTCTTCCTTCTACTACTAAACATTTGTTTTTGAAAATCTTATTTTATTTATTGACATGAATCTCTAATCAAATTACTAGTATAATATCAATCTTATCAATTAGAATGATAAGAAAAAAATTCGTTTTGCTTCACAAGGATCCCCTATTGGTGGTAGAGGTACACAAAAGACAACATATCGAAACCATCTGCATCCTTTTAATTTCTACAATATTCCTTAAACAAGCAACAACATAAGCAAAACATTTCATCGGTTTTAGACTACATTCTAACAAATTTCTTTTTTTACTTGAACAACAAAGAATCTCATGTGTAAACCTACCCTGTTCGGGGCTATGTCCAAGGTCGACTCCCCTGATGCGCGGGAACCGGATGGAATCCGTAAACCCTTGCCCCCCGTCAGGTTTGAACCCGGGATTAAATCTCCGATTCGTCTTTCACCCAAATGTCCGTCGAAATGGCCCTAGCAGAAAACGAACCTGCGTCTCCACTAGGGAAGGTAAACCTCTTACCACTGGGCCAAAAGTAATGCGGGACGAAAACGTCTTCCTTCTACTACTAAACATTTGTTTTTGAAAATCTTATTTTATTTATTGACATGAATCTCTAATCAAATTACTAGTATAATATCAATCTTATCAATTAGAATGATAAGAAAAAAATTCGTTTTGCTTCACAAGGATCCCCTATTGGTGGTAGAGGTACACAAAAGACTCGTATCCGAAATTGGACCCGATAAAAAACCTGAAACCGATTATTTTTTACTTGGGTATTGTATACTCGTAACTGAACCTGACCTTACCCGTAAGGTATGGATAGTGGATACATTTTGAACTCAATACCCGTAACCGAAACCGTACCCGATTTATACCCGAAAATACCTGGAACTGGTCATACCTTATACCTGAACCCGACTATACCCTTATACCCGAACCCGATTATACCCTACCCTGGTACTATAGGGTATGACTTTTCTCTTCAATACCCGAACCCTACCCGGTATCTCTTAATATCCGATTTTACAATACCCGATCATACCCGGAACCAATTCTATTCCCGGAATCGGGTATTAACAAAAATCCGATTTGTGCACCTCTAATCGGTGGTGTGTTTTGAGGAGGAATTTGTAAGGCTTAACTGGGTGGGTAATTGGGTATTCTTTTTGTTCATGGGATATTATACGTGGGCTTTAAAATGGTCAAATGGGCTTAAATTAGGTTTAATACAGGCTTATGTGTATATATGGGCTTTATTATTTAGTTTAGGGTTATTCAACAGGGAAGTTTATCTAAATACTTTAATATAAAATGGGCCTCTTTATTCAACTTTCAATGGGCTATTGTTTTTAAGATAAAAATGGTCACTTTTTTGGGTCGGGTTTGATTACGGGTATGGAATACCTGCTTACATAAAAAACCGGTTTCGAGTCTGGCTTTATATAAAGTGGAGTTCTCTACTTTGGGCCTTTGGCTCTAAACACAAATAAAAAACCACCTGCTGAGTTCTTTCTCTAAGATAAATCAATTCAGTAGGCAGAATTGCTAAACCCTGATGTCCTAAAAAGATTGAACTTGATTAAAATTTAAAATCCTAAGTCAATTAGAATTATACAACTTGATATTAGGCATGCATTTTAAGATCAACCTTACAAGGCGAGTCAAGCATAGGCGCAAAGCGGATATCAGGACTAAGACTTGTACCATAAGCATTTAGGGTAATTAGTATTATTATTTAATATCTTAAGTTCAATAATTAGTTAGTTATTTTAACATCGTTAAGTAGTTAATGAAGTCAGAGTACTTATGTAAGTTAACGTTAGATTTACCGTTAGTTAGAATTTATGTAGTATAAATAGAACACCAATGTAAACCTACGATGGTATGTGTGTATACTTTAACAAACAAAATTTACGGTGGTGGTGGCGGAGGTGGTGCTGGTGGTTGTCTTGCCAGTACTCCCACGTATGCACAAGACATCAAAATTCTTAAATGCACCTTAACACCCCGGCGGCACCTTTTTCCCTCGAGATAAAAAACACATCATGAATCACATAATTTTTAGTTTTATTCCCAACGATTGAAACCTTCGGCGTCAAGTGCATCTTTTAATTTACTCAATGTCCCTTAAACAAGTAAAACCATAAGCGAAATGTTTCACCTTTAACCAATTTCTACAACTATCAAATAAGGCAGGCCGAAAACCTATTGCTTTACTAGTAAACACTTTTAGCAAAATCTTAATCTATTAGTTTTTTTTGAACGGTAGGTCAACTGGATTTCCAGCTGACTCCAAAGGGCCAGCATATGCTGTTTAAACCCCTCACCCCAAGTTCGAATCCCTCCCAGAGGTGTTCTCCCATATTTACATAATTTTGCACTTAGTAGGAATCGAACCTGAGACCTCCCCAGGAAGAAACCACTTAGTGAAAAACCCCCGACCAACTGGGCTATACCATATTGGCCTTAATCTATTAGTTGGCATGAATAGAGAAAGTTATTTTTTAAATTAGAATAAATAGAAAAATTATTTTTCTTGATCGTTTGGTTTGGGAATTTGAGGGGGGGATTTTAGGTTACTTTGGTAATCGGGTATTTATTGCTCACGGGATATTAGACGTGGGCTTTTAAATTGCCTAATGGGCTTAGTTCAAGGTTTAGCACAGGCTCATTGATATGTGGCCTTTATTATTTAATTTAGGGGTATTTAACGGTGAAATTAAAATTAAATGGGTCACTTTATTTAATTTTCATGGGCTATTGTTTTTAAAATTGAAAATAGTCGGATTTTGTTTTTAGGTTTTAGGGGCACAATAGTTTTTCATAAAGGTTGTTAAAATAATACTATATTTGTTCCAGTTTTTTTACCAAACATTTTATTGATATTAATATTATTGTTTTTTTATTTTTGTATGTTCGTTGGGCTTGCTGGATTATTGTACGTTGATTCAAGTGGGCTGAAATGGAGCAGGCTTGTAGCTGGGCATTGGAACAGTGGAACAGCTGGACTGATGATATAATGGGCCTGTTGTGTTGCTGAAGAGTAAGGGCTGGCTAGTTAATGCTGATCGTTGAAGGCCCAAAACACAGCTGGGTTGTTATGAGGTTCCGGATCAGATGGGTTGTTGACAAATGGGCCTATATAAACAGAAGTGTGTATTGAGACACAATATACAGAAAAGATCTCTCATACACTTCTGGGTTCTCTCTCTGTTAGGGTTTTCATCCGTGAATCGTGTTGATTCACAGATCGTTGTGAGTCTTTAGATCGTTTAGATAAGATCGTCATGTTGATGGTCTTATGAGAGTTAGAGTGTTGAGATTTCTTAGTTCATAATTATATTGTTCAGTTCTACTTCCGGGTTAATAAAACTTTTGGTTTGGGTATTTTCTGAAGTTTGAGTGTTTGATGCCATAAATTTGACATGGTATCAGAGCCTTAGGGCTTTGTCCGATTTTAATTCTTCCGCTCATAATTAGATTTGGTCGTCTTCTTGGTTTTGAGTCTGAAACCCTAAATATTTGGTGTCTAGGGTTTGTATCAAATCTGTTCATGTTGAAATTGTTCTGATTCACAAATTGACTGGTTGAAAACGAAGAACGCGGCGAATCAAACGAAGTACAAATCACGAGATTACTTCTTCGAAATCGCATCCGTTAATCCAGACGGAACATACATCGGAATCACTTCGTTCATTACTCTGTTCTCCATCTGGTTAATTCCATGTTGGCTAGTTCTCATTTAGGGTGAAGATTCTCAGATCTGTTTATTTGGGGCTCGATTTTACCACCTAGTCTTGGTTGGATTCTTCCACTTATTGAAGCTGAAATCAGAAGATCTTGAAGACTGAGATCCCTAAAAAGTGAAAGATATGGGCCATTAATGTTTTCTCTGAACAATAAATTCCAAGTGAAGGTTTGTGTGATTCGGTTCTTTGTTCGGCTATTCAGTCACTAGGCGATGTAACAATAGCCGTAAAACCATACCTTCTAGCGCCACAAATGCTAAAAGGCCAAGAAGGAGTTTGTTACTGCATTTGCTTTCTGAGGTTGCTTCATTCTCCTTCACTCAAAATTTGGACTATGAGTGGGTTCATTTGTGCAAGATAAACAATTGCCCACATCATTCAACAACATATAGTAGCAGTAATCACCAATGTAAGGTGGAATAGATTCGCAGAAGGGCCTTTATTGCAGCAGACATGTGTGCAAAAGCAGGCAATGATCCCGGTCACGATGAAAGTTAGGGTTTTAACAATAAACCCTATGATGTTTAGATCGATATTGCAAATCAAATTAAATCTGATCTCTGATGGCCGGCGGCAGTTCCTTGTGGTTGGTCCTGGTTCTTGTAATTCGTGTACAAGATTTGAGGGTTTTTGGACATTGAAACCCTAATCGAGGGGTTGGAAAGTCTTGAAGGTTTCTGCTGAGTGCGGAAGGATCTTGTAGCAGTGGTGAAGGATTCATCCCTAAGTGAAGGCTGCAAATCTAATCTGCGTGGAGTTAAATGCTTTCGGTGAGATCTTTCCTTGTTTCCCTCTCTTTACATTTTTTGTTTCCATTACATTGTAAGTCTGGTCGTATCTGTTCATTTCATTTTTTGTCTTTATTGCTGTTGATTTAGTTGTTTGATGCCGGGGTAGTGAGGACCGGTCGTTTTTTTTTTCGGGGGGGATGCAGAGAGGGTTCACTCTGTGATTCTGTGTCTTCTTGTGTCTTGATTATTTTTTTGTGTTGCATTTGTTTAGTACTGGTTTTTTGTTGGTTATTCATTACTGGTGTTGATTTAGGGTTAGCGTATGTGCAAAGACTTGGGTAGGCACCTATTGAGTGATGAACCTACCATCTTGCCCCTAACACAGATTCGCTAATTTTTGTTAGTCTTGTTGTTAGTCTGTTAAGTGTAGAATCTGGTGTAATCATCTGAAAGTTTTAGGATTTTATATTAGAAAATGTTTGGGTATTTGAGTTCTATGTTTGGTCTCTGTTGATATCCATGAAACTTGACATGTGTTCTCTGTTGTTCTTTCGAACGTATTCACTGTTATATAGCTCGGTTATTGATTTTTATGAATCTGTTGTAATCATTAGGTCAGAAGATTGATTATCATAGTTGTTTAACATGATATATAGTTTGCGAGGCAGATTATGTGTTGAAACCTGGTTTTTTGTAATGTTGCTAGTAGTAACTCTCTCAAGGTCTATTATTGTTCTCAAGTTTTTTGTTTTTCACTTCTGTCTCGAACAATGGTAAATTTGTCTTTCGACTTTAACTGTTCCTTGATGGGTTTCTTGGAACCATATCTGATGGTAAAGTTTCGTTAATGTGGTGTAACTCATCGATCTTTAGAGTTCTAGTTGCTATATGTATTTCAGATTATCGCATCGTTGATAACGATGACGATACTGTTAACTAACTGTATATGTCTAGATTTTATCTTGACGTCTGTGACAACTTTGTTTGTTTTTCCTTGTGGGAAATATTTTTCTGGGATTAAAAGTGATGTGATCTTTTAGTTACTTTGAAAAGTGTTTTTACTGTATACCTATATAATTGTGATCTGACGAAGAGTCGTGTGATTCTTGTTTATCAGATTTGTTATGGATCTTGTGATTCATTGTCTGTTTAAAAGTCATGTGACTTTTATGTGTCATCATATGTGTATCTGGTGTTGTTTTGTAATCATATGATGCCTTGTTATTTGGATATGTTGTATTATTCTGTTTACAAGGTTTTGACATGAATCCTCTTCTTTTTAGATTTGATTTTGATTCGTGTGATTCAAAATTTATCTTTAAAGTCGTGTGACTCTTGTTTATCGTATATGATTTGCATATTGTAATTGAATCGTGTGATTCACTGTTTGATTAGAAAAGTGCATTTTTCTGGTTCTTTTTTATTCTCTCGTGTTCTAGATTTATGGCTATGATCGTAGTTCGTCATTGTGTAGAACTGATCATCTTTTAAATTTAGTTGAGTTGTGCAGGAAGTCTTGCATTTTCTATTATGGTTTCACTCATACGTTTCTGCAGTCTCTCTCTCATATCGTTCTAGGGTTTAAGCATATATTGGTTCGTAAACCTGTTAGTTCGAGTGTTGTGTGAGAATAGATTGTCTTGTTGGTGATCTAAGTGTGAGCTGTGCGTTTGTTGTTTGAGTGTTTTAGATTTTTTTTGTTCAGATTTGTTATGTGTATGATCCTTTATTTGTTGTCCTAGTATGTTCAGAAATGAGATTATAATTTTTGTTCAATAAACAAAGTAAATTGCATATCATTTATCTTGTTTGGTTTGCCAAAAAGATTTAAAGGTTTTTTTTTACTATTGAACCATGTGGTTTGATGTATCGGTTCAAGATTGTTTCTTGATAATTGTTATAACCTTGTGTGTTGTCTCTTGTGTAAGAGATTTTTTCTGGTTTTTAAATCATGCCATTTTGTGGTTTATCAGAATTTTTAGGCTGTAATCATTGTTGTCTGATGAGGAATTGTGTGATTCTTCATGTTTTATCAGACATGGTTTTTTGATCTTGTGATTCAATTTTTTGTAAAGTCGTAAAAGTTTTTTGATAAATCAAATTCTTTACAATTGTTTGACATGAATTTTAGATATGGTTCTAAGATTCATAGAGTCTTGTGACTATTGTGAGTTATGAGTTGTGTTTCTCATATGGTTATCATGTGATTCGATGTATAATCATGATATTCTTTTGATTTGTTTTTCTTGGTGGGGTTCATGAAATTGTTTCTTGCCCTTGACTATATAAAAAAACGGTTGTTATGACAACGTATTTTATTATTTTCAATCTCTAGTGAGAAATTAAGCTTCTTATATGTAAAGTGTCACAAGTTAATATGAATTAATTCTAAACTAGAGAACTGGATCTAGTGTTGATTGGAATTTGGAATGATAGTTGCTGCGGTTATTGCTAGTGCAACAATTGTTTTTTCCATTTTTTAGGATACATTATGTAGGTCGATATTGGAGTGGCAAATTTGAAGGAGTGCAAGTGCTGATGACATTGGTAGCTAAAAAAATCAAGCTTCGAAAACTTAAAAAATCATGTGTTTGTACTTCTAATGTTTTTTTATTCACTTTCTACATGTCTTAATGGGTATAACTATGATGGTTGTTCAAAAGGTTTGTTAGTTAGTCAACATGTCCAAGTATGTAAAAAAACTTGAGTTTGTTTGATGTGTTTGGTAATGCAACTGAGGGGCGGTGTTAAAATAATACTATATTTGTTCCAGTTTTTTTACCAAACATTTTATTGATATTAATATTATTGTTTTTTTATTTTTGTATGTTCGTTGGGCTTGCTGGATTATTGTACGTTGATTCAAGTGGGCTGAAATGGAGCAGGCTTGTAGCTGGGCATTGGAACAGTGGAACAGCTGGACTGATGATATAATGGGCCTGTTGTGTTGCTGAAGAGTAAGGGCTGGCTAGTTAATGCTGATCGTTGAAGGCCCAAAACACAGCTGGGTTGTTATGAGGTTCCGGATCAGATGGGTTGTTGACAAATGGGCCTATATAAACAGAAGTGTGTATTGAGACACAATATACAGAAAAGATCTCTCATACACTTCTGGGTTCTCTCTCTGTTAGGGTTTTCATCCGTGAATCGTGTTGATTCACAGATCGTTGTGAGTCTTTAGATCGTTTAGATAAGATCGTCATGTTGATGGTCTTATGAGAGTTAGAGTGTTGAGATTTCTTAGTTCATAATTATATTGTTCAGTTCTACTTCCGGGTTAATAAAACTTTTGGTTTGGGTATTTTCTGAAGTTTGAGTGTTTGATGCCATAAATTTGACATGGTATCAGAGCCTTAGGGCTTTGTCCGATTTTAATTCTTCCGCTCATAATTAGATTTGGTCGTCTTCTTGGTTTTGAGTCTGAAACCCTAAATATTTGGTGTCTAGGGTTTGTATCAAATCTGTTCATGTTGAAATTGTTCTGATTCACAAATTGACTGGTTGAAAACGAAGAACGCGGCGAATCAAACGAAGTACAAATCACGAGATTACTTCTTCGAAATCGCATCCGTTAATCCAGACGGAACATACATCGGAATCACTTCGTTCATTACTCTGTTCTCCATCTGGTTAATTCCATGTTGGCTAGTTCTCATTTAGGGTGAAGATTCTCAGATCTGTTTATTTGGGGCTCGATTTTACCACCTAGTCTTGGTTGGATTCTTCCACTTATTGAAGCTGAAATCAGAAGATCTTGAAGACTGAGATCCCTAAAAAGTGAAAGATATGGGCCATTAATGTTTTCTCTGAACAATAAATTCCAAGTGAAGGTTTGTGTGATTCGGTTCTTTGTTCGGCTATTCAGTCACTAGGCGATGTAACAATAGCCGTAAAACCATACCTTCTAGCGCCACAAATGCTAAAAGGCCAAGAAGGAGTTTGTTACTGCATTTGCTTTCTGAGGTTGCTTCATTCTCCTTCACTCAAAATTTGGACTATGAGTGGGTTCATTTGTGCAAGATAAACAATTGCCCACATCATTCAACAACATATAGTAGCAGTAATCACCAATGTAAGGTGGAATAGATTCGCAGAAGGGCCTTTATTGCAGCAGACATGTGTGCAAAAGCAGGCAATGATCCCGGTCACGATGAAAGTTAGGGTTTTAACAATAAACCCTATGATGTTTAGATCGATATTGCAAATCAAATTAAATCTGATCTCTGATGGCCGGCGGCAGTTCCTTGTGGTTGGTCCTGGTTCTTGTAATTCGTGTACAAGATTTGAGGGTTTTTGGACATTGAAACCCTAATCGAGGGGTTGGAAAGTCTTGAAGGTTTCTGCTGAGTGCGGAAGGATCTTGTAGCAGTGGTGAAGGATTCATCCCTAAGTGAAGGCTGCAAATCTAATCTGCGTGGAGTTAAATGCTTTCGGTGAGATCTTTCCTTGTTTCCCTCTCTTTACATTTTTTGTTTCCATTACATTGTAAGTCTGGTCGTATCTGTTCATTTCATTTTTTGTCTTTATTGCTGTTGATTTAGTTGTTTGATGCCGGGGTAGTGAGGACCGGTCGTTTTTTTTTTCGGGGGGGATGCAGAGAGGGTTCACTCTGTGATTCTGTGTCTTCTTGTGTCTTGATTATTTTTTTGTGTTGCATTTGTTTAGTACTGGTTTTTTGTTGGTTATTCATTACTGGTGTTGATTTAGGGTTAGCGTATGTGCAAAGACTTGGGTAGGCACCTATTGAGTGATGAACCTACCATCTTGCCCCTAACACAGATTCGCTAATTTTTGTTAGTCTTGTTGTTAGTCTGTTAAGTGTAGAATCTGGTGTAATCATCTGAAAGTTTTAGGA